>JAOWLH010000021.1:14962500-15701781 GCA_027405865.1 Salix purpurea | reverse complement strand
GGGAAACACAGTGGCAATAACAGTAGGAAAATCAAGCAATGTTCTCCTTAGCAGCATTTTTCTTTCTCGGACCAGCTACATGGATTCATTTCTGGATGTACTTGAACTGACACATCACTCAAATTTCTAGTCTGAACCATATTCAAAATGACGAGATCAATTGCCAATTCTTCTGCTGATGCTCACATGACTTGCATTGTGTTGTTAATTTCCTATCAATATGTTAAATGATTTATTCTGGAGATGTGAATATGCATGCAGCCCTGTACTAATGTTTGGAACCTTAAAATATGTCAGCCATTGTGTGCCTGTCTTTTTTGTTCCAAATTAAGGGTGATAATAAAAGTTACATGCACTTGAAATGTTATGGGTAGCAGGTGCTCTTGTACCACACTCCAGGTTCTTTCATTTCCCCTTTACCCACTATGGCATGCTTTCATGCATGTGTCAACCCCTTTACCCACTAGAGCATGCCTTCATGCCTGTGCCATGATGATTGTGAGGAGATTACCGCTCCTCCTTGTATATTTTCATCACACTGTACTTGGAATTTACTATTAGCCATGTCTTTATGAGCACATTTGCCTCATATTTCTAAGCTCCCTTGCAGGTTTCGTACTAGCGTGCTACCTTATTGGGGATGCATCTAAATGAATTTTTACTCTTATCTCACTTTTTTCAGCAATGCTTCTCCCATATGTCTTGATTTGCTCAGTATCATGCATGCTCCATTTTTCTGTTTTTATTACAAATAGTCATTTATTGACTTGTACTTTTTCTAGAACTAGATGTTACTCTGTAGATTGCTTGATGTGAGGAAGTTATAGTTGTCCAATTTGCTCATTCAGCTCCTGGATGATTTTAATCTTTGTGGAGCAACTGTGTTTTGCTAGCGCCTAAGTGGTGGTGATTGTCTGAGGGTTGTTAAAATGGGTGATGCATTAAAGGGGTCTGGGTTAAAGGGATTTTGAAGTACTACTGTCATGCTCCTACCACCTACAACTGCCCCACACTATGACTGCCTTAACTGCTGTAGCTGCTTCCAGTAATGCCTCCATTCCTCTATAACAACACAGCCAACTACTCTTGATATTTATACTTGTACCGCTTAATTCCCATACCAAATGCATACTTAACATGAATGTTGTGGTGCAAGGGAGCTGGCTGGCAGGGAGGGTGATATTTTAGGGACCACAGTAAAACGTTTTTAAAATGTTACTATGAAGCAACTTACTTCTCTTGGGGAGTTGCAATGGCATTATACTTGCGTTAACAGCATCAAAGGAACTGTGTTGCTGTATACACATGTTTTTCTTCATATCATTATGCCTTTCGTGACTTTAATTTGCCTTCATGTTGTCTCAAAGGAGTGTCTGTCTTTTAGTTTAATTATTTGTTAACTCTTTATTGCTTGGTCAGCTGCGAGAACTTGAGAGAGGGGTTGATGTTCTAGTGGCAACTCCTGGACGGTTAGTGGATTTGGTTGAGAGGGCTAGAGTGTCATTGCATATGATCAGATATCTGGCACTCGATGAGGCAGACAGGATGCTGGATATGGGATTTGAACCTCAGATTAGAAAGATAGTGGAACAAATGGACATGCCCCCATGTGGCAGGAGACAGACAATGCTGTTTAGTGCCACTTTTCCCAAAGAAATACAGGTTTGTTTTAATTGCTGGTGCTGGTTGATTTAGTTTCCACTCTTTTTCTTGTGAAGCTCATTTATTAATATACTGATATGTCTAACTATTCTATCTTGGTTATCAAAATGCTGGAGGCTATTTTTTCAGTGAGAGTATATATAATATTACTTTGTTGTTAAGTTTATTGTTCTAGTGAGGATGTACCTTTGGTTCTGTTTGGACAATTGTCTGCTTAGATAAGCAAGCACCATTGCTACCTTGTAGCTGTTGTGTACTCTCTTAGGTGATAACCATTTGTTGATATCCATTGAAGACTGCCATTTCAGTTGCATCTGACTTTTTTTTGCAATTTGGCTGGCATGCAGAGACTTGCATCTGATTTTCTTTCAAATTACATTTTTTTGGCTGTCGGAAGGGTTGGTTCGAGTACTGATTTAATTGTTCAAAGAGTTGAATATGTTCATGAGACTGACAAGAGAAGTCATCTCATGGACCTTCTTCATGCTCAGAGAGAAACTGAAGTTAATGGCAAGGTACGATGAAACAACTTGCTGAGTATGGCAATTCTATATGATCTAATCTGTTCTCTTGAAGACTGGTGATTTGATTTATTCATAACCATTAAGGAAAAAAGTCTCTTCCAACCTCGTCAAAATTTCAACCGCTTGAATTTGATTTATCCAGTGACAGGTAGGAGAGTAGAAGGTTTTAATTCATATTCTAAAAGGATTAAAATTGAGGAAAAAGGTGACACACGTCTTATCAAGAGAGAGAAAAGCCAGAATGAGAGAGAAGAGGGAATAAAAGGTTGCAAATAGCCACCATACAAAAAAATTCAAAAGTGTACTATAGTGACCACAGATTTTTGTTAAATTGCAGCATTCTCTGACATTAGTTTTTGTGGAGACAAAGAAGGGAGCCGACTCATTGGAACATTGGTTGTATGTCAATGGCTTTCCTGCCACTTCAATTCATGGAGATAGATCACAACAGGTAAGTTATCGGATTTGGGTTTTTATTAGTGAGTACTGAGTACAGGAATGTGGCATGTATCTTTTACTTTGTTTCTTCAGCATTTTCATAAATGCAATACCCTACAATATCGATGAGCTTAAGCAGTCTTGAGGTCAGTGTTTTTATAAAGATTATTCTGGGCATATGGTAATATAGACCCCTTTTCTGTGGTAAATTGTGAGGAAGTAACATTACAATTTAGGAAAAGGAACAAATGGCCTTCTTCACTCGACACAAAAACAAATCTGTAGAGAGTAGATAATCGCTACTTGTTAGTTGCCTATTTTTCTGCTGTCTGCTGTTTGCTGTTTGCATACACTATGCAATTACGAGCTATATTCTTCAATATAATAATCTCTATGTTGGCATGCAGGAAAGAGAAACGGCACTTAGATCATTCAAGAGTGGGAAGACGCCAATTCTAGTTGCGACGGACGTGGCCGCAAGGGGTCTTGATATACCCCATGTGGCTCATGTGGTGAATTTTGATCTTCCAAATGACATTGATGATTATGTTCACCGGATAGGGAGAACAGGACGAGCTGGAAAAACAGGACTGGCTACAGCATTCTTTAATGAGAATAATTTGTCATTAGCAAGACCTCTAGCTGATCTTATGCAAGAAGCAAATCAAGAAGTTCCCGCCTGGCTCACTCGTTATGCTTCCCGGGTTTCGTTTAGTGGTGGCAAGAATCGGCGTTCTGTGGGACCCCGTTTTGGTGGCCGTGATGTGAGAAGGGATGGCACTTTTAACAGGGGTACAGATTATTATGGTGGAGGAAACAGTGGCAGCGGTGGATACGGGGTTCCTTCTGGTTATGGTGGGGGTTTCAATCCAGCTGTAGCCAGCGCTTGGGATTAGTATCGTACTGTATCCTGGATTCCGATCTCTCGTTTTCTTATGCGTATATAAATTTCTTTTCTTCACAATTCAAAGGATTAAATTAATTTTTTTCATCCTCCAATGGTCATAGATTTGTCTTTTTATTCGAGTTTATGCGTTAGCTGTCATGGGGTTAATGGTGAAGCAATCAATTTGCGCCGGGTAGTACATTAGACTTTTTTAATCTTAAAAATTGAATTAATTGCGCTAACCCGCAGCAAAGCTTCAATGTTCTGGCAATTTAAGATGCGGTTACTGAGCCTGGCCTAGGTAAGTGAGTGCATAAAAAAAATAGTTACTCCGAAACTCAACATTCGTGATGATTCAGAAGCCGGAAACCAACCCATGTTCGAATTCGTAGATGTTTGATACTATAATTTTTTAAAGTATTTTTTTAAAAAAAATATTTTATTTTTATTTTTATTTTAAATTAATTTTTTTAATATTTTTTTATCATTTTTATATACGAATTTCATTTATTAATGTTAAAAATAATATTTAAAAAATAAAAAAATACTATTGATATATTTGTGAACGAAAAATATTTTTAAAAACAACTGTAATTATAATCTCAAACGAAAATATTATTATTAAAGGGATATTTAATACTACATTTTAAAAACATTTTTTATTTTAAATTATTTTTTTAATATGGTTAGATAATGTAAAAATAATTTTTTAAAAAAATAAGAAAATTATTATTTAAAAAAAAAAATCAACCATTTCGTTCCCAAACAGGCTGTAACCAAAGAATAAACCCTGATACTGTCAGCAGGAATTTGAACTTCTAAAAGTCAGAATAATTTAATTGCAACAGAATCAAATGACTCCACGATGTTGAACTAGCTACCCCTTTGTCTGCCTGTAAGAAACTAGCTACCCCTTTGTCTGCCTGAAAGATGTTTTAAGTAGAAGAACACGATGTGAAGGACAACATGATCATCGAATTGGCTCGCACCGGAACAACCAGCCAACAAATTGTACTATTTCACCAATACCAATTGACTCGCACGTTTCCCAGCACTTATAAGGCATGTTTTGCAGGCTTGCAATACGATCTTTATATTATTATTGACTTGCAACGCTGCTAGAATCCCATGCCTTCTAAAATTTTGTCTGTGAAAAAGAAAGCCAACTTCTTGAGCACAGAGAAGAAGATCACGGAGAGAGAAGAATAGTTGTTCTCAGTCAAATCAAATTTCATTTCGAAGCAAGCATTTTCCTTCCTCAACGGTTCCACCACCCATGATTTCCAAGATGCCAATAAGAAAATGTCGAGACAACATAAAACACTGGACAATCTAGCAGCATTTGCAATGCTGCTAGATTACTATTTCAAAATAGCGGATTTATTAGGATAATAAACTATTCTTCATCAGAATCATCTTCTATCTCAGAGGTTTCCTCGTAGCAGTCATCTCCTATTTCAACCTCTTCCTCCTCTGATTCTTCTCCTTCAGTTCCATCCTCCACATCATTAGTCAAAATTTCCTGAGGAATCATCTTTACACCTTTATCACGATAAAGAAGCCCTGTCCTCATCACGTGATAAAACTTATCTCTTAGACGAGCAAGAGGATGTGGATTTGCTAATTTTCCACGTCTGTAAGCTTCTCTTAGAGCAACAGTTGTTGTCTTACACTTCAACGAGAGGTAGAAAATCCCTGGATACCTTGTAAAGAGTCGAGTAAACTTATGGGGAAGAATTAATTCGTCTCTCAGGCTCCTCAAGTAGTTTCTCTTCGTCTTCTTATGAATCGTGAGGCTTAAAAGCTCATGCAGAACTCCAACAACCCGTTTCTCCATGAGTTCACTATTCGGTTCAATTCTTCTTGAATCCTCATAAGGTGAAATATAAGGTAACTTGTGAAACTCATCCATCCATGCTCTCACTTTCTTCTGCCCTCCATAGCCCTTTGGAAAACTCATTGGGAAAGTCAAGGCTGTGTGCCCACTCTTAAACTCCCGATACTCCTTACCTTTTTCTTTAGTTTCATTGCTCCTCTGCAATGCCGAAACTGCAAATTCTTCATGCCATTGCACAAGCCGCAAACTCCTGGTCCCATTTGGTGCCTTAGCAAATTGAAAATGGTCAGGATACTTCGGTATCAATGCTTTCTCGAAATTATCAGGCAAGCCCAGATCCCATTTCAAGGGATGTAGTGATTGGAGGGGTAATGTCTGACTCTTCATCATCATAAGCACTCTACAAAGTCTTTCCACTGTTTCACTCTCATAACTTTGATGGATAGTTTGTTCATGTGAATCTAGCAAGAGCGCGGTGTCCGTTAACCGAAAACAAGGCAAATTTGCGTATTGAGCATGTGGAAACTCATTAAAAAGAGTTGGGTACCTGCACATAAACGGGTTAAGTAGTAAGAAAAAATCATTCCTTTAACCATCAATAAATCCCACCAATAATATCATTCAAATAAGTCACTAATTGAATACGAGGTGAAGGTATACCTAAATCCATGAAAGAAAATTGATTTAAATCAAGAGTTGCTTTCTTATCATTTTAGGACAGAGTCTATCAACTACAATTTAGAACCAAAGAGAATAATTTTTTTTAGTAAACTACAAAACCCCAGTTTCCACATCAATTCATAAAGCACAAAATCCTCTAAAAAAACCCACCCTTGAAGTTTTGTCGCAAAACAACCACACAACCAAGTTATCAATATGGGAAAATCACAAAATGGGCACCTAAAAACTGAAGAAAAGATTCAAACTTTCATCTAACACATCCATTTCTACAACCCTACATACAATAAAAACAAGGCAAAATCACTCAAGGGTAATAAGAAAATCCGCATAAACACATCAAAACACCTGCGCATGAAACGTAAAACAGGGACAGTAAGGCCAAGAAGTTTTTGCCACTCAGAGACAGACTTTGCAGTGAGAAATCCAGTAGGAGAGCTTTTGATTGCATCTTTTAAAAGACCAGCTGCTTTAAGATCAGTTTCTGTATCAATTATATGGTCTAAAGATCGGTTTTTCACCCATTTAAGCCTAACCTTTACAATGGACCGATTTTGGAAAAAAATGTAAGGCTTGTTGCTTTGAGGTTCAAGCTGGGATTTTGATTGTAATAAGGTTTTTAATGTAACAAGTGAATAACGGGTTTTGAACATCATTGTTCAGTGAAGTTCGTCTCCTAGGTTTATGTTGTTAGATTTTTGTGTGTTATTTTGTTTTGGTTGCATTGGCGAGAGCGCGAGAGCGCGACAGTCTAATTTCCTTACGACTTGTCTTTCTTTTCCACGAGTAATTTGTTTTTCTTCCCTGACAGGTCGTTCTTCTTCTTGGTTTTTTGTATCGCTTAAAGTCGTTGTTTTTCCTTGTTCTTAAAAAAAAGATAAAAAGAAAGAAAGAACAAATTTAATTTAATTTCTCATAAAGTGCATTCCTCTCAATATTTCAAGGAGAAGATGCCCGAAAGGTGACGTGAATGGACGAACATACGAGAATATATTGGGTGTGTTTGACATTGCTTTTGCTTTTGCGATTGAGGTTGAAAAAAAAACAGTTTTAAAAAAAACAGTTTTAAAAAAAACACTTTTACTGTGGTTCAAAATAAGTAGTGAAGTGTTTGGTTAAAGCTGTGGTTAAGTTGGAGGTTGAAAAAAAAACAATTTTGGGTGTTTGGTTACCAAGCTTTTCATATTGCTTTTAACTTGTGAAATTACTTTAAAGGGTATATATATATATATAATTTTTTTAAATATTGTAAATTTAATAATTATAATAATATAATGTAATTAATAATTCATGAAAAAACAAATATTAATTTTTATTCTCCCATCAATCAAAAAATAACAGGGTTGTGGAGTGCAACGAAGTCACGCGTCATTTTTTTTTATTTTTAAAATATATATATTTTTAAATTCGAACTGGGCCTCACCCAGCTAAATGGGTAGGCCCAGCTTGGGCTGGGCAGAGAGCAGCCCAGCCCAGCCTAGCCCAGTTTCACGCAGAAGAGTGAAACGGTGCGCTGCACTGTGCACGTCTTCTTCGCGTGACAGTGCAGCGCACCTGTGCACGTGAAATAGTGGCTTCTGACCGACCACGATGAGAGTTTCAACGGAGGATACCGACGGGTAGAGGAGGCCGAGGTGGTTCTTCCTGTGGTGGTCGGAGGCAGCGTTGGAAGGTGGCGGTACTGTTCACCGACCACGACGAGAGCTTCAACGGAGGATACCGACGGGTAGAGGAGGCCGAGGTGGTTCTTCCTGTGGTGGTTTCATCGTAAATGGTGCCCTGTAGTGGCCGGAGTCAACGTTGGAAGCTCTCGGCTTCCATGGCTGTTTTGGGCAGAGAGAGAGAGAGAGAGAGCCATGCACAACAATTTCTAGTCATTTTTCATATTACGATGATCAGATTCCAATTTTTCCTTCATTTTTCTAGTCATTTTTCTTCATCAGACATGGCGAGGAGGCTTCGGGTGTGTTTCATTTTTCTTATCTTCATCACGCGGGGTAGACATGCAAAGAAAAGTCATTTCAATCTCGCACTGGCGATGCAAAAAAAGCATCAATTTCCAGCTTTTTTTGAATCAGCGTTTTGAACATAATTTGGTGTGGGTCCCACACAAAAAAAGTGCTTTTTTTTGTTAACCAAACACTAAATTGTGGTGCGATCTGCGAATCGCAGATCGCACCACAATGCCAAACACTATGGTTCTTGGCATGTGATACTAAAAAAAATAAAAATAAAAGATGAAATTTCAAAAATGATTATGAAACATTGGACTATAATGTTAATATAAATGCCAATTATTGGTCATGGTTTTATTTTATTTTATTTTTTCCTTTTCTTAATATTTAAGATTTTTATTTGTATATTTTTAAAGGTTTAGTCTAATTATAATTAATAATTACATTTACACGTTATTTCAGTATGAATTTATATAAACTCATTAACTTAGGGATTTGAGACTGCATTTCAGAAACACTTTTACAAAAATTAAAAAAAAAAATTTATTTTTAAGTTTAAATTAAAAAATTAATGTTTTTAGATCATTTTGATGTGTTTATGTCAAAAATATTTTTTTAAAAAATATAATTTTAATATATTTTTGAATAAAAAAATACTTTAAAAAATAACTCAATCCCACTTTCAAACAGTCCATTAATCTTAATAAATAAAAAATAACTCCATCCACTGCGGAGCATAATGATTTTAAGGAATTGATATGTCAATGTATCCAGCTGAAAGTATCCATGGTATCATGCCCGTATCCTGTATAAACATACGTGCATCCTGGTTCCTGCAATACAAGAAAATCATAATGGCAAACAGCTCCCATTTCTTCAATTTATGAGACCGTGAGATGTAATTTTTCTTTACATATTAACTAGAATCATCTGGAGAGCCCACAAGAAGCTGGTTTCTCAAAATTCTTATATATATGGTGATTGATGTGCAAGCTGCATCACCACTGTGTGCAAGAAGAAAGGATGGAGTTGCCGGAGGGTATTCACCTGGTGATCAAGAAGAGTTTCTCTCTTTTTTTTTCACTCTAGATTCAAATCTTATTTTTTCACTCCAGGTTTAAATCTTATCAGATACGTCTATTATCCCGTGATGCCTTGTATGTTTATTGGACTTGCAAGATATTTAATGAACCCGAAAATTAGTTATGGTGCGTGCAAGCTAGTCCGGACACCCGGCTATAAAAGAAAAAGAAAGGATGGAGTTGCAGAGCGACCATTAATGGTGTTCTTAATATTGCTTTCTTCTTCTAGGGTTTTTTTCCCAGGATTTATGAGACCGTGAGATGTAATTTTTCTTTACATGTTAACTAGAATTATCTGGAGAGCCAACAGGAAGCTGGTTTCTCAAAATTCATATATATATGGTGATTGATGTGCAAGCTGCATCACCACTTTGCGCAAGAAGAAAGGATGGAGTTGCAGAGCGACCATTAATGGTGTTTGGCCTCGAAATTAGAAGCTCAAGCTACGTGGACTGTGGAACTCAAATCATGACATCATATTCTCTACAGAAGACAAGTGTCTGCATATGCTAAACCTTTGCCTTTGTGGGTTGTGGCTTTGGATGGGATTTAACGAAAAGATAAATGGGTAACGAAGCTTCAGGTTTTAATGTAGCTTGTCATGCATGGCTAATCATAAATGCTGGGAAAACCCATGGAATCTTGGTGTGATAGGTGAAGATGTTCTCGTTCCTTAAGAGAGATCAGGAGTTCAATCCCTACTCTTGTATGAAGTTGGTCATTTGGAGAGCACTTTCACCCATTCGGGACCCACCCGGTGTGAACGTGGATTAGTCTGGACCAGTGTCTAGGACACCGCGTGGTTTATACAAAAAAAAAATGCTGGGAAAAATAAAAGGGCCAGTGCTCCTCCCTACCTCTCTCTCTCTCTCTCTCTCTCTAGTTTTTATTTATATACATTTTGGCTCTTGAAAGTGTATAGAAAATTTACTTTTATCCTTATATTTTGTTTTGCTTATAAAAATATCTTTAACTAGAAGTTTTTTAGAATAAATAAGGTTTATCACTATTATTTTTTTTCAATTAAATTATTACATACATATCAAACAGTAAGCTTTGTCAAAATTCACAAAATAGATATATGATATTATAGAAAATAAAAATAAAAAACCATTAAAATCACAATAATTTCAACCATACATAATCATAGCAAATAATCACATCCATGATCATTTACTTTAACAATTAGTTAGTTAGAGAAGACAACATGTTTACCTTATACATTTCACAAAATAGATATATTATATGTTTTTTAAGCTGCAAATTTGAGCAACATGTTGAAGAACAAACGTAAATTTTCATTTTATTTGTTTATAGCAACATAACCTTTCTTTGCATGAAAAATAATAACTATACATTGACTTCTTGAAGATTGTTGGTTTCACGTCGTCATTTGCACGCTCGAGATTGTTAGATACGAGGTTATCTTTGAGTCATGGTATTATCAAACATGATTTTTTTTTATTTTTTATTTAATTTGTTGAGGGATACTGACGTTTTAGATTGTTATCTATTTTATTGGGTTGCTTGATCATATGAATGTTTTTAGTTTTTTCTAGTTTTAAATATTCTTTTTATTCTGATGTTTTTATTTTCTTTTTATCAAATTAAGAATCCATGGAAAAAAGGATTTTTTTTAAAAAAATATTAATAAGAAAAGCATGAATTATACTAGATTGTTTTCAATGGAGCTTAAATTATTTGTTATAACAAAAAATAATTGAAGAGCAGGATAAAATATGTTGTTTTTATTTATTAAAGTAAACAAATTTATTATTATTTATTAGTATATATAGTTATTGATTTATTTTATTGAATGTTTATATTAACTCTTATGGTAGAAAAACAATTTTGTGTTAAAAAGATTCTTCCATCAAGCAAATGAAGAATTAAACTATTTTTGAGATACACGCAAGTTAATCCAGTAATAGATAGATGATAATAAAAAAATCAAACTAGTTTTTTACTATTTGTTAATACTAGAATCATATCTATTTATTTACAGAAACGGGATACATTTGATAATTAAAAGTGCCCAAAACAGTTTTTCGATCAAGCTAAATCATTTGATGACTTCAGGGAAAAAATAACAGAAACTTAGAGGACTCAAATAATTCGAATTAAATTACAATGACTCAGAATAAGAAGAAATTGAGAACTCGTAAAAAGGAAAGGGGTTTTAGTAAACAATGTAAAGAGAAAAAGGATGGAGGTGCAAACTCTCACATACTATTTACAGCAAGCTAGAGAAACAGCGAAACAACAAGAAATGGAAGCAAAAGAAATCGAACCACCGCAAACAACGACAACATGGAACAGAGAAACAGTCCCAGAAGTAATGAAAATTGTCAGCACAAAAGTCCCTCAAAGAGACCTCATTTCTCTTTTACTTGTCAGCCCTTGGCTTTACAGGACACTCACTTCCTTCCCACCTCTCTGGATGGTATGTTCTTCTTTTTTCTCCTCTCTTTTTGGATCAATTTCTAATCTTTATGGCTTGATAATGGTTCTTATGATCTGGGATCTTGTTAAAGGTTCTTGATTTTCGTGAGATGAATAAAGCTGGAGATAGACTCATTGCTGCTACTTCACTGGTAATAAATAATAAGCTTTGGTTTCCACATCCATGTAAAAACATTTGCTCACTTTCATCCAAACAAAATATTTGTTCTGTTCTGCTTTGTAATTTTTGATAAATGGTGGTTTGTGTGTGTATTGTATGTGAAAAGTGATGGCTTTGTGTTATTTGAAGTGGGGCGGAACTGAGAGAAAGTAGAGCATGTAATTGTTAAGCTTAGTGGAAAAAGTTTCAAAAGCTATGATGCCGTTGCTGGATGGAGAGAGAGATTTGGATTATACAGTGATTTAATTGATTAGATTCATGCATTAATTTTGTGCAACTTCCTTCATTGTATTCTTTCCTTGAAATATGGGATACCAAAAGGTAGTGAATTGAGTTGTTTTATCGAGAAGATAATCATTTTTAGGATATTCATTAACTGACATACTGTAAATTTAAAACCAGAATTGAGTTTCCATTAAGCTAAATTATTCTCTCCTAAATATAAAATTAACTTCATCATCAAATATACACTGCAATAGACCTGGGCATCATGCAAGAACAGAACTGCTTGTGTATATATTTGGGAGCATTTAAAATATGGCATTTTTGTGCTATGGGTGATAGACAATGATATTAAGGTGTTGGGCATGTTATGTTTCTGTAGCCAAGATATCAGCACGTGAAGCAGATAAACCTTGAATTTGCACAAGATATTGAAGACAAGCATCTAGAAGTCCTACAAAGCAAGGTATGTGCTATTTGATTATGTCAACAAATGATATTGTGGCATACTTTCTATCTTAACTGCTAGAAGTCTACAAATGTGGGATGTTTTAGGACATATATGCACTACTTCTCGATGATCAATTTCGTATACCATGTACTCTATAATTGATAGATAAGGTTGAGAGATAAACTTAAAATGTCAAGCATGACAATGGGACAGGCCTGACTCTAGGCGATAGGCTTATCAGAAGGTTTTGATTAGCTATTTTATCTTCGTAGTTCATAGACTTGAACATGGAGAGTCATGACTGTTATTAATACATTCAGAGATGTAAATCTGAGAAGGAAATGTTTAAGCAGTGATATCCAAATTTCAAAATTTTGGACCATTCATGCAAACAATACAATTCTCCACAATATTAACATGCTGATAAAAGTTTCTCTGCAAACTCTTAGATGTTGTAATTTTTCATGTAAGCAGGTTGAAAAGGAAAGTAAATGCATTTCAGGTCTGACAATTTATTAATTATAAATAAAAGGAGATTTTGAGAACCTCACAGATCTAGTGGAAGTAACTTGTCTTTGATTTGAATCTGAAATTGCTACAAATGAAGTTTTTATAATTTTAAATGATCTGGTCTTCTTTAAACATAGTACTGAGAATTATAAGTACTTCAGTGTTCTGTTTCTCTTCAAAAACTGGAGTCTTTAAACCTGAATGGCTGCCAGAAGATATCTGACAAAGGAATAGATGCAATAACCAGTACCTGTTCTAAACTGAAGGTCTTCTCTATTTATTGGAATGTCAGGTATGTAAAGACCACTTTTCGATTATCATTTGCTCTTCAAATAGATCCTAAAATGCAAATTTTTTCAGTACTATGGAGTCTGACCTGTAAATTGAGCTTCAGGGTAACAGACATTGGTATAAAGCACGTGGTGGAAAATTGCAAGCATATTGTTGATTTGAACTTGAGTGGGTGTAAGGTACTTGATTCGCAAATTGAATGTTGGGTTTTTTCTGATATGATGCAGATCATACTCGTTGTGATTACAAAGAAGAGACATGTAGTTTTGTTACCTCAATGACTTAGTAGAATTGTGCTGCACCTTCTGTTCACTTTCTTTCTCTCTTTTTTTTCTGGAAAAAGTAATTTTTTTACGCTGTCTTAACTTCAATGTAGGGGGTCCTTCAACTTTTGTTTTATGTTTACCCAAATGTGCAGAACTCCTGAAGACTTGTTCTAATTTTGCGCAGTAGTTTATGATTGTTTCTTGTGATTAAATCTGCCTGTTTAAATTCAACACAATTAACCCAAAGTATAGATTTTGGGACCGGTTTGGTTAACACACAGAACAAGTCAAACAAGTTTATAATTGGTATAGCTTGTACTTAATTTTCAAGTTTTCATGTTGAATATACATTCTCTCAATGTAATCCATGACTAGAGTAGTTTGATGTTTTATTTGCAGACTATATCTGACAAAGCCTTGCAAATAATTGCTGAAAATCATAAAGACTTGGAGTCATTGAACCTGACTAGGTATGTAACTGATCAATGTTGGTTGTTATTATTATTGGTTTTGGGGGATGAAAACTGAAGTTTAAATAAGATCAGGAATAATTTTGTACTAATCCATGTTATGCAACTAAAAGCATTTTCCTCTAGAAGGATATACTTATAAGGTTATGAATTGTTACTGGTAAAAAACTATACTGTTCTGCTATGGTGACCTTGCTACAGACTTATAATCATCTCGGAATTTCTAGGTGCGTCAAGCTAACAGATGGTGGCTTGCAACAAATATTATCCAAGTGCTCCTCTCTTCAGAGTTTAAATCTTTATGCTCTCTCCAGGTATCTCTAGATAGTTGTTAATTGTAAATTTAGGTGTTGCAGTTCCAAATAATTAAACCTCCCCCGCCTTACTTTCAGTCTCACAGACAAAACCTATAAGAAGATATCAAGTCTACCCCATCTAAAATTTTTAGATCTATGTGGTGCGCAGGTAAAACTCTTTTTTGCTGGACAAGCTTTTTACATTCTAAAATTTATCTTAGGTTTTGTAATACCTCAATTTGACTTTCAGAATCTATCTGATGAAGGCCTTTCTTGTATAGCTAGATGCAAGAATATTGTCTCACTCAATTTGTCATGGTGAGTAAATATAAGATAATTCCTGGAAAAATAAGAGAAAATTAGTTCAAAAGCTTCTGTTATTTTTTTATCAGGTGTGTTCGTGTCACTGATGTTGGGGTTGTAGCCATTGCTGAAGGTTGCACATCTCTTGAATTTCTCAGGTAAATTCCTAGCTTAAGCTAGAGAGAGCTGATAATACCTGTTTCTGGCAGTTAACTCCGACTCAAGAAATGCACTCTCTGATTGCTGGTCTTTTCTTTTGTTCTCGGCACTAATGTCAAAATGCATCCCTACCCTGTCCCAATAAAGAGTGAATGATAAAGCATGGAAACACTTGATTTTTCCGCCATCTTTAACTGACTGCTTTTCTGGTGCATTTTTAAGATCATATTATTGATTTTAGTCAAGTCTAGTTAGAAGAGTTAGTTGAACATTGTGTTCTTTAGTTCTGGTACTATTTGACAGCCTTGTCAAGCTTGAACTTTGCTCACGGGGAACTGTGACAGACTAATGTGCCCTGGTCTTGATCATTCTGCTGATCCCAGTTTGCAATTTTTCAGAAATGTAGGATGATGTTCTGGATGTAGTATAATTTTTACATAATACAAACTACAGGCTAGAATATCCTAAACACCATAGAAAACTGGAAATTTCTTCATGCACATCTCATAATGTTCATGTTCCATGTGTAGTTTTAATATGTTCCATGACAGATGTTGCCATCTGCCTAATGGAATGACACTCAAATTAATGCCTATAAATTTGTGAAAAATTAACGAGCATGTTGTCCATTCTGTACTGTTACTCTGATAAAACTCAGTCACTACCTTGCAGTTGTTGCAATTTCTCATGCTATAGCCTTGTTTCTGATGTCATGTTAAAAAAACGATGCAGCTTGTTTGGAATAGTTGGTGTGACAGATAGGTGCCTGGAGGTCCTTTCAAGGTTCTGCTCAAACACAGTCACAACCCTTGATGTAAATGGATGTGTTGGCATAAAGGTATTGATTGTTTGTTACTGCAAACGGCCTCAGAATCTCTTGAAGTGTATTTATAAATTAATAGTCAGAATAATTACCAATGAGCTTGTACCTCAATAGCATAATGGGAACACACTCATCAAATGAAAAAAAAAAGAAAAAAGAGGAAGTCAGGAGCATTGCCGTGATACATCTTACAGGTTAAAACTGGAAAATACGTTGCAGACTCCTCAACCTCCTTTCTTATTCCAAGTCTATAAACAAAATAAACAACATGAATATTAGTAGTCTCATTGAAACGGCCAGTTTTTGTTTTCTTGCAACTCACAACAAATGCAATAAGAAAAGACAATTTATCTGGGCTGGATCCCATAATATTCCATTACGTCCATTATATTCTTGGAATTTGTACCCTATGCTTCTATCCAACACTGATGTAGTTCTCAGTATCTAGTGATTTATCGCAGAACACAAACTCCTTCCAGTTTTGAATAGCCAGTCCTGTTATATATTACCCAAAGCTTAATTTGGATTTTTACATGCCTGCATCATCTATTGGTGCCAGATGATTTGGTACTTGTTGTAAGTGGCAAATGGGCCACTTTAGTCACCTTTACTATTACATGACTGTTAAAAAATCATGCAATATGAAAAACAAAGAGATACGCCCTGTCATTTGGTGAGACTAGGTAGGTCATGTTGGGGGAATATGAGATAAGTATCAACAATAATTGAAATTTTGATGTGAATGCTCAAAGCAGGAGGTGCGTGACTGCACACTCAGGTTCTGCATCACAACAATGTGCTGAGATAGATTTCATGTGTGAAGGAGTCAACCTGTTATTTATTTATTCCCTTGATGTTTCTTTCATTTTTATTTTCACGAGCACACTAGTTTTCTTGCAGAGACGAAGCCGTGATGAATTGCTTCAACTGTTTCCTCGTTTGAGGTGTTTTAAAGTGCACAGCTGATGTAGTGTCAAGTGGGTTTTTGCGTACTATTATCCCTTCTCATCATGTTGAGTGTCCCACATTGTAAGCCATTTTGTTTACTTAAACAAAGTTTGCTGATGACAAAGAATAGGATTGGCATATCCATACTGAGAACATACAATCTCCATGACATTGAACCATGCACTTGTCAGCTCGCTACTGCTTTCATGTATCTAATAGTCTTGTTTGGATCCTATCAATTTCTATAATTTTCCAGGGCATGACAATACGGTGGGTCATAGCAAATGTCATTCGAGATAATAGGTGAAAAGGCCAAGATACGTTATATGAACAATCACAGATGCCTTTGGGACACATTGAATGATGAAGTCTTTGATTCTTACATGTATTGCTAAGAAACAGTTTAGATGCAAATCTGGGTTTATGAAGTTTTTTTATCAGATATATCTTGCTGTAATATCACCTTATTATTTTTTATCATCTGATATTTCTTTCTGTTCAGAGGATGTTGCATGCTTGCTTACCGTGGAATTTGAGTTTAGAATCTATTTGATCAGTGGTATAGCTGTCGCAAAATTTCAGGTTGTGATCAAGTTGCTAATAATATAACAGGGCTAGCAGATTGGTCTATAGTTGAAAAGAGTGATGGAATTACAATACGTGGAGTAAGTGCTTAGCGTGAGCATTACTCATTTAATCGACATGGATTGTATCGAGTGTCATCTTCTTAACCCCAAATGGTGAGAGCTGATGTGATAACAGCAGCTATGCTCACTTCAACCCATTTCTTCTCCTTCTTTGTACTGCTTGAACTGGTTCGGACGCCTGTGATGGGGAAGTTATTAGAACAAAAGTTGGGAGTGCTAAAAAGAATGCCATCCACATTAAACACATTTACTTTATGCGATGAAGGTTGGCAGTAGATCATTACCAGCAACAACTGGATTACTCTTATTGCTTGCCGCAAAATCCTCGAAAACTTGAGCATCAGTTGAGTTGGGAGCCAGATGCAGCATTTCTGACAGGGAAAACAATGGAATGGTAAACCAGGTAAATAAATGTCGGTCTAAAATTAGCAGCTATGTAAGCATTCAAGAATCATTTGTTTTGGAGGTACCAGGACATGCGGAAACATTAGCAGGAGCGTGACAAATTGAAGGGAGGCTCAGTGCAAGGGTAGCATTGATCTTGAAACCAAGGTCGGGCTCGTTGCGATCCTTAACCAGGATGCACAGACACTTCTGTGACTTGTTAATTTCTCCTCTTAATCTGCCGCAGCATGTCGGAGCCGGAACTTCAGCGTCGCCGGCAACGAAAGGTAGGCATGCTGAGAGACTAGCCACCTGCTCGTTACACTCTCGTTTATCAGCATCCAAATCTGAGAACACAAAGTTAAACACCATCAAGAATACAATGCTTGAGACCATAACATGAACTACCCTTGACCACATTGTCTTTGCCATGAGAAAAGAAGCGGTGTGTCTGGTTTTAAGCTTAACTGAATCCAATGTGATGAACGTAGTCCTGTGAAGATCTGTTGACCTTTATGGTCGGGTTTTCTTACCATTGGATGAAAGTTCATTAATATATCAAGGATGGTAAGCACATAACATCAGAGGCAACCAAGAGTTGAGAAATATTATTTGTTTAAGTGAGGTTTGAAATCCTGAACTCATATTTCTGACAGACCACGTCCTCTTGCTAGTTGCTACTGACCCCTGAACCACATGTCCCAATAATAGTATTTTCTTATCGCACGCCCTCTTATTATAAATTGAGTGGGCGAATGAGTATGAATCTCAAATTCCTGTCTAGATATTATATAAAATAAAAATATATTTGACTTAATAAATGCACATGTTACTGTTCATGGTCACATATAACTCATGCCATCATTTGCATCTTTGAATTGAAAGTGAAAGGTGCAGCAACTATTTGGGAGTGTGGCGGTGCAGATTGGTTTATTTTTAAAAATATATATATTTTAAAATTGTTTTGATTTGTTGATACTAAAAATAAAATTAATTGTGTCTATTTATTGCTTTAAAGCCATCCTCAACTTCCAATCCGGCCAGATCGTTTAGCTGTATTAATGTAAATATTTTTTTTTAAAAAAAAATACAATTTTAATATATTTTTGAACAAAAAATACTTAAAAAAACAATGGTTACTACACTCTTAAACACCCTGTTAAAGCCTTTATAGAACACCATTTGCACCACCGTTTTGCTAAAACAGTTTCTTCAAATTAATTTTTTATATATATACTAATAAATCGCTTTGATGTATTAATGTTACAAATCTTTTTTAAAAAATATTATTTTAATATATATAAAAAGCATTTTGAAAAAAACAATCTCTATTATTGCACCAAACAGACGTTTTATTTGATCAATTTATTTTTAAATAAATATATTTTACAAATTCCCAAAGTAAATCAATTTATCCCTGCCATTTGGAAAGTTACCAAAAAAATGTCTTGCTTAAAGTTCATTTACAAACATAAAATCCCTCCAAAGTCAAAGGGGTAAATTGAAAGTAACTAATTCTTCCTGTTCTCGTTAGTTCATCTTGTTATATATATATATATATATATAGACACACACACACACACACACACACACACACACTAATTTCAACATATATAATTTGTTGTTTTGCATTTTGATCCTTTTTTTTTATTTAGTTTCCACCCCTTTAATTTTTTCAGTCCTTTTGGAATAATTCTTATTATTATTATTATTATTATTATTATTATATATACTAGTAGTTTGAACTTTTAATTTTCATTGCTATCTATCTCTATATTAAATACAACTTACATTAAAAATCATAGGAAGTTTAACTTTGATGACATAAAAATAAAATGACACTCTAATACATATATAATGAATATTCCATTGTTAATAATTTATTATCCCTGTATTTTTTTCATTGATTTTGTCATGTGCGAGTTGATATATTTTTAGTTAAAAAAAAGAAAACATAGTTCATTTTTTTATATATATTTTAATGCATTAATATTAAACAAATACCAAAATATATAATTAGCCTAACATATTTTTTAAAGAATATATATATTTTCGGGGGTAATATCAAGGACTCGGGCACTTCATTTGTGCATTTTAACCGGTTAAGGTGCCCGGCCCGTAAAGGAGAACAGAAGGGAGCTTTCTACTTGTGAAGGCCACCAGCACATCTCTATTATTCTTGTTATGGTAGTCCGTGCAGTGAAAAACAAGAGCTGAAAACTTCGAGAATTTTTATCTCTCTCAGCAATCAGAGAAAAAGAAAGAATTGTGACAAAATGATCATGGAACCCAAAAAACTAAGGGGGCATATGCAATAGCATGCCACTAACCACTTGCTTTGCCGGGAACTTATAAGTACAGGATAATGAGAGGCTAAGCCGCAGGGCATTCTATTAGCAAAGAAAAGAGCAACTGAACGAGGAGGCATAACTTTTCTATGAGACAAAGGTGACATGATACAAAGCAGATCATAGCAAGGATCCCCCCACTAGGAGACACCTAGAATAGAACATATTAACCATGATCTACGATTCTTACAATGGCTTAAATCGATCCGTATCTCCGGGTCATTGCCTTGGGATCTCTTATCCTGCCCACATCAACAGCAACTAATCAATCACTTAACCATATCATTCACAACAATAGCCACACACACATAAGAGACGGTGCGTTTAAATTCTCATTCTAGTGCCATCAGAATATAAATGCATTTTAATTTTAACACACGGTTTTTCAAAATCCAAAATCCCTATATTAAATAGGACCACATTGTGCATTATTAGATAAACCAGAACTTAAAACTCAGCATAATGAGTCGTAAGTCCAGGTTAATAATACATGTGAAAGGTTTTTTTATATTTGACAAATCAGAATCAAGCACTACATTTCACAAAGGTAAGGGCTACAGTTTTCAAACAGTTTAACACTTCAATTTTGAATGAACCACCAATTCTCTTAAGGTCCCCCTGCTAGCATGGAAAGTAGTGCCACATGTTTAAATTACATAGCTCTGGACTGTGAGTTGACTATCTAATAATTTCTCCCCACGGCAATTCAGCTATCATTTTGCTTTTCAGAACCTGACAAGTCTCTTCTCTTCTTTTCTTTTTTAAAGCAACAGACCAATGAGATTAAACAGAACCTTGGCATATCTTTTATTAAATCTGCTAGGAAAAATAATCATGCCCAAATGCCCAAAATATATTGAGGCTGTAAACACAGGCATTTTCCTCTTCATGAGAGACTGAACCCCGTGATTCTTTAATAAATTCAGCAACACACTGATGTCCACTGATGTCCCAAAGGCTCAAGCTGGGACTGAGCAATCTCCTTGAATTTATCAAAGAGGCAGTGATGACAATTCACTTAGATTCACCAATTTAAGGCAACTATTTCTGTCTAGCCCTTCCATAAAAAACAAATCGCAAGTTCTAATAATAGCACAGGCCTCAAGGAACCACAAACTGACATCCATATTGCATGAAAAAACCAAAAAACATGGAAGAGAAAAATCCATAAAGACAGTAGAAAGAGATTCAGCAATGAAATTCACATTTGCTACCTGTAGTGTCAACGTCTTGGTCTACTCTTGCAACGAAATTCAGCAAGAAGTGCTATATGATCTGAAGACCACTCTGGAGAAGGAAGGGCTGTGTCTTTCCTCAAGCTTTCCTCATCCAATAGTTCCAACAAGGACTCCACCATTAAAGAGTCAGCTGAAAAAACAAAACTACTGTAAATCCCATTTTACCAAGCATTGCATCAAAGAAGGATCAAACTTCAAATAGCATGACCAAATTAGGATGGGAGACAAATGCACAGCAAAAGATAATAGAATAATGTCTTGCAAAGAAGTTAACCTGTGTAAAATATATAATCTAGGGCACCGATAAAATCTCTAGTGCAATTCGTAAATAAGGGTTCATTTGTTGTGGCGTCCATTCTCCTCTTCTGCTGATCCGAACCAAGACCAACGCCCACTCTTGCAAATGATGAGTATGCACTGACCTGCAATATTAATTGTATCACTACCAGCACAGCCCACAACAGGCAGAACAGACATTACAAACCTTGCCTAAATCCCACCATCCCAGAAACAAGAGACAAGCTTTCCTCTTGTCCTATTTCATATATAAAATATTAGCCAGAAGTTAACAGCATTTTGATTTCCCTAAAACCTCCAGAAAGAAATTTAGTGCATGCTATACACAGACTGGTCTTGTATCAGAGGACATATTACCAGTGGCAGTTGATGTGTGAGCTTGTTGTGGGGCCGTAAGATTCCAAGAGGGTCTACTACTAAATCCGGATGCAATGGATCCACCTTACCCATAGCAAGAAGAGAATGGGGAGCACTGCAACCAGGTTCAACAGTAACCTTAGTTATTGAATGTACCAAACATGCATGAGGTAAACACATCTTGTACAAGTGCTAAAACTGTTTCGTAACAGCAGACCAACCTTCCAGGAACTGAATTAAAATCTCCACACACCAACATAGGAATGTCAGCACTAGCGGCTATTTTCTCCAGTCCTTTCAAGAGAGTAAGGACCTAAGTTAACAAACCAGAAATCACAAATCAATCATCAAGGTTACAAACACAAATCAAAAGAAATTTACACAAAAGAGAGAAATAAATAAGAACCTGCCAAAGCTTGACATCCTTTAAATCCTGGTGAACATTTATATGTGTATTTGCCTGTATTGCAAGATAAAAGTAATCCAAAAGCAATTACAAACAGACAGATATCCGTCCATAAAAATTGGAGTAACTAAATTATGTTTTGCACCAACCTCATGAAAATTTAAAAAGTGAAAAAACATACAGAAAACAGAGTTAATAAGAGAAAGTAAAGATATCCATCCATAAAAATTGGAGCAACTAAATTATGTTTTGCACCAACCTCATGGAAATTTAAAAAGTGAAAAACATACAGAACACAGACAGTTAATAAGAGAAAGTATCATATCCACATCATCAATTAGAGACCTCATGAGCAAATTATGACAGACGCCATACTATGTAGCAAGAAGAAGAAAATAATTTTTTTATGAGGAAACAAGGCATGACTGCTGAAACAACCTCTTTATGAGGACCGAAATAGCATCACTATTTGACACAATAATAAGCAGAAGATCACTTACAATGCAAAGTAGCTGCCGCTTTCCAGGATTATCAGCTCCTTGATTATTAAATTTTGCTTCCAGAACAACTATTAATGCAACATTATCCTACAAGAATAAAAGAATTTACATGAGATAACTAGGTCAACTTAAAATGGAAAAAGTTCCTCATGCACTAGCAAGACTACAACAAATTCAACTGCAATAAACTAACCTTAACTAATCGATTTAGAGCAGTTTTTCTTTGAGCACTTGGTACCAGCGCATCAGTCAAAGACTGAGCAGCCTTATTAAATTCAACCTGCAAACAATTGACCCTTTAATGCATGAAAAAAAAAAACTACACAAAAACACACCACCGCATCCAGAGCACTTTCAAACCTCATATTTTTTAACATGTGAAAATCTATCTCTGCGGAAAAATGTTGCACAGCCATCAATGGTAAGGGAATTTCCATTGTAGACCTGCAATTAATAACAAGACTAAGCATCAAGTATGGATTTTGTACTTGATACATGAATTGCTACAATAACACGGAGTAGTTTAACAACCTCAATAGTTTTTCTCTTATATAGGGCTTGATAACCATGCTTGTCCAGTTCAGGGGCGAAAAATTCCTCATAATGATCACTTTGTACCTGAAAGCAAGGGAAAAATTGTATAAATTTCCCTGATTAGGCATAAGATCATCTCCCTTCTATCATCTATCCCCATGCTAATCATTTTCACTTCCATTTTCTGACAAGAACTTCAGTGGAAAAATCAACTTAGAAATTTCCACTCACTATCCTTACTAATAAATGAAATTGATATTCATTTCCTGTCTTACCTCCTGCAGACAAACAATGTCTGCGCGATATCCAACTATTTCCCTCAGTAAGTTCTGTCGACGATATGGCCAAGAAAGAGCCCATGAAGGACAATAACTGTATGTTTCACTAGTAGCATACACATCAGATAAAATGTTGTATGAGAGCACAGTAAAGGTTCCAGATGATGAGATACGACCATCAGGATCTAAAGGCACCATTGCATCAAGTCCACTAACTGGGATCAAACGACGTGGAGTTGGGGAGGGGGCCGGAATGACACGGGAAGTTAGTAGTGTGTTTGGATGTCCTACAGGTAGTTTAGTTTCTGCATCTACAACAACACATTCAAACTTGAGAACATGGCCAATATCATCAGCTGATGGTGTGTATATTTTGGAACGCCCAACCTCAAACCAAGTTTCACCACTCCTCTGTGTCACCGCCGCAGGATACAAGGGTGTGGAACCATTTGTCAAGCTAGCACTTGATGCAGAACCAGATAAACTAGTATTAAGAACTCCAGATCCTGAGCTATTATAACGCCCAAATAACTCTTCCTCCTCATTTCCATTTTCATTTACAGCACTTGCAGCTCGATCATGTAGAACACGATGATGCTGCCATGCATCAGAGAAGCACTTGGGAGAGCAATGGTAACTTTTGGCAACAGGTATTTTGGCCTTAACACAACCTAGACATTGCAGTGTAGCATGCTCTGATGGATGTACGCTACATACAGCAACTTTTCTATCACTCTGTATCCGATACCTGCAAACAAGCCCAAAAAAAGGGTGATCCATATCAAACTAAGATAAGACTAACTTCTATGTTTCAAATTGTCCTGTAACTAAGGTACAGGTGCAATGATACCCAGTCAGAGGATGCACCTCAGAGTTCAACCAAATCACAAGCATGAAACAGCAATTCCATGAGAAAGATTAACTTTAAAATGTGTAAATATGCTAAATTCAAGTGTTGATGGTAACTAAGGTACAGGTGCAATGATGCCCAATCAGAAGATAAAAATTATAGTTCAACCAAATCACAAGCATGAAACAGCAATTCCATGAAAAAAACTAAACTTTAAAATATGTGTAAATATGTTAAACTAAAGTGCTGATATCAGTTCTTTTATAATTTATTTTGCTGCTGCTACTCAAGTCATTTACCAAGTCAAAAAAGATTTGTTTCAATCCATTCATAAGTTATCCATAATTGGCACTAGATTACATATAATTATGATATTCTTTTCACTATTCAAAAATGCAACTCCATTTTTATGTTTCCCTATTCTCCTTTAACTTTATTGACCACAGGGTACTCTCTCCATGTCTTCTTCACCGATTGCAAATGTCCCCACCTAGCTAAGCATGTTTTGTTTGACAGCTAACAATTATCATACTCAAATGTGTCACCATAACAAAAAAAATGTCAATAAAGCTAACAATACAGGTCGCACCTTTTTGTCAGAAAAACACCTCCTAAAGGAAACAAAAACGGTTGAAGTTCCAGATAAAAATCCTAAACCATAAATTCACCATATTTCAGGAAAAGTAAGACATACAAATCTTAAAGCTGGTGCCAAAAATCTAAAAGCTTTTCCATTTCCATTGAGCAGATTAATCTATTCAAGATCTTATATATGTTCAAACCTTTTTATAAGAATGTTCACAAAAATATTGAAGAGAGCTATTAGCATGCAATGTTGGGAATTACCAATGATACCAAGGTTTTATTCCAAATCATATGCCAGCTACCAAAGAAAATAACAAAACACATGTTGAGCATACACATGTGCATTAACACTCACTCTATATTGCAAAAAGCACATTACTGTCAAACAGCTGCCATGTCATCAAGTAGAACAAAGCGCTGTCAGAACCCAGAACAAGAGCACATTCCTCCAAAATATTTTATTGATTTATTTGCCCCATAATGGATTAGGCACTTTAAATTGTAAATCCAATAGAAGATTAATATTTATCACTATGAAATTATTTAATTGAATTTCACTACTCAAAGATTTATTTCAAACAAAAAAAATATCATGAAATTAATTCAATTCAAATATATTTCTAAATACCAATTCAATTCTATAAGTAAATATTTTATTAATCAAAAGTTATATTTTTTAACTTATGACTTTCAAACTTAACTCATACTATCTCCTTTTAAAAAAAAAAAAGTTTTATTTTAGGTAAAAACTTTATCAAATATACTTCAAACTTAATTCAATGTTATCATAATTATTTGTGAAAAATAATCTTTGAATTATGATTCAAAGTAAAAAAAAAAAATTCAAAAGTCATAACAAATGAACTCATAAACTAATAGCCTTGCAAGCTGGGATTTTTTTTTCTTGAAGAAGATGGACTAATGAACATATCGAGAAGAAGAACTAGTTTACTCTTAAGGGAGTTCAGGTTTGTAAATGAACTTTAAGACATATTTGGTAACTTTCCACATGGTAGGGATAAATTGATTCACTTTTGAAATTTATAAAATAGAATCGTTTTAAAATCATTCAATCAGCTTAAAGGAGTGTTGGAACAGTGGTAGAGGTTGTGTTTCAAAGTGTTTTTCACTTGAAAATGTATTAAAATAATACTTTTTAAAAATTATTTTTGACTTTAGCACATCAAAACAATTTTTTTAAAAATGAATTTTCAACCTTTGTTTATGCCACGCTCCCAGACAGTTGCTAAATTTTATCATTTTCAATTTAAATGGCATGAGTGGCATCTATCATGAACAGTGGCATATGCAAATATTAAGTAAAATATATTTTTACTTTATATAATATCTAGACAGGAATTTGAGATTCATATTTATTGGCTCACTCAATTTATAATAAGAGGGTGTGTGATATGAAAATATAATTATTGGCACATTCTGCTGTCAGTAGCAGGAGGCAGGTCTAAAAAAATATTCAGGATTTCGAACCTCACTTAAACAAATAATATTTTTTTCAATGCTTGGTTGCCTCTGATGTTATGTGCTTACTATCCTTGATATATTGATGAACTTTCATCCAATGGTAAGAAAGGGAAAAAAAATATGTGTATAGGTCCATAAAACCCGACCATAAAGGTCAACAGTTCTTCACACACACGAAAAAACTCGCAATGAAAAGCTACTTTCATCACATTGAATTCAGTTAAGCTTAAAATCAGACATGCCTCTTCATTTCTCATGGCAAAAAAAAAATACTATATTCCTCCAAAATAATTTATTGAACTATTTTCCCCATAATGGATGAGGCACTTTAAATTGTAAATTCAATGGGACAACTAAGAAAGTAACATTAAATTCTTACTTTTTAAGTGCTACAGGAGGAAGTTTATACATGTCAGGAAGCAAAAAGCCAACACAGATACCATAATACCAGTCAATTATAGCAATACTTTTCATTGCTAAATGCAATTACTCAAATTTGTAATTTGGGTAACAATACTTTTTCAGGAATCAATTCTGGAAGCATTGCAACTCCTTCCATTTTGAACTATTATTAATCTCAAATGGCAAATCTAGATTGCACCGGAACACTTGTCTGATAAAATATATCTATTCCCATTAAATCATCAATATGTTTTCAAATAACTGCGCATCAACTAGTTAATAACAACTGACCACACTAATAAATTTATTGGACACCTTAGAATCTATGCAATCAACCACCCAACAGAAAATTGAAAAAAAATGCAGGACTGGAGGACAAGCATGACTCATAAGCTGAGACGCGTGGTCTGACTACCAATTATGTCTCTCACTTCTTTACTTACTGTAGGTTAAAAACTTCAACCCTGGATTACTGACTCATATTTCAAAAAAGAAAAAAAAATGAATGCCCAACATTTGAGATGTACAATACAACTCTTTGAGGCTATAACGGCCGTCAGGTGTTACAGCACACATACAACATAATTTTACTGTGCCAACACAAACAGCATATCTCAAGATAATTACTTGTAGCTCACCAGGTTACTTTTATAACTACATAATGTAAAAGCTTTTGTTTTTATCACTAGTAAGTAATTCAATCCCTACCTTTCTATTACAACTCTTCATTGTTCATCACATGGTGGTACAATGTACCTAACAGTGCTGTCAAGAGGCATTGAGGCACTTACCTTGGTGCTCCAGGCGAGGTAAAATACAAACTACACAGCCTAGATTTTTATTTACCATAGCTTTTGTCGTCTAAGTTACCACAGTACCAAACCAAATAATCCTTGCTACAACAACATACCACGTTCATGGAGTCTAATTCGCTAAGCAATTTAGCTTATCCCTGGTGTATTAATAGAGATTTTGAGCCTTGTGATATGTTATCTAAAATGCTTTGAAATGAGAACGAAAAATATTAGATTGACACATTATAGCAGGCACTAAACACCATAAAAAATATTGCAATCCATATATAATAAAATATGCAAAAGTAAGCCAACAACTCTGCTTGCATATTCAAGATGTCCCCCGAACCAAAATACACTCGTTAATGAAATTCACTTCACATAAGCACCGATACCACCGAAAGCAAAAAAACCCTATTATACAAAACCAATTATTTACATTCTACATTTAAAAAAAAAAGTTCACAACATTAGCAAAACCCCGCGTAACAGACTATTCCGAACAATTTAAAACACACAAATAACATTGAAAGAGCCCCAAAAAGCACAAAATATAATCAACCAAATCCAAAAATTATGAAAAACCATTACGAGCAAAAACAAAAGAAAATCACTCACCACTTATATCTCAGGAAATGACCGTCAAGAGGGGCAGACTCGGGCACGTCATCGGTAGTAACAGCCTTATCCGTTCGCCGTAAGAGAACATACGGCGTTAACTCACAGCCAACAATAGGAATATCCGATGGAAGATGCACACGTAGCACGCTCAGCATGCTTTTATTTTCTTCTTGAAAGTTTTTTTGTTACTTTCCTAATCACACAGTAACCCTATCATCGATAATAAAAACAATCTGCAGATATTATCTGGCGGATCCGCCATTTAATTGAGCCGATTACCCTCCAGCCTATATCAATCAAAAACCCTAGATTTCTCAATTAAAAAAATAAACAGCAGATCTCGAGAACTTACAAGTGGAATTCAAGTTAGGGTTTAGAGAGTGATTGGAGTAATGGATCGATTAGGTAGATGATCGAGGAATTTCCAGAGAGAGAGTGAGCGGGGATTTTTTGAAATTTTTTGAGAGAGAACGGGAGATTTCGATAGTCAGGGTTTTACTGAGAAAAAAGGCAGTGTGTGTAATAATAATAATATGAAAACACGACGCGCGTAGGTTTGTGTGGCGGTGCTGGAGGTGGTAACGGTGGTGTACTGCGATGTCTTAAATCGGCTACCAAAACGGGAGGGAGGTGTTATTCGATGGGAGAGGATGAGAGAGTATCCTCTTAGTGATTACTAATATATATACTATGTTTTTTATATTAGCACTTCCCGTGATGTGTATGTGGAATATTAGTTAGTTTGCTGTTGTGTGACGTGTCATGTCTTAAAACTACACTATTCTTATTATTCTTATTATTTTTTTATAACTGAGGTGTTCGGGCTAACTTGCGCGCACCACAATTAAATTTCCGGGCCCATTAAATATCCTGCAAACCTAATAAGCATGTAAGGCACCACAGGAATAACAAACATGTCCGGTAAGACTTGAACTGGGGTGAGAGGAAGGAAGAAGCCTTTCTTGACCCTAGGCTAAGATCCTGCTGACACATTATTCTTATTATTACTCACCTCACCTCACAAATCCATCTAATTATAAAACTAGTTTACTAACTCACATAAACAAGAAATTAACATAAAAATAATCTCTCGCAAGAAAAAATATTATTAAATCCGGGTCAATTTTAAAATCTTTCAAAATCATATCTTAGAGTGGATTTCCATATTTTGGAAACAAGAAGAGATATACCGGGGATATGTCTTCATGGACAATACTTATTATTCTAAAATATCATTATAAAACAAATATTTTCAAAATTGTAAATTAAGACATATAAGAATAAAATTAGTTATTATTATAGTTTTGAAACTCGCGTGTTTGATAAAATTTGGATCACAGGTCATTCTGACTCGAGCTAGGGATCTAATTGACTCGGGTAATGTGTCAAAAGGAAAAACATGGGTCGACGCGGGTTAAAATAAGAATATAATTTATAACTTAGTTTCTGCTATTGCGTTTGTTGAAATTGATTATTTACGGTTATTGACTTATTGTCTCCTTTGAAAAAGCTTTTTTTTTTCCCTAGCTCTATTTTTTTTTATCTAACTCTTTTGTTTGTATAATATTATTATTTAAAAGTATAGAAATGATTATTTTTTAAAGTGTTTTTTATTTAAATTTTATAATTATTTTTATCTTTTAAAAAATATTTTTAAGATTAGCACATCAAAAGAATTTTTTTTAAATAAATATTTTAAAAACACAATTTTAGCAGTGAGCCCAAACACACACCTAGTCTGTTATTAACAAATTATGACATCATACGATAGTAACGTAATTTGTTCTTCAGTCACGAGTCAAGATTTATGGGATTTTGTTTGTTTAAGGAAGAACTAAAGTCTGAACTTTCAAAAGTTAAAGGGGTAAGTTTGAGGTGATGGAAAGTCCCGCTAGTTTCAAGTCATATTTGTAATCAATTTTATACATTAATTTAAGTTATTTTTTAACTTTTGATTGAAAAAAATTTAAATATATTTAATCAAAAATAACTTTGACTTAAGCTAATTTTTTTGTTTTTGCATTTTTTTTTTTTTGCTTCAAATTATTTTTTTTGTATTTTTATATTATTTTAATATGTTGATGCTAAAATAAATTAAAAAATATTATTTCAATAAATTTTAAACAAATAACACTTAAAAAAAAACTAATATAACAATACCAAACAGAATTTTAAAACAACAAAATAATAAGTATCAAGAGTTATCAAGTTGTTTAAGGAACAAAATTTCTCAAAAGATGAGGTAAAGATAATGCTAATGGATAAATATAATAATCGATTTGAAGATTTTGAATGACACGTGTGAAGTTTTCGACAAAGATAAAAAAAAAAAGTTTTAAAAATATTCTTATTAACAAAATAGTTATAATTTTTTAATTTCTTTTCTAATAAAACCCTAACCGTATTTTGGCACTAAAAACACTCTTCTCCCCAAATAAACATAGTGGAGGATTTGCTAAAAGTTCTTACAAGCTAAACAACCTCAATGGTCAAATTCAAATCGATCTCTCAATAGCTTTCAAGGGTATATTTATTATTTCACAAAAGTTCATTTGTCATTATTACATTTATCAGTGATATATCAATCTTTTTACAATTGGTGTGCACAATAAAAATATGTCATTATACTTGGAATCAAGATTTTTTAAGTCAGTGTCAATGGTCATTTATTTCTTTTTGATAGTACACACCATAAAATATCTATATTACCCCTAAAATATTAAGTCTTATTTACTAATGGCCGGTATTTTCATAATGTTTTCTTTAAATAATAGTTTGGTGAAGGGGCTTTATTAAAATCTTAATTCTTAATGCACATTAAGTTTACTTAACTAACCTCGAGATAAAAAACTAAGGTTTCCATGTCGAGGCTTTTTTGTCTTTTGATCTTCGTTTTTTTTTTTTTTTGTTATTTTTAGAAGGGCTAACAAGCACTTTGATCATTTAATAAATATAAAATACTGATAAAAAAGTTGTTAGTGCAACCACCAATAAATGGATTTTGGTTGTACTTTTTGACTATGTGCGCGACTTCGTCCTTCATCAATGCCACCTTTTAAAGGTGGCTTCGGGAGCATGCCGACATCCTCTACGTGGTGTTGCGTAATGTGTGTGTGTGGTGGCGTTCTAGTTGAGCTTCAATGAACTTTTTTTTCTTTCCCTTCATTTTTTCTCTCTCTTCTCCTTGAGCATATGTATGTGTCCTATCATTTAATTCTTATATCAAATTTAGTCCAATTTTGATTACTATGACTTTTCAATCTTTTTTTTTTCTTCAATTTTTCACTATCATTTAGTTTAATTCCATTTCTCATATCAAATCTGGTTTTCATTCTTTTATTTTATCTCCTTTAAATAATTAAATTTTATCTTCAATTTCAACCCTAAGCATTTGATTTTAATTTATTATTATGTTCAATTTGGTCTCCATTGTTTTTATTTTTTTTAAATGCTATTTTATTGCATTATTTTCCAATTTAATCCCTTGGCCTTTTTTTATGAGAATTTTTCTTTATTATCTTTAATCTCATCCGCATTAATCAAGCTCAAAGGTTTCACAGGGCAACATGGATTGACTTTGATTTTCTTTAGGATTTGTTTTTTTTATAAAATTTATTTATTTTGAATTTTGGCCTTCAATATTTCATTTTTTTTATTTGGTCTTCATTTTTTCTCACTTTTCTTTGTGCCCATTCCCGGATTGGTTTAAATTATATTTCTTGTTTTTGTTTTTAAAATATCACTTAAGGCCAATTTTATTTTTTTAATTTAAAATGGAATTTTGATCATTTCACTGCATTTTTTTTATATATTTATAAAAACACTAAATTTCTCCTTAGCTAATTTGATAATAACAAAAAAATATTGTGAAAATGCAAACAAATCATTAGACACCGGTTTTTAAATATTTGTTTTAGAAGGTATTTTGAATGTTTCATCATACTTTCGATATATTTCAATTCACAACTAATTCTTCGGTGGACAAGGAGTCGTCAAGGTTTCAGTCTTGATTATACGATAAGATTCTTTCAACATGTATATGAGGTTCAAATCACTAGCTACTGAAGATTTTCTTCGAGAGAATAATGCCTTAGATCCCCAAGTCACTTCTTTAGTTACCTGTTGCTGGCTTGATGTAAAGCAATAATATTTTCTTTGAAGAGACTTGTCTTTTTTAATCAATACCAGAGAGGGAGTAAGAGAGAGCTTTCTTAAGATGACAGCAAACAACAGAGGCAAGCATGCCACGGATACAGAGATGTGTCGAAGTTTCATTCAACAGATGTGTCAAAGAACTAATAAACTCGCTGACTGCTGCTTATTATGTAACCATTTTATGCATACCTAATTTCTAACTCGCATATCTTCTTTGATACGGATAATTTTAAAAGTACAATGAAACGCAAGAGTGCAGGGAAAACATTTAATTCGAAGCCATTTTAAATGAGTTCCAAATTCCCACAGATATATTATAATCTTGCTGATCTCTAACAGTGAAAAGTAAACTGAAAATATTAAGGACTCGCCCCCGTCCACAAAAATTAGAGACACAAACCAAACTGCATGACAAAAAGTTGGGAAGGATCTAGTAACCGCCCTTGAGATCATTAACAACATCATATGGAATGGGAGTAACAGTTTCCAATGTCGCACCTTCAACCATGAAACCAGGTTTAGGACCCTCTGGCTGCCTCTTTGTGCTGATGACCTCACCTTTGGCCTTAGCCTCTGCCTTCAGTTGATCATTCTTCTTCTTCCTGAGACGAAATTCCTCAGCGCACCTTGAAGGCATCAAATGCTCCACTCTTACATGGATCCTCTTCCTGATGATCCTGTTACCCACCTGTAAAATTGAAAGGGATTAACATGGAAGCCCTCCATTGATCAAATTATAGCAAACAGTAAACAGCATCAATAACTAAAACAGCTCAAGCAACCATCTCAGAAACAAACAGACAGGCCAATCCGTTACAGTGATATGCAAAGCACAAAATATTAGGCCATGCTGAGCAATGGTGTAATGGTGTCAAATGGCAATTCAGCAATATCCTATTAAACAAAGAAATCTTCGTGCTTGTTTTCCATGAATACTTGAATAAGGCTACCTACAGTTTAAGCTACAATGAGAGCACCTATGCCAACCAATGATACCGGGGCTCATTTGAATATTCAGCGAGAACAAATCAAAAGAAGAGATTTAATAAGAAAAAGAACCACGACACAAACAAAGGACCAATGGCAACGAAGGAGATATGAGCTCTGTTGGGACTTTTCATTGACGCACCTTCACGGAGAGGGAAGAGAACTAACATAGTCCACGTATGGTGGGCGTGACAGGGTGGTTACCTCAATCTCATACAAAATGGCTAAATTAAACAGTTCAAACGCTAAACACAAGCAAAGTTGTCTTAAGCCGTAATTAAATAGAGAATCTGAAACCACCCCAGCTTGTTACTTCAGCTTCAAAATTACTGGCTATGAAAATAAACTTAAATCTTCACACAAAGCAAAAAAACATTATAGGACAATAACTCAAATTCATCGATAACAAAAACAAAATCACGAATAGTTACCCTCACAGTTTCTTTTAGATTTAAACAAGAAACCAATATCAAGCAAAAGGCAAACTGTCTACACAGATCGAACCTATAAGAAAAAGCCTATCATTTTCAAACAAACAAATCACCAAACACATTAAGTACACTAAAAAACATTACCAAAAACCGTACGATACAGGTAAATATATAAGGGGATTAATGTACCTGCTTGTTGACCTCGACGCCGATGGCGCGCTTGGTGACATTCCAGACACGTCCAGTCCGTCCATGGTAGAACTTGTGAGGCATACCCTTGTGGATAGCGCCGTTAACCTTGACGTCCACATACTCTCCAATCTTGTAGCATCTGAGGTAGGTTGTCAATGGAATGTAACCCTTCTTTCTGAAGGGACGTGCAAAGAGATCTCTAGTGCGAGACCGGAGACCGTGACCAGCCGGCATTCTGTGTTTGTCTGTGAGAGAGGGGGTGGGCGGAGGTAGGGTGCTAACAAGGAATTAAAACCCTAAACGGGAATTTATACGTGGTTTTCGACTAGGGTTTGTGTTCGAGGGTTTTGGGTTTTTTTGGGCCTATATTTGGTTTGAGGTATGTGACTGAGTTGGGTCGAGTAATGCAGGAATGTGAGTGTTTGGGCATGCGTGTGTTGAGTTTGATGGGATAAAGTGGCTTGCAGCTCTGTATCAATAGCATATTCAGACAATGGTGTGTGTGCCGGCGCGTTCGTAAAGAGAGCTACGAGTTATGTTTGAAAATGAAATTAAAATAGATTTTTTTTTAATTATTGTGAATATTCAAAGTTTCAAACCAGTTTATCTGTATTTTAATTAATTATTTAAAAATCAATGATTATATAAATTTTTAATAATTATTATATTAATAAGACTCGAACATGAAATCAAAATTTAAATAAATACTTACTACTGTTCATTATAGAAGAAAAAACAACAACATGATACATGATAATTGAACATAGCTGGGCCATTACTCCATTTAACGTTGCGTTATAAAATGGGTGGGTTAGCTTGAGTACCCTATCAAAAACAATATTATTTTATAATTTTTGAAAAAAAAATAATAATTTCAAGTCATTTTTTAAAAAATTAAATAGAATTTTAATCAAGTCAAATAAATCATAATCGAACTACCAAGTGCATGTTTAGAGTATAATTGAAGTTGTTTTTTAAAGTAATTTTTATTCAAAAATACATTAAAATGATGTTTTTTTTAAAAAAAATTATTTTTGACACCAATACGTGAAAATAATATAAGTATATCAAAAAATATTAATTTAAAGTAAAAAATATTTTTTAAATTGTTTTCAAAAATACTTTTAAAATGCAGTATCAATCAAAACAAGTTTACTTTAATTTTGTTTTCTTATAACTCAGTCTGGATCAGGAACAATTTCATGCAGATTATTGTGTTTAGTAACTCTGGATGTTAATAAGCAAATAAAACTTAAGTAAATATATTTCTTTTTCTTGTTTTTTTAATGAAAAAATCACAATAAAAAAATGAAAAGACAAAGAAAGAAAGAATATTCCATTTTATATTAAGAAAAAACTATTTAAGTTGGAAATTTATGCTCATGAAAACCAATATATAGAATTATTATTGACATCTTATGGTATAATTGTTAAGAGTCGAGCTTGAAGTATACGTTTGCCACACAAGACAAGTAAATCTTTAACTACCGGGGCAGACGCCTGGGGTTGAAAATGAAAAATTATGTTCACTATAGCTTATCGATCACAACATTATCGATACGTGCTATAAAACGAAGGCTGAGTTAAAGTTTTCTTGAAAGAACTGATTGTTTTAGTAGCATTAAACTGTATAAAAGTTTGATATTTTAAGTTTAAAAGTAACCTAATACCCTTTTAAACATAATTTGATTCAAAAATTAATCTAAAATGACATTTTTTTTTAATATAAAGATAACAATATAGGGGATTGACCCGAGTTAACTTGGGTTAACATGTTAAATTCACAACGTGGGTTATAAGACTATGATAATATCATAGATAACAATATAGTGGATAGACCCGAGTTAACTTGGGTTAACATGTTAAATTCACAACTTGAGTTATGAAATGATGATAACATCATAAACACAAATCAAAATAAATAATGAAGTTTTATTCTCAATCAATTCAATTTTAAAAGATGAGATAAAAAAAATTAATTGAAAAAGACAAAAAAATGACTTGAGTTAACTCGTCAAAATCACAATCTAAGTTATAAGATCAAGACAACCTCATAAAAAATAAATTGAAATAAATTACAAAGTCTAATTCTCAATTAGCTTAATATTGAAAGATGATATTGAAAAAGAAATCAATTAAAAAACTTAAAAGAAAACAAAATGAGTCAATCCATCAAACTCATAACCCGGTAATTAAGATATCCTTATAGAAAAAATAAAATAAAAACAACTTAATTTAACTCAGGTTAATTTACCAAATTTACGAGTCTAATCATGTGATTGAGATAATCCTATAAAGAGCAAATTAAAACAAATATTGAACATTCGACTTTGTTAGACATTAAACTCCCAACTGAGATAACCATATAAAAATTCAATATTAAACAATGAAATTTGCAATAATTTTAATGAAAAAAATGGCATAAAAAATAAGTCAAGTCAGTATAGGTTAACTCTTTAAACATTATTTTTGACTTGAGAGGTTAGGATAACTAAATAAAAAACAAATTAAAATAAATCATAAAATTTAATTTCTAATTAAAAACAATCTTAAATAATGAAATTTAGATGAAAAAAAAAAACCAACTAAAAATCAACCGAGTCAATTAGACTAATATGTCAAACTTATGATATAGATAATGAGACGAGAACAACCTATAAAAAACAAATCCAATATTATAGGACTCAAGATGAAGTCATGAGATTGAAATAAGATATTAAAAATAGAAGAAAAATACCTTATTTAACTGGGGTTAAAATGTCAAAACCTGCAACCCTGATCATAAAATTGAAATATCTCCATATAAATAAAAATAAAATAAATTATAAAGTTCAATTCTTAAATAGATGAATATTAAATGATGAAAATAGATCATCCTGACATAAATCTTCGTTTTATAGACTTTGACACAACAAGAATTTGTCAAACTCAAATGATTTCATTGCCCATTATGTACTTTTCTGCTGATTATATGCTTTCTGGGTTCTTTGAATTGTTCATCATCTTATCATTGGGCTCTCTTAATTTTTTGGTCTTTGATAGGTATAGAACACACAGTTAGAGTTGTTCTTTGAAAATTGCAGGTTGCTCATTTTGTTGTGGGGTTCAATCGACAAATCTCATGAAATATCTTTCATTGGTCTCTTCAACCGGAGCTTAAGAGTTAGTATAGGCTTATAACACAAGGATATAGAATTTCCACATTTATGCATAACATTTAGACACAAACGAGCTAATTAGCCCGCTCGTTGCGCCAGACTTTTTATATATAGCAAACTGATTATTTATGTGGTAAGCAAAGAATTTTTTAGTTGATAAATAGAGAATTGTAAATTTTAAATTATGCTATAATTTTTTTTTATGTATTGAATTAGTTGATTATTGTTATAAGCTTAAATACTCAGATAATAATTCAATTTTAAAATTTAAAAATTATAAGCGATAAAATTTATGAAAGATCAGCGAATTGTAATTTGAGTATTGCAAGACCATAATTGATTAATTATTTAGTATGTATTAATTGTTTTGATGATTATTTAATTGGTTGATGTAAATCTGTAATCAATAAAATGAATGAAAGATGATTTTTCGTTGTCTTGAACTGAATGTGTTGATGGTTAAATATTTTTTAACAGTTACTAAGCAGTTAACTGGTTGATAGCAATATTGTAATCGCTGAAATCTATTAAAGATAGATTATTTTTTGTTTGCATTGATCTGGTTGGTTGTTGACATTATTTTACTGGCTTGGAGAATAATTTAGTCACAGTTTGGATTTGAATTGTGTGTTGATTTAATTAACTAATAGATTGCAAAATTGCAATGTTTTGATTATTTGGTGTGTTTTAATTGGATTGATAATTATATAATCAGTTGGTCGAAAAAATGTAATAGATTATATTGATTAGAGATTTTTGTTTGCTGTAGTCAATTGGGAATTTGTTGGTGGTTGGTTTTATTATAATTGTGTGGCCGACCATCTAATTTTTCTTTATTCAGTTGTGTTTACTGGTTATGAAAATATTTTTTGTATCCATTTGTATGGTGAATTATTTGATTGTTTGATGTGATATTTTTCTGTTGTAGTTTATTGATCAATTTGTGAATGTGTTTTAATCGGTTATTTGTAATTGTGTGGCCGATCATTTACTATTATATAACTATATTAAATGTATCTCAGAGTACTTATATTAATTTTTTATATTAAAAAAATCTTAGGTCATGTTTTCTTTTCCCTATATATATTCTTAGGCGAAAGACTAAAAATATATATATAAAAAATTAACACCATTACTGTCAAAACAATAGAAATTATTAAATTATGAAGAGCAAAAAAAATATTAACAAAAATAATTGTTATTATTATTATTGTTATTGTTATTATTATTGTTATTATTATTATTATTGGTATTATTACTCTTATTATTATTATTGTTATTATTATTATTATTGAAATAATTGTTATTATTATTATTGTTATTATTGTTGTTATTATTATTATTATTGTTATTATTATTATTGAAATAATTGTTATTATTATTATTATTGTTATTATTATTATTATTATTATTGTGATTATTATTGTTGTTGTTGTGTTAAGTTTATATATACATGGACAAAAGTAGACATTATTCTACAAAAAAAAATTAAATTTGTTAATGTGTTTTAATCGGTTATTTTTAATTGTGTGGCCGATCATTTACTATTATATAACTATATTAAATATATCTCAGAATACTTATATTAATTTTTTATATTAAAAAAATCCGAGGTCATGTTTTCTTTTCCCTATATATATTCTTAGGCGAAAGACTAAAAATATATATATAACAAATTAACACCATTACTGTCAAAACAATAGAAATTATTAAATTATGAAGAGCAAAAAAAAAACTATTAACAAAAGAGTTACTAACAAAAATAATTGTTATTATTATTATTGTTGTTGTTGTTGTTGTTGTTGTTGTTGTTGTTGTTGTTGTTGTTGTTGTTGTTGTTGTTGTTGTTATTATTATTATTATTATTATTATTATTGGTATTATTATTGTTGTTGTTGTTGTTATTATTATTATTATTATTATTATTATTATTATTATTATTATTATTATTATTATTATTATTATTATTATTATTATTATTGTGTTAAGTACACTTATATATACATGAACAAAAGTAGATATTATTCTACAAATAAAAAAAATCAAATTTGTGAATGTGTTTTAATCGGTTATTTGTAATTGTGTGGCCGATGATCTACTATTATATAACTATATTAAATGTATCTCAGAATACTTATATTAATTTTTTATATTAAAAAAATCTCAGGTCATGTTTTCTTTTCCCTATATATATTCTTAGGCGAAAGACTAAAAATATATATTAAAAAAATTAACACCATTACTGTCAAAACAATAGAAATTATTAAATTATGATGAGCAAAAAAATATTAACAAAAGAGTTACTAACAAAAATAATTGTAATTATTATTATTATTATTATTATTATTATTATTATATTGGTATTATTATTGTTATTATTATTATTGTTAATTATTATTGTTATTATTATCATTACTGAATTAAATTTTTTTTCAATGTAAAAAATACTAATTATGTGTATTTTTTTATTGTAATATAAATTTAGTTAAAATAATAAATCTGTGCAGAATTCTAATGATAATAACAATTATTTAAAAAAAAGGCAAAATATTAAAAAATCAAAAAATCAATTGATAAAAAATAACAATAAATATTAAAAAAAAGAATTAACAGAATATATTAAAATCAATAACATATATTAAATTAATTCAAATTGAAGGATAAAATTAAAAATAAATAAATAAATTTGGAGGACCAAAAATAAATAATGCAAACTGCAGGAGGGACTGAAAAAAAAATCAGAAGAAGAGGGACTGAAATCAAACTTTGTATATATTACCAATTTCAATTGGAGGATCAAATCAAAGAAATCAAAACTTTCGTACCGGAATAATTGAAGGAATAAAAATAAATACAAAATCAAAAGTATAAGGACTGAAATAAAACTTTCTTATATAATCAGTTTTAATTGAAGGGCACAATTGAAAACAATAAAACTTTAATTTGAATAAATCAGTAATAACAGCGAAATCAAAACTTCAGGGACCAAACTAAACTGTATGCAAATATCAGGGACCGGAGCTGACTTTGGGGGCGGCAGGAGAGAGAAAAGCGACGTCCGTGAGAAAACCGTCCGGCGCCGCTTAACCGGACATATACGACGGGAACGCGCCGCGACGGAAGAGAGTGGACAACCCGGCGCATCTTGTGGGACGACGGATGTCAATTTTTGACGGCGTAACGACACCGCACGCGCCGCCAACGTGGCGCGTAAGCGAGGAACCTCGCTGGCGCGGGAGTGACATGCGCCAGCCGTCCGCGCGTAAATATAATAAAATAATGGGTCAATTACCGATACGCCTCTGTCCCCACCCATATTTACGGAAATACCTGATAGGAAAGGACGGCCCTGCCCCCGTCTCCTGTTAGCAAATCTGTCGTTTTTCGTGCCCATTTTTGTCAGGGCACTGTGCAAAAAAAGCAAGATAACCCGAGAGAGCCCCTGCAACTGTGCACTATTTTGTCTTTTTCGGGGGCTTTAATCAGTAATGCACTGTTCACAGGCGGAAAAAACAAAAAAAAAAGGGTGGACGAACTCGCGCGACACACGGAGGACAAAGCTCGCGTCTACAGTAATATGTGAGTGAGTGCACAGTGAATTCAACTATTCATTTAACCATTTTGTTTTAGTTATTAGTTAATAAATTCTTTCTTAGAGCTCAACTATTAAGAGAATATCCTATTTTTTATTAATATGGGTGTCCGGATCAGCTTGCGTATACCTCGATTAATCCCATGATTCTTAAAGTTAGCGACCATGTAAATCTCCAATGACCATTATATTAACAATATAAGACTCGAACCCGAGATCATAGGAAGATCATACTTTTTAATCTCAAACTTGTACCACTGAACTATCAAGAAGTAATATAACTTGGGCAACAAATATAGTAAATTATCCCTAATCATCATCCAACCTCTAATCTTTAAACCTTTTAATTTCACTATTATAAACTATTTATTTTATAAATATTAAGTATTTTTTTTTGTCAAATTCTGTACATTGAGAACGCATGTAATACTCAAAAATATCTCATTGACCTGAGTACAAAACATAATACTCGTATAAGAATGTCAGCTAGTAATAAACATATCATTTTTAAAAATTAAATTTATCTCGTCTTTTATGTACATTTAACACTGAAAAACTGGCTAGAATGATCTATAATTTACCAAAAATAATTATGATAATAAAATTAAAATTGTTCTGGGTTAGATACCCTTAAAAAAATCGAAGGGAATTGGATCATTTAACAATGCTATTATCATTGCGTGCTTTTTCTTCCATTGTTGAAATATATTGTATCATTTGTGTTACTCTATTATTTGCTCAGGTAGGTCATCAATATTAAGACTCCGTTCACGATTATATTTGATATTGTTTTTAAAAGTAATTTTCATTAAAAAAATATATTGAAAGCTCGAATGAGAATATTCATCCCGTCAGCTGATTATTAGCTATGGAGAGTGGTTGTGAAGGGTCCACACATTTCCATTGAAGTAGTGGAAGGTAAAACAATAGTTGAATCTGAAGATGATTGAGATGAAAAAGATCTGGAAAGGGTACAGTTGAATATTAACAGTTGTAGACGAGTATAATAGGATCAGTTCATGTGAAAATGTAAAGCAAATATCGAAATATCACATGACGAAACTCCACAAGTAAGAGAATAAAAAATAGACTCACTCATATCCATATATCTATATAGTAGGTTGGCTCTCCTGCTCACATATTTGATATACTATGATGGTCGATACGCGTGGTTATTATTATGATTATTATGATGGTCATTGAAAATTTATATAATTATTATCTTCAGGACTCGTGAGATTAATTGAAGTATACATAAACTAACATGAATACTCATATTAATAAAAAAAAAAAAGACTCGCTCATTCATCAATTCTACTTCAAGACGGAACTCCACAAGTAAGAGAATAAAAAATAGACTCATTCATAACTATATAACTGTATAGTATGTTTGCTCTCCTGTTGTATTTGTGATTACTAATATGATGGTCACTGAAGATTTATATAGTCGTTAACTTAAAGGTTCGTGAGATTAATTGAGGTGCGGACAAACTGACATAAATACTCATATTAATAATAATAATAATAATAATAATAAAAAGACTCATTCATGTATCAGTTTAGCTTCAAGACCTATAAAATTAGTTAAGATATATGTAATCTAGACTAAACAATCACATTAATAAAAAATAAAATAAAAGACTCAGTCATGCATCAATTTAGAATAGTTAAATTGCAAGAACAAGAAAACATTGTTGAAAATGATGAAACATTTCACACACATCATAAATTCAATGAAATACTTTGGAAAAACCTTTTATAATTTGAGCTAGTAAAAACAAAGGAGCAGCACGTAACAGTAGTCACAGGTCCAATCATGAAAGTGAAAGTAGCGATGGAGATGAAGAGATGTCCAATCTTGAAAGTGAAAGTAGCGATGGAGATGAAGAGAGACATGACTTTACTCATTAAACAATTTAAAGAATTCTCAACAGAAAGAAAAGGTTCGGTAAGAAAACACATGGTAAGGATCTCAACGAAGACTTTTACCTATAATTATTAATTCCGTACTGTTCCGGTCATGTCAGTAAAAAAATCGGGACAAAACAACGTTGTTTTTGCTCTGGTTTTCATTCTGGTCCGTTCCAGAAATTTCGGTCGAAACGTCTCGGTTCTGTTCCGGGTGTGCCATTTCGGGATCAAAATAAAAAAAAAGTTCAGAAACAGAACAGAAAAGAACAACTCAACCCATAAATTATATATTAGTAAAAATAAAAAATCAAAATCAAGAGATAAAACAACGTTGTTCGGCATGAGTGTAGGAAGAGGTAGTGAGAATACGTTACTTGCCATTAATCAGTGGAATTTGAAGGGATTTTTTGGTTTATGAAGAAGAAGAACTTTGAAAAAGAGAGGTATTTTTGGATTCCGAGAAAGAGAGGCTAACGGCTGGGTGTGTTTAGTGTGGAGGGGGCGGCGGCGGCCTGAGAAGAAGAAAGGATGGGTAGGGTTTTTTTTATTGAAATGAAGGGAACAAACGGGGTGGGGTGGTTTTTATACTAATTATTGGTTTTTATACTAATTATTATATAATAATACTAATTATTAACTATTATAATAATTAATTATTAATTATTATAATAATAGTTAACATAAAAAATAAGGGTATTAATTTGATTGAATTATTTGTAATAGAATGTATTTTAATTAATTATGTTTGAACTTATTGATTATTTCTTAATGTGTTCATTTTAATTTTTTTAAGTTTTTCTAACATTAAAAACATAGAATTACTTGAAAAACATACAATAAGTAGCTTAAATTTCAAATTTCAAATATTTTGGATCTTTTAATTATAATTAAATTCATTTTTTATTTTAATAAAATAATTTTATTGTTGGAATTTTAGAGATGTTTCTAATTTTGAGATTATGTTTGTTTGACTTTGTGTTTGTATTGTATAATTTAAAGTTCATTTATCTTGAATTTTAATTATACTTGTTAAATTAATATTTTATTTTTTTCATATATATATAATTAATTATATATGAACAGTACGACATCGAAACGACACGTCGGAATGCTCTGAAACCAGAACGTTCAGTTCCAATCAAAAAACCAGAACAGCAACCAAAACGGAATTGACAACTTTGATATTACCTGTAATAAACTAGAACGCTATGCTTCGTAGTGTGTAATTGCTAGAAAAACGACAAGCATCAAATTTTCTCCACAAAGATAATAAAGGAAATCATGATGATGATTCCGACATGTCGGGAAAAAGAGCTAACTACATATACTAAAAAGATGTCATTTTTTCCCTTCATGAAATGGTAGTGTTTTCACTGTAGATTATAATAGTATTTTTAGATTGTTTTAATTTTTGGGTTAGTTCAGTTTGGTTTGAGCGGGTCATGATTTTTTTAATTTTTTTGTACAATAAAATAATTATTTTATCCTTAAATAAGACAAAACACAACAATTGTCGAAGGGCATATCACAATAATTTCATATTCCATTACACAATAAAATAACCATTTAACCCTCTAATAAGGCAAAAATTAAGGATTGTCTACGGGGTGTTTTGATATTTCATATTTTTTTTGAAAATGTCTAAATATTAATTTGCCCCCCAATAAGATAAAATCAAAGAGTTAGCTGCAGGGATTTTCAATTCCTCAGTAAAGAAGTTTTGGTTTTTTCAATTTTGTCATTTGATTAAAATTGATAATATATTTGGTTTTCATTTCAGCCCTTATACTTTAAATTTTTAATTTTATTTTCTTTATTTTTTTTATATTTCTGAAATAATTTCTATTTTTGTCCATGTTTATATATATATATATATATATGTGCTTTTAGCTTTGATTTTTAATTTTTATTATTTTCTTAACACCTGAGGTGATATGTTTTTTTGAAAATAGTTCTTAAATTTTAGCTCGTGTTTATGATAATTTGAAAATTGATATTTCTTATTTTTTTTCCTCTTTGTTCCTTCTTTTAGTTTTTTTATTAGTTTTTTTTTTATTTTCAAGTCAAATGATTTTTTTCAGCTAATAATTTTTATTTTACCATTTTTTTATTGTTTTTGTTTGCTCTTTTGTTAAAGTTTTTAGGCTTTTTTATTTTTTATTTATTTTTTTCATTATTAACGCAATAATAATAATAATAATTTTAGTTTTTTTTTTTCTTGCATCCTCTTTTGTTAATATTTTTGAGTTTTTTTCTCGGGGTAATTTAATAATTTTTATTGTTTTAGCAGTGACAATAATGATAATTTTAGATGTTAAGGCTTCAATATTACTGTTGTTATAGTAAGGTATGTTAATGTGTTTTATTATATCAATATAGATGTTATATTTTATCTTTGAACTAACAAATCCTATTAGTTACTTCAATCCCAACAATTATAAAAAATATTTGCTCAAGTATGATCTATTTGTTGTTTTAGAGAAGAAATTTAAGAAATCAAGCATCATGTGTACGGGTATAAAGTATTGGAGAATAATATAAATTATATTTTGGAACCTCATTTAATAGCTTAAGCTTTTTAAATGAGATGATTACTTGACATGGTATCAGAGTCTTGTTGACCAAGCGGTCACGAATTCGAATATCACCACCTCTTATTCTATTTGATAAAAAATTAAACATAAATTAGTGTGAGTCTATACAAGTTTTAAACCCAACAAAATAAAAAAAATAATATAAATTATATCTTGGAATTTCATCAAATAATTTAGACTTATAAGTGTGGTGATTTATTAACAAAGAATAACTCAAGTTATGGAAACTTTGGCTTTCTTGTAACTTTGGTATCTTGACGACGGGACGCAGAAAGTCAAGATCATAATATCTGGAGTGGGACTCTCCAAGATTGTGCTTCAAGAGTTGGTGAGTTTCCAGTTCAACTTAGGTTGTTGGAAAGTATCTCCCTCGAACATAAATCCACTGAAGTGAAATATCTATAGCTGTTTAATGTTTTATTTGTGATTTTTATATGCTTTCACTGTTACCCCAAACAAACCATTGCTGCTAGCAATTTATCAGTGGATGAGTCTTTGTGCCTGTTTTGGAGAGCTGTTGTGGTAACTTTTTAAAGTGTTTTTTATGTCAAAATACATCAAAATAATATTTTTTTATTTTTAAAAAATTATTTTTGACATCAACACATCAAAATAATCTAAAAACACTAAAATATATTCATTTAAAATAAAATAAAAATTAAATTTTTTAAAAACAACATTTGAAACGCCGTCCCAAACGGACACTTTGACTATAAGCATCCGTAAGATGAGAGGCAGCGGGCGTGGAGGCAGCTGATCATCAAAGCAAATATTCAACAGTGCTCTTTTCTTATTGGTGGAAAAAATTCAAAGTTCAGACGTCTAATAGACCATGGCAGTCGTAAGGACCTTTTGACTTTCCACGTGGCTCCATCTACACCCTGTCCTTGCATCCAACGGCCCAGATGCAACTGCAATTTGTCCACAGGAAAAGCAGGTTTTGGGTAGGTTTCCTCTTCCACTCAGAAATTTCAACACCTAATCCTTGTTCTGTGTTGTCTGTGCTCAACAGAGTTCCTGAGCCACTCATGGATTCGATTTGTTTTCCTGAACTTGACTCGTGTCGTGTTGGAAGGTCTAGACTAATATCTTTTTCTGATGTATAAATTTTGCCCTTTATTGACTTAACAATTGGTTTAATGACTTTGCGTTTGCCTTGTTTTTATTTTCCAACTGTACGTTCATTTTACGTTCATTATTATTAGCACAAGCTTTTAAGAAAATAAGAATTTTTCTCATAGACCAAACCAAGAGGTACATCAGCTGTCACCGCCCGCGTGTTGGACTTGGCTTTCGCGACCCGTTGTAAGGGTAAGAAATTATTTTCTGCCTTGTTTTCCGGTCCTATGATTATGATAAATATAGTCTATTACATTTACCTTAATTACCCGACAGCAAGCCTAATGAAGATTTGTTTTTAAATTTATAAATGTATTTACATTACTTTTAAAAAACAATTATCCTGTCACTTTAAAAAAGTGAGTTTTTTTTATAGTGTTTAACTGATTATATATAAAAAATAAAGTATTTTAGTGTATATATATTTAACTATTATATCTAAAAATCTCGTGCTCTTTGAAATCGACAAAATATATATTAATAAAAAATTATTTTGGTTAAAAAAGAGTTTATAATAACTGTATTTTTAATTTTTTAAAATATAAAAATAAAATGTTTGAACTCCATCATCATATCACAAATATTGAATCTAAATTTTTTTCACTCGAGTATAAAAACCAAAACCAACCACCAAACCACATCACCCAAAAATATTGGTTGCTAATAAAAAAAAATACTTATAGCTCAGTGATTATTTGGTATTGTATTTTAAAAATATTTTTAAAAAAATATATATTTTTTGCTTTAAAATATATATTTTTTGCTTTAAAATATATATTTTTAATAAATTTAAAAATTTAAAAATAATATTATTTTAAATAAAAAATACTTTAAAAATACCATCTAACAAACTATTAAAGTGCCCTCAATCTGTAATGATACACACTCTATTATTATAGAGTATAGAGTATTAAATAAATTCAACTATGGGACACGTGAGTATTAGTCTTGCACCTCAAACTACTCCTTGATAATAAATCTATCATTATATATATTTGAAGTCCCACCCAAGCCCAATTAAACCTTCTCTTCTCAGCCAAGCATTACCAGTTCTGCTTCGCCATGGCCAAAATCTTCGCATACACTACTGCTTCCTTCCCTTTTCTCCTCATCGTTATTCTCTTCTCCTCGACCCTTACAACAGCAAAATCTGACAGCTTCTCAAGAAACTTATCTCCGAAAACCCTAGGCGTCAAGCGAGAGAAACTGAGCCACCTCCAGTTCTACTTCCATGACATCCTCAGTGGAAGAAACCCCACTGCTGTTCCAGTCGCCCAAGCGGACTCGACGAAGAGGTCTCTCTCATCATTTGGGCTGGTCACAATGATGGATGATCCTCTGACCGTGAAGCCCGAGATCAGCTCCAAACTTGTAGGAAGAGCACAGGGGATTTATGCATCCGCATCGCAAAGTGAACTTAGTTTTTTGATGGCCTTAAACTTTGTTTTCACGGAAGGGAAGTATAATGGCAGCACCCTCAGCATTCTGGGGCGAAACAGTGTGTTTTCTGGCGTTAGAGAGATGCCAGTTGTTGGTGGGAGTGGGCTTTTCAGGTTTGCGAGAGGCTATGCTCAGGCAAAAACTCATGACCTTGACTTCAAAACTGGCGATGCTGTTGTGGAGTATAATGTTTATGTCTTCCATTATTGAGTTGTTCCTGGGTGATTTTCTACCTCTTTTTTCAAGAAAAAAAACTGTGCTGCTAGCTGTAATTTGCTGAATACATCATGCTCCTTCGGTTGAACAGTGCTTTATTAATTAATAAATTTGAGCTGCTGAAAAATTAATTGCCAATGTCGTGATGGGCCAACGTATCTGTAAATAGAATGAAGCTGCCATATCGCTGACACCTCTTTTCCCGTTGGTCCCGCGTCCATGCTGCTTTCATTTTTTTCTAGGCGTTCTACGCGTAAAATCCCACTCGCTGGGTCTCGAATATTTGAAGTTGCTTTACAACGATGTTGATTTTATGAGCTTTTTACATGGTTGTGTCTGTGTCGTTTTCTTTTTCTGTAGATTCTTTCTAGGTGGCTGTGATTAATAAAAATATAAAACCACTAGCTAGCCTTGTTGTTTTTTCCCTTCATTTGGATGGAATATTCGAGCTCACTAATGACAGTACTGAAAATAATGGCCGAAAATAATAGAAAATATACCAAATTAATCGCCTTTGACTGATCCCACTGTATTACTTGAAATCGCTGGACCTGCACTAATTCCACCTTGCTAGTGTTAGCATATTTTAGAAGATAAATATTGCCTTAATTGGAAGAATAAACCTGGTACTGGAGGGAATTTAGAGTGTCAATTGGTATGTAACTTGCATGGTATTACTGTTTCTTACTTCGTGATATTCAGCCTAAGAACTTCAAATCTTTAAAACCTTAAAAGAGTTGAAACAGGGAGGAGATCAGTCGAGCTCGTTGTCATTTGTAAGAAAAAATCTGAAAAGTGGAAGGAAGGGATGGCAGTAAAGCGGAAGGATGGAGGGGACCATATAAATGATTTTTCATCTTTTTTTTTTTAAATAATAATCACGATGTGCTTAAATTAATTAAACTGGAGAGCGTGTTGAATGTGGGATATTAAACAAATTATTAAGGCTAATTAAAGTATAAATAAAGGGCAACCAGAATCAAACCTTGATTATAATTATAATACAATGCAGAGCGGTCACACTCGAGATGGGGACCTTGATTTATGTGGTGAAGGATTGTGTGTGTTTACATGGTGAAAATGGCGAAGGCGATAGTGCATTCCATCCATTAACAAACATGAGTGTGGAGTCTCAGATAATTAAATCCCTTTCTTAGAGGAGGGTTCAAAAAAAAATAAAGAACAGTATCTTAGCTCGATCTCTCGGTTGTAATTATAATAAACAGTTACACTTGACGTCTTAACCTAACAGGAGAAGGTATTTTTACTTTTCTCTGTATTCAGGTTTGATTCTCTTTGTATGCCTATCACCCTATAATATTTTATCTGTTTATTAGGTTTGCAGGATGTTCACTAAATCCATAGAAACAGTACCTAATACAAACACACAACCGGTCTAAATTCATGACCAATGAAGTGTGCACTCGCCAGACTAACAATTAAAAAAAAAATTCAATTGTTTGAACATGACCAGATTTTTCTAGATGATTGTATGAGTGGTTTTTTCATTTTTATACCGTTGGATCTCTCAAAAATAGATCAAGAAGTGCAAACTAATTTAATATTGGTTGTTGAAATAAAAATTATCAATTTTAAAAATTTGTCAAAAGTAAAAAAAAAAAATAGTAATCAAAATAATTGGGATCAAATTTGATAGAAGAAAAATAAACTTGAGGATGGAATTTTTAAAATTATTTTAAAAAACTTATCTAAAACAAAACGAATAGAAATAAAAAGAATTTAAAAAAAATAAAAAAAATTAAAGGGGTGAGATTGAAAAATAATTCTTGTTTTAAATAGTAATTAAAAGAATATAAACCAAATTCAAAGGAATAACAAATCGAAGGAATTCTTTGAAATTTTAAAAGGACAAACATAAAAATCAAAGGAGGAGATAAAAAAAAAGAAAAAAAAGGGCAATCCACTAACACCAAATAGATTTGTAGGCCATATGAACATTACATCATAAAAAGGATGCTAAAAGAATTCAAACATGGGTGGTGTTTGGTAATTATATAGTTCCACGTGTGATGCATGAAGGGCACAGGGTGGCCCACTTGCTAGAAAATATATTACAGGCACCACTAATTTTATTTTTAATAGTATTCAGTATTTATTTAAGTACATTGCCCTAAGCCAACTTCAAATTAACTAAAAAAAGTAGGATTCAGAGACAAAAGAAAATCCCTTCAAAGATAGTTTTGTAGATTTCACCTTTAAGAGAAATTAAATAATTTTATTGTGTTAAAAAATTAAAAAGATAATAAAGCTTAGGATGTAAGTTTATAATAAATAGTGTATTGTGAGTATGTGAGCAGTAATTTCATAAGGATTTGTTGTTTTTTGTTAATAGCATTTTTTAGAATTTATTTTCTATATTATATGATAATAAACACAAATATTCATAAAAAAATCAACAAAATTATAGAAGAAAAAAATATTTGTTTTAATCAAACTTTTTTTTATCCATATAACTCTTCCTTATGTTTTGACAATAACATTTCTTTAATATTAGTAGCATGGTTTATTAATTAAAATTTAATGGAAAATAGAAAATATATTTACAGAACTTTATACATTTGAATGAAAAAGGGAAATTATATATTTTTAATGGAAGACTTCATTTCTTAATTAATGTATTCTTTTTTATTTTGATCTAACATGTTCTCTGTTTCTCTCTTTTATAAAAAAAAAATTGTTTATTAAATAAAAAAATATTATAATTATGAAAACAGGTTTTAATTAAAAAGAATTTAATCAGTAGAAATTAATCTGAGTTATAAAAATATTCATAAAAAAACATATATTTAAATTAAAATATATACCTTCAAGGTACGCACAGGCCTAGAAGATATAGCCCATCGTGTGTTTTTTCTTGTCCGTTTTCTTTTCTCAATGGTGTTATGGCCCCCTTTTTTTTTTTTTTTTTTAATAAACCAATTAACTTGTTATATAGTTATATAGCTGGATTTTCAATTGATGGTTTTAGCTTTCCTATTGCTTATCTGTTCCTGACCGTTCATATATTGAAATTATTTTTTTATTTAAAAATATATTAAAATAATATATATTTTATTTAAAAAATTATTTTAATATCAGTATATAAAAATAATGATCTAGAAGTACTATTTTATTTTAATTTTAATTAAAAATTATTATTTTTTAAATTCTTTTCAAAAATATTTTTCAAATGAAGTGTCAAATATCCCCGTAAATTCATTTTTTTTAAATATATTTTTGATATTTTTAGATCATATGATAATATGAAAAATAGTTTTTTTTTAAAAAAACTCTAATTTTAATATATTTATATATATAAAAAATTTAAAAAAACAAAATAAACCATAATTTCATACAGTACAGAAGAATCTTCTATCATTATGTGTTGATTCTTGTAACACGACTTTCTTTTGTTAAAGGTCTGGCATCTTGTTCCTCCTTGACAAAGTTGTACTTGGCAGCATGTGAGGTAGAGGGTCTTCACCGTTTGTTGAAATTATTAGTTGTTTGAATTGTATTTTAAAATTATTTTTTTATTTTAAATTAATTTTCAGTAGTATTTTTTTTTATCATTTTTACATGCTAATATCAAAAATTATTTTTAAAAAATAAAAAAATATAATTTTAATATATTTTAAATAAAAATTACTTTTAAATGTAACTACAGCCACACTTCAGGCTGTTTCAAAATCTCTAGATTCTCTACAGCCAAATGTCCAGGCGCTGACTGCAGTTCCATGCAAGCCATCAGCTTGGAAGGAAATAAGTGGGACAACGTTTGAAGGTTCTTTTGACATTTAAACGCAAATACTTCATGCCGTTCTGTAGGACTTGGATTTTTCAACCATGGAGGCTATTAACTGCGTGTTTGGTATTGTAAAACAATGTGTTTTTTAAAAAGTGTTTATAAGAATATATATTTTTAGTTTATTTCTATTTTTAACATCATAATGATTAAAATTATTGAAAAAAACTTCAATTTAATATTTGTTTTCAAAATAAATATATATTTTAAAAAATATATGAAAATAAAGCTATTGTACTCTTAAACACACAGTTAATAGCCTTTATTAAAATAAAATTAATATATTAAATATTAGAAGTAGAATGTTGTGTGTGTAGTGATAAATAAGTAGAATGTCATATGAGAGTGCCTTTATCAATTCCCAGTTTTGAGCATACATTTCTCGATATAAGAAAATAAAATCATATCACTAAAAATACGAAGCATTCTTGGATTCAGCCCTTTAAATTCTTAATTATCTTTATTTTTCATTATAAAAAATAATTTTAATTATTTTTAGATGATTTAAAGATGCATCTTTTGTATATATCTAATGTATTCATTATAAAAAAATACGTCAACATCAATTTTATAATTGAAATCTAAAAAGGAAAACCTTATTGATCATCCAACCCATCATTTAATTACATTATTTGTGCTTTATATAAGTTACTTAGCTTCTTGAACAATCAAAACCATTAAAATATATACTGAATAATAAAATAAAATAAGCTAAAAACAGATTCAATTAGAAAAACACAGCTCATTCACTGTCATATAGGAGCTGTGGTTAGCACAAAGTCCTTAGTGTAATTGTCCTTAGGACAGAGATTTTTTCAAGTTCTGTCTGGTCGTCTTCGTAAATCTAAATTATCGAAGGAAGACACCGTAAATCATCGAAGGAAGACACTGGCTGCGGGGCCGAAACGCAAAAAAAAAAGAAATTTAATATTTCATTAAAGATGAGCCACAATTCAGCCGGGGAAAAAAACAAAGTTCTATCTTAGGTAGAGCAAATAGAAACACAAAAACTGGAAATAAAAAGCCAAACCAAGACGATAAGAATTGATCTCAATAATGGAAGACATACACATCGTATTCCACGATTGCATCGTTAGTTGTAAGGTTAACCATATATGTCTTCGCCTTCGCATAGCCTCTTGCAAAACGGAAAAGTCCACTCCCGCCAACAATTGGCATCTCTCTAATGCCAGAAAATATGCTGTTGCGACCCAGGAGACTAAGGCTGCTACCGTTATGCTTGCCTTGTGTGAAAAATAAGTTGAACGCCATTAAAAAGCTTATTTCACTCAGTGATGCAGAAGCATAGATCCCTTGTGCTCTCCCTACTTGCTCTGAGTTGACCTCGGGCTTCACAGTCAACGGGTTGTCGATCATTACTACCAGCCCAAATGATGTCGAAGACTTGTTCGTCGTGGCTGCCTGAGCAACTGGAACTGCTGTGGGATTTTCCCCACTAAGCGTGTCGTGGAAGTAAAAATGGAGGTGGCTTAGTTTCTCTCGTTTAAGGCCTAGGGTTTCTGGAGACAAGTTTCTTGAGAAACTGTCAGCTTTCGTCGTAGCAACGGTGAAAGAGAAGAGGAAGAGGAAGAGAAGAGCGAGGTTGGCCATGGTTAATTAGCTGAGATTGGGAGTGCTGGGATGGATGGCTTAAGTGCAACTATTTATAATAATACCAAACACGCAGTTGAACTAAATATAATAATTTAAAATTTAAAATTTTTAACATGACTTTTTATTTAGTTTAATTTTTAAATTAAATTATATAAAAATCACTCTCACAGCACAAGAACAATAAAACAAAACAATGTGCACTTGACTTTTGATTATTGTTAAATATTGACCTATGACATAAAATTATTAACCAAACAACTAAAAGAAAATATTAATCGGGTTTACTATTCGAATAAATAGTTAAATCAAACCAACAGCTCTTAATTATATTTATTATCATTATAATTAACCTATTCATACAATTACAATAGTTAATGAATTTACAATAGTTGTTACAATTTGTTTTTCAAAACAGTTAAGTGGAGAAAAAATATATAAAATAATATAATTAAAAAAATAATTTTCAAAACTATCACTATTAGATGAACCCAGGTCTCATCCTTATGTCTTAAGGACAATATTTTTACCATACAATTTTTCTTTCTTTTTGCTAACTCATTTTTTCATTTGATTGCTCAATTTTTATATTTATTTAACTTTAGTTCTATTATTATGATCATTTCATCATTTGTTTATGCAAGTCATTTTTTTTTATCTAAGGTTAATATTTATTTTTGAATGTGACTGTTAAAAATAAAAATAAAAATAGTTAGTTTCTGCCTAGCTTAAATAAATAAATAAGAGTTTAATTGATAAAATGATTATAACTATGAAACTACTATTAACTAAAGATTAAAATTTAGGAACCAAATGACAGTTTGGTAAAAATAAAAGAGATGGGTTGACACCATAACTAAAATAGAAGAGAAAAGAGAAAATAAAAAGAAATAATGAATGCATGAGACGCTAAAGACATATTGCATCTCCAATGACAACACTTTTGTTGCTACCCAATTTTTGAAAAGAATATAAAAAATAAAAATAAAATATCTTTGATGTATTTGACATCGTATCACAAGGATTTAAATTTTAAATACTTTTTAACTTGGTTTGTTTTTAATGCGATATTTTTATAATTATAATTTTTCTCTTTTCAGTTGATGTTGAAATGTATATTACACGCTTTACACATAAAAGAATTAAACTTTTTGATCTACACCACCAAGGACCTAATTTACAATATTTGTTCTCCCCATCAACCATTACTATTGTTTTTTTCTTGAATTATTATTAAATTTTTGGACATATGAAAACAGCTATTAAAATCCGTTGGAAAATCTTGAAATCGGTTACACCTCATTGAAATAAAAGCAAAAAGAGAAAGGTTTCACAATAGTAAAATTACTCTTTTGTTAAAAAAAACCAATTATAAACAAAATAGAAATCCAACTCATTGAGTTGTATTAATGGTAAATCAATTTTGTTATCTTTAATCATTTAACAAAAATAGAAAACTTACCAACGGGGGCGTGGGTGGACTGGTAGGGGGTCCTCCCAGCTTAACCAAGGTCTCGAGTTCGAGTCTTGGGTATGCAGCTGCTTTAAAACTCGCTTGGGAGAGCTTTGCCGCCCTTAAGGGTCCTACCCGGCTCGAATCCGGATTAGTCGGCAGTGGCCGGATTACCGGATGGTTTCTACCAAAAAAAAAAAAATAGAAAACTTAATTTCACTTAGAAGAATCCATAACTCGAGTTAAGGATTTTGTGGGTTGATTACGGTTGATGTGTTATTTTTTCCTTTGACCTACCTAGTCAACAAGGTCATGTCGGGAAAACTCTCATGCAATGTAATATAAATGTTTTGCTAATAATAGAATTGGGATGGGATTTTTCAAATCTAAGTCGTTGTACTAAGTTCAGTGACGATTTTAAAAAAATTCTAATGGTCTAGATATTATGTTTTTGCATTCCAAAATATCTAAATCCAACCCACAATGAATATATAAATGATAACTACTTTAGAATTATAACAAAAAATAATCTCAAAGCATAAATTGTTGTCACTAACAATAAACTAATGGAATTACCAATTAAGTTGGTTTTATGAGATTTTTTTAGAGAAAACAAAAAATATGTTGTTGATTTTGTTAGGATTCTCCTTTTCTACTAAGAAGAGGGAAGAAGAAGGATCTTCTTTGGAAAATACCTCTTGTTCCTATTTAGTCATCTTCATTTTAGCGTTTGTTTCTAATTTTCCCCCCCCTTCCTTTCATTTATAATGTTTCTTTAAATTTCTTAGTAAAAATAGACAACAACATTCCTTCTAAAGAGTAGACATAGGTAATCAAAGAATACTAAAGATTCAATCAATATACTTTCTCATTTCTAACACAAGGTGCTTGTTAGATCGAGTACACTAATTTGAACTAAGAGAATTATTATATAATGATGTAAGAGGTTCCCATGGACAATATGGTCAGAAATACACAATAAAGTCTGACCATAACGACAAAATTGATTATTAAGGATATTAAATTACCTAGTGAGAATGATTTTAAAATCAACACAAACCTCCTTTTCTATTGCAATTTCTAGATTCTTATATAATGATTTTGAAACTTTCTAGATATATAAAAATATAAATGGATAGACTAGAAATGACATTTTATTAATGTCAATGGCAAAGAAAATATATCAAAAGAGCGGGTAAAAAAAAAGGGAGGGGGGGGGGGGGGGGGGGGGGGTTCATACATCACCCTCAACCGACCTTACATTACCACTTCAGTTTAAGAATTCATAAACTAGGTGGCCAACCATGAAGGATGAGGTAAATTCAGAATACATCATCGGCTAGTAGAACAAATAAATAAAACATGAATATAAAAAAAACAGAACAAGTCATATTTATCTATTATTTATAATATTATAAACAACCGACTGTGTGTATCCAATCAACTATATTGAATCATTCAATGAGCATATGGCTATGTTTTGGCCATTGCATTGCAAAATTGAAAGCATTTTCTTATGAATAATTGAAAGCATTGATAATGCTTTGGAGACAATTTCTATATATTCTTTCAAATTAATTTTTGATAAACTCTTCACCAAATCAAATATATAATTTTTGAATAATTTATTTATGAATAATTTTTGATTGGCTAGCATTGATTTAGCAAGTTGTTTGTTTTCCTTTTCCTCTTTTTTTTTTTTTTATTTGCTAGCCAATCCACATCCTACAATTCTCTATAATTTACCGATTAAACGACGGGATCCACTCTCCACCATCGAAAAGTTTAGGCATTTTAGTGTTTTTTGCAGCATGAAAACTAGCCAAGCTGGAAGCTAAAATTGCATCCGACAGATAAGCTAAACTAATTTTCTTCTCATTAATTTCGTCACAAGAGTTTTGAAAAAACTTGAAGATACAGAGCCAAAATCCTGAGGCAAAACATTGTCATAACTGTTAAGAATAATATTCCTGCTGAGGCCAAGGGATGATGAACTATTCTCCAGGGAGTGGACCAACTCTACTGTTCTTGTGGAGTCTTAATTTCTACAGCAGAACTAGTCTCGAGGAACATGTTTCTATTTTTGTTTATGTATATCACTTTGTTAGACATGAGATAATAATCCCTGTTTCCTAGTTTAAGTTTCTTTACCAACTTTTAATGTCTATTTAGGTTGGGAGTATTTTTAGAAAACACTTTTGAAAAAACATTATTTTTATTTTTTCTTTAAATTAAAAAAAAAATGATATTTTTAGATCATTTTGATGTGCTGATTTTAAAAATAATTTTTTAAAAATAAAAAAACATCATTTTGATGCATTTCTAAACGAAAAACATTTTTAAAAGCAACTATAACCACACATCCAAACAAACACATAATTGATAAACTTCATTTGAATAAGGTAAGAGATTTCCGAACAATCCTGATATGGAGGCGTGAAAGATGAAGGATGAAGAAATTGAGGGGAAAAGAAGAAGAGATTGACAACGTGAGAAGAGAAGTTTGACAAAGAGAGAATAGGGAACAGAAATTCCAATTCGTCGATAACTCCTTCTGTAATAGTGGGAAAGGATTGTGTTTTTTTGAACTCTTTGGAACTGTCCAGTGGACCTAGTCCATCGCTAATGTCATCTATGATGGTTAATGCAAAGCTCTATAATTTTTTTAAAACTCGCTCAAACCTCCGAGAGACTTTAGTCTCTCAATAATTTCACCTATATTGATTAGTGTTAGATCCTTGCAATTTCTTTCAAAACCTATATTCAGTAGAGAAAGCATAAATCATAAGCCCAACACATGAATTGGCCCATTCTCCCTTCGCCTGTACCAAAACAAAAGAAGAAAAAGGTTGCAAATCAGCTGGTTGTTTACGTTTCTTACATCATTGAAAAAAGAAAGGCAAAAGGAGAGAGAGATTGAAGACGAGTACAAACAGAAATAAGGTTTAAGAGAGAAAGACAACGAGGGCAGCGAGGGGAACCGAGTCCAGGTTTGATAGAGGGATCATGATAGAGATTTTCAGTTCTTAATTTCTGCTCGTATACCTCTCCAGTCCCCATTGACCCACCACCAATTTGTAAACTCACTCTCACAAAAATAACACGCTCCCTTGCTGCGTTCCGCAATTCAAAACCTATATTCAGCAACGAAAGCATAAATCATAAGCCCAACACATGAATTGGCCCATTCTCCCTTCGCTTGTACCAAAACAAAAGAAGAAAAAGGTTGCAAATCAGCTGGTTGTTTACGTTTCTTACATCATTGAAAAAAGAAAGGCAAAAGGAGAGAGAGATTGAAGACGAGTACAAACAGAAATAAGGTTTAAGAGAGAAAGACAAAGAGGGCAGCGAGGGGAACCGAGTCCAGGTTTGATAGAGGGATCATGATAGAGATTTTCAGTTCTTAATTTCTGCTCGTATACCTCTCCAGTCCCCATTGACCCACCACCAATTTGTAGCCTCACTCTCAAAAAAATAACACGCTCGCTTGCTGCGTTCCGCAATTCAAAACCTATATTCAGCAGAGAAAGCATAAATCATAAGCGCAACACATGAATTGACCCATTTTCCCTTCGCCTGTACCAAAACAAAAGAAGAAAAAGGTTGCAAATCAGCTGGTTGTTTACGTTTCTTACATCATTGAAAAAAGAAAGGCAAAAGGAGAGAGAGATTGAAGACGAGTACAAACAGAAATAAGGTTTAAGAGAGAAAGACAACGAGGGCAGCGAGGGGAACCGAGTCCAGGTTTGATAGAGGGATCATGATAGAGATTTTCAGTTCTTAATTTCTGCTCGTATACCTCTCCAGTCCCCATTGACCCACCACCAATTTGTAAACTCACTCTCACAAAAATAACACGCTCCCTTGCTGCGTTCCGCAATTCAAAACCTATATTCAGCAACGAAAGCATAAATCATAAGCCCAACACATGAATTGGCCCATTCTCCCTTCGCTTGTACCAAAACAAAAGAAGAAAAAGGTTGCAAATCAGCTGGTTGTTTACGTTTCTTACATCATTGAAAAAAGAAAGGCAAAAGGAGAGAGAGATTGAAGACGAGTACAAACAGAAATAAGGTTTAAGAGAGAAAGACAAAGAGGGCAGCGAGGGGAACCGAGTCCAGGTTTGATAGAGGGATCATGATAGAGATTTTCAGTTCTTAATTTCTGCTCGTATACCTCTCCAGTCCCCATTGACCCACCACCAATTTGTAGCCTCACTCTCAAAAAAATAACACGCTCGCTTGCTGCGTTCCGCAATTCAAAACCTATATTCAGCAGAGAAAGCATAAATCATAAGCGCAACACATGAATTGACCCATTTTCCCTTTGCCTGTACCAAAACAAAAGAAGAAAAAGGTTGCAAATCAGCTGGTTGTTTACGTTTCTTACATCATTGAAAAAAGAAAGGCAAAAGGAGAGAGAGATTGAAGACGAGTACGAACAGAAATAAGGTTTAAGAGAGAAAGACAACGAGGGCAGAGAGGGGAACCGAGTCCAGGTTTGATAGTGGGATCGTGATAGAGATTTTCAGTTCTTAATTTCTGCTCGTATACCTCTCCAGTCCCCATTGACCCACCACCAATTTGTAGCCTCACTCTCACCAAAATAACACGCTCGCTTGCTGCGTTCCGCAATTCAAAACCTATATTCAGCAGAGAAAGCATAAATCATAAGCCCAACACATGAATTGGTCCATTCTCCCTTCGCCTGTACCAAAACAAAAGAAGAAAAAGGTTGCAAATCAGCTGGTTGTTTACGTTTCTTACATCATTGAAAAAAGAAAGGCAAAAGGAGAGAGAGATTGAAGACGAGTAGGAATAGAAATAAGGTTTAAGAGAGAAAGACAGCGAGGGGAACCGAGTCCAGGTTTGATAGAGGGATCATGATATAGATTTTCAGTTCTTAATTTCTGCTTGTATACCTCTCCAGTCCCCATTGACCCACCACCAATTTGTAGCCTCACTCTCACCAAAATAACACGCTCGCTGGCTTCGTTCTGCAATTCAAAACCTATATTCAGCAGATAAAGCATAAATCATAAGCCCAATACATGAATTGGCCCATTCTCCCTTCGCCTGTACCAAAACAAAAGAAGAAAAAGGTTGCAAATCATCTGGCTGCTTACGTTTCTTACATCATTGAAAAAAGAAAGGCAAAAAAAGAGAGAGATTGAAGACGAGTAGGAAAAGAAATAGGGTTTAAGAGAGAAAGACAGCGAGGGCAGCGAGGGGAACCGAGTCCAGGTTTGATAGTGGGATCGTGATAGAGATTTTCAGTTCTTAATTTCTGCTCGTATACCTCTCCAGTCCCCATTGACCCACCACCAATTTGTAGCCTCACTCTCACCAAAATAACACGCTCGCTTGCTGCGTTCTGCAATTCAAAACCTATATTGAGCAGAGAAAGCATAAATCATAAGCCCAACACATGAATTGGCCTATTCTCCCTTCGCCTGTACCAAAACAAAAGAAGAAAAAGGTTGCAAATCATCTGGTTGTTTACGTTTCTTACATCATTGAAAAAAGAAAGGCAAAAGGAGAGAGAGATTGAAGACGAGTAGGAACAGAAATAGGGTTTAAGAGAGAAAGACAGCGAGGGTAGCGAGGGGAACCGAGTCCAGGTTTGATAGTGGGATCGTGATAGAGATTTTCAGTTCTTAATTTCTGCTCGTATACCTCTCTAGTCCCCATTGACCCACCACCAATTTGTAGCCTCACTCTCACCAAAATAACACGCTCGCTTGCTGCGTTCTGCAATTCAAAACCTATATTGAGCAGAGAAAGCATAAATCATAAGCCCAACACATGAATTGGCCTATTCTCCCTTCGCCTGTACCAAAACAAAAGAAGAAAAAGATTGCAAATCATCTGGTTGTTTACGTTTCTTACATCATTGAAAAAAGAAAGGCAAAAGGAGAGAGAGATTGAAGACGAGTAGGAACAGAAATAGGGTTTAAGAGAGAAAGACAGCGACGGTAGCGAGGGGAACCGAGTCCAGGTTTGATAGTGGGATCGTGATAGAGATTTTCAGTTCTTAATTTCTACTCGTATACCTCTCTAGTCCCCATTGACCCACCACCAATTTGTAGCCTCACTCTCACCAAAATAACACGCTCGCTTGCTTTGTTCTGCAATTCAAAACCTATATTCAGCAGAGAAACCATAAATCATAAGCCCAATACATGAATTGGCCCATTCTCCCTTCGCCTGCACCAAAACAAAAGAAAAAAAGTTGCTAATCAGCTGGTTGTTTACGGTTCTTATATCATTGAAAAAAGAAAGGCAAAAGGAGAGAGAGATATTGAAGACGAGTAGGAACAGAAATAGGGTTTAAGAGAGAAAGACAGCGAGGGTAGCGAGGGGAACCGAGTCCAGGTTTGATAGTGGGATCGTGATAGAGACTTCCAGTTCTTAATTTCTACTTGTATACCTATCCAGTCCCCATTGACTCACCACTAATTTGTAGCCTCACTCTCACCAAAATAACACGCTCGCTTGTTGCCTTCTACAATTCAAAACCTACATTCAGCAGAGAAAGCCCAACACATGAATTGGCCCATTTTCCCTTCACCTGTACCAAAACAAAAAAAGAAAAAGGTTGCAAATCTGCTGGTTCTTTACGTTTCTTACATCATTGGAAAAAGAAAGTCAAAAGGAGAGAGAGATTGAAGACGAGTTGGAAAAGAAATAGGGTTTAAGAGAGAAAGACAGCGAGGGCAGCGAGGGGAACCGAGTCCAGGTTTGATAGTGGGATCGTGATAGAGATTTCCAGTTCTTAATTTCTGCTCGTATACCTCTCCAGTCCCCATTGACCCACCACCAGTTTGTTGCCTCACTCTCACCAAAATAACACGCTCGCTTGCTGCATTCCGTAATTCAAAACCTATATTAAGCAGAGAAAGCATAAATCATAAGCCCAACACATGAATTGGCCCATTCTCCCTTCGCCTGTGCCAAAACAAAAGAAGAAAAACGTTGCAATTCAGCTGGTTGTTTACATTTCTTACATCATTGAAAAAAGAAAGGCAAAATGAGAGAGACATTGAAGACGAGTAGGAACATAAATAGGGTTTAATTTCTGCTCGTATACCTCTCCAGTCCCCATTGACCCACCACCAATTTGTAGCCTCACTCTCACTAAAATAACATGCTCGCTTGTTGTTTTCCGCAATTCAAAACCTATATTCAGTAGAGAAAGCATAAATCATAAGCTCAACAAATGAATTGGCCCATTCTTCGTTCGCCTGTAACAAAACAAAAGAAGAAAAAGGTTGCAAATCAGCTGGTTGTTTACGTTTCTTACATCATTGAAAAAAGAAAGGCAAAAGGAGAGAGAGAGATTGAAGACGACTAGGAACAAAAATAGCATTTAAGAGAGAAAGACAGCGAGGGCAGCGAGGGGAACCGAGTCCAGGTTTGATAGTGGGATCGTGATAGAGATTTCCAGTTCTTAATTTTTGCTTCCATAACTTTCAGTCCCCATTGACTCACCACCAATATGTAGCCTCACTCGCACCAAAATAACACGCTCGCTTGCTGCGTTCTACAATTCAAAACCTATATTCAGCAGAGACAACATAAATCATAAGCCCAACACATGAATTGGCCCATTCTCCCTTCGCCTGTACCGAAACAAAAGAACAAAAATGTTGAAAATCAGCTGGTTGTTTACGTTTCTTACATCATTGAAAAAAGAAAGGCAAAATGAGAGAGAGATTAAAGACGATTAGGAACAAAAATAGGGTTTAAGAGAGAAAGACAGCGAGGGGAACCGAGTCGAGGTTTGATAGTGGGATCGTGATAGAGATTTCCAGTTCTTAATTTCTGCTCGTATACCTCTCCAGTCCCCATTGACCCACCACCAATTTGTAGCCTCACTCTCACCAAAATAACACGCTCGCTTGCTGTGTTCTGCAATTCAAAACCTATATTCAGCAGAGAAAGCATAAATCATAAGCCCAACACATGAATTGGCCCATTCTCCCTTCGTTGTACCAAAACAAAAGAAGAAAAAGATTGCAAATCAGCTGGTTGTTTACGTTTTTTACATCATTGAAAAAACAAAGGCAAAAGGAGAGAGAGAGATTGACGACGAATAGGAACAGAAATAGGGTTTAAGAGAGAAAGACAGCGAGGGCAGCGAGGGGAACCGAGTCCAGGTTTGATAGTGGGATCGTGATAGAGATTTCCAGTTATTAATTTCTGCTCGTATACCTCTCCAGTCCACATTGACCCAACACCAATTTGTAGCCTCACTCTCACCAAAATAACACGCTCGCTTGTTGCGTGTGAAATTCAAAACCTATATTCAGAAGAGAAAGCATAAATCATAAGCCCAACACATGAATTGGCCCATTCTCCCTTCACCTGTACCAAAACAAAAACAGAAAAAGGTTGCAAATCTGCTGGCTCTACCACACTTGCTGCCAAGTATAACTTTTTCAAGGAGTAACTCGATGAAGAAAGTCGTGTTACAAGAATCAACACATAATGATGTAAGATTCTTCAGTCATGTATGAAATTGTGGTTTAAGTTAATTTTTAAAGTGTTTTTTTTCATAAATATATTATAATTTTAAAAAAATATTTTTAACATCAACATATCATATAATCTAAATACACTAAAAATAAATAATTTTTGCTAGCAAGTGGGTCACCCTGTGCCCCTCAGGCATCACATGTGGAACTATATAATGACCAAACACCAAGAATTATTTTCAATTTCCCCCCTCTCCCCCTTCAATTTTTTCATATTTCAAAATTTGTCTCAATTCTTTTGATTTCTATTTGTTTTGTTTTAGATATTTTTTTTAAAAAATAATATTAAAAATTCCATCCTCAAGTTTGTTTTCTTCTATCAAATTTGATTTCAATTATTTTGATCAATATTTTTTTTACTTTGACAAATTTTTAAAATTGATATATTATTTTATTTCAACAATCAATATTAAATTAGTTAGGAGATAGGTTTGTTGATTGAGTCAAGTCTAAAATTTCACAGGTTTTATAAACTAAACCAAGTTTAGAAGGTTCACCCAAGTTTTATAACACAGGTTATAGATTTTATAAATTAAATTTAGGAGATTCACCCAAGTTTTATATATATCTCCTCCTACTTATATTTATTTGTTTTCAGAAATTTCTTTCATTATTTTCTAAGTCATGTCATGTCATGAGATTATTTAGTTAACTACGAGCCAATTTGCCCGCTGCGCTGAGTTTTTTTTATATATGTAAAAAAATTATTGATTTTATAAATATTGTATTTTGTTATTTTAATATTTAATTAGTAAAATTGTAATTGATAAAATCTGTTAAAAATAGTTTTTTTCAACCAAAAAGTGATTGAATATTGCTATTGCTAAAAAACTTTTGATAAAATTTGTTAGAAAATTTGCCAAGAAGGTGAAATGATTTATTAGAAATTTGTTTTCACGGATACTCTAGTTAAAAAAAACACAAAAAAAGAAACCCGGTTAAAAAAAAAAGACTTGGACACGAAGATTATTAAAAAATAAAAACAATGTGAAAAAAAAAGTTACCGTTTATTAAAAGAACAAAAAAGAGAGTATAAAATAGAAATTTAAATTCAAAGCCAAAGTTATATTTATAAGATTTATTAATCATATTATTATATTAAATGTATCCAAGAATACCAATATTAATTTTTTTTTGCAAGAAATCGCAGGTCATTTTTTTTCTCTCTATATATATTTTTAGGCGATAATATTCAATAAATATTAAAACATATAATTAGTCTGACATACTTTATAGTGTAATCGAAATGGGAAGTGGGTCGTAGATTTTTTAATTGTAGATAATCCAGGTAAATTTATCAAAAAAAATTTATGAGTTGCCTTTTTCCTCTTGTAATATTAGATCTGACACCTTATACATAAAAATATTGTAATTTATTTTTAGAAATAAACCTAAATTTTTTGCTTGCTATAATTACTTATATACCGTCTAAAAAAAATAGTGTAATCGAAACGGGAAGTGACTCGAATATTTTTTAATTGTAGATAATCTAGGTAAATTTGTTATTTTTTTTAGTTGTATTTTTTGCCCAGTAATATTAGATATGAAATATTAAAAACCAAAATATTATAAATATTTTTTAAGAAATAAACTTTAAAAAACAGAGCACAAAATTAAAATTCGAAGATAATTTTTTTATAAGATTTATTCCTTGTATTATTATATTAAATGTATTTAAGAATACTGATATTAAAGTTTTTTCTTAAAAAAATCCTAGATAATTTTTTTCTCTTTATATACATTCTTAGGCGATAATATTCAATAAATATTAAAACATATAATTAGTTTCACATACTTTAATTTGACATAAATATACAAATATATAATGAATTTGACATACTTTAAATAATACATGTAATTTTAAGAACAAAATTGAAGCATATCCAAACATTCAAATTAAATAATTGAAAACATAACCAGAAATTAAAAGAAATGGGACCGAAATGAAACTGAAATCCATAATTAAATTGCATAGAAGGATAAAATTGAAAGAAATCAAACTTTGGGACCGAAAATATTAAGGATTTATAATAAATTTGCATGGAAGGATGAAATTGAAATCCATCAAAACTTTGATACCAAAAATATTAAAAATTCCAGCCCAATCCGAAAAATTAAAAGCATGAGGACCGAATTGAAAGTCCAATATATAATCAATTTCAATTGAAGGACGCAATTGAATCAAATCAAAACCTATATAATAGTAATAAGGGCAAGAAAACCAAATTACAACGTTCAGGGACTGAACTGAACTTTGATAAAAAACAACTTAGCTGACATCATCTGGCGCAGGCAGGAGAGAGAAATTGGGGGGGGGGGGGGGAATTCAAACGACCATTGATACGTCTTCGGACACCATAGTGCTACACGCGCCACCCCAGGTGGAAGATAAATGCCTGAAAATCATTCTAGACACTGGATGGGCATTTTCCGACGCCGTAGGGAGCCGCACGCGCTGTCCGAAGAACGTGTAAGCGCTGAAACGAACGGCGCGTCCGGAGACGCGCCAGCAGATATCAGCGAAAAAAAATTAAAATATTGACTAATTACCGGAAAGCCCCTCACCCCCAGGCGTGTTTTTTTATCTTTTTCGAGGGACAAAATGGTTAATGCACTGTTCAATGAAATATTAAAAAAATTAAAAACCGGCCGGACGAACTGGACCGGACCGGGCCGAAAACAGTCAATGACCGTCCAACCCCTGAAAATGGCGGCGTTTTTGGTGTTTTTCGAGAGGTTTTTTCGTTAATACACTGTTCAAAAAGGCAGAAAAATAGGTGGACGTGCACGCGCGGAGTATCGGAGCAAATTGCCAATGAACAATGACAATGAGTCACGGTGCACAGTGGAAAACCGAACTGTTTTAACTCTGTAGGTAATGTCAATGTCATGACATGACAACTCTCACATAAGTCAATTTTAAGCCTGGTTTGGCAAGGAGTTGGGTTATGAGATTTTAAAGTTTACATGCTTGATCAAGTTGATAGAAATATCAAATAGTTTTTTATAATCTGAAAATTTTTATTTCACTTTCCAAAACTGTTGATTCAATCTGTAGTGTAGTGCAATCTAATAAACTTGTACCGTTGAAATTAAATGGCAGACATTTGTTTCTACCTTCACTTAACAATGAAAAATATAGCCCAAGGTTGTATCAAATCTCATCAAAATAAATCATGTCTAGATTGTTTACCTCAAGATGAAGAGCTTGTTTTCTGTGCGTTTTAAAAATGTTTTTTAAGAAAATGGTTTTTTTTTTTTTTTTATATTGTGCTTCAAATTATTATTTTTCATGTTTTCAAATTATTTTGATGTGCTAATGTCAAAAATAAATTTTATAAATTGAAAAAAAAAATATTATTTTAATATAATTCCAAAAAAATACTTTTAAAAATAATCATTACCACAATACCAAATGAATTCAAGATATGTGTCAAAGTGATGCTTCACACGATTCTTATTAAGAGTTCATAAAGAAATTGCAGAATGGTTTTTTGATGTTTTATATCTCACAGTAATAGCTAGTCTTCAAACTTCTTGATAATTTTTAGTTGGATAGATTAATTAATCATTAATGCGATTATTTTATTTATGATCGTGCTTGATATTATTGTGATTTTTCTTATATTTTTGTTTCTTATAATATCATGTATTGTTTTTGAGGATCTTAAGAAATATTAAAATTTGACATATAACAGATTGACTAAAAAAAACTATCAAGGAATGAATTATGTTTATTTTAAAATATAATGATAAAAAACTTTCATTTAAGAAAAACAAATATAGAAAAAAATCAAGTAAAAAAATATCCATCACCAAAATTTCGTTAATGATATTAATCGAGCAAAGGATGTAATAATAATAAAAAATAATATTTACAAAAAATATTAATAAAAAGTAATTTAAATCATAGAGAGATTCTTCGGCCTCCCCACTAAGTCGCAATATAAATTTATATATAATTATATATTAACAATAAATTTAAAAAATTAAATTATATTAAATATGATAAAGAGAGTCAATGATATTTATAATTAAAAAGTGATCTAAATAAAATAAGAGAGATAAATAATATGAATTAAAAAAAATTAATGACATGAAAAAATAAAATATCTCAGAATCAAACTTCCCAATATAGGGAGAATTACAAAATATTATGAAGCACACAAGTACTTTCTTACAACTTGATTGTTTTCTTTCATCACAAGAAGTCTTAATAGACTCCATTTGAGTTGCAAACTAATAAATCTAAACTAGTAATTATCTAACATAAGTCCAATAATTAAATAAACTTCTAAACAAAGTCTAATATTCCAAAAAAAATTAAAAATAATTATTCAATATTAAATAAGTAAATAAAATATGATAATAAGACGAAGTCTTCATGCTAAAATTTATGTATTTAGTCTAAATTTTTAAATTTCATAAATTCTTGGTAGGTTTCAATCCTGATTTAAACACACATTGTTTTCACTCATTTAAATGAATTATTGGGCCTATCTTATATGATTGAAAATCTTAAAATGTCTAGTTTCCATCCCAACTTGAATCGGATGAAAATTTGAATTGTAACTCTAGATGGGTAATAAACAGTACATGAAGGTCTACTTATACATATTTGACAAGATTCATCTTGTACATTTGAATCTCTAAAATAATATGTTTTATGAATTTCATCATTTGACCTGAAAATCTATTATAATATAGTTTAATACGTCTAGTATTTTCATGTAAAAGGTCAAGTAGATTTGGAGTACAATTTGAGAGATATGTCTGATCTCACAAACTGATCAATAGATATTTTAAGACCAAATTCATACCTAACTTGGTTCACATCGTAAATTTTGTAAGTTTGTAAAACCAAACCAAGCTTATCAATTTTACCAATTTTACACGAGTTGAGTTTGATTTTACTGATTTTCCAATTTTTAATATGAGTTCGCACATTAGATACATATTAACTTTTAAAATTGTATAATTTTATAAGTCAACTCATGATTTTGACAACAATATCCCCTAATGAGGCTCATAACTACCACTCCCCTTTAATAGTAGTTGAGTTATAACTGATTGGGAACAAATTTTGTTCTTCCCATTTAAAATGTTATTGTGATTTATATATGTTATTTATATAGGCTATGTTATTATTCTAGGATAGAAAAGACAAAGACAATAGAGACAAAAAAAAAAGGATAAAAGAGGAACATAGACAAATTATATTTAGTAGTGATGTGCGAAACAAAGTCTAATATAATATGGATCAAATATTTTTTTTAACATAAAAAAATATAAAGACATCACTAATATATTTTTTGGCAAAAGAAATAATCAATGACTAACCCAAAACCAATGCATATTGGACGTCATACTCTTAAAATATTGAGATGGTAATATTTTGAATGATATATATTATTTTAAAATATTAAGATGGTAATATATTATATCGACTTAGGCCAACCTTGATCAACTTGAAAACTCGCAAGTCAAGTAAAGAGACTATGAATCAACTAAACCTAGGTAAACTTATATCGGCGACCTCATTACACTATGAAAAACAACTAAATTTTTTTTGAAGTCTAGTTCTTGGCTAACCCATTGTTGAATAGTAAGATTAAGAAAATAATTTAAAAATAAAGAAAAAACACTTGAGCCAATTTGTAAAATTCATAACTCAAGTTATGAGACCATGATATCTATATTGAAGAGAAAAATAGAAAAGAATTATGTTTTTTGTTAAAAGAAGTGCAGAGATAAAAAAGGCATATTTAAAAAATAACTTTATATGTGTATAATTTAAAAACAAATTCTTTGATTTTATTTAAATTAAGTTCTTAAAAAACTTAAGGGAAAGCTCTTTAAAAAAAGCCAAGGATTGTAGGCTTGATGAGCTAGCTCTTTGGCTTAAAATCAAGGGCAAGTCCGTATGCCATCCAATTTAATTAATTTGTTTATTTTTTTTGAAAACTTGGGTGTTCGGGTCAACTTACGCGCAACTCAACTAATCCTCGGACCCATTGAATATCCTGCAAGCCTAGTGAACAAGTAAAGTACCACGTGGGTGACAGTCGTGCATGGTAGGGCTTGAACCCTGGTGTAGAGGAAGAGAATAAGTCTTTTCCTTCGCTAGGCCAAGACCCCACTTGCATTAATTTGTTTATTTTGCTTGAATGGGTAGACAATGCATTGTCTTTAATCTAATTGTTTGGAAAATTGGACCATCAATATCTCATCCTAAGGAAAATATTTTTCAAAATGCTTTCCACAAAAAACCATCATAGGCACATAAAAAAATCCATCCATGAGATTAAATTAGTAAGCATTTAGTATAAAAACCAAGAACCAACCCGAATCTAAAACACATCTTGAGCTTAGAACAACCATCCTAGTCAAGATGAAGGCCGAATGACACCTTGTTGGAATTCTTCTTATTGAATGAAAATAGTTGACACCAAGAAATCGTTTTCGTGGTTAGAATCAATGACAACCAATATTTTCTCTCTCATTAACTAAAATTCGACAACCCTCTCTATCTTTTTTATTTTTATTTTTAAAACTCAAGGATTGAAAAAAAAGTTATGGATCAAAAGTTAACTTTCAAAACATAATAAGACCAAAAATATTTTCATTGAAAAATATGAAGACTAAAAGTAACTTTCACATTGATTTTTAAAAGAGCTAGTAGCCACCACCAATACAATAATTGAAAGATAAAATAAAAGAGAATTTATTTTTGATAAAAATAATAATCCATTACTCTAACCCATACTGAATTATGAGAGAGAACACAATAAATTTGACGACGGTGAAATGGTCACACATCTTATTTTGCTGTTAATAACTTATATTGAGAAGAACATCCTAGAACCTTTATAAATCCAACTCCTTATATGAATTCGTATTTAAAGTCTATTTAATAATATAATTAAATATGATTGAATATATGTTTTCCTCTAATTATATTTTTTAATGTGTCTAGTTAACCACGACATGTTATGATTTTACATGATTATTTCTTTTTCTTCTTCTTTTAAAAACCTTGTTTATGAAATGCTATACTTATAAAAAAAACTTAAACTATAATAGCAAATCTCTACCATAAAATAAAAAATACACCCAATTGTTAGTAGATAGTAACATGGTTATTAAACTCGCGGTTTAATTTATAAAATTGTATAATTTTATAGTCAAACAAACCTAAAAACTTGTAAAGTCAGTTTATAAACTCAAAATTCATTAAAATCGGTTCTAACTCGGTAAAATTGAACAGAATAGTAAAATCGGTTGACGATTGTACGATCCTGCAATTTTCTTAAATTTCTAATTCTTCTTACGCTCTCCACTTCTCCTCTCCTGCACTTTTGAGTCTTGCTGCCCTCATTTACCTTTCCTTTTCCCAAATCATAACCCTAACAGCAGCTCGAGTCCGTCAATCGTCATCACTAATTTGCAAGGTCGTCGTCGTCGGTCCTTCTGTGCAGCCGGTGGGGTGCTCTACTTTGAACAACTAACAACTTAATAAAGTTAGTTTTCTAATTCTTTGTAGTTTTTTTAATTTCTGCTTCTACAATCTGCACTTCTCCTTCTTTGTTTGGGATTGTTGGGGTTTTCATGATTTGGGCTACGAGCATGAATTTGATGGTTGTTGTTGCTGATGGTGGAGAGGAGCATCGAAGATAAGATAAGATATTCTTTGTTGTTGCATTAATTTCTGTTTTCTCAGCCTAATTTTAATAGAGTGGAGCATTTTATTCAAAAAGCTGTGGGTTCATACGAAGATAAGATATTCCAGAAAAGAGCACGATTGCCCCAGGTTAATTTTTTTCTCCAAAAGTTTGGATGCATGTATCCCTTTTAATGGAATAATATGAAGTATAGGCATGATTGTTTTGTGCACCTTTGATCGATTATGAACTTTATTGTTTTTTTCCTGGATACTAATTGTATTTTTTTACCTTGTAAATAGGAATGATAATGTGATATCTCCAGCTTATTGAAAAGATGGATACGAGAGTAATATATCTATTAGTTGTAGAAGCAAAAGTATTTTCATTTATAAGCGAAGTTTTAATGACATAATTGTGCTGTGTTGTATTCAGTAATATTTTACCTACGATTTTTCTACCAAAATGATTTTACTTTCAATTTTATGATTTTTGTATGGAAATATTTTACTTACGATATTACAACCCGAGTTCAAATTATAATTTCGTTTCGTGTTGAAAAAGCAAGTTTGACAACCTTGGGTAGCAATAACATGATCCAATTAAAAATTAGATGAGCCAATTCATGTGTTGGGCTTTTGATTTATGCTTTCTCTGCTGAATATAGGTTTTGAATTGCAGAACACAGCAAGCGAGCGTGTTATTTTGGTGAGAGTGAGGCTACAAATTGGTGGTGGGTCAATGGGGACTAGAGAGGTATACGAGCAGAAATTAAGAACTGGAAATCTCTATCACGATCCCACTATCAAACCTGGACTCGGTTCCCCTCGCTGCCCTCGCTGTCTTTCTCTCTTAAACCCTATTTCTGTACCTACTCATCTTCAATATCTCTCTCCTTTTGTCTTTCTTTTTTCAATGATGTAAGAAACGTAAACAACCAGCTGATTTGCAACCTTTTTCTTCTTTTGTTTTGGTACAGGCGAAGGGAGAATGGGCCATCACCTCTGTTTTACATGATGCAACCGCTGTGGTCAGTTTTTTTTTCTTTTTTTCTTTTTTGCTTCATCCAATTTGCAGTTTATATGCTCGATTTTTGTTTAATTAAACTCCATTTTTAGTTGTTTTCGTGCTCGTTTAATTTTCTCCTCTGTTTTTTATTTTTCAAAATCAGTTGAGTTTGAGGATTCTTGAATTATTATAGTAAAATATTATGGAGGAAAACTTCGAATCCCTATTGAATTTATCTAGAATTATTATAGCTGATGATTTAATTTGATTTTTTCTTTTGTCATTGAATTTAATAGGCTGGCTCGGGTATTGGTGGATTGCTTAGTGCTGTTCATGGTTTCAATACCGGTAACAATTAAAAATTCCTTGTCTTGGTGAATTTAGCTGTTGTTTTCGCAGAATGTTTGTTCTAAGTACACTCTTTAATTTCAGGGATTCCATTCCTTCAAAATCGATTGAAGGGACCAAAGTGGCTTCCTTTCCTAGTCGGGGTACATCCAGTATCCTTATTTGTTTCTGCTTTTTGAATCTTTTGACTAACGTATGCTTATCACTTGTTTTTGGCAAATGTCTATGAATCATGACACGCATACTCGGTTTGTTAATGCGTTGTTTACTTGCAGCTTCCTCCATTGCTTGCTGTTTCGGCTGCCAGTGCTGTATTTGGAGGTAGGTAGAACCTCTGTTACTGTGATTGATTTGCTGCAACATTTTTCTCAGCATGAAATGGATAAGTAGGTTGTCTCGATGCTACAATTTTTTAGGTTATACGCTGAACAAAGACTCCATTGCCCAATTCGGTAGCGACTTCGAGAAGTCACATTCCTATAACCATTTTCTGAAAATGAAAATGAGTTTGTGAACTTCAACATTTCCGACTATTTTTTTCTTTCAAAAAATAGTTTTCTTTTTCTCATATCTTTTTCTCTTCTAACATTACTAATTCTCAGTTGCCCCTCAAGTGCTTGATACTGCGATGGGCAGTAACAGCCATATTAACCAAAGGGATAAGTTAGTCCCAAGGGACCAAACAATTTAAACAATTTTCAGTTTCAAGAAAAGAAAAGGCAAAAATTGCAAACATTTAGGTGTCAAAGAGCAGTAGTAATGGAACTAGGGAAAATATAGAGAAATGTTTCATGCAGCCCATGGAAGAGTGAGCTTGAAGAGTCTCAATGCAATCCAATTAGTTATTGGCTTATGGATCATAGGGAGGTTGGCTTGAGAGCCCAAATGAGGCCAAACCCTTGGCACTGTTTGTTTGTGCCAACCATGCTTTTTAATTTTTTTCCCTCAAAATAATTCTTTTGGTATTTTTGGATCGTTCTGATATGACAACATCAAAAATAAATTTTTAAATTTTTAAAAATAATTTTTTTTATCTTAATGCATTTCTAAGCAAAAAACACTTTGAAAATTAACATTTATCATAATATCAAACACTACCTTAGTTTTCTAACTGGCTACTACTAGGTGGTCTCAGCCCATTTGTTAAAGGTATATTGTACCATGTATCTTATTAGTACAAATAAGTACTGTTATTCAATTTCTCGTATGTTCCATGTTTTCTTCCCATGTTTGACTAAAACATGTTGATTTATGTGTGTTTAAAATCCTCATTAGTTTTCTTTTAATGAATAATGACATGATTGATAAAAACTAACATCTTATACTAAAGCATTTCATCATCTTGACCATGAATTTTCGTTTGCTGATTTGCTTTCTTTTGTTAGATTTGCTTTCTTTCGTTAGATTTACATGGATTCATATCTTTTCCAAAATTTACATGGATTCATATCTTTTCCAAAATTTACATGGATTCATATCTTTTCCAAAATTTACATGTATTGAATTGGGTATTTAATTATAAATTTCTAGGTCATGTGCTTCCAAAGTTTGCTCAACTTACTGTGACATCCTATTATGCTTCCTCGAGCGCCTCTCATTATGGGATTTCACTCCTCACCCGACATATTGAAGACGCATATACTTCCCGAGCTCAGCAAGAAAAGCTCAGATGATTTCTTGCAGGTGCATGTACAACAGAATATACTTTCCTCAATTTTGTAAGCAAGTTCAATAGTGTGCCTGAATGAATGCATGAGTTTGTAGATGCTGTAATTTGACTCTTACATTTCTGCTTTTTCGAGTATTAAATTTGTCATGCTAAAATCAATTTATGAGTGATATATTGTTCCAAGATGCTTTTGGGTTTCTCTTCCAATTTCAATTGTAAAGCAGTTGATAACAAAGTCGCTTGTTTGGATGGCTGATGTTATCCATATATACGATTGTCATATAATGGTTAGGTTGTCAAATATAGAGATGACAACTTACTTTACAAGCTTTGAAATGCACATTATATTATTCAATGTACTAAAAGAGTTGGTTCTTATAAGAAGTGCAGATGGCCGTTGGGCACCCTCAATTTCACCATGACCTACACTGTTCATTTTTACAGTTTTTATTAATTTTGGTCATCGAACTTTATTTCATTGCAATTTCATCCTCATAAGTTATATTAGCATATTTATGTAATGAGATTTTTCGTTTTGCATGCTTTTATATATGCAAACTGTCAAAGAACATTCAGGGATTAAATTAAAGCTCTTATATATATATATATGCAAAGTATCAAAGAACATTATGGTGTTCAATTAAAGATTGATGTGATGAACTAGACTTTTAGGATATAGTTTATTTTATTTTAAAAATAATAGATGACATTTAACACGAGAAAAAAACCAAACTCTTTTTGGTTTTTAGTGTGAAAAAACTTTATTGGGTTTCAGTTTCAAAATATGTATTGTTTGGTCCTTGTCTTGGCTTTTCACATTTTGATCTCATATGTTTTATTAACGTTTCAGTGTCTAGTATATAGATATTGAGAGATGAGAAAGAAAGTGTTTGGACAATGATGTTTTGGTAAAAATAAAATCAATCATGGTAATAACAAGTTCTTTTTAAAAAGATTTCAATGGAGGCAATTTCGCTTTTAAAGTGTCAAAAAGAAGAAGATAAAAAAACTGGATTTTATTTTGATTCAATTTTATTAAAGGTTTTTAGGTGGAATAAATGTTTTTTATGCTTTGAAATGGCTTTCCAGATTATTATTTTTTGTATTTTTAGGTTAAAACAAGTTATTAGATTTACATGACTTGAAAGCGTGTACCCTGATTTTTTAGCCATATAAGATGGTCAAAACTTGCAATAGAAAATGAGGTGCAGTTCATTCTATATGTATAGAATTTAAAAATAATTTTATTCTAAATTTATAAGAAAAATAAAGAAAAAAATAAAGTTTAAGAGCTATTGTAGGCCTCATGTGCATAAACTTGGAAAGACAAGCTCACTTATGGCACTCATACAATATACAATGTTCACCTTGATATATACGAGCAATTTATTTTGTGCTTCGCTGCAAGGAGAACAAATTTTTTTAAAATAGAAAATGTGTTGTCAAGATGATGTTTTTTTGCGCTCCGCACCTCGTCATCCCTAGATGGGAGAATAGCACGCGGTCAAAGCAGAGATTTTATAGTCGTAAAGTTACAACTATAATTTTTAGGAGTCGTCACCTAGTATTAAGATTACTAGAAAATCTTTTGGTCTATAAGAGTCTGGGTAAAGGGACTTCTTGTGCAAGGGGAGATGCATCACCCCAGTGCACCTTATCTAATACAAACTGCATTTTTATTTGATTTTTTTTTAAAGTTTGATTTTTTTTATTCATTGGTTTTTTCTAAAACTTAAGGTAGATCTTTCTTCGTGAGAGAATCTCCACTGGAGTTGAAAACCTAACAAAAACATTTTTATGCTGCATTTTAAATTCCTCGTTAGATGGGCACAAAATGTGCTTCCCATGCCGGTGTGATGTTTTAAGGGAATACATGTCCTGTGGGCACAGTAGCCAGCAATGAAATGTTTGTGACACATCATATTTGCTGATGAAATGAGCGAGAGAATGCTTGTCTTGTGTTTTTTTATTCTTTAAATTCCATTAGCAATCCCCTTTGTGTTCACTATAATAACTTTTTCCATGAATGAATACCAATAAAAACAACAACAAGATGTTTATTTGTAAATTTCATCATAATTTACCGAAAATATTGTTTTGTATTTTAATTAGTATTTGATAATCTTTTTAGTTGTGTAATTATTATTACCACCAGCTTTAATAATATTCTCTCTTTATTATCTTATAAGAAAAATAATCAACTAATAATTTTTAAAAATCAATATTTTTCAACCATTTCAACAGCTACCACCTCTCATTTTATCCTATATTGTCCACCATATTCACTATACAAAAACTGACAAATACAAATGGAAATGTCATTGGAATTTTTGTTTTGATAAATTGCGCTGCATTTCACCAACATAATATGCCCTCTTTGCATCCATAGGTGAACACCGATAAAAATATTCCCTCAATATATAAGTGTGAATAGAATGAAGGGGAAAAAAACCAAAAAGTACAATGATGTTTTATTTGTATAGGTAGTAATACTAACAAATCTAAATATAGTATTTAAATATTTTGTTAAACTCATTTGTAATATTAAATTTATGACATGATGAATGACACTTCTCTCTTTCTAACCTATTTTTTTTCTTCTTCCATTCTTCTCTATAACAAATAGCACACCCCATTAAAATTTAACATTAATCAACCTCCAACTTTAAATCCGGCCACCCCAACACTTAGTTTATCAACATCGTTGTTTCTATTCAATTTTTATCAAAGATTTCCCAGTTCAACTAATAATTTTTTATTATTAATTTAAACTAAATTTTAGATTGTTAATTTTATTGAATATTTTTGTAGTAGTCCAAATTAGAACATTCATGCCCCAATCGATAAATTGTTCATCCTAAATAGGTTATACCCATTGATAAGTTTTGAAGATCTTAGCCATAAATAATCTCTTAACCATCCTATTTATGTATTTTGTTTGGGTGTCTAATTATTTTTCCAATAGAAATGTATTGTATGAGTAATCCATGTTAAAGTTTGTTTAAGATTTTATAAAAGTGTATTTGTTTGTATATTAATGAGATTCATTTTGAATTTGGGACTCGATTATTTTATGATTAAATAAATAATGACTTATTTAGTGGGTTCATATTCCATTTTTCAATTTTATTATTGAGTTGAAATTTTTGGTAGATTTGTTTTTTTAATTTATGTAGATAATTGATAATGAATTAAATATACTACTAAAACATATTGAATAAGGTTGAGTTAAATAAATGCTCTCAATTTTTTTAATTTACATAATTAATTAATTCTTGTTTTCATCAATATTCTATATAAGTTTGCTATGAGTAATGAATGATTGTTCATAGATGTATTGAGATTCTTTTAAAAAGTTTGTGTACTATAAATTATTGTAATGGAGTTCACAATTTTATTAGTTATGAACTATCTAATCTGAGAAATATATATAGAGGTGTTATGAGATGTGCATATAAAAGGTGTAAGAATAAAAAATTTCTTGATCCATATATTGTAATAATGCATCTTCTACAAAAATAATAGTTTATAGAGAGACATGTGTTGGTATGCACATGGATAAATATATGTTACTTACAAGACCACGGTAGAAAGGATGGTCAATTAACTTTTAGTTATGAAGATATTTATGAAGTTATAGATGACAATAATAATCTTTATAGAAATATGATTACGAATATGATGAGAATGAATTAAGTTTAAGCGAGTCAATATATAATTTTAGATAAAGAAACTAATGCAAACATGACTAGTTTTTTTTTTTTTTAAATCTTTTCAAAGACTTAGATGAACCATTATAGAATAAATGCAAAAATTAGAGTAAGTTATCAGTCTTTGCACAAATATTCACCATTAAATTAGATCATTGGTGGAGTGAGTCGATTTTAACAAAATTGTCAAATAGACGAAAAATATTTTAGCTAAAAGAAACAAACTAGAAAACAACTTTCATGCTACTATATCCATAATGAAACCCCTTGGTATAGGATAATATAAAATTAACATATACTCAAACATCTACTTGTTGTATTAATTTGAAAATGCAAAGTTGATCGAGTATAAAACTTGTGAACCTACTAGCTACAAACCCATAACTAATAGGGAAAATACTCTTATTGCATGTAAAAAAATTAGATACTTCACAATTACATCTAGTCTTCAAAAGTTATTCATGTCATCAAAGATTATTGAGCGCATGACATGACATCATTAATGAAATGTGGATGATGAAGTGATGATGCACCCTTTCAGTGATAAAGCATGGAAACATTTTAATAAAGTGCAGCAACCATGCTTCATCAAAGGCCTTATCACCATTACCACCATTAATATCATAAGTCATTTCATCAAAAACAACATCTTATTAATAATATCATTAGCATAACAACCATCATCTTATTAATAGTATTATTTTCATCATCATCACTGATATTAATTAATCATTATTGTATTTTTATTTCATTATTTATCAAATATTAAAAAGTATGTTTCATTTAATATTTTTTCTTACTAATAATATCACCATCACTATTATTATTTCACTAATTAATCATTGAGAATCTATTGCAAGTTAGAATTACCACCATTACCACCATTAATATCATAAGTCATTTCATCAAAAACAACATCTTATTAATAATATCATTAGCATAACAACCATCATCTTATTAATAGTATTATTTTCATCATCATCACTGATATTAATTAATCATTATTGTATTTTTATTTCATTATTTATCAAATATTAAAAAGTATGTTTCATTTAATATTTTTTCTTACTAATAATATCACCATCACTATTATTATTTCACTAATTAATCATTGAGAATCTATTGCAAGTTAGAATTACATGATTCTAAAGTTTATTCCTTGCATAGTATTCTTTTCACATAGGGTTATCCATATAGTCCCCAAGAGACGTGGCAAATCTCAAGTCAGGGCGTGCATTCTTTGTAAAAACTTTAGACAACTGAGTTTTACTCGCTCACCTAGGTCCATAAAATGCAATTTCTAGGGGTGAGATTTTCTTGCATAAAAAAAGGTTATCCATATTGCTTGTATAGTCTTCCTGTAAAAGATTTATCCATCAATGAATCATGAGTTAATGTTGTTCTTCGTAATAAAATGTTCCTCCATACTTATAACACAAACTATTTTATCTCTCTCTCTCTCTCTCTCTCTCTCTCTCTCACGAAAAACAAGAAATTTAATTAATCAACTCTTATAACTATTACAAACATGACTTAATAGAGAAAAGTATATAAAAAATCAGAAGAGTCTTAAGACATTCTAACAAACTAAATCTACAATCATAATCAAATAAAAAGAACTTGAAAAAAAAATAAAACAATAACTAAGGTACTATTTTATTTTCTTTTTAGCTTCCCATCACCCAGGTCTGGTTCGCATGCATGTCTATATCCATGTAAATTCAACCATGGTTCTTTTTGCCCTAACCGAATGTTGTAACATCCAATGTCCAGTCGGGCAACGATCCAAAAACATGAGCATCTATTACTAAAATTTGGATATTTATTCAGAATTTTTGCGTGCTCTAAATATTAAAAAAAATGTTTAGCCGATGCAAGAATGATATTTTAAAACATCAATGTACTTGGAATTCATAATATAGCGCCTTCCATTATGTGGATTGATCTTTAAAATAAGCTTCAAAAATGTTTCAATTGCCTTTTTCTGACATTTAAAAAAACTCTTAGTGGGGGAGCGTTTTTTTCTTTTCTTTTAGCAGTTTTGCACCTTGCCAGGCGCAGGTTAGCAAGAGACCAGTGCATATAAACTGTCAACCTCGTTCGCAGCTTTACAGGGTTGTGGACCCATGTTTCTTAAATCCCACTGCTGTTTCTCTTATATACATGAAACAGGAGAAGAAGATCGAAGTAAGTGGATGTGGTCCTGATCATGAAACATTCACAAGTCTTTATATCATCTTCCTCATCACATGCCTTCTCCTGGATGCATTTACTTGTGGACCCCCTGGATAGCTGGTTGATGTTAACAACATGCCAATTTTCCGGCAGCTCAGTGGATTTGCAGAAATCTCATGGCTTGGGAGGGTAGAAATGTCTCTTGCAAAGGTTTTTAGGGTCCACAAACCAAATTTGGATGAATCATTGCTGAGTTGCGATGCGTTTATATCCATGTCTCCAAGACCACCCTATCATCAATACTTGGACGAAGCTTTGAAAATGCATTATTCCCGTTATTGCCCTTAGATCCTCGCGACCACACAATGAACTGAGCACCTCAGCAGAGTTCCTATCTGTCCTTCATCACCTCGGGGCTGATATTTCCATGTCTACTTCTTAGATCCAGCAACAATGCTCCACACTTTTGAATGCCATGGCAGAAACTCCTCTTTAATACGAAAATACATTTTGAAAATCAACCTCAATAGATTGCACACAGTTCTTAAGCTGCCATGCAGCTTCTCAATTTAAAAGGAGTAAATATCTCGGTACTTTGTTCGACAGCTGGAATAGATACACAGTAGAAATGGAAAAAGGGCTTGTCCCTAGCTCCATGTTGTCCTTGATGACAACAATATTCTGTAAGAAGTTGTGGAGTTAGAAATGTAGTTTGAGAACAGCTCCTCAACCTAACTGATGTTGAATTTGTTCTTCCATTTTTTAGTATTTACTGAAATTACACTTTCTTTTTTCCTTAACAGATTCATAAGGTTGCTATAAATAGGTGGTGTTTTTCTTCTGTCTGCTCTAACAAAATACTACTTCTTGGTCTATTTACTGTCGAGCTACGCATAAAATGTCACCGGAGACATCTCTTTGCCAGGGATTTGACTCAGGGCATGCATGCAGCCTGAATCTGAGTCCTACTTCCTCCTACATCCATTTACTCCGACGATGGTCTACCGTTAAGAGTCGGCATCGTGTCTTCCCTTCAGATGATGAATTAGAATAAGTTGCTTAATGATCAGGCAAGTGGAGTTCTCATCACTTGCATAAGGCACTTTTGGCACTTTGCTGCGAACACAAAGCAAATTATTGTGCCCAAGTGTCGGATGCTATGGTTAAAGTCTGATCCTGTTTGTTTTTGTATTAAAAAAACGTTTTTGAAAAAAATAACTTTTTTATTTTATTTTTTACTATAAAATAATTTTTTTGGGTATTTTTATATTTTTTTTAAATTAATTTTTTTAAAATATTTTTAGATTATTTTCATGTGTTAATATCAAAAATATTTTTTAAAAATAAAAAAATATCATTTTAATATATTTTTAAATAAAAAACATTTTTAAAAATAACCTTAGACCATTCTATAAGTGTTTTGAGAGTGGGTCAATTAAAATCATGCATGCCAGTACAATAATTGGGTTGTAGGTGACAGCTTTTATGAGTTATTTCACATTGAATGCTTCTCTAGTTTTGTTGTAATTATTGAGCTCTCCCTCTGTACTAACAGGACTAATGTGACCGTTAATCTGCCAATAACGATGTGTTTTACAGTGTCTGGGACATGTATTTTTCAAGTACCCTTTCTAGCTAGTGTCTGTCAAGTGAAACTCATTCTAATGAAGATATTATTGAGAAGCGGGCAATTAACTTCAGGGAGCTAGTCAATATGCTTCTCCTAAATCTCCCAGCTAGATACACACATGACTTTCAATTTTCATTCAAGAAGATATGCAGATGATGAAAGTTTTATAATATACGATACAAGAACAGCATCAAGCAGACCCACTGCCCAGGCGAGCTCAAATCAGTCTTTGCGTTGATTTTGAAACATAATACTTCAATTCTTCCTGATTAACTCTTCAGTATTCATTGGCAGGTGCCATTTTATGCACCTGAAGTGGCTAATGCACAAGTGTGATGTTTGCGCGCACTTGTTGAAAGGGCTGTGATACTCTCTTACAAGGATACACTATTGTAATTCAAGTGGCTTGTATTAACAAGCTGTGCATTCAATTCATATATTCATGCATCAACTCAAGACATTGAAACTGCAGCCAAGAAATGTTCATTTTTGTGAAAGCAATCCCAACTTTGTTTTAATTATTAGAGTAACTCTATAAAATGTGCTAAATGGGAAGTTAAAAATTAAAAAATATATAATATTTTGTTTTTTCAATGTTTGTCTTACATGTTTTAGGGAATGTGCTAAATAAAATGCTAAATATCTTCTCCCTTTTTTTTTTTTTTATCTCTATATATCTTTTAAAAAAACCAAAACCGACAAACTCAGATTGATAAATAATAAATTAATTAAATGTTGTCTTGTTAAAAGAAACATCAAACTTCTTAAACAAAATAATATTTATTTCTTTCGATTCAATATAATTGACTTTTCAAATGTCTTTTTTTCCATTAGAGTATACAGTATATATAATAATAAAAGTTATATTAATACTATTTAAAATACTATTTTATCATTTTGGCTCTCTTAAGAATCATTAACACTGAGCAGGGATTAATTGGATATTTCTTTGTGAAAGATTCTCCTTCCTGCACTGTTTATTGACATATAGTTTGCTTGAACTTGCAAAGCAAAGATGTTTTCCCCTTCGCCTAAACCAGAAAATCTGCCAGGAAATAGGTTCATCTACTGGCATTAACAATATTTAAAGCGCGGTGGGACACACCCCAATTCTTTCGAGTGGAACCCTAGTTGAGACAAAAGAGAAGATACAAAATGCTGTACAACAATTACTGAGTTACCACAGCCAAAAAGCCACATAAGACTGAGTTACTCTCGAGACATAGCCAGGAATTCCTTCTCTTTCTCTACCTCAGATAAGAATCTCTCCCACCCCAAACTAACCCACCTAACTTTTCCCTCTCAGTTGCAGACATAAAAACTAGGGTACGTATAAAAAAGGTGAGAAAATAAAGATAGGCAGTGTAACTACCATGTTCATATGTTACTTTAAGTCTCCTGCAGCAAATAAGGACACATCCTTTTCTAAGGGTTGGTTTTGCCATTTTAAAAGCCATGAAAGCTCTGGTACTGATATCTCAGAACACTGAAAATTGTGTCCCCTACAACAGTAAAGAAGAGTAGCGAACCATGCCCTACATTTGCTCTACCTTGCATCTACGTACGTAATATAATACGATTGGATCGACAAATTCCGATACATATAACTTCACCACATTTTTGCAAGTGGGTCTTGGCCTAGCGGTTGAAGGGATTTGTTTCTTTTCTATGCACCAGGGTTCAAGTTCCACCATGTATGTCTGTCATCCCCGCAGTGCCTTACATGCTCAGGGATTAGTTGTGGTACGTGTAAGCTGCCCGGACACCCCGGTTATAAGAAAAAAAAAAAAAAAACTTCACTACATTTGACGTTAATAATTAATGGCTCCTGTCATTTTAAAAATGAAATGATAATAGTATAATGGACTTTTAATGATCGTAATCTATCGCTCAATGAACAAGATTTCACGGTACAAAAACATATGGGATCTCAGTCTAGGATGATGAACATTTCGGGGATTTCGCTAGCTGTTCCTCTAGAACAGTTTATCTGTGGTCTTAAAACTGCCACCTTTGTTTCCTTAGCTTCAGGCATCGTTAGAGGAGGATCCACTATCAAATATTCAAGCAGACACTTTAGTCATCATTTAAAGTTTGATAGGCACATACACATGCATAAAAAAATAAATACATAAATACAAAAATAAAATCTACGTCAACTCTCTCTCTCAGACACACATATTTATTAAAACATCAAACACTTGTTGAGTCAAGAAAAGAAAAGGAAAACAAGAGGAGGAACTGCATTGGAGTTTGGCGAGATATAGATATGCTCCCTGAAAATGCGCCATGGAAATATATATGATTTCTTTCAGCAGCTAATGCAGAAGAGAGACATCAAAACCATATCATCGGATTTCCCTCATCACTGCTAAAACAGGCTTGCACTATATCAAGCCACCCTCTCTCATCACTCCCACACGTGTTTTTATCCACAGATGTTTCATGCACTCACTACAGTACCCAGTTTTGAATATATATATATATATATATATATATATATATATATATGTATGTATATTCCTCACACGTGTGACCAATTCTGAAGAAAGACAGCGATTGCACTGAAAACGGTTTGTTCAGGCTAGGGTACTGTGTGAACCTCCAATCACACTGTACAATGTGAAAGAACCTTGTATTTGTACTGCTAGCTAGCTAGGTAAGAATTTTGAAGATGGTTCTCTTACTTTCAATGACTAAATCAACAAAATTTTATCTTTTAAAATCAGCTGGAGAATTAATGTTTCCAAAAAGATAAATGAATACTAATAAACTAGCTGCCAATTAGAAAGCATCAAGGAACCTAGCTAGTCCCGCACTAACCGCAGCTCATGTTGTGATATTTATTAGACTTGTGTGTTTTTGGGTTCGATCAATTCGAGAGCACGTACGTAAATCATTTCATTTACAGAAGAAATTATACTAAAAATGAAGAAATTATGATGCAGAAAACATTAGGGGTCATGAGTGTCTCCATAGAATATATAATTGCCTCATTTTGCACAATAAAAGCTTTGACCTGCTTAGGAAAAATCTAAGATTCTCTCTTTTATCCTAGTTATCAAATTACAGATGAAGATCTAAACTCACATGGTCTTGCACGCTCGGCTTGGAATCATATCCATACCGCCCTTGCGAACTTGAATCAGTACCGGCCGGTGAGGGTTTCAGTTCCTCACCTGCAAATAATGGTAATGGATGCATCGAACGGTCACGATGATGGAAAGCACCACCACCATGACCAGCGGGGATCCGCCACAAGCCTAATGGACTTCCATTGATAGGCTGCTGTGAATAGGAGCCATGACTGCCGTAAAACCTATTAGTGTTAGTGTGGCTATTCCATGGAGGGTAAGTCATGGCTGAACTCGGAGCTGAATCTATCCTGTAGTTTACAAGGCCATAATAGTGTGCATCTGTGAGGCTGTTGTTAACCATGGCCGACTGGAGGTGGGCCCGTTTCGCGTGCTGACGCTCTCTTTTGTGCGCGTTCTGATGGCCACCTAATGCTTGAGAAGTAGGGAAGTTTCTGCAACAGTAATGGCATTCAAATCTCCGGTTGTTCTCACTACTCTCGCTTTCTCTCACGGCGTCTTCATTAGTTCCGGCCGATTCAGAGTCGTCAGCTGCCGGACTACTGTCGCTGCTGCTGCCGAATTCTATGCCGAAGAGGCGAATGCCCTTTTCTTTGACTGGCGCGGGGCGGATGAAGGGAAGCTGAGAGAAGGACTCCACATTCATAAAGTCATGAGTCTCTCTTTCAACCTTATCCATGAATCACTGTGCTATCTATATATAATAGTTCTAGGGTAGGTATTTAGGTTTTTTATCAAGGAAAAGGAAGACAGGAGGGTTCAACTTTGAAGCGGCGCCATTCCAGAGATCGACGACGGAGAGGAAGATCGAGCCGGGGGAGGGGGGTTTGGATGTGGGATGTGAGGAGGGTGGGCCTATAAAGGAGGAGGAGGATGAGTTGCGGTGTGATCACTGGACAAGTGGGGCTGACCCATCTGAAAGTGAAGGGTGACGTGGTCACAAGTTCTGGTTAGATGAGAGTGGCTTCGGCCTTTCGAAGTACCATCATGGCTTGCTTTCACAAGTTCTTAATTGGTTTGTTTTGGAAAGTTCCTGAACAGCTCCTAAGATCTTTGATAATTATGTTTTCATCCCCTACTGCCTGTCTTCAAAGAAAGGGCTGGTCCTCACACGCAGATTTTAATGTTATAGAATATCCTTCTTTTAACGAAGTGACAGTGATAATAATGTGTTTTTGCAGGGAAATTAAGTGTATAACGCACTTTGATGATATGACATCTTTCTTATCTCTCACATTTAAGCAAGAATTTACAATCGTAAGCTAATAATCATCAACTCCAAATAAATAAATATTAAAATTTACACTAGTAAGCTGATCATCAACTCCAAATATAATACTTTGATGGAATGGCCCAGAATGTGGTTAATATTATTTTTAAAAATATTTTTTTATTTATAATTATATTAAAATAACATTTTTATTTTATTTTTTAAAAAATATTTTTGAAATGAGTCTGTGAAAATAATTTAAAAACATTAAATTTTTTTAATTTAAAATAAAATTTTTTTTAAAAAATATTTTTAAAATATAATGTCAAATAGGACATAGATGGAAAGAAATCTATAGTCAAATCAAAGGTTAAAAATAAAAGTTTTATAGGTAGGACAAGTAATGCTTATATATATATATATATATATATATATATATATATATATATAAATACACACACACATATTTTTATATATAATCTCTTATATGATTGAGCTTTTCTTTACTTTTTGGAGTTTGAAAATATATTTTATTGAGTTCCTTCATAATTTTTTCATTTCTAGTTTTTACTATTTCTCAAATAAAAAAAATAAAATGATTGATAATAAAAATAAATAAATTATATTCAATCAGTTTTAGCAATATAAAATGTTTAAATTAGGTTTTTAATATCTGGTTAGTGTTTGGTCATAAATTTATTTTTATTGAAAATATAATATGAAAAATTTACTTTTAAAGTTATTTAGTGATTGTTTAATTTTAATAAATTTAAATAAATACTTTAGAACTTGATTATCACGAATACATATATATTAAGATGATTATTGGAAATTATGGTCTGATAATTTTATGAAAAATATTTATAATGTCAATGTACTTTATTTGTTTAATATGGAAAGACTCTTCTTCATTTCCAATACATGAACATGTTTTTTAATTGGCAAACATAAAAATAAAAAATAGAAAAAGAGAAGAAAAAAAACGAAAATGATTTTGTTACTGAATTGACTCCTACTTAGTTTTCCAGTTCTACAAATGAAGAATATTTTATCTGAAAATGATTTTTTTTTACTTTATTTTTCATAAATAAAATTATTACTCTATTTCTAAATAACTTGATGAGTTTTAAGTGTATACTTAATTGAGGTGAGGGTAAAGTGTATTCTTAATTTACCATTAGACAGAGGCTTGTGAAGAAGATTTACCATAATCCTCTCTTCTCTTCTCGGCTTGATAATAGTTGCTTTGATAGTGTATTGAGATGTTAGAACATGGAGTTCTCTTCAACATAGTATTTATAAAAGGGCATTCTTGCCATTATCATGTTTTGCATTGTTATTGTAACTATCGTGTTTGTGCCTTGATTAAGTGAAAATAAAATTAATTTAAGTCATGGTTATAAATAGTCTGCGAAGTAGGAAACTTACAGCAAAATAAATTAGACAGGTTTAACGAATAAAAATGTATCTTAATAATAATAATAATAATAATAATAATAATCAAACAAAAATGCAGTTTACTTTAGGTAGGGTGTACTAGGGATAACGCGTCTTTCTCTTGCACAAGTTTTCTTACTCAGACTTTTACAGATAGTTAGATTTTCTAGTACTTATAATAAATAACAACTCCTAAAATTTATAATTATAATTTTATAATTATAAAAACTCTCTTTTCATGCAAATCCCATCATCTTTGGGAATGGTCATGTGCAAAGCGTAAAGAAAAGAAAAGAACCCGTCATCGTGACACTTGGAATCTTGTTCGAATTTCAGTTGTAATGCATGGAGATTTTCAAGTTACAAACAACTTACACGGGATGTTTGGAAACCACTAGAAAAGCATTTTCGAAAAAAAATATATCTGTCGGTTGAATCTTGAGATACTCTTAAACATATAATATCATATATGCATGTAAACATATAATATCGAGGCTTTTCATTACAAATTCCATAATACGACTCAATTCTCAAAGGTTTTCATTAAGTATATTGAAATTAAATGTCCAAGAACTCACATGAAGATCTATAATTGGCAAGATAGTTGACTTTGGATTAAAGAAAGGGAACATCAATAAGAAAAAAAGGCATTTGTACACCAAGTGAAGGATAAACTAGATAATTATAATTAGTCCACAAATCATATTATACCCAAGATAACACAGCCAATTCATCATACCTCTAGCCTTATCAAGCTTATTCCTCACCAAGAAACACTATGGTGAGAATGATTTCCCAAATACCATCATACTCCCTCTATCAATCTATAAGCAATCCTTAATTAAAATACCTAATCATATTATAAACTACCTTTTAAACAATACCAACAAAGTCTTTACTATAAAAATACTCAATTATTCTTCCAACAATGAACCAATTAAGAACAACTACCTTCCCTTCTAATATATATTAGAAAGTTATACCAACATTTGCTTAAAGTAGGATAAATTTCTCTTTTTTGGATTCGAGGAAACTCCAACCCTTTTAGACATTCTTTGCTAGCTTGGGTTAAGCGAATAAAACTCTGATTGTCCCAAACTCTTATAAGGTGAGCACGCCATGACTCGAACCCAAGACCTGCAAGGCAAATCTCAAGTCCTTTGTCACCACGTCACACTTCTTATGGACAAAATCATTCATATTCCTTATGATCAAGTTCAACAACCTTACCCTTTTTAGTATAAAATTGATGAAAAATATGATTATCATTTGGCTAAAAATGATGCCTCTATTTTAAACTATATGTAAACTTGTTAATCATCCACAAATGGATAACATTTAAAGGTAATGCAAATGATGCTAATATAAATACTAATCCACTTGGAAAAATGGTAGAAATGTGAGTATGATGAAACTGAAGTTCTCAATGGTAAAGCCAACAACCTTGAAGGTAACAATGGCTATTGTTTTTTGAATTAATGAAGAATTCTAGTTATATTAATAACCTAAATGATAATTCAACCAAAAATGTTGGTGGACCATTTATGCAAGTTCAACCAGTGAATGCTAGTTATATTAATAATCCTAACATGCTAGTGATTGAATTGCCCCATGTGAGGCAACTCACAACAATTAAAAAATGCCTTTGTTTCTTGATGTGTCATAATGGAGCTTTTCTCATTGGACAATGCTTATGGTGTAATTCCCTATTGACTTTTTATTACATTGTTCCTTTCTTTTCTCTCTCTTCCTTAATTTACATGTCTAACATTCATAGATTTCATAACAACCCTTTAATTTTTTATTTAAAATATTTGATAGAATTTATATTTATTTCCAATTTCATCCTCTAAGTTTTTTTAATATATCAGATTTAATCCATATTCTTTTGATTCTATTTATTTTATAGGAGATCATTTTTTAATTTATTTTTTACAATTTCATACTCGATTTTGTACTGCTTTAACAAAAAAATTAAATTGATATTTTTTTATCTGATTCATTCTTCAATATTGAATTGATATTCTTGATTAATTTCAAATCTAAGATTTAATCGGTTGAACATTTAGGAAATTAGGCCAGATTTATTAGATTCTCCCTTGTTCATTTGTTTTTTTTTTTTATATCTATTTTTTTAATAAAGCTCATATTTTTATAGTTTCATTCTTCAACATTTGATATAATTGAATAAAATCAATATGATAAATTTTATATGTTTATATATTCAGAAATAGGTCCTTGATTTTTCACTTTTTATGAAAACAAATAGTAACTACTTATAAAATAAAAATTAGACCCAAGTAAACAAATATGAAGAAACAATCCTTAAGAAATGAGTTCAATGGATTTGGTGCAAAACTAAATTAAAATAATAAACTTCATTAGATTAATATTAACCTGGTGGCTTACTAATTAAAATAATAAACTTCACTAAATTCAAAATAAGTGGTTATATTTTTTTTTGTCTAATATTTTTTTTTTCAGTTTGTGTTTCAATTCTCTTTCTTTCTTTCTTTCTTTATTTATTTTTATGAAAGCCAATCAGAAAAAAAGACTATGGTATTGCACAATTAATTAAAAAGATATTTATTTTATAAGGAATTTATTTTTTCTTTACTTCTTTTATTAGCTTATCATACCTCATTTTTATGATAGTTGTAATGAATATTTGGGAATATGATTGAGATTGCTTTTAAAAATATATTTTTTTGTGTAGAAATGCATCAAAATGATATATTTTTTTATTTTTTAAAATTAATTTTGATATCAGCACATAAAAATAATAAAAAAAAATATTTTTTTTTTAAAATACAGTGATAAACACCAATCTAAAATAAGTTTGTTTCTCTCTGCTATTTTTGGTTCTATGTAGGGGTAGCAGATTTCTATATAGATTTTCATGGGTATTAGCTGAAATGGTAATTTAATAGTAATAGTCTTGGATCTCTCTCTGCAAAAACAGTCTGCTCTAATCGTGCATGATTGACTCGTTTTGCAATTATTCTCAACCTCAACTGTCTCACTCGTTCTTCATATTTCCACCTTTTCTAGGCCATCTTAGGTCAAGTCTCTCTCTCTCTCTCTCTCTCTCTCTCATGCTGTATCTCCAAGGGCATTATTACGAGGAAGTACCTTCGATGGATTGCACCATCTCACCGAGAAGGGTCCACCCCACCCAGCAAATATATTTCATGGCTTTGAATAATTCAATCCATCTGCACCACGTATATGCCCCCCTTGTAAAAGTATAAAAATGTGAACCCTACCTGTAGCACACTTCCTTATGTAGAAACATCTTATACAATATGTTTAATTATTAATGAGTGAACGTGTTTTGTATATGTTACTAGCCACTTACCCTAAGAAAAATACACCATAGTTAATGACTAAGAATGCAAGTTTTTTATATATAAATTAACTTGTTTAAAGTAAGAATATTTTTTATTTCTACAGGAAATACCTAAAGGTAATAACCCAATAACCTCCCAAGGATGGGATATACTTAATCTATCTAGTGTGATTGCACAATTTAGCTTCAAAGAGATTGATATGGTCTCCCTAGTATGATTGCGTAACTCTTGAAGAATGAGGTAGACACGACCTCAATAATGGAGATTGACATGATATCTGTAGGACAACTATTTGATAACCTTTCAATGATAGGATGAACTTAGTCTTTGTGGTACGATTGTACAATTTACTTTTGAGGGATTAACATGGTCTTCCTAGTGAAACATCCTTATAAACTTCTAATAACATCCTTATAAATTTCTAATAACATCCTAGTGCAATTGCACAATTTGTCTTAGAAGGGATCAAAATCATCTCTCTAATTAGATTGCACAATTTGTCTCAGAAGGGATCAAAATCATCTCTCTAATTAGATTGAACAAATAAGTAATGATAGGATAACCATGACCTTAATAATGGGATTAATGTGATATCTATAGGATAATAGACATAAACTCACTAAGGATGAGATTGACTCATTTTCCTTACTATAATTGTATAACTTTTCTTAGAGAGATTAAACTCGATATCCCTATCCAGTTATAAAATTTACCTTGAAATGGATATCCCTATCCAGTTATAAAATTTACCTTGAAATGGATTAACATGGTATTTCTAATGAGATTATACAACTCTTGATGTATAGGTGTTGGACCTTTATAAATTTCCAAAATCGTTTCCTAAGAGCCTTGAAGCTTACAAGATTTTTTTTATAATGGGTGTTAGATCAATGCAAACTACATAAGTCAAAGTAAAAATAAAAAGTAAAAAACAAATTTTGGTTGTTATAAATCAGATAAATTTTAAGGGGGAGAAAATATTTTCCAAAGCAAGGGAAACCAATATTTTGCCTAATATTTGAATTATATAGAATATATGCTAGTAATATTTTTTATCCACATAATTTTTTGTTGGTATTTGTTTTTTATGGATTGAATCTCCTGTTGCTAAGCACTAGAGAAAAAAATCTTAATTCCATCAAAGTTTGTTTTTTTTTTAAATAGTGTACTTCAAATTAAAAACCTAAATTATATTTAAAAGCATTAAATTGATCCGATAATTAGAAACTATTACGATATTGGTAGTACACATAAAGCATTAGAGTTAATTGCATATAAAGAGGAAATGGAATTTATATTATTGAGCTAAATTTATATTATGGTTGGAAAAAATAGGCAATAGAAAATAAAATTTTAATAACTTGTTCCTCAACATCTCCAAATATATTTCAATTGATTCATATTGTGTCTATTTAAATAGCGGATGTCTATGATAAGAAAAATATCTCCAAAGAATCTGAATTTGTTGCTTGCTATGATTTTTATATGTTTTGGTTGTCCTTTATTTTCTATACCTGAAACACACACACACACACACACACACACACACACACACACACACACACACACACACACACACACATATGTGTATTGATGACCTATTTTGTATGTTTAGTTGAGGATTATGGAAAAAAAATAATTAAATAAAAGGAACGGGTAATTAAAAGGCTAATATAGGATGCAAAGAATTTAGTTTTTGGCATATTTGTTTTTATTGTATTACTTTCTTGATTGTTCATATTTTATAGAATTCATTAGTTTTATTTAATTAGGAAAGTGGTTTATAAGAAAAATAGTATTAATTCTAGGGTTCTTTTTTTTTTCATCCTCGGTATTATTAAGGTTTTTCTAGTTTTTTTTATTCAAATAGTTGCAATGACCTTTAGAAAAAAAAATTGATAAATAAAAATTACATATTTTGGGTGTTTCTCTGTAATTATGGTGTCCTTAGTCTTTGAAGATTTTGATTTATAATATTTTTTCTTATATTTCAATTTATGCTATATCAATTGGTATAAGAGAAAGTTGACATATCTGGTTGACAGACGTATTGGCCAAATAATCCCAACTCACAATATGGGAGTCTTAGTTATTTGTGGGAATGTAAGGGTTTGAGAGGTAGCATAAAAAACTCGATCATTCAGATTTGATAAGTTGAGTAAACTACCAATATAATTTTAATGAAGGGATGTGTCAAGAGACTTAAGTCAACGCTAACCAAACCCCATATCTACTCTTCCAAACCTATATAGGCTTCATGACAATGACGAGAGTAGTGTTTATGACATACCAAGTAGAGTCTTAACTCCTAGTCAACCTTTTCATATACACATTCCAAATTTCTATGAAGCTTTTTTCCTTTAATAGAGGTTTTTCAAATAAAATAATTATTAGATGGTTGATAGAGTTGGAGTGTACTTTCTTTTGAAGAAGATTGCTTGTTATTGGAAGGTAGGATTTGCAAGTCACCAAACATATATGATGCTGAAGATTAAAGGTGTGATGTTCTATATAAGAATTCATGTCACTGAGCATGTACTTTCATCGAGATAAATTATTAGAAAAAATTTAATTTTAGAGTCTCTAAAAGATTTTTACAAAAAAAACTTTATATTAGACACGTAAACTTGTATATTAGGCATATAAAAAAGAGGCAAAATACATAGGAGAGCGAATACAAGCCCATAAGGATATCTTAAAAAGAAAGAAAGCTTATAGAGCTAATTATATATATATATATATATATATATATATATATATATATATATATATATATATATTACGTATCTTTATATAATTTATTTAGAAACAAAATGAAGATCCGTGAGCAAGTCCCGACTTCATCACCTTCCAAAAAAAGGGTCACTATCCGGAGAAAACCTACTTATTCTTTGCAAGCTGTAATAAGATTTTGTTGAGCATGTTATTATCTCTGTGAAATCCCTCTAGCAAGCTAGCAACCAGGTTGATATGTCTGTTTGGGGCACAAGAAGAAAGGTCACTGTCTACTATCAGGAGTCTGTCCCAGTGGTTGTTGGAGGGTGCCCCTTTCACGGGACTAAGGTTCGAGAGTTCCAGCGGTATGTGGAGGATGCCCCCCTTCATGGCTCCCTAGTTCGCTCCCTGTCTAGTACGTCTATTACCCCCGCGATACCTTACATGCTCACTGAGCTTGCAGGATGTTTAGTGGGTCCGGGGAATAGTTGAGGTACGCGCAAGCTGGTCCGGACACCCCAGTTATATAAAAAAAAAGTTCACTATCTCGTTGTTCCTCATCTCTCTTTTCATTTAAGAATAGGGCATTGCCTCTGAGAATAAACTCTCATCTTATTATATATTTTATATATTTAATAATAGGGCTTAGTCTTTTTGAGTGAGACAAATGGTGCATTACTAATTTATCTCTTAGCATATATCGTGCTTATCAAACTTTTAATAATTAAGGGTTAATTTATTTACAAGGTATGCTGTCTCATAATTAAAAAATCATGTAATACATCTTCATTGCATAAACAAAACACACACTAATAAGATTGCATCTTCTTGTAACCTTGTAAAAATAAAATGATTTAGATTTTGAGTGTAGCCAGGGAATAAAAAAATCAAGTAGTTATCCATTTAATGTCTTGTTTGTCATTGTGTTTTAAAAACGTTATTAAAAAATATTGAATTTTATTTTTTACTTTAAATTAAAAAAACATTGGTGTTTTTAAATTATTTTCATGACTTGATATCAAAAATAATTTTAAAAATAAAAAAATATCATTTTAATATATTTTTGAACAAGAATTACTTTTAAAAACTGTTAAGGAACCATCTCACCTAAAAGCTTAAGCTTGTAAGTGAGGCCCCATAATATGATTTATATTATTCTCTAACACCTCCCCTCAAGTGAAAGTCCTTTGAGCTTGAAACTTGCACATACCCATATCACCTTGTGCTTAATTTTTATCAAATAGAATGGGGGTGGTGAGATTCGAACTCGTGACCGCTGGGTCAACAAGGCTCTGATACCATGTTAAGGATCTGATACCATGTTAAGAAACCATCTCACCTAAAAGCTTAAGCTTGTAAGTGAGGCCCTAGAATATAATTTATATTATTCTCTAACAAAAACAACCTCAAGCTAACTCCTGAACAAACACTAAATTGTTTTGTTTCTCACGCTAAGAAAATCGCATTGATTACAAGTGGAGGTACTAGATAATTTTTTTTTAAAAAAATCCAATTATTGGAGGTACTAGATGTAAAAAAAAACTCTGTAAAAGTCATTAAAAGAAAAGAAAAAAATCTCTTAGTGTTGTTCTCTAGGTACAAAAGTCACATGCTCAAGGGTGAGATGTAGTTTTCAGAAATTTAAGGTGGTCATGTCACCACATGTGACTTCAAATTCCTAGTTTGTATTGCTACGTGAGAAATATATAATGTGATTTTTTTTTATTTTTTTTTCTCACCTTCTTTTCCTTTTCCTTTTCTTTCGGCAGAAGAGAACAGAAAGGAAGAATGTGGCTGCAATTGGGAAGCCAATGCAAGTGGAGATGAGAACATGAGAGCCCGCCATGAAGTACTCCTCTCCTTGTCTTCTTCGGAGGATTTAAAAAAAAAACAGCATGGGGCACATCAAAACATATGACAACATGCATGGGGCTCGCTTGGTCTTGCAGTGATGATGATGGAGTGGGGCTTTCTACATTGTAAGCTTGATCTATATGATCATTGTTGTCTGAAAATTAGGGTTTGGACCACACAAGGGCATCTTTTCAGATGTTGCATTAACAATGTGGGAGGGAGGCCTGGCTAAAGTTCAATTTGCCGAATCTATCTTTAAGTAACCTCGTTGAACATTTATTAATCATTTGATACGGTTTGGAGATCAATTTGATGACCTAAACATCACGTACGTACAATCTTTGTTTTCTAGTTAAATTAAATTACTAAATGCAAATAGTAATTGTGCTCTATACAGGTTTTCGATTCATAAAACAAAAATCTTAAAATATATGATAAAGTTTAATATAAAGTAATCGTAGTAAAGTTTTGTCTAACAATTTAAAAGTTTTAGTTGAAATAAAATATTATTTTACAATAAACTTTAGAAATTTATGCAATCCTTAGTATTTTTAGATCTAGAATTGAAATTGTAATATTTTTAGATCTAAAATGATATATTGTGTCCATATATCATTATAGTAGTTTACCAACGATTCTTAATGAGTTAAAATCATCATGTTTCTAATATGTTAATCTAAATATAAATTATAATCTTAATAAATTTGGATTAAACATATTAAATAAATTTATTAATTATTAATTCAACAATTGATGGATTCATCAATTGATGGTTTCTTAAAAAATAGGTTTCATGTTTTTTTTTTTTCAATTTTTATGGGGTGTCCTCATCTCATGATCTGATCTATAGGTTTGACGAGTCAATCTCGGTGGTACACACTATTGTTTTTTCCTTTTCATAACTAACTTTTCTTTTAGTTCCTTTTTTGTTATTGATTTTCTTAAAAAAAAATACCTTTCAATATTTAATTTATTAAGAATTGGGCTTCTTAGATTTTTCATATTTGATATTTCAGATCAAATAGGTTGAGCACAAGTTTTATAAGCTAACAAGGGTTGTCATCATGTTATTTTTACTTATTTTTGTCCCATCTCATAATTCAACATGTTTTTTTTTTTAAAAAAAAATCTAGATTTTTTTTTCTTCATTTTTCTTTCATCGTAATGCTATTCATGAGCTTATAATTTAACCTGTAGATTTGGTGGGTTGATCCAAGTGGGCTCAAGCCTTTATATATATATATATATAATTTTCATTTAAAAAAAAAACAATTCACATCTCATGGTTAAACATTCAACCTATTTAAAAAATAAATAAAAACATGTTTCTTGATTTTTTTTTATCTGGTTGAAGAGTTGACTAGAGTCACCTTAGGTCATTTTTAACTAACAATTACTATTTTTTTCTTCAATTTAATCATTCAACTTCTTTTGTATACTTGATGATTTTTTTTATTTAATTCTTTAATATTTGGTTAGTTAATCATTTAGATTTTTTAAAAAAAAATATTATTGTCTACGATTAAATGAATGAGTTAAACGAGTGATTTGACATTTCTTTATTTTTCACAGGAAAATATTAACCTGTTTAATGTATTTTTATCGGCTGAAATTCATTTTTTTCTGTATTTTTTTTACCCATCCCGTATAGCTAACTGTAATTATAACTTGTGGCTGTACGATGAGTGGTTGTCTGTTTGTCGAGCATCGGTACGTGTGTTCTCTGCCATGACCTGGTACATGAATTAAATGTGCAAGAAAATTTCAGCGTTTAGAATTTTCGTACATGAAAGAAACTGTTTGTCACTTCATTTTTATTTTAAAAATATTTTTAAAAAATATTTTCATGTTTTGTTATTAAAAATTATTTCAAAAAAATAAATAAAATATTATTTTAATATATTTAAAAAAAAAACATTTTTTTTTTAACACAATCCCAAATAGTGACAAAGAATATTGAATCTAAAATGACATATTTACAGTCTTGATTTTTACTTTAATTATTGAGATAGCTCCAGCAACCCTCTGCTATAAATTCAGAATTTTGTAATTTTTTATAGGAAAATTAAACTTCTTTAACCCTCTTGATCAAAGAGAAATCCTTGCCGTAGAGCAATGTTGGCATTTAATAATATAGGAGAGAGATATTGATATGATTTTGACATTAAAACGTTACGGCCGTGGTATCTGAATCTGGTGGTTGCAAGTTAACGACGTTCACATGAATACTCTTCCCTCTCATTTACTTCAATCGCAGGACAACTGGTCCACGTCTTTGATTTATGATGTTGACTTTTGGGACCATAGTTTTATGTACTTAATTATTTAGGGTTTCATTGTTATAGTGACCAGCCAGTTGCCCGTCATAACTAGGAGGCTCAATCACCATTATTATTATCATATGTGTAATTATTTCATCAATCTCTCTTTTAATTAAGTAAGCAAGTTATTAGAAATTTACATGACTATTAATTTTAAAATATATAAGAGTAATTAACATACATATAAGTTGGTCCGGATACTCTCATTAATAAAAAAGAGATTATGAAGAGTATTGGAGATGGTAAAATTCTCGATGCCCTCGGATTTGACTATAATTTTAATATCAGGTTCTAGTGGGTTGTTGAATTACTAGGATTGATTTGTTTAATGTTTTCTTCTACTTGTATTGGTTTTAGCAAAATACTCAATTGAAAATTCTAATTTTGTTGATGTTAATAAAAAAACTGGAAGACATATAAGTGTGTGTAAGTGTTAAATATATAGTAATGGTTCATGGGTTTTAATCGGTTTAATAATTTTATTGTTTTTGTAAATAATATTTATTTAATTTTATGATAAAAATAGATACTTATGAAATCGAGAATTATCCATAAAAAATATTTATTGTAGATCGTGATAACTCTATAAAGAATAAGAAAAAATAAATCATGAAGTTTATTTCCCAACCACTTCAATACTGAAATAGAGTAAGAAAAAAAATTAAAAAAATTAAAGTATTAAAAACTTAAAAAAACAAGTTTGACGAGTAAAGTTAATAAATTCATGGATCGAGCAACTCGGATCAACAAGTCAAACTTGCAAACAAGATAATAGACTATATTGGAATTAACAACTCTAAAATTATGTTTATTTTTTTATAACATAGTCAAAAACTAAAAGTATTTTCATTCCACCACCAAATATCAAGAATTAATTAGCTTTTCATGAAAACTAATTTTAAAAACAAAACTTTTTTCAAGTAAGACTAAATTTCCCTTCAATAAGAGAATCTTGTATCGAATGCCTGAAGATAGTGGGCAAGACCGTATTTCAATGCAAGTACTTAGATATGAATACTTTTTTTGATTTACCTCTTAAGAAGCAAAAACTTCCTTCTCCGTTTTTCTATTACTATTTGTTCGAGAGTGTAGTTGAAGTTGTTTTTAAAAATATTTTTTATTTAAAATTATATCAAAATGATATTTTTGAGTTTTAAAAAAAATATTTCTTACATAATTACATAAAAATAATTTAAAAACACTATTTCTTTAATTTAAAATAAAAAATAAAAATAAATATTTTTTATTTTTTTTTCAAACACGATGGCAACAGGACTCTTGCAGCGAAACAACGGGTAACTTGGACATTTCCCGTTTGTGCTCTGCAGTCGTTGTTCTACAAAACTTGTGTAACCCCACATCCTAGATGAGACACAGATGGAGCTGGACAGGTTGGTGGGACACAGTACTTGGCCTTGATCATAGCCGATGCTCTTTCGCACCGATGATCCAAAGAGAAGTACCAAGTTGTGTCTTGTGTTTTTATCTTCTTTTGCGCTCCCTCCTCCACACAGATTATTTTTTTGACTTTTTCTTCCACCGTGTAGTCGAGTAGGGCCATTGACGAGCACTATTGTTTGATATAAGCTTTCTAATTTATTTATTTTTAATGACAATAAACCTTACTTCTTGTATTTTATAGGTTTAAATGAGTGGATAAAATCTTTATTATTCCCAGCTCTTATAAAAATACACGTCCTGACTTGAACTTGAAATACACACTACAAATCACAAGCTATTTATCATCGTACCATAGACTCTAAAAGATCAAAACTGAAAAATATTATAAATCAAGCACATCAGTCTAATTTACTTGTAGAGATCGTAACCAGCTAATTTCATTCCTCTCAGCTGCAATTTAATGTTTGAGATGATCCCTTTCCGGGATATCCTTGTTTTATTTTAAAATAAAATAAAAATGTGTATATTTACAGCTCAGGTGTCAAGTTGCAAAACTGCGACTATCATGGTCATCATGCCTAGCTTCAGTCATATCGATCAGTGGAAATACAATGGGGTCCTTGGTAATGGTATAGCATGGCTGAGCAAATTCTATCACTCTTATCCTCTCTTGGCATCTATGGGATCTTAAGATGACCTAAATAAGTAAATAACAATTAATTAATCTTTAAGACATTCCCCCATCACGTACCCTACAAACAATTTTCCAGGGAACAAGAAATAAGAAATTGCCAAATCAAACTAGAGGCTGATGTATTTTTAGTGTTTGATGCTGGGAAATCTTCATCTAATGAACCAGTTACCGGCACAGGGACAAAATATTTGCTTTTTTACTCAAGTAGAGGCGTGCTTAATATATGAATTACTAGCGAAATTCTATAAGCTACGTGAAGAACAATCTCATCTACAAGTTTAAATTATTAGATGAAATTTCAAAATATAATTTATATTATCTCCTAATATACCCCTTCAAGTAAAAGCTTTTTAAGATTGAAATTTGCACAAAAATCCATACTACTTGTGTTTAATTTTTATTAAATAGAATGAGAGCGGTGAGATTCAAACTCGTGATCACTAAGTCAACAAAACTGTAAAACATGTCAATGAAACCATCTCACCTATAAATTTAAATTATTTTCTAAAAAGATAGAACCGCCCATAGCGAATCAGGCAGCAAGTCCGAGACAACTCTCAAACTTACCGAAACTTGATATGAAAATGTATAGAGACAACGCAAGATATTGCATGTGAGCTTTTCTTTTGTGAAAAGATTTTTTTTTTTTAAAAAAACAATCATTATAAGCTATTTAATTTGCTACAAGTAATCAATCTCAGTGGTAAAGTTTACCAAATGTATACATGCTAAATTAAACCTAGAGCTGAAGGACTTTTCTCAAGAAGATCTGAAATTCAAAATTATCTTATTATCATTATTATTATTATTATAGAGGGAAAAAAAAGTACAAAATCTTTCTATTATACAGAGAGAAACTTGATAGGGCCTATACCCCGTTTCATCATCCACGTTGGAATCAGGAGAAGCCTCCTAAATCAGCAGGGAGGTGGTCTGTTACTGTCCAATCAGATCACTCGGAAGAGATTCGAGCCCATGGATGCGGTACCTATGAGCCCATTTCTGATGGCCCATATTTCCTTCACGAAATCTCTCATATCTATGCTACCTATTAATTGGTCAACTAAGCACTGTTTGGTAACGTAATTCAAACTGTTTTTCAAGGTTTTTTAAATTTTTTAAAAATAAAATTGATATTTATTTTTATATTTTTTAATGATTATGATAATATAATATGAGAAAAATTCAAAATATTATTTCAAAATATTTTTAAAACAGAGCTTAGCTGTTACAGTCCAGGAAATAGTCTCGGCGATAAGCCCAAAAGGTTACACACTTATCTCAACCCATAAGCCCATCACACGAAGCTTCATTTCTGCAGACATGGGCTGGGGACTTTCATGGGTCTCAAATCATGACCCAACAACTCCAACCGTTAGCAAATTTCTTTTCACAACAGAAAATCAAACCACCAGCTCTTCAGTTTCTCACTTACCATTCAATGTATACCTCTCTCCAGGTATTCTCTCTCTGATCCTTGCGTATCTTTTTTTCTCGTATTAAGTGCATTTGATTGATTGAAATAGCCTCAGTTTAGTTGCTTAGGGTTGCGTTTTTATGAATCGTTAACTATTATTTGCTTAAAATAGTCTTCAAATCTTCAATTGTCTTACAGTATTGTGGAGATGAAAGAAAGGAATAGTAGTAGTTCGACGCTGAGAAGAATTTTAGTTAATTGTGCTGCCCAGGTTTGTTTTGTCTAGAGGAAACAAGTTTGATTCACAGCACTGTTTTGGTTTCTTTGATAGAGGTGAAGGGAGTGTTCTTTTTAATTTGTAGGCAAAAGAATACGGAGGTTGTGTTGCGGCAAAGGTTCCGGAAATTGAGCGGGATATGTGTTTGAAAGAATTTCTTTCTCTAAAGAACTGCATGCAGAATACTGTATGAAACTCAATTTTTTTAAGAAAATGATCTTTTTTTTTTATTCTCTAAGGATCTTATTAGATTTTTGTACTTCCTTTCGCTTGGCAGATTAGAGGAAAGGCTTGATATTTTGTCGGAAAGCTTAAGTTTAATAGCTTAAATTTGAGAGGTGAGGGATTTGGGTTGAGGATGTCTGGGAAAGCATCCAGTTCGCAGCTTAGTGTTAGCTCAAGTGGGTCCGGAGGGTTGTCACATGTTTATATTCAGCACCCTCCTTTACGATGTAATGTTCCAAGATCAAGGGGTTTATTTTATGATGATGGGAATAAACTATTATGCTCCCCCACTTCTGATCAGGTAATCTGATGTTAAAATCAGCTATTCAAAGTTCGTTTACATTATAGGTGATATGTTTCAAAATTGATATGTTTGTCTATAATTCAGGTTTTTTCCTGGAAAACTGCTCCCTTTGATCCTCTTGTTGCTCCCACATCTGATTTGATAAGTGAAGGGCCTATCCTATCTATTCGGTATTCTTTAGATGCGAAGATCATAGCAATCCAGAGAACCAGTCAAGAGATCCAGTTTTTTCATAGGGAAACTGGACAAAACTTTTGTCACAAATGTAACCCAGAGTCAGAGAGCATACTTGGGTTTTTTTGGACTGATTGTCCACTGTGCCATTTTGTACTCGTTAAGAACAGGTAAGAAGCAGCTTTTATTTTGTTTTATGTGGCTTTTAAAGAAGTTATGCATTTTTGTTGGTCTTCAACAATGTGTTTATTTGCCTTCAATACTTGCCGAGGGAGAATAAAAAGAAGGAATCAATTGAAACCTGGGTATTGTGAGAAGGAAATGAATTTTTTTTTCCTTACGTTCTATATGAACCTCTATCCAAAAAGTTCTTGGTGAGATTCAACTTTTGAATCTACCCTGACACTATTTTGATTCCTACACCTCGCCACCTCAGCTAATGACTGAAAGACGGTCATTTTTCCTAGTTAGGCTTTCAACCTAGTCTGATTTATACTCCGATGATAGATGAACTGTTTCATGTATATATTTTTCTTGGATAATGAGTCCTTGTTTAATATAATAATAATGACCTGGTACTTGCATATCCTCAGAAAAATTCCATACCTCACTTTCTGCATGTTTGATAGGTTTGTTACAGCTGAGATTGGGAGATTCTGTTTTCCAATATACCGAATATTGAGATCTTCATTGCAGAATTCTTTCATATACAAAGAAAACCCCTGGATATGATTTAAATTTTATGCTATATTAGAGGCGTTGTATGGCATGGAGATTTCAGCAAATGGCCATCTGTTAAAAAAAAAAGGAATAGAAAGTTTATCTAGTAATAGCTTCATTAGTAACACTCCTATTTGATTTTCTCTGGACTTGTTTCAATCTTTTTTATGCCATTAAGACCTTCCCTTTTGATTTCACTAAAATGGAGTCTTAATTACAGTGGGCTGGATTTGCTTGCCTGTGATGCTGAATCAAAATCACTTCAATTGGTGAAGACAAGGAAATTAAATGTGAGCTGGTATTTATATACACATGAGAGTCGCATGGTTCTTCTTGCTTCAGGAATGCAATGCAATACCTTCAGTGGATTTCAGGTATGCCATGATTTTTCATAATTGTCTTCAACTTCAATTGGTTCTTGGCTAAATTTGTTGGGCTGTACACTTGTACATAACATTTCTGGAAATTAAATTCAACCATTCTGCCTTGATGTCATGGGCTATGATTTATGGAAAAGAATGTCAAGAAGATGCTAGCTTACTCATATCCTTAGACATGTACAAGAAGAGCTTATAGAATGGTTGATGTTTTGAGATTTTATCAGTTAAAGCTGCTTGGTGATTGTAGGCATTTTCTTTTGTTGAAGCTTTCTTCCGAAACTCTGACAAGATTGCTATTTATTTTGTTCAGTTTTCATCTGCGGGGATTGTTTGCTTGCCAAAGTTTGAGATGATAATGGCAAAATCTGAGGCTAACAGTAAGCCTGTCCTAGCAGCTGAAGATGTCTATATTGCAACTATGTAGGTTTTTGGTAGTTTGATTGCTAATAGATTAATACATATAACTTGGTCTTCTACATTGTTCTCCAAGAAAAGAATAATTTGTACTAATGTTAAAAAATCTCAACATTGTCAGATATGGGAGGATATACTGCTTGCAAATTGATAGAGTTGCAATGCTACTTCACTCATATAGGTTTTATCAAGATGCTGTTGTGCAGCAGGTAATTCCTTTCTCTAATTTCTTTTTCCCTGTTACTGATTACCTTGGATATTGCTTATTGTAGTGACAATTTTTTGGGAATAATAATTGGGTTATTTTAGTTTCACCAAATTTGCATTCAAGGACAGAACTGATCAAAGTAGAATTTTGGAGGTAACTATAGAGCTGAGGAGCAAATGCTTTGTTGCACTCTATTAAATATGTGAAAGATTGAACTTGGGACTTTTCTTTGAATTACCAGTTGCATGCATAAGTGTACCAGCACCTGATTCTTGGCCTGGTTTGATGTTTGGGCACCTTTTCATGGATCATAGCATTCAAATAGTGATGACCCACTTTTTCTAACTCTAAACTCATCTCACTATTTTGTGCCTCATCATGTCAACTAAGTACTAGACTTGCTACAATATCAATACACAAATCAGTTTCTATAATTTAAATGATAATGTGCCTCTTTTGCAGGGTTCCTTGCCAATATATTCAAGCCAAATTGCTGTTAGTGTGGTTGATAATGTACTTCTTATCCATCAAGTGGACGCAAAGGTTGTTATACTCTATGATATATTTGCAAATTCTCGAGCACCCATTTCTGCTCCCCTGCCTCTACTGCTTAGGGGGCTCCCCAGGTCTAATAGTTTCACCTCTCGATCTACTGCAAAGGATAGTGAAAGTCCAGAGGCCAACATAAGTGATTCTGAATCAAAAATTTATGGAGATGATTGGACATTTATGATTCCTGACCTTGCATGCGATGTTTCTAATAAGCTGTTATGGAAGATCAATTTAGACTTGGAGGCAAGTTAAATCAGTTTGATGATGCAATTTTTTTTCCCACTTAAGTTTTATCTTGTAATTAGATTGTTTTGGTTGCAGGCAATTTCTGCATGTAGCTCTGAAGTTCCATCAGTGCTTGAGTTCTTGCAACATAGGAAGTTGGAAGCTAGTAAGGTGGAAGCCTTCCTTACATTTTGATAAGCTCTTTGATTTTTATAAGGGACATGTAAGAAGTTTCGTTTCCTAAAAGAACATGATAAGTAATTTGACAAGAAAAACATATATGAGAATCACTTAAAGAGAAATAAAGTTGACATATCTTTTATGCCTTGTGAAATTCATTCTTCAGCGTTTCTTAATTATGAACTGTTACTGATTTGCTGCAGTTAATTATTGCGTTTCAGGCTAAGCAGCTGTGCTTGGCAATTACACACAACCTTATCTTGGAAAGGAGACCGGTGTTAATGGTTGCCAAGGCAGTAGAAGTACTGATGGTGTCTTACTCCCAGGCACTTAAAACAGGAAGTTATCTCAAGGGAATTAAAGGTGAGAAAACCGTGCATTCTCGTGCGACACAGATTGTTAGATGCCAATGCATCAACAAGAGAAATTTATGCACATGAAACATCAACTAAATGCCAATCTAGTGCCTTAGTTGACAATGAATCTCTGAATAGATCTTTATGCTTTTCTATGTCAGACACTGAAGTCAATGCCCAATTCAAATCACTAAAAACAAACCCAAAAGTGAACAAGGAGAAATTATCAGGTGGTGCCGAGAGGTCTAGCACTGAAGTTCACATATCATCTTCACAATCTCAGCAGCTTGGACCAGCCAACAGCCCATTAAATGCTAGTGTTTCTGAAAGGCAAGAGTCTCAACTTACTTCTCCAGCAATTTCACCCGATGAGATGTATAGCTTTGTGTTTGCTCCAGTTGAGGAAGAGATGGTGGGGGACTCATCTTACTTGGTTGCCATCATTCTTGAGTTCCTTCGTAGGTATGTCAATTTTGTATTTTATTCACGTCTGTGCAATGTTTCTAGGCTTGGATTCTTACATGTGTTCCTCATGATATTCTATTTTAATCAACCTTTGCTTTCGCGCTTGTGCTAATCTACTTCATAATATAGAACTGAAGAACTTTAAGCCACTCTGGTTTTGCAGCTGTTGTGTTAGCAAGACTAGGCACAACATGTAAGAATGATACTGCCCCTTGCCTAGTATGGGCGAGAGAATTAAACTGTAATGAATAATGAAGTGTAACACTAATGCAGGTATATTTGTTATTATTCTATTATAGAATACATAAAAATTGTTGACTGGATATCAGTTTCTCATATGGACCAGTCCAGACAACAATCATATTGTGGTTTTTTTTTTCATCCAGTGGACTGGGTAACTTTTGTTTCTCAACTAGTTATAGTTCGTGTACCTATCAGGTAACTTGAGCCAGAAAAGTGACTGAAAAAGATGAACTTGAAATGTATTTGGGAAATGTTGATATTGTTTTTTTATATCTTTTTATTGTGGATGTGTTCATATCTGCTTGTGTATATTAGGTTCACACCAAATGACATGTTTGTCTCCAATGTGGCAGTGCAAGTTCAGTGAAGAAAAAAGTTAAACCAAACATCAATGTGTTGGCAATACAACTTCTAGCACGCAATGAGCGATATGCAGAACTCTCACTGTTCATCATAAACAAGGTTTTGAAACATCGCCTAAAACTGTGCTTATGAAGATATAAAAGTGTCCTGGATAGTAATGAGAGCTCTCTATTTTATTTTTTTAGCCTTTTTTGTTTTAACGAGTGCAAGTGTTTAATTACAGGTTCTTGAACCCTCAAAAAAAGTTGCAATGCAGCTCCTAGAATCAGGCGGCCAAAATTCCCAGGTTAGGAAGCTGGGTCTAGATATGCTGAGACAGCTCTCTTTCCATCATGACTACGTGTTGCAACTAGTGCAAGATGGGTATTATCTTGAAGCCTTGCGTTATGCTAGGAAGCACAAGGTAATTTTAACCCTACCAACTTCAGGTATAGATGTGAATATGCTATTGTATTTTTAACTTAACCAAGGTATTGATTTGTACTAGATAAGTAGTTTTTTAAACCTTTGATATAGATGCAGCACTTATTGTTGCGGTCATGATCATGCTATTTACATTTTGTTCACTTTGCGGGTGCATTTAGTGTTCAGTAAATCAATTATTGTGAAACAAATTTGTATGTTCTTTTTTACTGTGAGAAAAAGATGTGGTGTCATGTTGAATAAAATCTGCAGTGTATTCAACTGAACAAAGAGAGAAGGTCTTTAGTTTCTATTTTTCGCAAGCAATTCTATCTTAAACCGCCATGTTAGATGGGATGAATTTTCAACGTTCCTGACAAAAGAACCATTCATTGTCCAGGTTGTGACTGTCCGGCCCTCGTTGTTTCTTGAAGCAGCTTTGGCTTCCAATGATTCTCAACTCCTTGCTGCAGTGCTGAGATTCTTTTCAGATTTTACTCCAGGATTTAAAACCACTTCTGACTGCCACACCTACAATCGGATTCTCTATGAGATGAACTCAGCTGTAGCTGTTTGAATGTCAACCTGGTATCCAGTTGCAACACTCTTGAACTTTAAAACAACCTGGTATCTAGTCTATATTTTGATAGGGTGTCCGAAATCCAAATTAGGTCTTTGATACGTTTCGATGCTGTGGGGTAAAAATTGCATTGACCTTGTATCCCTGACCGCTGTTCCAATGTTGGTGATTATCACATAAAAACCAATATAACAATTTGTATAAAATTATTGTGCTGCAAGATGTTATTTTCCTTGTTGAACTTGCGATTCTAAATATATTTGAAGAGGGTAATGATGAATCCTGGAGCATGCTTGCCCATCCAATAACATGGAGAGATTCTAATATGGATGGTGTTGTTACAACGTTGATAGAAAATTTACTCTTTTTTTTATAATATAAAAATTTTCTATCATGTAAAGAAAGCATGTCGGCCTTCTTCAAGTATAGTAAATATATACATGGAATTATACTATATGATGTAGAAAAGTGGATGTTGAACTTGTGAATTAATTATCAGGGACAACCTTTGCTGAAGCAACTTCAATTACAAGCTTCTTCAGCCAACTTTGAGTGTGTTTGTTGTAAGAAGTAGGCCCAATTTGTACGGTAGGCCCAAGCATATTAATTTACAACATTGTAATTAGCCTTTGATGAAGATCATTATATATCTAAAATCATTCAAGTCTGTACTTTGTCTTAGCTTAATCATTCAAGCCTTTGATGATTGTTATTACACTTAGAATCTCACCAAAACTGATAGCGTCTTTGAAGTTAAGAGAGGAAAAATTGTTAGGGCCCATGCCTTCAGCTTATTCATGTTTTAGTTCATACAAAGCAACATGCATGATGCTTGTAATTCATTACAGAAAAAAAGAGCATTTTATGCTTGTTGAAAATATACATTTCAGTCAGTTTTTTCAAGTAATTGGGAGTCAGATTTCATTCAATTATGCAGAGATAAGACTTAGTGACGGTTTGACACTGTGTTTTTTTAAAAAATGAAGAAATTTATTTTTATTTTTATTTTTCATTTTAAATTACATTTTTTGATGTTTTTAGATCATTTTGATGTGCTGATGTGAAAATTTTTTTTTTTTAAAAAGAAACATTTTAATATTTTTCTGAACAAAAAACACTTTAAAAAATAATCTTAACCACACTCTCAAACAAACAGGCACAATCCATCATCAATTTCTTAATGTTAAAAAAAAAAAAATCATGTTCAGGCAATAGCTTTGATTATATAATAGAATTTGAATCCTAGTCCCTCTCGTTTTCTTCTTCTTCTTCTTCTTCTTCTTCTTTCTCACATGTCTCCTCCCCTCTCTGTTATTGCTATTGCCACTCTATTTACGTTAATATGCACTCCATCATCCCCAAATTTTGTTTGGTGATGAAAAACAAAAGAGGGAGCAAGGGGACCTTCTTTCTTTGTCATGGCCCCTAGCCACTCATACACTAAGTTTATCTGGATGCTTCCTTCCAACTATGAGTAATGATTTCTAAGCAAAATAGAAGCAAGAGCTGTTGCAACAAATGATCTGATAGATAGCTCACCAGGTGCAAAAGGTTCACAATTAATTAGGGAATCTTTTTTTCTTTATTATTTTTTTTTCTCTTATGGTCAACCTCTTTCTAATCATTTCATAATTGGGATTACCTAAATTGATGATAAAGCTTTACATAAACAATCACTTGTTTTGTCGTTTCTTTTGGCGAGGACCATCTTGATTTCTCATTTCTTATCTAGCAAACTAATCTATGGTCTTGGTCCTAGAACATTACTGGTCCTATTCTCCATTGTAGCATGAGAGCATTCAGCACTAACCTCGTGAATATCTAACAGAAAAAGTTTAATCACTATATATATATACATCTAACCTTTTTTTGATGAAAGAACGAGTGATCTTGATGACAAATTCCACACTTGAAGTCTCTTTTTCTTTCATGACGTGCATGGAACCAATTTCTAGGTTACTGTGAGGGTATCCAATGGTGATAAATCGCATTCTGCTTAGAATGAGACGTTTCGATATTTTCTCTGTTTTTATTGCTGTTTCCTTCTGGATTATATTTAACCAAAACAATTGGTAAGCTACTGTTTAGGAAGATGCTAGGTGAGGATATAGAATATGATTTATATTATTCTTTAATGTATTCTCTCGTGAAAAATTTTTGGGCTTGAAACTTGTACAAACTCACGTTACTTTGTATTTAATTTTTATCAAATAGAATGAGAGTAGTGAGATTCAAACTTGATCGTTGAGTCAACAAAGTTCTGATACTATGTCAATAAATCATCTCATATAAAAATTTAAGCTATTAGGTGAGATCCCAAAATATAATTTATATTATTCTTTAACCCTTACATTCATATGATGACCGCTAAGAATCAAGAAGATGATAGTAGCCACGTAATATTATATATATCATTTGATAAAGATGGGTGTAGGTTATAGAAATGGAAACTTGCTATTCCTTAATTTGTTAATATTAACTTTATTATTATTATTAACTTTATTATTATTATTATTAATTAAATATTATTATTTCAATGCAAATTGAAATGGACATTGGCTCAATGAAAAGGATGGTTAGGTAAGAGCAAATAATTAGCATTACTTGTGTATGCCACAAGGATTATTATCTAATAAAGAAAAAAAAAATCGGTGGAACATCGCCTCCAAGGCTTATATTTTATTCATTATACGTTCTTTCTTCCTTGTGCTTTTTTTGCTACACTGAACCACCCAACTTCTTGTTTAGATGCAATAAAAAATGATTATGCCGATGCTTATTTTGTGCTGATTATTCATCCATCATGTCTACCGCACTCTGCCGATGCTCATTTTGGCTGTGAAATGGGAGAGATTTAATAACAAATAATAGCAAGAAAAAGACATTAAAGAGATGGGAAAAAATATAATGGTTCTGTTATTTAAAGCCTACTCCACTGCAAAGAGATCTTTACTATATTTGATGATGGTTACATAGAGTAAATAGATTTTCAAATCCCAAGGAATTCAATACACTCAATTCTTACAATCTCACTATTTAAACAAGAGAAAATGGAAGCTTTCCCTTACTTCTCCAAATAAATGTTGTGCACAATAGCAATTAGTGTCTACTAGCTTCTTCTTTTCATGACGGAGTGTCCGGACCAGCTTACGCGCACCTCGACTATTCTCCGGACCCACCAAACATCCTGCAAGCTCAGTGAGCAAGTAAGGCACCGCGGGAGTAAGAAGCATAACGCGCAAGGATGGACCCAGGAACAAGAGAGGAGGTCCCCTCCAGCTCCCACTCCCACCGGGAACTCGAACCTGGGTCCTGTGAAGGAGGGGGCTCCTCTTCAACCACTGGGCCACATCACTTGCTGGTGTGTCTACTAGCTTTGCAACTGCGCTATGTTGTATCTCAGATTTTCTCTCTCTTGTTATTATGTTGTTCAAGTGCTTCAAACATGTTTTAAAACATAAGGAAAAAACCAAGGCTTGGGTCAAATCATAAAGAAAAATCACAATAACTTGAATTTAAAAAAAAAAAACAAGACAAACGATATAACTCAGTTATTAATCCATTAAGTATGAAAGGATGAATTTGAAAAGAAAAAGGAGTAAAACAATTCGCTTTATTCAACTCGAGTTAGTATGACAAACTTGTAATATAGGTAATAAAGATCAAACCAGCTAAGGTTAACTTGCTAAAATTAGACTCATGTAATGAAATTACGATAACCAATAAATAAGAAAAGAAAATCATAAAAAACAATATTGAATGACAAACTTGTAATCTAGGTAATAAAGATCGAGCCAACTAAGGTTAACTTGCTAAAATCAAACTCGTGTAATGAAATTAGGATAACTGATAAATAAAAAAAGAAAATCATAAAAAACAATGTCGAATGATAAAAGTTGAAAAGAAAATATAATAATAATAATAATAATAATAATAATAATAATAATAAGAAGAAGAAGAAGAAGAAGAAGAAGAAGAAGGGAACACAATCCATGCTAAAGGGAACACAATCCATGCTAACTTTTTAAACTTGTGACTCAAGTTATTAAACTAGAAGTATCCTATTTGAAAAAACTACAAAGCACAATTATCAAGTAATCAAGTATTGAAGACTTAGACTGCAAAAACAATTTCAATTATACTAAAGGGTTCTAACAAAATAACAATTAAAATAATGAGAATCAAATTAAATTTTAGTTGTTATTGAATAGTGAAATTTATAAGAAAAAAAGAAGAAGATTAATTTAACAAAAGGACCTAAAATAAATCAATACAATGAGGATCAAAATTGAAACAAAAAATTAAAAAAAAATGATTGAAGAGTGATATTAAAAAGAAAAAACAATTTACCAAAGAAAATGAAATTAAAGCAAATCAAAATTTTATAAAAAGTTCCAAGAAAAAATATCAAAGAATAAGGATTCAATTTGACATTTCAATAAATAAGAGGATAACTTTGAAATGGTGCATGGCCTACATGATTTTCAAAGGGATTAGAGAGAAAAGTGGGAAGAGAAGAAAAAAATGTCCTTACAATCACCCTGACATTATCACACATTATCCCAAAAAAAAGAGATCATCATGATGCTTCCAATGATACGATAAAAGTTGATGTTTAGCCTTTAGAAGAGGTCGCACACACCTCCTGAAACATGTGTTGCACATATCAGCCACTTTTTTATTTTCAATAATATTTAATATTTATTAGAATATCAAATTGTCTTTCAATTAACCTAATAATAACAGAAACAACAATGTGAAAATATGATAAACCCCTTTGATGCTACTTTATAATTTTCTTTCTTTCAAAAGTATCATGGTCATTTCATTACATTTTTAAAATGGAAAAACAAAACTTATTTTATCCTGGTTAATTTTGTAATGACTAATAAACCTTAAAAAATACATTAATGTCCTCAATAGTCAGTTCAATAATTTAGATGAGAAAGGCAAAACCATCATTATAATATTTCAATTAACAATAACACTAAGTTTGTATGAAGAATATTTTTTCAAAGGGTTTTAGATTTTGTTAATGTTTTTTTAACATAGTCACTATCCATATTTGTTTATCTTCATTATGAATGGCTTCTTCAAAATAAAATGGATATTCATTACTTGCCACCAATGTAAAAAAACCAAGCCATTAAAGCATACCTTATGAGAGCTTTTTTATCACATGTGTCTTTAATTATTATATTATTATCTTGCTCTAATGGTTATTGTTCCAAATATACCATGTCATGTTGATTACTATTATCTGTCAATGGTAATATCTCATTATTAAACTCCACTTAAATAGGTTACATTCTCTTAAATTAAATATAGTCAATCTTAAATTATTTTTATTCATTATATAAGATTAATCAAATTTAATATGATATAATTGATGACATTTTTGTTGCATCTAATCTCAAAGTTTGTAACCCTTAGAACCTTGCTTCTTTTTTTTTTATGAAAGTGTTTGTAATCTTTAACATCTTACGTCTTTTTTTTTTTTATGAAAAACAAGAATTTTATTAACCAACCAATTTAGCCATGAAAAGAATGACTTAATAGGAGAAGAAAAGAAACAATATACATGCCAAGAAATACATAATAAAAAAATAAGGATAATGTAAATATCATTATCTTTCCTTTTTATTTTAAAAAGAAAATAGACAAATCAAGCAAAATATATGAAAGATGACAATAACCATGTAACCAAAGTACCTAATATATTAATTCCCTACCTAGCTAAATGAATTGTTACATACTTACTTTATTTATGAATATATGTAAAGCTCACAAGATGAAGCTTGAGATAGGCATTGAACATGTCAATAAAATCATTTTATAACCACGATAATCATATCATATTTACTTTTCTTATCCAATAATTCCATTATATTAATTGAACTCTACATTCTAATTATTAAAGTATGCATAACAACAATTGATACTCAAAAGAAATGTTTTGTGAATTGCCACAACATCAACTTCATTGGATTTGATAATACTCATGGAATAGAAAGAAAAAAAAAAAGATAAAAAGAAATTTTCCTTCATGATACCTTATAACACCCTTAATCCTCTAATGTTCAGGCTTACTATTTATAAATGCATTTATATTCCACTTAAACATACCTTTGGAAAAGGAATATGTAACAACTAACTACGCATTTTTTCTTGTTTGTCCATATAAGAATGTCATTTGGTAATCTTAGTGATTCTATCTTAGTATAGTAGAAATCTTGTCATAATATTATGCCAATGTTATACCTCTATTGAAAAATGAGTACAAAGAAAATATAGGGGCTCCTATGCACATAATACTGAAAGTAATAAGTTGGTTGCCAATAATATTTTTTCATAAAGATTTGTTTTGTTAATTTAAAGTCAATAATGTGAACAAAGATACTTATGATGTAGTGTGTTATATTATAAACTTACATGCACAAATACATCCTAGGTTAGTTTTGTATAAATGGTAATGATTATGACATCATCATATCTACATAACAATGAGCCATTAAAATCAAAGTTATTTATCCTCTAGTTTATTCCTGAGGTTGTTAGTGACAAGAAAATGGATAATTTTATCTTTTCTTCCATACAACTTGATATACCTAACAACTATAAAAATAGCTAGAGGTTTGTAATATTTGATCATAAATTCTTTATTTACTAGTTTCTACTTGCATTACGGCCTTTTGAAACTTGTACTCATTAGCTTTCTAGTATTTTAATTCTCTTATTATTGAATTAGTCATTAGAAATTCTTACCTCCAACTATGAAGACTTATTTTACAAATGTTCTAGTGAACCCAACCATCATTCCTCATTATAAACCACCTCAAGTTAACCTTGTGATGAAATATCCCATTATAATATGTTTTCCTACCTCATCAATTTTACTAGTTAGGTTTTTAGTTTACTATAAGTATACTATGGTTTATATTATATAAATTATCAAACCATGAACCTTTAGTAACATGGTGTGTATCATTGATAAAAACTAGGGTTGTCAAGCCCAAAACCGTAAAAACAGGTAAAAAAATCTCTTAATTTTTTTAAAAAGTTTAAAATTAAAAAACTTTCTCTTTATATTCTGAAAAATAAACTTGAAAACTTGATTCATATTAGTTATAGACCTAAAATTATTAAAAAAAAAATATTCTTATTGAAAGTTACATAGTTAATATAATCCAATTAGCATTAAGATTCCTAAATCAAACAGATCCTTGTAAATCTTAAGGATTAAATAAATATTATAATAAAAATAACTATTCAATAAAACTAAAAAAAAAAAAACTTACATTATGCTTGCTCACTTGAGAAAAACTCACCCTAAAGTTCATGGTAAAAAAATAAACTTTTCAATTTCAAAAGAATAGATACTTGTAATGTAACATTGTTACCAATTTATCATGAGATATCTTGCTTCAATTATCTTAAATTCAGTTTCATTAAAGATATGTTCATATAGAATTCCTAAACATAATGCTTAAACTTTAAATCTGGTACTGTTGTTAATAGATTCATTTGTTTGAATTATAGAGGATATCTTTTTAAAAGAAAAAAAACAACTACTTTCTCTCTAAGAATATCATCTTTATTATACTAGTCAAATTTATTTTTTGAATTATCATCTTTATCACTGTTATTTTACAGAATTTTTAAAGCAGCTAGTGTTATAGTTTTGGTGCTCCTTTATCTTTAGAAAATGATTTATCATAATAGAGTTACTATTATCAAAGTCATCAATTTTTTTCTAGAAAATTGGTGTAGAAAACTTATGAAAAAATTGTTGCATAATTTCACTAACTACGGGGTTAACAACTTCAAAAATTTTAGAGACTTTTGTATCTTATTTTCCCTTTATTCTTCAAATCCATCACCTTACAAATTAACTTGAAAGTACCTTCTTTTTCTCTTAGTGTTGTAAGACCTTGAGAATCATTAAAGGATATTATTTTAAGAGCTTTCTTAATATTTTCTTCACCATTGGTAGATGAAAGATCGACAAGCAAAATAACATTTAAAATAGTGTTGTTATAGTTACTATTGCAATGTTTAAACTATATACTTTTAAAAGACAAAACCTCCTTTATACTTTTCCTCTTTGCTATTTGAGAAGGTTGAACCGAAAGAAAATAATAAAACCTTAATGCCAAGTAGTTCAAGTGTTTTGTGATCTTTGCTGAGGAATGATCCACTTGATCTAGCATACGCGATTGAGTTGTTTGTGTTGCCTTTTGATCCCTTTCAAGGTTTTTTTCTTTTCTTTTTACATCGTTGAATAGGAAGTTGTTACCACTTTCGTCCATTAAAAAGAGCAACCTGCTTTAATACTAATTGATGTGACATATATTGTGGATAAAAACTAGAGTTATAAGGTTAAAATCCGAAGTTGTTAAGAAATAGGTCAAGAAAATTATGATATTTTCTAAAAAGTCTGAAAGTAAATAATCTTGTCTTTCCGTTTTGAAAAATAAATTAGACACCTATATATATATATATATATATAGCTGTCTAATTTATTTTTCAATTTATAAAAAAATGATTCAGTTACATAGTTAATAAAATTCAATTAACATTAGAAATTATAAATTAAACAAACATTGTAAATCTGGAAGATTAAATAAATATTAAAATAAAAATAACTATGCTATAATGTTAAAAAAGTAATGTGTTGTATAATTCAGTCCAAAAATAGAAAGATCACATTGAAAAGGAAGGATTTCCTTTTAATTCGTTTAATCACTTCACTTTTTTTTGCTTTATTTTTCTTATAAATAATTGCACTTTCAAGAGAACATAAATACGCATGGGTATACCGTATTGCAACAGAAAGAAAAACAAAGTTGGTCATCACCCAGACTGAAGGTGGTGGTGCAGGCTTGTCTCCTCTACCATGGGATTCTTATACATCGTACGAGAAAGATGTCTTCAACCATAAAGAAATGTAAATTTATTGCACCGACAATGATTGCAAGGGTTTTTCATGCTATAGAATTCGATTCTTGGACACATCGATCCTTTCACGGGAAGCAATGACTCGCAAGTTACATCCCATTAAAAATTATCAGGTGTTGGCCAAACAAGTCAAATGATGATGCTACAGGTTACCTATTTCATGTTTCTGTTACTCACAGCCCGGCTGTTACACTCACTCAATTTTTATGTCCTGATGGACAAATTAGGGATTGCTGATGTGATTTAGAGCAGAAAAAGGCACTAAATATGACAAAAATCTCAGCAAACAATATATTCATTTTGGTGGGTACTTATTTTATTTGATTCTAGTTTGGTAGCATGGCAATTTTACTTGTATTTATAATCCACTCTACCAGCAGCCTATCATGAACATAGATGCCCCATATACTTTTCTTTTTGGTTTGGTTACAGACCCGATTAGGTCATTTAGTCGAGCGAGGTCAGCAACGATCTTGGCTGTGATTCCCCATACTAAATATTGTTGTCTTGTTTCTTCATGATGGAGCTCAGTGTTCCGGTTCTAGGTTTACTTTATATAGATTACCAGTTTGAGTCTTACAATCTTCAAAATCACAGGAGACTGGTAACTAACTGTTCACTCTAGGACTCGTATGATTAGTTGAGATGAACATATGTTAGCCCGGATACCCACATTAAAAAAACAAATAGCATCGCTTTAGCCATCCTCCATTTCTATATATATATATATATATGGGATTTATCTTGTATGCTTTTTTAATATATGTATATGTATATGTATATGTAGAGAGAGAGAGAGAGAGAGAGAGAGATGTGTGTATATGGGTTGATAATTCATAGAATATGGATAGTGATAATCTGAAAGGTTGTGGTGTTGGGGTAAGTTGCAGGATTGCCACCATTTCTATGGGGTTTATTTCCCTCACACCTAAAGAGCTCGGGTTAAGAAGATAATTTTACAAAGAGAAAATGAGAGTATAAGAAAAGCAAATAGCATGAATTGATTTTTTAATTTTATATGTTAGATGAGTGAATGATGATATTTTAGCCACTCATTTCCCGCGCCCCAAACATGCCAATTATTTGATTTCACATCATTCTCGTCCCTACAATAGTTTGTGTTTTTTTCGTAAAAAAAAAAAGAAGATAAAACGGATTTCTATGACTTCAATTAAAGCCACCGAAATGAATTGTTGGATGGAAAATGACACTTTCTTTTGTGAAAAAACAAAAATTATATGTTTGTTGTAGCTTTCCTAGTATTCATAAAATAAAATAAAAAAATAAAAAAAACAAAGATGAGTGACCCCAAAAATGTCATTTTACAACTCTATAAAACTAAAGGTAAATATAACTGAAAATTAATAATTTAATGTCTGCAATATATCAGGAAATTAGCACTGAAATAATCGGACATGGTGTTAGCATAATTTATTGTGTTTAAAACTATTTATATGCAGAGTGTAGTTGAGTTTGTTTTTTTAAATGTTTTTCCATTCAGAAATGAAATAAAATATTTTTTTTATTTATGAAAAATTATTTTTGATATTAATATATGAAAAAAATCTATTTTTTTAATTAAAGTAAAAAAAAATTATTTTTTTTCAAAAATATTTTTGAAACACAATGTCAAAAGAATATTTGTCGTTAGATGCTTTATTATGATTTTTTTTGTCCGTTAATTTTGTTTTCAATTAAATTCTCCAATCAAAAAATAAAGCTTCATTCTTTTAATTACTATTTTTTAGTTTAGATATTTTTATAGCTAATTTTTTTCCTTCTTGTTATTTATTGTTTGACACTTTAGCGCGGCCATGCCTAGTATATATATAAACCAGGTTATAGGGTTGTGATGTGAGAAGTAGTCCAGCAGCATTATGTTCCTTCCCTTTATTAGATCACATCTATGTCGTCTTGACGATGACTAGGCACAATGCTAGCGTGTGTATTCCATTTTAACTATCAAAGACCACAACAACATTCCATGGAAGCATATCTTTATTATTATTATTATTATTATTATTATTATTATTATTATTATTATTATTATTATTATTATTATTTTATCCTTACCGAGTAAATTATGTTGACTTTATTATTTATCTCCAAAATTTACTCAAGTATATGATCAAGTAGGATTATCAAAAAGATATGCTCTAAGTATTAATTATTTTCAAGCATTGCAATCTCCCAAAAAATATTAAAAATGAAATTCCTTGAAAACATTATATAAAAAATAAAAGAAAATAGGAAAGAATATTTTGATCATGATATATCGGGCTAATATATATATATATATATATATATATATATATATATATATATATAAAAGAATCTTTATAATTAAGATTATTTGAAAAAAAAAAAAATATATATATATATATATATATATATATATATATATAAAAGAATCTTTATAATTAAGATTATTTGAAAAATATATTGGCAATCGCTTCAAGCCAATATATCAAAGCTAAATTCAAGCACTATAATATTATTGTTCGAACAATAAACATTGTATATATTGAGAATTGTTACGGCTGATCAATGAAATTAAGTTGAATTCAGTCACTAAAGCATTACAACAAAAATAAACTCTTTTTTTAAAAGCATTAGCAAAAGGTGAAAAATTGTAGGCTTCTGAAAAGATTTATTTTAGGTTAAGACCCACTTGATATTAACACAACTTGATTGCATACTATAATGAAGAGACTACATGCCCTAAAGAAATGGAAAAAAAAGTGATCCTTCTTACCTTATTTTTAGTTACTCACTTTTAATGGTGAAATCTATAGGGTTGAGTTGCGCTATTTCTAGTAATGCAAATATTCAAGTTGTGATATTCTTCTAATTTTTCTTTCTTAGATATGTTAATTCTCAAATTAGTTCTCTCGATTGTGTTATTTTCTTAAGAAAATTTCTTAAGAAAATATTAATTTTCCAACGAATATGTTGTTGTATTTATTATATATGCACATCGACAAGTCGTAGTTTATCCATGTATCATTCAACACATTTCAAATGAGGATGACTAGTATGAACAAGTTCTTATAAAAGAAATATGAGCTCTAACCATTAGATGAACAATTTTTTTAACAAATAAAATAGACATTAATCTAAAAAAAATGGGGATTTTTAAACACAAAGCTATAAGTTTGAGAAGAGATTATAAAAATTGAGGATAAAGTTAGGCTCTAGATTGTGGTACTATGTTCATATGAATTTACAAAGCATTGTTGAAAGAACTTTACATATAACATTACTATCTTATATAACAAGCTCTAGAATGTTTCTTATATTTTATATGTGGTTTCAGAAGCCTATGAGTTTTTCATACTTGTTTAGACTAGCCTTTAAAGAGACATAATCTTTTAAAAGTCGAGTATGCAATATTTTACAATAAAGTAGGTATTCTCCCACTTGATAAGGATGTATTTTTTCTCAATAATTCATAGACTTTATCTCACGCTTAGGTCTTTATTTGGTACATAAGTGAAAATTAGATGAAAATTGATGATGGATAAGCTATTTTAAGCATGTTATATGAAAACAACTTGTGTAACCTCTTTTTTAGTGTAAAATTGCAAATGTTACTTGTTTGCATGTCTCTTTAGAAAAATAAAATTATCATTGTACAGTTAGTAGTTTCTTGTTGTTGTATAGAAGAAAGAGTGTAAAGATACAATTACATTACTATGATAACATCATTATATATTTATATATGATGGGAAATTTATTAAAAACCCAGGGAGTTAGAGTCATAATAGTAGAGATATTAGTTATTATTTCTTGATCTGAAGTTTTGTCAACCATAAAAAGTGTTTTTAGTGAAAAGATTTAAAACAAAATTGAGCTATTTATTTTTTCAAATTCCCATAGACAATGCCTTTAATAAAGTCATAAAAAACTTTACATAGAAATTAGGCTTTTCATGGTCTACGAGTCAAGACATGTAAGTTGGGCTTTGGGTTTGGACTTGATTATTCTTGAAAAAAACAAGTCTTTATTAGAACAAAAAACTTTAAAATGCTTGAGTTAATGATGGTAGGAGAGAAGTACTGTAAAAGAAACTTGAGTTTTGCAATACAAGATAAAAGTCTTACGATGAAAGAGAAAGTTGAGAGTACATAGCGAAAAGACAAGTAAAAATTTGTAATGTGAGAATCTTGTCTTGTGTAACTGGTGATCCAAGGTACTTATATACTTTGCTCATGTTGGATCACTTTAAATATAGAGAATTATATTATAATTATGTCGGTAAAAGTGTTTGTGTCCACCATCAATTTTAGTATTGATTTCCACCCTCAATTATAATGTTTAACATTTTAATTGATTGAGAGGTTTTTGAATGTTAATGGCATGTTGGTGAAATAGCCACTAGTGAGGAAAAAATACATGATTTACATAAAACATAGTAGGTGTTTGTATTATTATTGCTAGTAAATAAAATGTTGCCTAACTTGCATAAAAATTGGTGTTTTGCTAAAAATAAATTGGGAAAATGCACAGAAAAATATATGTGTATTGGAGGTACACAACTTTGACTCTTTGAATCCTCTAAATTTAGTGTGTATTGGACAAGGTGTTTAAAAAAATTGGAAGGGAAGGAAAAATCTAGTTAGGTCATCTAAGGTATATCTAATTAGGCTAATGCTTATCCTTTTTTTTTTATTCTTTTTGCATGCCATTAATTGTTTTATCAATAAATAAGATAAATATAACATATAGTACTGTTATCCATTAATTGTCATGATCTCTTTAAATTAAAAAATAAATAAAACAATTACATTACAAAATATAATAAAATGGCTAGCTAAAACACTATAGAAATCCATAGTAGTCACTTTATTTTTTCATTTCTACCTAAAATATTTTTTTTTAATTTAAACTATTAATATCTAATTTTATGATCAATTTATCAAATTTTCCAAGGAAAAAAAACTCAACAATAGAAGACCAAAGTGTAAAATATAAAGAATTTTTTTGGTCAATCTAAAATATAGGGGAAACATTCTCTTTTGTTCTCATTTGAATAGTTTTTGTAATTTTAATTTTGGTTCAAAAATTCATTTTGTTAACATTTTAGTCCATAAGGTAGAAATATGAGAGATTAAGTTGACAAAAAAAAAGTGAGACAAAATAGAATGTTTAGTTTGGTCACTTTTTAGAATTGAAACTCATTGTCCTTTATGTCGAGATTTTATTTGATGAGGATGTGCAATGGTAATGAGTTTTTCCTATCAACATGTCTGAAAAAATAGACCGAGTTCTATTCTAATATATTTTACTTGACTTATTTTTTTTTCTAGATGATTTTAGGGTACATTGGAGTAGTAGGTGATTTTGGAAGCTTCATTTAATGTTTACTAAATATTTTTTTTATAAAAATATGTAACCTAACCTCCCAAATGGAGGATGGCTAAATTCTAGGTTGATGCTTATTGAATGATTTTTTTTATATATAAAAAATGATAAGAGGTAGTGGTTATTATCCAACCCAGGCATATGAACTTTTTTTAAGACCCAAATGCCCTAGCCATTTTTTTAATTTCATATTTCAACATTAGGCTTTTGTTAATTTAATTTTTTTTAAATATTTGATTGATTTTAATTGATCTTTATATTTTTTATATATTTAAATATAATATGTTCTTAAACTTAGTGAAGTCCATAACCAGGGTTGTTAGTTTTATGAGTTAACCTGAATTGACACAATTCAATCTAATATGTTCATGTCTCAATGTTTAACAAAAAAATGTCATCGTGGTAATTTTTTAAAAGCTAAAACATAATTTTACCAATTATTGAGGTTTTCTTTGGATCCACATATCTAAGTGAGCTTTTGTTTTTATCTTTAGACTTATTAAAATGACTATATTATATAAACACAACTCATATATAGTTTAATTTGAAATTGAGGATCGACAAGAAGTTGACTAAAAAATTTGTAAGTTTGACCCATTAGATTACTTATGTGTTTTGATATTGTAAATCAAAATATTTTTTAAATTTCAAAAGTGTATTTTACTTGAAAATAATTTAAAATAATTTTTATTTTATTATTTTATTTTAATTTAATACATTTTCAAGTCAACCACATTCAAATCCAGTCATAAAAACAAACAGTATCTCAATATAATAAAAATTCTTCATGATTTTTTTTTTAATTCGACTTTAAACATAGCAAGAGAACCAACCGAGTACCGTAGTCATATATCTATCGGTGTTCACGTACCATGAAAATAACCTGCTTTAAAGGTTTTTTTTTTTCATTTATTTTAATCATCACAAAGCTCATGGTCAACACATTATAAAAAGGTAACAGAAAGTCGTTGACAAATCGGACATGCAAGCTTTTAGCATCGGTTGTAACTCCCAGCTGAACCAAGCACACGCGGCTCCTGTGACTCGTGCTTCTCTCATTCCTATTTTTTTTTTCTTTTTCTTCTTATATTTATAAGAGAAACGGTAATTTTAATATATCTACATTACCGTGACTCATTCCTCATTCAGATGAAATTTAATGAATTCTCTTATATATTCATACTATTATTTAACCCTAACATAAATAAAAATAATATTTTTAATTATCACAAGACAGTTGTTTAGAATTTATTTTACACTCATCAGCATCCTTATTTATGGAAGAATAATATAATTTTTAATATTTTCTTAATCATATTATGATTTTTCTTTCATATAAAACATTCAATTAGCTGGATTTTCTATACAAATGTGAATTTTTTCTTTGGTTTTGATTAACCAAGAATTTAAATTTTCATAAGGTTTTTATTAACGGAATGGATAGTTGATTAGTTGTTTCCAATACAGAAAACATAAATAATTATAAATCTTTTAAAAAATATATAAAATTTTAATTTCAATCTCAACTCTACTGGATAAATTGTGGCACTGTATTTCAAAGTAGTTTTAGAAAAAAAGTTGGTTTTCTTTTTTTCTTTTTTTACTTTAAATAAATTTTTTATTTTTATATCATTTTCATATATTGATGTTAAAAATAATTTATAAAAAAAAATTATTGTAATGTATTTCTGAACGAAAAGTACTTTAAAAAATAACTTTAACCACACTTTCAAACATGCATTAAATGTGTGTATAATCAACTAGCTAATTTAACGGTGTTTGTTAATGAGTTTTAACCTGTTTTTTTTGTTTTAAATTATCATTTTAATGTTTTTAGGTTATTTTAATATACTAAATAAATAATTTTTAAAATAAAAATACTTAAAAAAAAATTTCAATTAAAATCTATTTTTTTTAAAAAAGTTAAGAACTTAAGATCGATAGAGGATAAAAAAAAAGCGCGAAAATGCAAGTAGCCTTAGATTGAGGGCATCGCATCGCTTGCAAGGCAAGAAAAAAAAAAATAGAAAGCGCATAAAAGCTTAAAGAAAAGAATAAAAAAAAAAAACAGCGGTGAAAGAAAAAGAAAGCAAAAAGGGTCCAGCACCCCTGTTGATGCTTTCTCACTTTCGAACACTCTCTCTCTCTCTAGACTTTTGACTGATGAGTAGTGAAAATGATGGTGTTTTTCTATCACACTCATTAATTAGCATCCCTCTCCCTCTCTTAGACAGATCCAAAAAGATTTCTTTCTCTCCTCATTTTCTTTTCCTTTGCATGTACCTCTCACTCTGTTTTTTTTTTTTTTTTATTATTATTATTATTATTATTTCACGATGGTGCTCCTAATCTTGTTTTCATTACACACGGATGCTATAAATATTTTTTCTCAGCCACCAAACACAACTAATTTTCCTTCTTCTCTACATTTTCATTGCTTCCAAACAGAATAATTCGACTCTTCAAGTTTTTTTTTTGTTCCTCTTTGTTGTTACAATTTAGTGAAGGACTGGCTTTGGATTAATTAAAAATGGCGACGAAACAGGGATCAAAATCAAGAATATCAGGTTTAATCAGTTATTCGAGAAAACCAGCAGCGAATTCACCGTCATCATCAACGACATCTTCTACTAAGCATTTTTTAGAGAATTCAATGGACGGTCAAAGCTCACCTGCATCCTCCTCAGCTCGAAGCAAACCACAATATTTTTACTCCGAAAGTGTTAATTTAGATACTGAGAGATCCAAAGAAAATGTAACTGTCACTGTTCGGTTTCGGCCGCTTAGGTTCGTGCTAAAATTCTATGGTTAATAAGTACTTGTTTTCACTAACCTGTGGTTTATTTATTTTTGTTTTGGTGTTTAGTCCTAGGGAAATCAGGCAAGGAGAGGAGATTGCGTGGTATGCGGATGGAGAAACTATCGTGCGAAATGAACATAACCCTTCTATTGCGTATGCGTATGGTAATTTGTTAAGCTTTCTTTGAATGTATTTATCTGTATGGACAGGAGAGCTAGTTTTGATTGTTTTAATTGGAATCGAATTGGTAGTGTAAGCTTGATGCATTTGTAGATTAGTTGATGTGTGGATAGGAGGTGTGAAGTTAAGTTAAAATGTGTTTGAGAACTTGTATGCTTTGTGTTTGAATTGATTGAGAGGTGTCTTTTATGGTAATTGTGAATAAATTAATGTCATATATTGGAGAATTAGTGCTATGAGTCTAATTGGAACCGATGATATTGTCTGAAGTCCATGACTGTCGGTTAATAAATTCAAAGGTTCTGCGTTTTTAGTAGTTTGTTTATGAAATATTATTCTTTTGGAAAACTCTGAATGGTATTCTCATAGTTTTCACGTCATGGTAGTGAAGGTAAGAGCACATTGGAGATGGGCTGGCTTTGTGCTTCAATTTCGATAATCAATCGATAGAAGGTTTTATTTGCACTCTAAGGACTTTGTTGTTCTTACTCTAGGGGTATATACTTCTTTGCAGTTCTAGGACATTATTCTTGCTTCTGGGATTTTAATCCTCTCATGCCAGAAACTTTACCAAAACAGGAAAGTGAAAATTTCTGTGCTTTTTGCTACCCAGAATTAATTAATAAGCAATCAGGCCTCCTCATTTTTTTTCCTTGGAAATAATAGCTGATCAAACGAGTTATATATATGACATTCGTGTTATCTTTTCTTATCTCTTTATTTATTTTCCCATGCTTTTAGATCGGGTGTTTGGTCCTACAACTACAACGCGCCATGTATATGATGTTGCTGCTCAGCATGTTGTCAATGGTGCTATGGAAGGGATCAATGGTAAACAAAATGGATATTCCTCTGCTTTGGAAGGGATCAATTTCTGCATTCCTTTTAAGCTTACAGTATTTTTTACCTTTGTTTATACCTGCTCTGACAGGCACCATTTTCGCATATGGAGTGACTAGCAGCGGGAAAACCCATACCATGCATGTGAGATTTTAATACCTGAGATACCTGCTGTGCTCTTACTATGCAAGCAAAATTAAATAGAAATGCCTTAAACACCTTATATATATATATATATCTTGATTTGATCATTTGAGAAATTCAAATGTAATCTAATTTATTAAAAAAAAACCATGAAAAAAAATATGAATCTCAACATTATATGACAATACATTTTTTTCCTAGAAGAACCTGATCTATTAAGAAAAAAGAATTTTAACATTATATGACAAATCATTTTTTTTTCAAATTTATAATTTCAATAAATTAGGCTGGGGTTTGAATTTCTAAGGTGAGGATTTTTTTTGTTAGTTTGCTCGGAAATATCTACTGGAATGATAGATTGGAAAATAAACTAAAATATAAAAAACAAATTGGATGTAATTAAACTTGTGGGAACAAATTGGAGACGAGACCTAAAATATGAGGATATGTTGAGTTAATTTGCTAGGGATAAAATACCCTCTAAATCATTCCCTTTATACAACACATGTAAGATTAAATAAAAATGCCTTGTGTTCGTCGGCATGTATATTCATGGTTGTCGTCTGTGTAATTGAGGTGACATTATTCATTACCTGTTTACTAATGTTAAGAACATGTGCTTGTATTTATCCATATAACAATCAGGGGGATCAAAGGTCACCTGGAATTATACCATTAGCAGTGAAGGATGCTTTTAGTATCATTCAAGAGGTACTTTACAATGAATTTAACCTCGTACAATTCTATTTGATCCTTGTTTGAATGCTATTAATTAACATTTCTCTGTCCTAGACTCCAAACCGTGAGTTCCTCCTCCGTGTTTCATACTTGGAGATCTATAATGAGGTCAGCTTCTTCTCATTCTCTTTAGCTACTGGCTTAATAATGCTGCAATGTACTGCTTTATTATTAATATCTCTTTTGTTTAATATGAGGTAACTTCACAGCTCCTCCATTTTACTATTTCTTTATTCTTTGGTTTTTTTCATTTCAGATTGTTAACGACTTGTTGAATCCAGCAGGACAAAATTTAAGAATCAGAGAAGATGCTCAGGTACTTGCGTACCAGCTCTTTACTGTATTTCTCTATGATTACACTCTGTTGTTTTTCTCTGTGCTTACCTCCAACACTGATACTACCATCCTCATGGCAATAACTTTTACATTTGTTTTAATACCAGGATACAATTAACTATTTGCAGTTGCATGACCACCTGTCACTTGCTAAAGTATTTCTGTAATAGCTTTGGTCTTTTTTAAAGTCTAAAATAGCCTGAGAGGGGAGTAAATTAGGGCTAAACTAAACATTTGATACTTTAATAAAATAAACACCTCAATTTCAGCAACACACAATTGAGAAAAAAACAAATAAACTTAGATAAATAGTGAGAGAAAGACACCAATTCTTATAGTAATTTGGACAGCCACCTACTTCACTCCTTGAACCTCCATTCAAGTATTTACTATCAAATTACGGTCTTCTTAGCGTGTGAGGCCTTGGCAATTACACTAATCCTTTTCCGGGATCAATATTAGAAAACCTTACAATCAGTCTTTTTAAGGATCAAGATCTAAACCTTTCAAATGGCTCACAACCAAAAAGTATCCAAGTGGTCAAGTGCAATTTACATTTTCACTATATATAAAATTTTCACAAGAAATATCACACTTAACAATGAAAAATTACAAAGCATTAAACTGAAGTTCTTATAGAATTTAGCTCAAGAATATGAAAGAGGAACTTGATGCAATTTAGGGTCTAAGGCCTTATGAGAATAAAAAGAGGAATGAAAGCTTTTGGAATATTAAAGCATCAGGTGTGTAAGATTGTTAAACACACTTATAAAATTACAAGCTTACCATTTTAGTTAGGAAGGGATGAAAAGCTTTTAGGTAATTAGAAGTGCAAGAACATATATGGTAAAGTTCATGCTCTTCATTTGAAAGGAATTGAGATATAATAACAAAATATTTGATAAAAGGTTTTCTTAAGGTATTTTCCACCATGTATAGCTTTTGGCAATAGAAATAATTTGGATGGTAAAAATCAGCAATTAAAAATAAATTAGAATAAATATTTAATATTTAATATAAAGACTTGAATACATTAATATAAATTTAGGCATCTTCAAGTCATACTTACATCAAGGAGTACACATTGCTTCAAATTGAAGTGGAAAATTCATACAACCTTAAAAACGTTGACATATATATTAGCTTCATTAATTGTTGTTATCATCAAAATATTTAATCCATAGGTATTAGGGACCTTTGGGCTAACACTTTTCATATGTTAAATATAATATATATCGATAAATTCATAACAATTATCAAGCCTGAAAACCAAGCAAAAAGGCCTAACAACCATCCTGGGTATGTAGTTTGCCCATAGTTTGGGCCTCCAAATCTTCTGGTCTTTTTATAGTTTCTGCGACAAAATAACCTTACTTTTGGGGTGGGTCTATGACTTGACATCATGGTGTCAAGTAGCCTGTTCAAATGCCATTTACTTCATTGCTGTAGTTGGCAGATATTTCAGGTTTTAATGCCTTGTTTTTCAGTCTGGATGACATAAATAAAGTGGGACTTGTTTGGGCCTATGATTGAGCATTTAATGATTGCTTAGTGCACAAGAGGCTCCACCTGTTGATACCGTTCTCTCCACTATTATCCATAAATTATGAGACCATATCAACACGTAGCTGGCACCATGGCATGCAAATTTTATGGAGTGCAGTTTGAGGAGGGCCTAAAATGAACCTAGGTTCTCATGATGATGGTTTACTACTTGTTAAATTAATATTGAGTCAATGAAGAAAAAGTTGTTTGGTGCACTATTTATTTAATGATGATAGTGATGGCAAGCCCCACCCTCTCTACAACTGAGGCACAGCATCACGAAAGATTTTGCATGTGGCTGGGAGATCTCTGTATCGTATCTTGGAATATGCATAAAACTTGCTGTGCAAGCTACAAGTTTGCTTGGTTCTTTAGGTGGAATGGGCTGCCGGGTGTCTCCTTCCACTTTTGCTTCCATGGGTTTTCAGTTTCATTATTTATATCAGTTCACATCTCTTGGTCAAGGCAGGAGATTCTGAAGCATCTGGTGCTGTATGGACTACTTTGACTTTGCATCATATCAGAGGCAACTCTCTCTGAGCTTGTGGGGAGCAGTTGGTTATCAGAATCAACATATTTTTATTTTCTGATCAGATGATAGGTCTAAAGCTGTTTGAGGAGGATATGCAATGAATGACTGAATGATCATGTAATGTCTGGGAAATTGCAACTCATCTGAACCACCAATTCTGCTTTTCTGACAGGATCAGTATTTAGATCATTTGAGCACCCTACTCGTATCTCAACTTTTTTTTGGGTTGAAGCTTAATGAAAAATATGCAAGTAAATGTTATCAATTTCAATTCTAAATGTAGAAATGTAATGGTTTCTCTAGTGATATGGCCAGCTGATTAATCTAAAAATGACAGTTTCATACATTTTAGAAATAAACATGTTTTAATTTATTTTGATTCTTATCTGTAGGGAACTTTTGTCGAGGGAATAAAAGAAGAAGTTGTATTATCCCCTGCTCATGCACTTTCCCTTATAGCTGCTGGAGAAGGTAACTCTCAAGTCAAATCATATGCAGTAAACAAACGCAAGCAGATTCGAACAGCATTAAGCTTTATAATACCAGAGTTTCTTACGCTACTTCTCCAGTTCCAAAATAATATGTTACCAAAACTAATTTTAACCAAAATTCTGAAGAAAAAAACAAAACTATATAATTGAGACTCTAATCACCATATTGCCCTTTAAATTGAATACTTAAGCAAGTAATGAACAGGCATCTATGGAAAATTTATCAAAATCATATCCTTGTAAAACTGACATGCATTACTTATACCAGTAGAACTGTGGAGTTAATGCAATAGGCAGGTTTGTTGAAAGTTAACCTATTGAAAAAAATAACAAATTGGTGCAGAACTTGTCTATCTCGCAAAAGATGCTGTATGTATATCAAGACTGCAATGTCTTTTCCATGATATCACAATTCTTTCCACGCTTTCTGATTGGGATTTTCCTTTTGATACAGAGCACAGACATGTTGGGTCCACAAACTTTAATTTACTCAGCAGCAGGAGCCATACAATATTTACACTGGTATTCCTATCTTCCTGCAGCTTTAGTTGATTGTTGCATTTCATATTCTCTTTCTTCAAGATATAAGCTTTCCATGTTTATTATATTGTAGTGCATTTTCAAGTGATAGTTTTACCTTTTTAGCTTACACGTAACCAACAGTCTTGGACATTCATTTTCATTGACCTGCTTAATCAACTTGTTTGTTTTCCCTGAAACATTTGAATGTTCACTTACCTACTTGTTAACATCCAATCTCACTGCCACTAGCCCATTCAGCGGCCAATATCCAATCTTTTTGGCAATTGCTAATTTTTTTCATTTGCCTAGCATGAAAAAAAAGATGAAAATCAAGAATGGCGCAGATCAATCTCTGTGCCATCTCTTAGTTTGCTCAAAAGCAGTCATGCCACAACACTAATTATTCTCTCTTTTCTATCTCTATACGCTCCGAGTTGCCCCATATTGAAACTTTTTCTTCTTGTTGTTGTTTATACCTTATTCTATAACATCTAGGATTTATGAATGGTTTTTGAATTTAAAGATTTGAGAAAGCCCTTGAATTGTTTAATCGTGATAACAATTAAAAAAAAATCATACTTTGATACCAAAATTGATGCGAGATAAAAAATAAATAAAGATGAAGTAATAAGCCAAGAAAAAAAAAGTCAAAGAAAGAATAAAAAGCTGAAGAAAATAAGATTAGAGATTGGAAAAGTCTGCAACTTTGCAATTTTATTCAACTCATTAAAAATTGTCTAACATTTAGAAAAATAAGATATAAATACTAAAACTCTATCCAGAACAAATAATTGGGCCAATAGCCTACTAAATAAAATACCTAACAATAATTTAATTGAGCTCAACAAAAAAAATCTAATAAATAGACCTTAACTAAAAGTTCAAATAAAAAACATAAGCTAAAACCCATTCTTTTAACACTTTGGACTACCCTTCATCATCTATGATCATATGAGTGTGTAGACAGTGTCTCGGGTATGGTGTCCCCACCAAACCTCTTATTTAATAATTCACGCCTTTCATTATTTATGACAAGTCATCATCAAAATATAATTTGGCTCTTTCCTTTCATGGTCCACACCTAATTCAAGACTTTTTTAATACATGAATTTATTAGGACTATGTTTTCTGATCATGATTATTAATTCCATCTTGGCATCACCTCTTAGAAAGAAAGATCAATGGGGTATTGTTGAAAGCTACTCTGCTTTCAATCTTGTCACAACTATAAGAATTGCAAGAAATCATTGTCAACCCTGATTTGGGATAATACATTTCATCAACTAATGATAGTTTGAACATTTGTCTATTCATTTCATTGTTTTATATCCCTTCCCACTAACTGTTTCCAACTATTCTATACAGACAGTAGAGAGTAGCCTGTATGGTGAAAATAGTGAAGAAGAGGCTGTAAATTTGTCCCAGCTGGTAATTCCCAAGGCTTCTATCTAGAATTGATATCAAAGGACTTGTTGGTCACCTTTTTAAGTTTGTCATTAGAATTTTTCTTGAATTATGAAAACTCTTTCTTCCCCTTGATTTACTACAATTAATGAGTTTGGTTGCAATGTTTGATGTCAATAAATTATTTTTGAACTTTTTGATATTTTACTTTTACATGCAGAGCCTCATCGATCTGGCAGGTTCTGAAAGCTCAAAGGCTGAAACTACTGGTGTGAGACGGAAAGAAGGATCCTATATAAATAAAAGTTTGCTGACACTTGGAACTGTGAGGCCTCTTGTACCTGTATTATTTGTCTGTGGAACAATAATTGACCACCTTCATGATATATAATCTGAAAACTATCACATAAAAAATATATTATATATCAAGCTTCTAGCTTTCTGTTTCAGAATTTACTGCCAATATTTCACTCTTAAACTAAGGGACGGTCTTACTGCCTTACATGTGTTTATATCATAATTGATGAATTTTTATTTCTAGTAATCGTTTTCTATTAGATGAATTACCCAGCCAGGAACATGATAGAAAATGAAAACCAGTGTGACTGAATTACCTCAAGATTGATTGACTCATGCTTCTAGGTCCGTGTGCTTTGAGGGACTTAATATTGTAATTTGATAGTTTGCTCGATTAATGTGCCAAGTCTGAATGCTCTCTCTCTCTCTCTTTCTCTTCCCCTTCCTTTGTCCCTCGTGCGCGCGCGCACACACTAATGGAAACCGTTAATTTGGTCTCATTATTTACAATTAAATGAACTGTGACTTTTATTCCATAATAATTCGTAGTCAAAAGAAGTTATGTGCTTCATTTGATGGTCCCCATTAATTTACAATCAGAAATATTTAAATTGTATGGATAAAATTTGTCTACTTGTGACTTGCATAGGTTATATCAAAGTTGACGGATGGGAGAGCCGCTCATATTCCTTACAGGGACTCTAAATTGACAAGGCTTCTTCAGTCTTCATTAAGTGGTCATGGGCGTGTATCGGTAAGTGCTTGATAATATTTTGCTAAAAGAAACTACTTTTCCGGTCATATGATGCATTATAATCGTATCATTGTCCTTCGAACAAATGGCGCCTGCATTTAAGAGACCCATTTTCCTTTCCTGTCTGAATATACAGCTCATTTGCACTGTCACTCCCTCATCTAGTAGTTCAGAAGAGACACACAATACTTTAAAATTTGCCCATCGTGCAAAGCACATTGAAATTCAAGCAGCAAAGAACAAGGTATTTTTCCTTAGAGTGTATGCATTCATTCAAACAATCTCATTTGCCAACATTTGAAATGATGTTTCAACCATTTGCAGATTATTGATGAGAAATCACTTATCAAGAAGTACCAAAATGAGATACGCTCTTTAAAGGAAGAGTTAGAACAATTGAAAAGGGGTATTGTGATAGTTCCTCAATTGAAAGACATTGTAGAAGACGACATTGTCCTCCTCAAGCAGAAGGTGCTTCTTAAAGAGTTCTACCATCACTTGGAAGATTCTTTCTCTATTTCATAAATTTTCAATTGTTAACTGCAAGATTTAATTAATGTCATGTTTAATCTCAATGTTAGTTTATTTATTCCGGACCTTTTCTTCCTTTTCATCCCTTGTCCCAATCTTACTGTCACTAAATTAATGCATGATGGTTTGATACATTTAGTCTGAATAACCATTATTATGACACAATTTCCTTGATTTGATTTCATATGTACAGCTAGAAGATGGTCAAGTGAAATTGCAATCAAGATTGGAACAAGAAGAAGAAGCTAAAACAGCTCTATTGAGCAGAATACAGCGGTTGACAAAATTAATTTTGGTGTCAACAAAAGCTTCACAACCATCAAGGATCTCTCACCGCCCAGGTCCAAGGAGGAGGCATTCCTTTGGAGAAGAAGAGGTACTTAGATCGAATTTGTTTCTTTTTTTTGTACTTCTATCTATTTTTCTCTTGGACAATGATTTTATTCTTGTATAAAATTTTGAATTATTACTTTCCTAATCTGGAACTCTTTAAGAGGGAGCCTTTTTATTGCCCGGGTTTCATCCCTTATTTTTCTGCACTTTCTTACTTTCTTATATCTGATTATGGTTGCTTTTGTGTAATTTGCAGCTTGCATACCTACCATACAAGAGGCGGGATTTGATATTGGATGATGAAAATATTGACTTGTATGTTGCTCTTGAAGGAAGTACTGAAAGTGCAGATGAGACAGTGAAAGAGGAGAAGAAAACCCGAAAGCATGGATTGCTGAACTGGTTAAAGCCAAGGGTATGCATAATTCAAAAGATTTATCTGCATGTTTTTATTTGGGACATTAACTGGTTCTCTTGTTAAACAAAGTAAACTTGTTATGTCATCAGCTAGAGTGATCCTAAAATGATAGGAGAGCCTCCTTTTAATAGTTCCAAATTTGGTCTTTATTCTTTTTTGTTCCTTACTTTGGAGGATTGCCCCTCGTGTAAGTTTCAGCACTGATACAATTGAATTCAATTTTCTTTTTTCTTAGAAAATTATATTCTTTTTGATTAGAAACGTGATAGTGGGTTGGGAATAAGCACCAGTGACAAATCAAGTGGAGTTAAATCTAATAGTACACCTTCAACACCTCAAGCAGAAAACCACAATTATCATGCAGAATCCAGACTTTCACATCCTTCACTTGCAGAAAGCTCTCCATCAGCTGATCTTCTATCTGAGGTCAGGCAGGATAGAGAGCTTCCTGAGGACAATTTCCTTGAGCTGGAAACTACTTCGGTATGCTACTGATCCTTTCATTTAATTGTGTTCTTTCTTCTTCTTTTTTGTTGGGGATGGATTACCATGGTCTGCATGCTTCATGCTTTGCTGATTTCTAGAATAGCATAGAAACAAGTGATCAGATTGATCTTCTGAGGGAGCAGCATAAAATTTTATCTGGAGACGTGGCACTCCATTCAAGTGTTTTGAAAAGATTGTCTGAGGAGGCTTCAAGGAATCCCCTGAAGGAACAGATACAGGTTTTGTGTTGTGCCTTTACCTCCTTTTCTTATTAGCTTCTCTTAACAGGCTGAGAAATTTTGCATCGTCATACTTTTGCATTTAAGTTGGAGATGAAGAAGTTGAGTGATGAAATCAAGGTGAAGAATGAACAAATAGCATTGTTGGAAAATCAAATTGGTGATTCCATGATGACCTCTCACAACAGCATGGATAACTTGGAAGCATCCCGAGTAAGTTTAGCTCCCTTACGGTAGCACAAACTCGTGTATGGCAGCTGCAAGTCCATCTTTAAGCCTTTTTCCTTCTTATGCTTGCAGACGATTGTTGAACTGACAGCTCAATTGAATGAGAAGTCGTTTGAACTCGAGGTAATCTAACTATACAGTTTATCTTGAGAAAATTTGTCATTAGCTCTGAACTGAATATTAACATGTTTGATAATCACTTGAAAGAATCATTTGGAAACCTTTTCACTCTCCATCTAATTGCATCTTCATGGGGAGATGCTATTTTAAAAAGCCAAATTGATAAAATAACATTTTAAATGGTATAAATATGGTGTTATACTCCAATAGAAACATGTCATTTGAAAAGCCAATTGTATTGGAGTAGAAGAGTTAAATGCTTTATTTTTATTTTTAAGGGGTTTGATGTTATTTTTTTCCCACATGGCTGCATTTATTGGTTTATTTTTTTGTTGGCCTTCCTTTGTTGGTTTTGGTTTTCTTGGGAGATGTAGGAATAACATTTTTGGGAGAGAAGGTATTTTGACATTTTGTTTAGTAAGCATTGAAGAGTCAATAATATTTTTTATTTTTATTTTTGGCTTTCCATTTAGCATACCCCTTGGAGTTGTTCTAAGTTCATTTGCATAACAAATTGGAGTCATCAATAAAAACATCGGAATACATTATAAAGTTCATTTCCATTTAGTACCCAAGTTGTGTGAACAAACCTTATTCAATGGGGGTCCTTTTATTTTTTTCAATGATACATACCCTTGGTTTTCTTTAGGCATATGCTTTTATTAATTTAGTGTGATTGTTGTATTGCTGTATACTGTTTCAGGTTAAAGCGGCAGATAATTATATAATTCAAGACCAGCTCAACCAAAAGGTAAAACAGTTAACAGTTTTGTATGATAGTGTGTATTTGTAGCTTTCAAGGTTTTGCTAGCTGTGTCATCGGCTGATGGCAAGCTCTAACTTGACATTGCCTCTCCATCAGATCTGTGAATGTGAAGGACTGCAGGAAACAATTGTCTATTTGAAGCAGCAGCTCTCAGATGCACTGGAGTCAAAAAGTCTTAGCCCTCTAGCTAGCTACTCTCAAGGAATTTCTGAGCTACAAAGCTTTCATGCACATCACTTGGACAAGGAAACTGCAGCGTCAAAAGATAGAAATGAAGATTTGCTTCTACAAGTACAGGTTTGTATTTAAACCTTTTACCACCCCAATCAGGTATTATTTTTTATGCTAAAGCACTATTTCCTTTTCTCATGCTTCCCTACTCGAGGCAACAGATTTAGAAACCAAGGAAGATTACATTCTGAGGTCATATGCTAAATTTTCTGATAATTCCAATGAAATCTCCACAAGGTTCTCATATCGTAAGAAACCAAAATAGAACCTTGTAGGATCTCAAGGATCACCATCTCCAGGAAAATATGTATTGAGCATAACATGTAGCTTTGAAGGACGCTAGGTTGGCTGTTCTATTTAAATTAAAGAAACTATTTTGCATGAAGAAATGTATTCTTCTGCCAATTTATACTTGTGGTGGATCATCAAGAAAAAACAAGCTTTTTGGTGAATTTTGACATAGATGGAAAATTCTTTGCTTGATTTTCTGTATCTCTTCATATTATGTTTTTACGAGGGACAAATTTTACAGCATAATTTCCATCATGTGATGGCTTTTGAAGCTTCATTTCTCATACAAGTACGATGAGGTGAACCCTTAGTTTTCCTTGATCAGGCCACAGAGATGGAAGAACTGAAGCAAAAAGTTGATGCACTAACAGAATCAAAAGAGCTATTAGAAACTCGGAACCAAAAATTGGCCGAGGAGAGTTCATATGCCAAAGGGCTAGCATCAGCTGCTGCTGTTGAGCTCAAGGCATTATCAGAAGAAGTTGCGAAGCTTATGAATCATAATGAGAGATTAACTGCGGAGCTGATAGCATTGAAGAACTCCCCCACTCAGCTTAGAGCTGCCAGTGCTGTTCGAAATGGCCGGAGAGACAACCACATGAAACGCCAAGACCAAGTTGGGGCTGCCTTAGATCTCAAGAGAGATTTGGCTGTGAGTCGAGAAAGAGAACTTCATTATGAAGCTGCCCTTATCGAGAAGGATCAAAGAGAGACTGATCTTCAAAGGAAAGTTGAGGAATCCAAACAAAGAGAAGCTTATCTGGAAAATGAACTTGCTAACATGTGGGTTCTCGTTGCGAAGCTGAAGAAATCCCAAGGAGCTGAAATGGAAGTCTCCGAGACATCATGACATGACAGTTTGCGAATCTGATTTTTATCCAAGAGGTGATTAATGTCAAAGGTTTGAGAGTAGTATATAGAAGATTGTGTTGTGCATAGTTCATTCCAAGTTAGGAGTGTGTGTGTGTGTGTGTTCAAATTATATTTTTATTCTTGATACTTGAAACATGTTGATCCAAATTTGAGGCCCTTCTTCTCATATTCTGTTAATATTTGTATGAACTAAATACTTTCGGCGGTTCATGCGCGGATCTGATTGTGGATGCTTGTTTGATCAATGACTTGCGTAACTAACTGACAGTGAGGTGGTACAGCCATCAAGTGTGGTGGAATTTGACAAAAATCTCAGTTGCATTTTGAGAAAGTGGCATGCTTCTAATTTGTGCTGTGTTTCCTAGACAGGCATTTCAATGTAGGGTGTAGATTGATCAGGATCAGGCTGATCTTTTGTAGAATTTTCCGTGCAGCTCGGTCTGATGTTTGAACTTGGAAGAAATTTTTGCCCTAATTTCCCCACCTCACAAATACAATAGCTAGTTTCTTTCCAAGAATTGTGGAGACATTCTTACAAATTTACCGTTCAGTAAACACGATGTTAAACAAAAATTGCCTTCTTTTCCCCTAAATTTTTGGTTAAAATGTTGCTCCTCCTGGTCATAGAAAATGTAAACCAATACGGTGTTTCCCGGCAGCACTAGACTCAAGTCTACTATTAACGTGAACAGTATAGTTCCCCCCCCCACCCCCCCCCCCCCCCCCCCCATGATTCCGCTTGGTTGCATTTTGATTCATGAAATTTTTGTTAGATATCTTCATCACTGTTTAGTCTTTAAATTTAAAGGGAGAAAAGAGAATCATTAGAAAACGACAAGCAGAGAAACATAGCTACTATATAGCACATTTAATAAGTTTGTTTTTCTTAGAGAGTTGACTCTTTGTTTTTTGAAAAAGTTAGGATAACCTCATTTTTAAAAGACAAATGGTCAAAAGTTCCATGATAGTTTTGTTCGATCAATAGATAAATTTTCAAGTTTTTTGTTCTAAAAAGTTTATATTTTATTTTTATTTTTATGAATATTCTAACAATGTATAAAATTTTTATCTATCTTTTTTTAGAGAAGATTTTACAGAATATACATGCCCTCTTTAGATTCTTCATCTATTTATTTTTTAAGAGATTAAGGAATTACATTCATACGATTTTATTCTTATTACTAACTATATTAAGAGAAACGGGTGTAAACACAACTCGTTTAATGTTTATATGGACAATAAAGTAACTGTTATTATTTATATCTTAATTTTCTTTTTACTTTGCAATTGAATCATTTTATAGCCTAATTAAATAAATTAGACTTGAAATTATAGGAAAATACAAAATATAAAGATATAAGATTGAAAAGTAAAAGACAGAAAATAAATAACCCCTTTCATATTTGCAATAACTTTTATTAAAAGTGACTTCAAATGAATTGAAGTAAAATGAACACAGTATTTATAAAGAGGGAGGTCTCCCCCATCCTTTGCCAAATCGATAAATTTTACACCACCATCATAAATCTCCAAGAAAGAATTTAATATTGCGATGAAATGTTCTACCAAGAATTTAATATTCACCTTTTCAATTTTAAATGTCACTTCACATGCAAATACTTTGGCAAAGCATCTTGCCATATATATGTTTTTCTTACATAGAAAAATGTTGGGAAAACATATATATTTTTCAAGTCTTTTTGGTAAAACTACCCCCAAACACTTAGAGAGATGCTGATGAACCAAGATTTATTAATTAACTCTTAATATTTAATAGAAAGATGTTCATTTTTAGCACAAACCTATAATAGTAACAAGCCCAATTACTATAATCATACCCAACACCTTATGGGCTTGAACTAGGAACCCGAGTCTAGACCAAAGGGTATGCCTAACCCCTTTGGACCTTAGTCTTTTTTAACCTAATAATATAGCCTGATGATCATGAGCCCAGCAAATGTCATAAGCCCAATTATTTCTTTCCTTATTAATTCAAGTGTAGAAGATATTTTTCCTTATTAATTCAAGTGTAGAAGATATTCATGTGTAAGAAATATCTTTCCTCATTAATGCATGTGTACTATATTTTTGTTCTTTATTAATGTTATATAATAAAATAAATCTCCAACTCCTCTACTTAAAAAAAAAAAAAAAACAATGTTCATGAGTTATATATACCCTGTACTATATTTTTGTTCTTTATTAATGTTATATAATAAAATAAATCTCCAACTCCTCTACTTAAAAAAAAAAAAAAAACAATGTTCATGAGTTATATATACCCTTTGAACTACTCATGTAAGAAATTCAATATTTTATATTAAAAAACACTTCCATATTCTACATAAGAACAAACATGTAATTAGAATTAAATTCTCTCTAACATATTTATTATTTATTTATAAGATTATTGACTTTACCATCCTAGAGTTTTTAAATCCCTAAAATGATTATTGACTTTACTATATTTTCCTTTAATTTGGAAAAGAGAGATATTTAAATGAACATTTCATTAACCCATAATTGAATCCCAAAAAAATCTTATCTATGAGCATATCGAATTTCAAGACATCATCAAATATGAATACCATACGATTATCTCCTAAATTATTATAAAATCATTTCATACGTTGTTATGTTATAAGTTTGTATTTTAATTTATAATTTATAATACAAATCTATTAGATACCACCATTATAAAACCCACCATAATAAATAATATTCACTGGGTTATGCCTTAAATTAGTTAAATAACTAGTTATTTGATCTATGTTTCATTGGATCGAATATTATTTTTCCAGTATAAATAAAATGAATATTTTTTTTCCAATATATTGGATATGTTATGACTACTAATTTGTTTTCCAGCCTTGCACTCTACCATCCCTGGAAAGGGGAGACGACACACGAGAAATGGTTTTTTTTTTCTAATTGTAAAAATTACGATTATAATTTTTAGAAGTCACCGCCTAGTATCAAGTTCATTAGGAAACCTAATGGTTTTTGAGAGTCTAGGTAAGGAGACTTGATGTTCAAGGGGAATGTGCATCATCTCCAGTGCACCCTATTTAAGGTAAACTGCATTATTGTGTAATTGTTTTTTAGGTCATATTTCTATTTGTTGATGTTTTCTAAGACTCAAAGTAAATTTCTCTTTGTAAGGGAGTCTCTACCTCATTGATTCAAGAACCTAATTGTTCTAAAATCTGAATTTTAGCACTGTATTTGTTATCTTTTTAATACCTATATGCTTACTTTATAATATAATTTTACACCTCGATAATTAAATTTTTCAAAACAAAGAACAAAATGATTGTTGAAAGATTTTTGATAATTTGAATGAACTCTAACAAATAATCATAAACTCATTACGATATCAATTTTTCATTTCAAAATATGAGAAAAGATGCGATTGTTTTCAAGAAAAATGTGCTTGAAAAATTTTTAGAATTCGTTTGCATGAAAAAAAACACATTTTTTTTTCTAAAAATACATTTTTTTAATCTTATTTTAAAAAAATCAAACTGGATCGGGCCTTATGAAATGGGTTGGCCCAACATCTTTCTCAGAAGGTTGATGCAATGGTTATTGGCGTTGCGTGTAGAGGTGCAGTTGTTGTTGTTGTGGCTAGAGAAGAAGAATAAGAGCAACTGCCACTGTATGGGAAGAAGGCGAGTTTACTGCCGACGATGAGGAGAGGAAAACCTGGTGTTGCTGAGGAAAACAATTGGAGCTGTCGATGTTAGGAAAGAAGGTTGGAGATATTGCAGGTACTACCAGTAAAAAGAGAAAAGAGTTGTTGCAGGTGTCAAAAAGTTATAGTTGGTTCAGTCATTGGAAGTGTAGCCACTGCTGAGGAAGGAAGAAGGGGCTACTGCTAAGAAGAAAGAAGCTTTTGTCAGGAGGATGCTACTGATGGTAGTTGCTAACACTACTAGCACCAGAGAAGAGGAAAGAGTCACTATTGAAGGAAATGAGAGGAAAGAGGTATGGTGCCGAGAGGTTGGTCATCGTGTCTCCTATTTTCTATTTGTTTTATCTACGTCCCTTCCTTTGTGTTTTTTTCTATTTCCTCCCTTGTTCTATGTTTTTTTTCTTTTTCCTCTCCTCTTATGTTGCCTTATTTTTGCAAGTATTTATATAGATGAAGATGACTCTTCATCTGCCCGCTGCATATGGATGATGGCTTGTGCAGGTTGTCTCTACCTCTTCCACGATGGTGTGACTGCAGTGTTCAAACCGCTAAATAGTGCAGTTACGCCTGTAGATTTTTTAAAAAGGCATAAATACACTTTGATCCTTTTATTTATAATTGTTCTAATTGTGTCATTAATTGTTTTTAAACTTTTAATATTATATAATTTTATCCCTGTTAAAATTTTAATAGTAGCCTGGACTTTACACGCCCTTTTTACTTTGGTCAATGGTTTCAGATTTATGCACTTTGACCCTAATTGACCAATTTTATTCAATTTCATCCCTGATCTCATCCGGCTTGGCAATAATTCAGTTTGGTCGAAAAATCCAACATTTCAAATTAAACACAAATTAGGCTCACGAACTTGATTTTCATCAATTAAAAACTTAATAAAATAAATTTGATCAATTTAAAGTATAATTAAATCATTGCACTTAATTAAATTCTTCAATTGGACAAGTAAGTCATTGTACTTAATTAAATTCTTCAGTTGAGGTTATGACAAAATATATAAAAATTCTCAATCATAAAATGAAACTCTTATATACATATCTAATTAAATAAACTGATATTTAATTAAGAGACAACAAAGATTAAGATATTTAGCCTCATAACATTGTTCATGTACTCATTTTTATTTAATAGATTTCTTTTTTTTTTTTTGAAATAAATATTGTATTTAATCAAACAATTATCATTGACAATAAAATAATTTAAACAGTTGTTAACAAAAGTGAATTGAATAAAACTATAAAATCCAACTATTAACAATCTGATTTTGAATGGAAAAAAAAACAAATTTTATTTTTAAAAAATATCCATGATAAAAAAAATTAAAAAATAAATAAATATCAATATAAATTCAAGAAAAAATAAATGCAAAACTTACCAAATTAGATAAAAAGAATAAATCCAAAACTTACGAAACAACAACAAAAAAATATGGGACCAAATTTAACATAAAAATAAATCAAAATCAAAATGTTGTGGGAAGAAATTAAAAATAAATTCAATTAGCAAAAGGATTAGAAAAACCAAAAGAATAAGGAACAAGTTTATATAAAAATCAAGTCAAACCAAATAATGAGGGATAAAATTAAAAAAAAATGATCAAACAAAGATAAAAGACAAAATAAACAACAATAAAATAATGAAGACTAAATTAAATGAAAAAAATAAAGGACAAGACATCTTTATACTTTGACAAGGAGAAAAGAGAAGGGACAGTAAAACACCCATTAAAGTCTAACCATCGTGCCACAACCCACACGCAACATCAATGAGATGAGGATGTCAACGCAATTTTAACATCGCCCTAAAAAGCGATGTTTTACCGTTGAACGATGTTGCATGTGCTAACCACCTTTTGTTTTTATTAATATTTAGAAAAGAATCAAATTTCCCATTATACGACGTGAGTATAACAAGAAAAAAAGATGAAAAAGACCTTTCAAGAAAGCTTTAACTCTTTTTTTATCCTGAGAGCATTTAAGTAAATGCACTAGATATATTAATATTTCATATTTGTAAGAAGATCAAATTTCCTATTATGCAATATGATTATGAGATACAAGACAAGTGAAAAAAGATCGAAAATCCATTGCAAGAAAGTTGTGCATATTTTTTTATCTCAAAGGCATGAAATAAATGCCTTGTTCATATTAATAATTTATATATATAAATTTACTATTGCCCTTTAAATATTATGAGTATAAAAAAAAACAAGTGAAAAAACTATAAACCAAAAGGACCTTTGCAATAAAGTTTCAAATTTTTTTGATCTCAATGGTTATAAAACCTCTATACACAAGTTCTTTTGTTTTTTTCACTCTTGAGGTTATTTTAGTTATTGCACTATTACTGAGCAATGTAAAAATATTTGTATGACTCTATTGAATTTGACAATAACTATTGTGTTCCTATAAAAAAAAAACATTTTATTTCTAAATTAGCATTCCATTTGTTACTTTGTTCTAAGAGTAGAATGAGGTTTTCACTTAATTAAGAGTGAAGATCCATACCATTTAGGTTTTGTTAATATTTTGGAATGTCTTAGAGCATCTTCAAGGAGAGAGCTAAAAGAAAAGCTAAAAGAAAACGACAAAAGTTTTTTTTAACTTTCTTCTTTCATTTTCATAGATCCAAGGAAAGAGTTATATTAAAAAGTCAAAATAACATTTCTAAGTTGAAGAACTAATCCTACATATTGATCAAAAGAGTCAAAAATTTGTTTAATATATTTCTATACAAAAAAGTGGTTTCGATTGGCTTCTATTAGTTAGTTACTATTAATAAATAATTATATCAATATTATATATATTAAAATAGAATTAATTTTTCTAGATGATTTTTTCTATTGAAGTGTATATATAAAAAAGAACTATTTTTCCACTATTCAAAAAGTCATATTACTAATTTGGCTTTTCTAAATAGCCTTTTACTTTGGAGATGCTCATACGATTATCTTTCGATTTGTCGTTCTCCACCAAAATCTCACGATTTATCGTATTTTTTCATGAATTTCAATTTAGAAATTGATACTTTTATTAAAGTCATTTCCCCATTTGTCATGAATCTTATAACAAACTTAAATGATGCCGAATCTACGTACGATAATCTCTGAACTTGTTGTGTGTTGTAAGGAACTTGATCCAAAATATATTTAACAAGCAATTATGATTTTCGTTATTTATTAAATATATTCGATTGTCTAGCCTGATAATTCATCAAGTACTATGATAATAAATGTCATGGCTTGTTAACGCCCTACAATCAAATTTTATTAAACTCCATGTATAAGTTTGTCACGAATGTATTACAAGATTAAACAAATGCTCCATCAAATATGCATTTAAATTACAGAATGATAGTCTTTTTGTAACTGTTTATATGCACACTTGATGAACATCATTGTAATATCATCCCTAAATTTGCTATCTACTAATACATTTTATTCTTAATCTCCACTTATCGAATCATTATGATTCTCATTGTTAAGCATGATACAATGAGTGAGAATAAGTGAAACATTATAGCATACTTCATGATTTATTTTTAATATCAATTTTAAAAAACCTTACAATAACAAATATTTTGTGTCGAAATACATATTTGACAAACTATAATATTAATCATTTAATGAAATTAATTTCAAATCATCTCTCAATTTTCCCTACAATAATCTCTGAATAATGAACTTCATCTGATAATATGTGCTTCAATTTAAAATCACTTCTTGCTTGGTTATATCTTGTAGCAAACTTTATTCTATGCCCATATGATCACAACATTCTTTAAAAAAAATGACATATATTGCAGTGAACTTCCCTACTTATTAAATGCACTATTTATTTTGGCTCAATAATTTAAAAAATTCTCATAATCGAGTTCATAATAATTAACCAAGACCTTGAAGGCAAATCTAACTAATAACTTCAATCTATCAATGAAATCCTCACATTGTTCTACAAATTTATATAGCTTTTTGACTATCAAGTCCATGTAATGTTTGTTAATACAAATTTTTAGAAGATAAGTAATAAATAAATTCACACACAAAAATCAATTATGCTAGTAAGAAATAGTACACATATGCCTTATAATTGATCAATTTTAGGCTCATAGCTACATGAAACTATTATTAGAAGAGTAATTCTTAATCATTTATTAAAACACTAAAGCAATTTTAAATAATTTAACTAACAAAAACACCATATTCAATCTAAAAAAAAAAAGATAGCTAGAACATAATTATTTTAGATAAACTCATTGTTGCTATAACAATGATCAACGAAGAAAAATAAACCCTAAATAATTGGACCTTTATTACCCCCATATCTCTCCTAGGACTTTACTTAATTCGTTGAAATTCTCACTTATCATGGTTGTGTTTGGCAAGTCAATTCTTTCTGTTTAAGGTGAAGAAATGATTTTACCAAACATGAATCAAGAATACAACCATGAGAAGTAACAATTTCAAGATAGAGATTACAGAACCTCTTCTAAGAAGCTTCAAGCTGGTCCGAACCCTAGTCTCAACTCCAAGTCCAAGTCTTCGTCGCCATTTTTACCGGAGGTTAGCTTAGTATCACCATTTTCTTTTCTAGAAACCTCAGCAACAGGATTAGTTACGGTTCTCGCAAGATCCGTATCCACCCTTCTATTAATCTTGACACCATGAGTTATTGTCATTATATTTAGGAGTCTCCCACCTCGAGGAGCCTCCTTCTTCACATCCCTCTCGTAAGGATGAGAACGATGAGCTTCAATTTTTAACTCTATATCTTTCTTAATTCCTCCTTGTGGTCGTGTAGATGAGGATCCGTCTCCGGTTTCATACTTGACACCAGACTGCACCGCTAGGGTTGGAGCACCATGAGTGAGCCCGGATCCATTTCTTGGTGCAACTGGTGGCTCGGCCACAGATCCGGGCATGCATTTTCTTTTTCTTTTGTTACTGTGGGCATTGTAATGACCACTTAATGCATGCCCACTCTCGAATTCTCTGTCACAATGTGAGCACATGTATCTACTTCTAAGCGTGGAAGTGACAGTTTCTTCATCAGAACTTGTCTCGCTATCCTTTTCCATCATTAAGAATGAAGAAGATGAATAGATTTAGAATGGTGGAAAGAGACTGGTATTTGTTTTACGATGAAAATAAGGATAATTATATAAGAGAGGAAGAGAGATATTCTTTGATGAACAAGGAAATGACTTGGTGACAAGTTTATAAAGGAGTTTCGTAATTCAAAACGACGTTAAATCCGAGTTGAAGTTAATTAGATTTTGCAAGGTGTGACAGATTTTCTGTATGAACACAGAGCCAGCCCCACTAAACGACTCATCTTTTAATATAATGCTTTTTTACAAGGAAATCAAGGCTAATAATAGAAAAATATTTATGTTTTTTACGCTTGTGATACCTTATAAGGATTAGCAGAATCTAGTATTTTTTGGTATGTTTGGACTCCCTTTTTAATTTTTTCTTAACTGAAATTTTGCAATTACTATTACTTGATTTTTTTTTTAAAAAAAATATTTATTTTACATGGAATAATAGATAAGTATAAGTGGCCCTGACAATATATACATATACACACACACATGTTAGATCCATACGCGTCAATCAATTTTATCACCAAGAGAGATTATCTCCATGTAAAATAAATAACTTTATATGCCATTGATATCTCTGTAGATTTTTGTTTCCTTCCTTTCCTCTCTGAAGAATCTATAGAGTAAGAAATATCTGGACATAACTTGATGATGATATATATGTTTCACTTTAATATCATAGTTATCCTGTAGATTCCACTTTTGTTATCGAATTAAGGTAAGGTACACTGGGGTGATGTGTCTTCTCCTTACACGGCATGTCCCCTTACCCGGACTCTCGCAAACCATTAAGTTTCCTAATAACCTTAATATCAGGTGGCGACTCCTGAAAAATATAAACATAATTTTATGATTATAAAAAAAAAAAAATCCCGCATACCATTGGCTTGATGGTTATTCGGTTTTTCTATCAATAAAATCCTTATAGGAATTTTCTTAATTATTTAGCAAGCATTTATTATTATTATTATTATTTGAACTTTCAAATGCTAAGAAGTATTATTGGGGAAAAAGAGTTTATTTTAATCCAACTTAATGTTTAACTCATTGATATAAACACAAATGGTTGTGAAAACTAGTGGTAGAATTCAGCGTACACATAGAATTTACAATATTTCTTGAAAATGTAAGTTCAAAATAATTATTTCTGATAAAATATTAAAAAATACAAGGTAATGTCAGATTTCCAAACGTATCAGAATTTTTTGATCCCAAATTTCAAATAAATTAATTATTAAAATTAATTTGATTATGATTGCCTAGAGAAGCAAAGATTATCTCCGATTTTTTTCTTTTTCAAAAACAAGAAACATAAAATAAATAAAAAATGATAACACAAATGCCCACTTAAGGAAAACATAAACTAGATTCATTTCTTCTTCTTCTTCTTTTTCATGACAATCAGTTACCAACATACTAGCTAAACAAAGAAAACATAACATAAAACATGATTAAGAAATATAAAAGGATACATCATATTAGTTGCTTGTCTATTATTATTATTTTGATATTATCATTAGAGCCTCAAATTTAAGTCTAGCTCCTCATTGAAGGTGTCTTCACTCGTCTCTTGTTTCTTGAGAAAGGCTCCAGTACTTGCATCTGCCACAACCGCATTTGATGACTCCCTCATCCTGGCAGCCGGCTGATCAAAGTTTTCAACCGAATTCATATCCAGTTCCCACGGATTGAAATTCCTATTGACAGTACTAGGATAAACTGGACGATGGTTGTTGTCATTTGCTAGGGGAATCCCGGAAGGGATTTCATGTTCACTGTAAGAATATTCATGATGAACCCTATGTGAGATCTGACGATACGCACCTTCGTCACCGAGAGAAGGATCAAACCCGGAACCGGGAGTGAAAAAACCGGGCTGTACTCCATCTCTAGAGTGGAAAGCAAGTGATGTTTCTGGGTTCATTACAAAACCATCGCCTTGGTTTGGCATAGGAATCTGCATCAAAAAAACAGGCATCATATCTTCACCATTTGGAGCCACAGCCTGGAGAGGATAAGGAGATAGAATAGCTGGAGTGTTGTCGTTCGTCTCCTCCGTTGAGGGGTTCTCCTCCACCATCATTCCGGTACCCTCCTCCTCCATCACTCTGCCTCGCTCCTCCAGCATCCGCCGCCGCTCCTCGTTACGCTCCTTCTTATGAGCATTCTGGTGGCCTCCGAGGGCCTGAGAAGAATGAAAGGCTTTCGAGCAACGTGCGCATACGTAAGCATTTGGTTGTCGCAAGGTCAGCAGTGTAGCTAGGTTTTCCCTTGTTGATCGAGCATTGGAGCTCTCACAAGAGCTGGCTTTGCCTTGGATGAGGTTGGCAAACATCCTTGACGGTGGAACTAAGTGACTCAAAAAAGGACAAGAAAGTTTGTGTGTTAAGAGAAAGGTTGGTTAAACCGTGGGTTGCAAAGGATGAAAGGCAGTGCTATTTATAAAAATAAAAAATAAAAAACATTGGAGGCATTACCCTAGTAGCAGTTTCTATGAAGTAACCTGTTTTTAGATAATAAAAAGGGTGAGGTTAGGTTTCTGCATATTTGGGTTTGAATCCTACGTCATGAATTAATATTTTTTTAGTAAATAAAATGGCTGTATGGATAGATTTATTACACATCCAATATTGAATACTAGACCATGATTTTGTTGATGTAGACATGGTAATAGGAAGATGTCTACGTTGTTTGTTTAAGCCTAGTCGTGAAAAATTAGACATGTTAATATCAAAAATAAAATTTTAAAGATAAATATATATAAGTGTATTAAATTTCTAAATAAATAAAAAAACACTTTGAAAAACAATCGTTATATAATATTAAACACTATCTTGAAGGAATTATACTTGATCATGATTGACACGTTCTCACAATCTTAATTTTTCCTAATTGACTTAATACCGATTAAAGATCACGTGATTTTAATTTTTCGTGCTTGATATAAATACACGTGAGAATATATAAAATCACTTGTAATATATGATATGATAAATTACTTGATAAGTAACCGCTATGTACATATGATACGATAAATTACCTGATAAATTATAACTAAATGATAAATATATACATATGAAATATCATAATTGAATTGAAAGGATATCTCAAACAAACAAAATTACAAATTCCTTCTTTTAGTCATTCCTCTACCTTTTTATTTTGTTGGACAAATTTAATAGGCAAATTTTATATTTATAACTAAACAAATTAACACTTTTTTAATAAAAAAAATAATGTGATACTTGATAAGATTTATCCCGAGCATCATCATATATATGGAAAAAAGAAAATGATATATATGCTATAATAATGGTAATAATACATGCATTCTACCCGGTCCATTTTATAAATAAGGGCAGATATGTCATTCAAAATTGAATATATATATATATATATATATATATATATATATAGATTCATGTTTAGTGCATATTAAATATTGCTGGATTGTGTAGTTACTCCTTAGATTTGTTTTCCTATATATGGCTTAAATACTCCTTGGACTTGATTTACTCGAAGTAAATTAGTAATTAAATTAATTAATTTACTCTTTTGTCATATCCTTCAACTAGGACAACTTAGAGTTGAGTGGAACTTGCACACAAATTTTTCCGATTCCTCACCGTCAGAAATCAATGTATAATGCTGACACCCGAAACAGAACGAACGCTTTTGTCCATTTGTTATCTCTCTATCCATCTTCTTTTCTTTTTCTTTTTTTTTAAGTAACAGATAGCGATTTTCTTGATTCATTGTGTTCTTTCTTTTTTATGTCGTCAGTGCACTGATGAACATAATTTATTATTTCTCCCTGTATTTCAAAAAAAAAATTGAAAAAAAATTAAAAATATTTTATTTTAATTTTATTTTATTTTTTTATGTTTTTGGATCATTTTCATCATTTCATGTGCTGATATCAAAAATGAGTTTTTTAAAAAATAACATTATTTTAATATATTTTTAAACAAAAAATACTTTAAAAAAAAATCTCAGTCACACTCTCAAATAGGCACTGCATGAAAAAAAAAACTTATTAACATAAGATCTTATTAATGATTGTATATTTGCATGTGAACTAGCTAGATGCTCATTAATTTTTTTTTTAAATTATCTATTTTATAATTGTTATAGGTAAGTTTTATAAGATTTAAATATATGGGACTAGATACATAAGCGTGTATTCTATTGTATAATAACTAACTTCAATAACGGTATATTTGCACGTCATTTGCAATACATATTAATTTTGAAAAAAAATATTTATTTTAATATTGTTATAGTTTAAGCACGTTTAACTTTAGAGTTTTAGTAAATATAATACGGGATTACATACATAAGTGAATCTAATTATGAGATCAAGGTGTATTAATCTTGTCATAACTAATCCTATTGGAGATTGTTTTTCTTCCAAATTTAATTAATTACATGGATTTATTTTAATTTTCTTTTCCTAATTCATGTTACATAGTCTAAAATCCACCTACCGTCCCATCTCCCACAAAAAGGAAAAACAAACAAACAACCCATGTCATCGCAAAACTGAAAGAAGAAAAGGCTGACGTAGTTAATTAAGAGAGAATCCCTTCACATTAACCCATTAGGTTGCGAGTATTAATTGATCCATTAACCTCCACTTCAACCATGAAGGTGGGAGGTGGCACAGATGTCGAGCCACTCTGTTTGGCACAGTTTTGATTAAATTTTTCGATGTTTTTAAATTATTTTTATATATTAATATTAAAAAAAATTAATTAAAAAGTTTTTTGATATATTTTTAAAAATAATTTCAACCGAGTATGTACATCCGACCATGTTAATTTAAACAAGTCCACAGAGAAACCCCATTGCACTATACTGAAAAAAGTTAGCTTAACTCTCCTGCCATGCAAATACTTGATTGGGGTTTCATGCAGTGTTATGAATCCCGTTCCGTTCTGGCCGGAACAGCCCGTTCCACTTCAAATTCCCGGACAAAACGGCGATGTTTTTGTCCCGGTTTGAATTCCGGTTGGATCCGGAAATTCCGGTCAAATTACAGCCGGAATACCTATGTTCCGTTTTGGGTGTACCGTTCCGGCTACATAAAAAAATCATTTAACTTTTTAACTTGCACACATCAAATGTCACTGACATCATTTTAAGTGAGCAAATGTTGTAACTTTGTAACTGAAGTTGATTGAGTTTTATAGAAGCAAATCTTTGTCTTCACATGTTATTGTTCAATGTGGGATAAACTTTAAAGCCACGGGTAGAAACTACTTTTCTGATTTTGGCGATGTGGGATACTGGATATGGGAATTGATATTTGAGAATTTGGTTGTCCAGCTGGACAACCTTCGGATATATATATATATATATATATATATATATTAAAATTAAAAAATATATATATATTATAAAAAAAAAAAAAAACCAAAATCAAAACAATAAAATATATATATATATATATTATAAAAAATAAAATTGTTGCATCAATTTTGATTTTATAAAAAAAAATATTTATTTATGTTTGTTTGACTTTGTGTTTGTATTGTATAATTTAAATTTCATTTATCTTGAATTTAAATTATACTTGTTAAAGTAATATTTTATTTTTTTCATATATATAATTAAATAAATATGAACAGTACAAAACCGGAACGAAACGCCGGAATGCACCGAAACTGGAACGTTCCGTTCCAAACAAAAAACCGGAACGGTACCCGGAATGGATTTTACAACTATGGTTTCATGTGTGAATGTTTTGCTATTACATATAACCTTCCAAACTAACACGTGTGCTCTTTGTGTTAAGGTTGTCAATTCTGTTCCGTTTTGTTTGGAATAGACGATATATTTCGTTTCAATTCAAAAAATAGAACAAATCGAAGCAATTTTTATCTCCCTCATAATCTAGGTTCGTTCCGTAAATTCCACCTAGAACATTCTAGTTTCGTTCCGCCCATTCCGTTCCAGTCAAATAGTTTTTTTTTGAAAATAATGAATAATTTTACAATACTAATCATATCTTTTAATCTGACTCTTAGATTGAGATGAAATTTTACGAGGAGTATCTTGACATATTTATATTAAAGTTTCAAAGCAATCAGATAATATAACGACCTTACGAGATTGATGATGGTATTCTCGTGATATTATACAAATTTATAATTTTATTAGAAAAAATATTTTATTGTCTTTTTTTAGATTATTTTTTTAAAAAAATCATTATTCAACAACAAGGACGAATTGAACTTTATAATTTGATTTGATTTGTTTTATTTAAAGTTATCATGGTCTTATAACATAAGTCACACGTTTGAAAGGTTAACCTAGGTTGACCCGAGTTGATTCAATATATCATTGTTTCAATATTTCTTAAGATGTCAACTTGATTTTTTTAGTTAAACTATATTTTTATCGATTTCCCATGTTATATTTGAACTCATTAAGTCGGTCGAGTTATATCAGTTCAACTCTTTTTTTTATGTATGTTTAAAATTTAAATTGCACAATTCTAAATAATTTTATTTTTGGATTTGAACTAAAAAAATTTGTTGAATTATATATATAAATAATAGTACAGCCCCAAAACAAAATACCAAAATACTTCAAAACCAAAATATTTCATTATAATTAAAAGAATAAAACATCTAACTGAAATGAAATTGAAAACCCTGGTTTGAACAGACGAGTTGATTAGGTTTTGTATCGTATCTCAAGGAGATGGAGAAGAATCAGAATTGCCTTATGATGTCATGCTAGTCGCTTTTGTCGGGAAGTAAGACCGGGAACAAAGTTTACTCAAAATCTTAAAATCATGCTGGTGCTACGTTATCATCTCGGAGGTGATTCCGCTGGCAGGATAGCGGTTTAATGTGTGATGAGAAAATGAATCGAGAGGATAATGTCAAAGATATCTTAAACTCACAAACCCATATTCATATAAGAAGAAATGATGTATCTCTTTATAATAATAGAAAAAAAATACACACTTGTTTAACTCTCTTTTTTTATTTATTTATTTATGATCGTCTTTAGGTTTTCATTGTTTTAGTGCTTATTTCATCCCTTAACATTTAATTTCATTTTATTTTTATGTCAAGTTTCTTATTCTTTTTATTGTTATTTTTTCTACTTTGAAAAAATAAATTATTTTATTTTCAATTTCATCATTTAACATTAAATTAGTTAAGAATTGAGTTTCTTAATTGAATCCTAGTCTAGAATTTCACTAATTGCAAGTTTAAGAAATTAACTCAAGTTTAAGATATTCATTCAATTCGCTTCTTTCTTTTTCTTGATGCTCATGTTTTTAAGATTTATCCCTTAATATTTATTTATTTCTTAAATTTTATGTCTGATTCTTTTACAACTCTTCAATTTAGTTCTATATTTAATCTAACTTGAGGTAAATTAAGACTCAATCAATGCTCAACTTTGAAGATAAAAAAAGAAAGACATGGATTGTCCAATCAGATTAACTTATTATAGTCATGTTCATTACTCGGATTGTGAATCTTAAGGGTTAACCCGGGTCAATACAACATATCGTGATCTTTTCATTTTAATAAAAAAAATTAAATGATTTAATCCTGTAAAAGTTTGTTGTTTCGAATTTAAGATAAGGCTAGGTGAAGGTTAAAACGACAACGGTGTGAGTTTTTCTTGAGAAACTAGATTGTCATTTGAATGAGATGAATAGTTTGCTTTTAGCCTCTTAGATGGAACAAAACACCCTAACTTATTTCATATTTATTAATATATATATATGATGTTTGATTAATTTAATCTATTAATCGTTTTTATCATAATTTGATCAAATGCAAGAACTCATCTATATTTTTTATGCAATAATTAGTTTTTGATTCGTTAAGTGTGAGTTCCTAGTTAATAATATATACAAGTGGGAATACATGGTGCTCAACTGACATGTCATCTAACGAGGAAACGAGAGACATCAAGATATCAGTCGAGGTCAGAGCAACTGGCAACTACCTACAAAGTTGGAGACAACCACAAATATATGGGCCAGGCCCAAAACAATTAGCCCCAGGCCCCAACGTTTTATATCATTGTACGAGTCCAAGCGGCGAAACCGCAAAGGTCTGTCCAGTTTATCATGGTTATGTGCCAGACGCGAGGTTAGCTTCAATTCTATCTCTTCATTGTTTTTATTCTATTGCTCAATTGGCATGGAAAATGCTGTAAATAATCACCAATCGTCTTAAAATTTGTAGGGTTTGGTGACTTTGTTATCCAGCGGTAGCTGCTTAATTTGTTTTGTCATTTCACTCTAAAGTTTAGCTTCCTGTTTGTTTGCTTTGACGTTGATGAAAAGCCAAAAAGAATCACGAATTTGTGAGTATTTTACTTGGTATTGTAATGGGGTTTTGTTGAAAATTGGGAATCTTAACTTAGTAATGGAAAATCAGAATCCCTCGGTAGTAAATATCCGATAGCATTTTTTTTCAAACGTACCAGTAAAGATTCCTAATTTATTTTGTTGCAGAATTAATTCTTGCTGTAAATTTTTGGGAAGATGAGTTTTTTTTGCACTGCATTGGGTTTTAGGCTCTAGTGTTAGTTCTGTCACCTGTTAGGAATTGTGCTGTGTGAATCTCGCATGCAAGGGTTTTGAATTTTTACTGCATTACCACACAGGAGTTAGTATATGGGACTAAAGTATCAATCTTTTTCATTTCAATGATGGGGTATGGAACTTTAATTGACATTGGTTTGGTTGTAAAATGTTACTTTCCACAAGTTGTAGTAAAATTATCTGAAACGGGTGGGATTTTATCACTCGACCCGCCTTTGATCGTGTTCTTCTGCGGCATGTGTTGATATTGGTGCTTTCTTTTGACAGTGCATAGAGTACAACATGGATAACCTACATGGATAGATGGACATGGAAAGATACTAAAGTTAAAACTTATTTGAGTGTTCAGTTTTAAAATTGCTTAATATAACATTTTCAAGTTTCAACTATCATCAGATCACTAGATTGTTCACCTTATTCTGGAATTATTTCCATCAAGGAGTTCAGTAGATCTCTTCGATGAATTCTATCTTGTTACCTTCCTCTCCTGTCCTTCAACTACCTTTCCCCCAGTTCTCACTCTGTCGTCGATCACAGCCTCTATACATTTCCAACACCAGGGGCAATCGCTGTGCTTGCCAGAACTCTTCTCTTCCCCGTTCATTTCAACCCAGTTCAAAATTTTCCTTTCACAGTCATCGACCAGTAATTGCCGCTGCAGTACCTTCAGATGAGGGACCTGTATCTGTAATCAACTTTGAAGATTTTATTGAAAAGGATTGGTCATTTCTTGACTCAGAGGAGTCAAATTCTAAAGAGCATGACCAAAAGATTGGCCAGATCATTTCTGCTGGAGAGATTGAGGAGACTTCGAGGGTGTTAGTTTCACTTGGCTCAGAAGGATTTGTGGATAGGTTGGTTGATACATCACCCTGCAGTCTTTTGCTTATTGTCCATGACTCACTTTTTCTGTTAGCTTGTGTTAAAGAAAAGTACGACAAGGTGAAATGTTGGCAAGGAGAACTGATTCATGTTTCAGAAAAGTGGGCACCTTTGGATGTTGTGTTCCTTTACTTTCTGCCAGCTTTACCCTATAAACTGGATGAGGTTTTTGGGTCCCTTGCTAAACTTTGCTCACCAGGTAAACTATAAAGGCTATATAATTTATCTTCTCATCCATTCCACTTTTGAGTTGACTGAATGTTGGATCCAAACCTGAACTCTTTTAAGAAAACTTTTATTTTCCTCAGTAACTTATGACTTGAAGTTGTGATTTTGATTTTCAGTTCCTTTACTCAGAATTCAAAAGGTTTTATATCTTCTATCTTTTTCAACGAGATACTGTTGTTTGAAGACATAATTGCTTGCACGTTTAAAAACAACACAAATCAGAGATTTGAAATCCCCTTTCGTTCTGATTTCCAACAATTGATTTTGTAGGTGCAAGATTGGTTATTAGCCATCCCCAGGGAAGGGAAGTTTTAGAGCAGCAAATGAAACAATTTCAAGATGTTGTTGCGTCTGACTTGCCTGATAAAATGACTTTGCAGAAGGCTGCAGCTAACCATTCTTTTGAAATGGTTGAATATGTGGACGAGCCAGGATTCTATCTCACTGTCTTACGGTTATCTGATGCAAGAAACTGAGATCACATTTTTGGAACATTTTTATTTTATTTTTTTACGTGGAATAGAGATTTGGCTGCCTTTTTTTCGCTTCTTGATGGCATTTGGTTTCCAAAGACTCTTGGTGTCTTCACTTGATACTAACCCTGTTTGTTTTGTGATGTCACTTCAATTCAACTAGCTTTTAAACCTGTGGTGCACCGCGGGATACATTTTTTTTTCCAACAGTTTTTTTTAATATGCAGCTTGTTTGAAGAGTTTTTTTACATTAAAAACTCAAATTGTAAATCAAAAATTCTATACATATATCTCGCTAGATAAATCAAAAACAATGTGTTAATAAATTAAAATAAAAGTCAATATAAATGGCTAAATATAAAAGTAATGAAATAAAGATATATATGAATTAAGATATTTACTTTTGCAATGTGAGCTATAGAATGGATATCTGTATGAAACTGATTAAATAAATAAATAAAATAGCATGTAAGATAGAGCATATTAAATTGAATATTATTTTAAAAAATATATATATATTTACATAAAACATAAAAAAAAATATAGATGGATCAAAAAGTCATCTTTAAAAATTAAATACATACAAAATATTTAACAAAAACATATTAAAAAGGTCTATACAAAAAACAAAAAAACAAAGGGAGGGTATTAACTTACATATAATTCTAAAATTTATTTAGAAAAAAATACATTAAAAAGGAGAATCAATTAAAATAGAACCTAAATTACAATATAAAAAAAAATTAAAAAGTAATAGTTTAGGTCACACAAACACATTTAAAAGAAGAAGAAAAATGACTTGGGTTACATACCCAATCGGTTTTAGTAAGATTGTTCCAATTTAATCAGATGATAAAAAAAAAATAACAATAGTAAACAAATAATATTTTTTTATAAAATTAAAGATATTGATAACTTGGAAGAAAAACCTTGGAATTACAAAATTGAATAAGAAAAAAGCAAGAAAAAAAATTAGGTCAACACAAGTTAAAATGATAGACATGTAACCTGAATAATAAGAGAGACGATCCTATCCTAGTTAACCTACAAAACTCGTTGCATAAGTCATAAGACTAAGTCAATAGAAAATGACCTCTTGCAGAAACCTGAAAACATCATACCACTCCCGATTTTTTCTCTCTACATTAAAAAAGAAAAGGAAAAAAAAGAGCCAAATTGGATATCAATCAACTGAAAACGATTGCTAAAATTGGAATTTCTCAGAGGAAGATTATTGTCTACTGGCTTACATGGTGATCAAACTTCCAATACGAAATAAGAAGATAGGGTACCAAACAACCACCTCACAACTTCTTATTAATATATTAGAAGAATGAAAACCTCATGCCATTACTTGCTGCAAACAAGTTGTATTCTTCCATGGCAGTCTCTTTCTTATTGCAAGCAGGATCATTTTCATCTGCTGAGACTTTTGAAGATAAATCTCCAACCATTCCTTCTTTTGAAGGTAAAGGATCTGACTTACATCCTGTTGAGAGGGCCACAGGTCCACCAAAATGGAACAAGGAAAATCCAGTATTACCGTTGTGCAATTTGGCAGGATTATCAATTTTCCCACCTTGCCCACTTGGCTGTGCTTCGGTTGAATGTGATCGGGCAGGAACCATCCTCTCCTTAATAGCTTCAGTTAAAGTTTCCTGCATCATACGTGTCTCTGTTCGAACCTCTGAGTTCAGGCCATGTTCTCCAAGCTGATACGCTGGAACTGGACCAGAATTGAACACAGGAGTCGCCAAATGCTGCACTGAACCATATTGCATACAAAAGCGTGAGTTTCCATTTAAATCATAGCCAAGAGGACCAGCATATAGATAATGGTTAGGTTGGGAAAAGGACATTAATCCATTGGTTGGAGCTGCCGGCCAAGAGACTGGAGTTTGATGGTAGTAGCCCATTGTTGAAGGAGCTTGAAACAATGGAAACTGTAAATTATGGTTATGCATAGGTGGAAACACAACTTGATGTTGCAAACCCCTACTGACAGCAGGTATTCGATTATCAGGATCTTGGACAGTTGTTGACGGTGGATTTCCCAAAATTTTCATTCTTTGACCATCTGGTTGAAGCGCAAAAGGTTTCCTGCTTCCACACACCTCAGCTCCATTTGTACTCGGTTTCTTGTCCAGCCCCACTTCACTACAATTGGAGTAAGCATTTCCACTGAATGTTGAAGTTTCTCCTCCTTCTGATTGTTGACAGGCATCTTCTGAATCTGAAGTGGATGATGATTCGAGATGTCCACTGTTTGAAGAAACTGTATTGCTATCTCCCTCACTAGGGCAAGATGAACAGTTATCAGAACTCACTGTGCTTCCAATGCTGGGATGAGAAATCTTGGACGATGCAAGGTTTTTTGCAGGACATGAAATGATTTCCTCATAAGCAGTTTCTGTTGAGAAGCAATCAATCACTTCCTCATGGTATCGACTCTGGCAGTCTTCAACTGTTTCAAGGCTACAGTCCCTTGATTTGGTCATGTTATTGTCATCATGATAAATTTCAATGGAACTTCCAGTAACTTCACTGGAACATGTCTTGCCAGATGACTTTAAGAGTTTATTATCCAGATTCACAGCTTCAACCTTAGTAGATAAGCTCATGGTGACGTCAGAGTCTGAGCTGCTCCAAGAACATTTCTTTTGTAATTGTACAGGCTCCCAAACTTTCTTAGGATTATTTCCCATGTTAGATTTGCTTTTGATTCTTCCACAACCATCACGGATGTGATCTACTGGACTATATTTGTTACCACAATAGAACTGCTTGGACATATCCATCACTGTTTCCGACTTGCCAACAGATTTGCTCTCTTGGTCCACTCTTGATGATGAAACATGTGGTTCAACCTTTACCCTGCATTCAATGTTCTGGTGGCAGCTGCAAGAATGGAAGTCATATCTATTATTCATCTTGTTGTGGGGACAATGGAAGTTTTCACTAAACTTGAGGCCACAATTTTGACTATTGGACTTTGGACCATTTATCCTTGATTGCCTATACAATCCATTAACAGGACTAGGAGTGTCAAAATCATCACTGTGATGTCTTAACTCTGATCTATTAACCACCACCCCACTTTCTGAAATAACTGCAAATCGGCGTCTATCAGGCCACTTCGAAGAAGGATCAAGTTGAATTTCTTTCTGCACTTTCAATCGTCGGCGAGAATATTTTGCTTGTTCAGTTGAAAAGCCAGTCCCTTCTTCCAAATTTGCAACCTTACCATCAGGGTCATCACACAAATCTTTTTCCAATATACTGGTCTCAAATCCATATGAAAACTGTTGATCTTGAATGTCAGGAGATCTAGGCCTGGACAGGGATATATCACCTGTTTCACTTAGTGAATCCCTACAGCAGATGGTATTGTTCAGTTCTTCATCAACACTTGGTGATGTTCCATCCTTTAAGATGACAGGAAGCATGGTAATATCATTTGATTCAGGGCATTTCTTCTCTTTATCCCTTTCTTTCTCTTTTAACCTCTCCTTTTTTCGAAGCTTTTTCTCTCTTTCTTTTGTTCTTCTTCTCTCCTTGCGCTCTTCTTCTTCATGTTTTTCCTTTTCCTCTTCTTCAAGAAGCTTCATCTGCAGTGACAAATTGTTTTATCAGAGATGCATCTCATGAAAAAAGATGAGCTGTCCTAATTTTGATACTCAAATGAAATCTTAATCAAAATCACAAGTATTAAGACCTGCTTTTCCAATGTAACGATTTCTTTACATGCAACATGGACCCGATCTTCCAGTAGTTTTAGTGCAAGACAAACAAAGATGCTGTGTGCATTTTGGCGAGCAGTTCCTTCTCTGAAAGCCTTATCAACCTGAAACAGAAAATTGAGTCTTAGAATCTTTGAAACTGAAATACAGACATTCAATTACTTCATGTGCACATAGAAACATAATCTACATGTTCCTAGTTCATCCTCCCATGTTCTGACTGGAACATGGGAATGTGCATTCAGATAATGGTTCTCTCCAACAGCCAGTAAATTTCATTGTTTTAGGTGGCCAGAAGGCACAATCATAGTGTATATTTGAAATGTCTCATTTTAAATACCAGCTAATAAATAAATGAATTTTGAAAAAGAAAATACAAGACACTCTTGGGCAGTGCCAAATGGCCCTGTAACATATGTAAGTAACCATAAAGGTTAACTTAGAAAAACAAAATGCTAAGTTTAAACAGTATTCATTGATATCACCATGCATTATTTGGATTCCTCGATTTGCTCCATTAGATGTCCCAACAGGGCTTCCTGGAGGTGGTTAACCACAATTTTAGTGAAGTTATAAGGAGACATTCAACCACGCTGGAGACCTCAGAAATTTCCCCAGGCCTTCTCTGTCACTATAAAGAGAGATGTGGTGCCCCTAGTAGGATCATCTGCTACAAATCTGCTGAGAAATTTGAACTCTTAAAAAGTTTGTTTATCAACTTGAAAAATCATCTCAACCTACTCCTTAGTTCTACTGTACTTACAGCCCTTGTATTCATTTAGAATTTACTCTAGTTTCATCATGTCTAATATAATGAGCAATTCTACAAGGTCCGGGTTCAATCCCACCTCATTGCTATTTTGGTTATTGTAGATCGAATTAAAATCTAGTGAGCCAGTGATTATACCCTGTCCCTTCACTTTTCTTATATATATAGAAATATCCCTTCCCAGCACATTCTTAACACACCCCTTCTCCATTTACAACCTACCGCACATTCACCCCCATGCAATGATGGTTGCACACACATCCAGACATACAGGTATCACATGGAAAATGACAGTTCCAAATATATTATCATTTTCTAAATTAATACGAGAAAGGACAGCAAGCATATTGCAAGTCTGTAAACATGCCTTTTCCTTAAAAATAACTGTTGCTGCATCTAGAAGAAACTCTCGAGCAAGTTCAGGACTCTTCGCATGCTTTTGTGGACGGGAGCATTCTCCATCAAGCTCATTTCCGTCCTTATCCATGGAATCATCATCCTATAAATGCAAAAAAAAAAAAAAAAAAAAAGGAATTTAAGTATAAACACTAAGGAAATCTTAAGAAATTTATTGCAAATATAAAGATCCTGAGGGGAAAAGCAGGATACCTCTTCTTCCTCGGCCTCTTCAGCATGCTCAAAAAAACTTCTGATACTTTCTCCTCCTGTAATTGTAACAAAACCATCACCTACCACGAGCCTGCAGTGCACACATTGTTGACCCTTTAGTGCATGAGCTTTTACAGAAAGCTCAGTGCAGCGGCCATCAACTTTCCAAGCCCTAAGGGTAATAAAACATGCAGTCAAACCACCAAGATCTAGACCAGTGACTTGAACACTTCCATTCATGCCAACATTTTCAAATTCTAGAATGTCAGATTTTCCTTCTCCTGTTCCAAGAGCCCATTCAAAGTGATGGTATGATCCAACAGTGTCCGAAAAAGTCTGGCACCAATCAGCTTGGACAGAATCATCAGACACCTGAGAAATAGCATAGATAATTTGCTCATGCTAGTCACATCCATGGTGAATTTTCACAATTTGTTCCACAAGTTTTTTCTTTTGAATCTTGGATCTTTAGAGCCACAAAAAGTTGAACAGAAAAAGAAAATATACCTCATATTGAAAGGCTGTATCCGCAACACAAAACCAGCTAGTGCAGCGAGGTTCTCGTCGCATGCGTTTCAGCTCCTTTAACTCCTTGAATTCACGAATAACATTCCTTCTACAATCTCTACAAAATCTCTTGCTGTCAAACCTGTGGGATGGAGACATATTTGTGTAGAGAAACAGAACAAATCAACAGAAGTACCCCACATGAAACATGCAGAATCGGAAGTACAGGTTCATTAGTAAGGAGAAAGCGGCTATAGCTAGATATACAAGAAATAGTCACAGCTAAAAATAAGCAAATATTAAAAAAGAAAACATAAGATAGATCCATGCCAGTTGAAGAGAAAACTTAAGTTTTTAGGGTCAAGTTAATTCAAACAATCACGATGATAACATGGAGTAACATTTCAGCATATAAGTTCACAAACCATCAAGCAAACCAGAAGGTTGTAGAGAAGAAAAAATCAATGAAGGACACTTAAGAAATAAAGAACAAAAAGTTTGCTTTAAGCTTATAATTTTTGTTGAACAATTTCAATGAATTCTTCAAGAGATATCTTAAACAAGTGATGCCAATTGAATGACAAGGTTTCTCGATTATAATAGATGATGCTAAATTTTGATAGGTAAATGTAAGTTTAATCTGACTTTTGTTTAATTTTCAAACTGAACCATCCATTTGAGTCATTGATGTATTGAATTCCTCACAAACCATGGGCATTGGTGAAGTTTGATGGATTAGAACCAAAGACCTATGACTCTTAGGACACCAACATAGGCTGCTATTGAACTCACGTGGATATATTACAGTTGCTTAGTACAAGGAAAAACATATGAGAAAGAGTCTACAAGCATGATGAGGCCAACAATTGCCATATCATATTCAACTGAAAGCATGCAAACATACCGTTCTTTGGAAGTTAGAAACGGACTCCACATCAATGAAGCCCAGGTCATAAAATAATCCAATTAACCACAACAAAGAATATTAATTTTAATTTTTAGCCTATTTCATATAAAAGAAGGGCAGACTACTCTTTAGTCCATCCCACCCACCATGCCATTTTCTTTGATAAATATTTAGTTTAATTGTCCCCTTAAGTTCCCTTCAGGGCGCTGTATATTTCCTAATCATCTGGCCTTGTAGAATTATATTTCTTTAATGCTGGAAAAAAAAGCCAAAGTCTAATGTGATTAATTCATCACTAAAACTCTTATTATTTGATGCCATATTCCACAGCAAGCAAGTTCCACTTAGGGTAAATCCACACTTTCGAACTGGTAATCAAAATATCTACAAGTCACTATCCTTTTTGGAATCTTCAAGGCTCTCATAGATATTCGAATAATAAACTCAGCCCTTAGCTACAAAGTCCTCAAAGCAACAATGCCTAGAGAAACTAACTAAGAGAGAGCATAATCAGTCGAGATTAATTCAGAAAATGGACCGCTTTTCAATAGACATTTTGGGTTCCCTGTGATGAAGCTTTGAATACTTTCTTAGTCTGGTAAAATTCATCACTTCCTTAGATTAAACCACATCGTTTTCACCAAACAGAGAAAAACTATCGGTCCAGGCAGATGACTCCCCTCCATTTAGTTTGATCCAAAGCACGTAAATGATCACTTCCTAACTGCATTGTATTTTTGTTTGTAATTCCATTAGAAAGCCTGTTAAGGTGGAAATATATAAGCTCTGATTTTACATTACTTATAAACTAGAAGACATCAGTGATTCATACAAAACACAGCACACTCTTGGGAGTTTCTAGACTGTTCAGAAACCGGACTACTCGGAAAAAGAATTCATGCTTTCAAATAACTTTTGTTCTGTCTTTGGGAGTTTCAGCAATATGGTCACCTCTGGTCTCAATGTTATCTAAAGCTCCAACCCCCAAGATAGCAGAGTGGCCAACTACCTTTCAGTTCTCATAGTCTTCCACTGATTTCAAAATCAATGTTTATATAAAGAATAAGCTATTGGAAAACACACCTGCACAAGAGCCTCTCTATGAAATCCTCTTCCTTCATCCTTAAAAGAGACTGCCGAGTTTCTTCTCCAAGTGCTGACCAGAAATCCATTAATGTGTCACAAGAAAGCCTGGCAGTATGCAGTGCACACGACTCTCTTGTTCCATGTCCTCTACCATAACTTGCCATTCCTTGGCTAATCCAACCGCGACCTCCCCCACCGCAGGCATCAGGATAGAGCAATTCCCTTTCCCTTTCCCTAGCACAAGCACTGTCAAATACCTGATTTAAAGCAAGAGTTCAGCTACTATACTTGAAAGGGACAAACAGAATTGCACAATAAAAAAAATTAGCACTCACATTTTGGAGTCCATTCAAAGACTTTGAAAACAAGTAGCACTTCAAAAGCGTTAACGATCCATCATGAGTGGTTGTTAGACCACCCCAAGGATGGACAGATGGATCTTGAATTTCATCTTGAAACCCATTTGTTACATGTGATCCACAATCATTTAGATTTTTCGGGGCTTTGAGTATATCACAACAAAAGTTCCCACCACCTCCTTCATGCTGCAAAGACTTACCATAAATGACAATCTGCATAAAACCTTCAAGCAATAGCCCATTGCATCTAGAACAGTACATGTTCTTACGAGCTTGCTCAAACAGGGCTTGTTTGTCTATCCTCAGTAGCTTCTGTCGAGCTTGTGGTGGCAGCTCACTCCAGAACTGTCACAAGTACATAAAAATTCTTCAATGACTAATCACAACTTGCAACAAGAGCTAAAAACTGAAAGACAAAAAATAAACAAAACCTTATATACTCCGAACACAAACTTAAAATTATTACAAGAAACTTTCTGCTTACATATAACAAAATGCCAATCTCTATTTTAGAAACATCATTTCCATTGCCTCGACTCTAAATCAATTCTCACTAGTATAACCGATTTTAATTGACATAAAACTTCGACCTCTCTTTTGAAAGTAAAAACATAGAACTCCAGAAGTGAATTTATATACAAAGAGGTTAAAACGGATCTAGTCAATTAAAAACTGAAAACCCAGAAAATAAAAAAGAGAAAAACAAAAATCCCACATCAAAAACTAACAAAACAAGCTCACTGAATAATTTGTACATCGAGATAATCAAGATCACAATTAAATATCAAAACTAAGTAAAAACAGTGATTCAATCTCAGATACAAAAATACACTCTAATCCATCAATCAAAATTAAGAGGAAAAAAAACAGCCCAGTACCTTCCGGAGCTGATTGAAGCTAACACCATCACGGTGTTTAGACCAGAACGCATTAGCAGAAATTGAGTAAGAGCCTCCATATGATGTTGCATTACTAAATTGATCATTTCTCTTTGTTAATCCTGGCATCCTAAATTATTTTTATTATTGTTATTGTTATTGTTATTGTTATTACGATTACTATTACTATTATTATTATTATTATGATGTAACTTCTTTAATTAAATTCAGTTATAAGATTTTTATAACTGGTTTTATACTCTCACTGATTTATCATCATCATCAATCCTTCCATCTCTGCCCCTAATGTTTTTTTTTCTACGATGATACAAATAAAAAACGGATCCAAAACCCAAATCGATTCAATAATTCAATCAAAAAATTATATCAAATCAGAAAGTAATAAACAGGAAAAAGAAAAAAAAATCAAAACCCAAAAATAAAAATAATAGAAACTGGATTTGATTGAATTGGATTGGATTGGGAGATTAAAGAGGAGAGATGATGAAATTTGGTTGTTGTCTAGTATATATATATGAGAAGAGAAAGGAAAGGGAGAAATGAGAGAGAGGGAGGGAGGGAGGACTTTGGTAATGGACGAAAATTATTTTTTTCATGTTAATGGCGAGCATTGCCACTGTAAAATTCAGACATACGGAACGGATAACAATTGAAGCACTCGATAATTCTCTGTAAGAAAATTGTGATAACCGGATTGGCTAAGGTAAAATACCTAAAATTTAAATGACGACAATGTCTTTGACTGTAACATATGAGCAGTAAAAGTTAAAAAAGTATATTTTTAGTTTTTGTTTTATTTTTTTATTTTTATAAAGGAACAGCTATATTAGGAGATACTAGTTAAATTATCCGCATTACATTGCGGGCCGAATAAATAATTTTTATAACTATTGAAATTAAAATAATTAATAAATTTTGCTAGTTTAAAAAAAAATATAATATCTATACATGCAATGTTTGATATAATGAAACATATCAACACACCCTATTATAACAATAGCAACATCGAAGGCTTCATATCTAAAAATATTATTACTATTATTGCTAAAATCATAAAAAATATTAAATTACCCCGAGAAAAAAAATTCAAAAACATTAACAAAATACGAAACAAAAAAAAACTAATTTATTATTATTATTATTATTATTATTATTATTATTATTATTATTATTACTACTACGTGAATAATGGAAAAATAAATTCAATATAAGAATAAAAAGATTAAAAACAGAGGAAATAAAAAAAATGATAAAAATATATTAGCTAAAAAAATCATTTCACGTGTAAATATTAAAAAAAAAACAAATGAAAGAACAAAGGGGAAAAAATAATAAAATAATTATTATTACTATTATTGCTAAAATAATAAAAATTATTAAATTAGCCCAAGAAAAAAAAACTAAAAACATTAACAAAAAACAAAGCACAAAAAAAACTAAAATTGTTATTATTATTATTTTGTGAATAATAGGAAAATAAATTCAATAAAAAAAACCAAAACCTTTAGCAAAAGAGCAAACAAAAAAATGAAAAAACAATTAGCTAAAAAAAAACCATTTGACGTGAAAAAAAAATCAAAAGAAAGAACAAAGGAAAAAAAAATAAGAAATATTAATTTTCAAATGATCATAAACACAAACTAAAATTTAATAACACAATTTTTGAAAAACTGTTATCTAAACAAAAGAGAAAAAAAAAACTAATAGTGCGCGCGCGCGCACACACATATATATATATAGGGATTATTTAAGAAATATAAAAAAAATAAAAGAATTAAAATCAAAAATTAAAAGTATAAGGACTGAAATGAAAATGAAATATATTATCAATATCAATCAAAGGACAAAATTGAAAAATTCAAATCTTCTGCACCAAATATATTAAGGGATTTAAAATCAATCTGGAAATTAAAAGGAGGACCGAATTGAAACCTAAATATATAATCACTTTCAATCGAACAACTCAATTGAAACAAATCAAAACTTACATAACATAAATAAGGACCATGTAGCACAATTAAAAGAGAAGGGACTACAATGAAAAGGCCATAAAATAGGGGGACTGACGTGTAGTTTAGGTTGCAGGAGAGAGAAAGGGGGGAGTTTAACAGCCCACTGGCTCATACCCGGCCACCTTGGTAGAGCACGCGCCGCTCCATGAGGGAGAGGACATGGAGGCGCATCGACTGAGATGCCGATCAGACATTTTCCTCCACCTCAATAGGCCTCACGCGCCTCCTGAAGAGGGCATGAGGCCGAATATTATCGCCACCTGTACCACACGTGGCCGACAGTAATCAAAGAAAAATAATAAACAAATATGGTCAATTACCGGTCTAGCCATGTATCCAAGTCATCAATTTTATCTTATTAGAAGGTATATCAGTATTTAGTCATTTTCAAAAAATATAAAAATTCTCGTGGCACCCCTCCAGTCCGGAGCTAATTTTTGTCATTTTTGAGGGATAGACTGGTTATTTTACTGTGTAAAGAAATATAAAAAATTCAATAAACCGGTGACCTAAATTGAACCGAAAATATGCAATTACTGCGGCACCCCTCCCTGTATGGCCTGTTTTTTGTCTTTTTCGAGGGATATAATTGTTATTTACTGTGCAAAAAAAAAAAAGCAGTAAACTGGCTAACCGACCCAAAAATTGAGGAATACTATTGTAATCCATAATGATTTGTCTCACAATGCACAGTAACTAAACCACGATCTCTTTTAGTATATAGTATAATGATAGCTTTTTTGCTCTTCAGTTGCTATTTTTACATATTTTGACAGAAAAGATAAAATATACTCGTTCGGATATTGTTGATGTGAATTAAAACACAGAAGAAAAGAATAATTGTGCACTCTCTTCATCGTTTTTCTTCTCCTTGTCCATAATTTTTCTTTTCATCTTTTTTCTTACTTGTCTCAACAGATTCAGTCTTCCACAGCAAAACATCTAAAACACAGACCAGCAACAACATCTTGCTAGACCTATCATTATCACCACCGAACACCCTTGTTTTCTCGCCTCTCTCTGTATATTGGCTAGGCTTTGCACTTTTCTCTTCAATAATTTTGGTGATTTTAGGATTTTACCTTTCCAATTTTTCAGTGCTAAAATTCTATTGCAAAGACAAAATGTCCCAGGCTTACGTATAGTTTCAGATCCATTTTTCAACTTTTGTTCTGTTATTGTTTGTAGGTTCAATTGTTACTGTCTTAATGCTAGCATGTTTACTATTCAAGGAAAAAAGAGTATTTTTGTTTAATGTTCTGATAAATTTTTTAAGTTTATTTGGAATAATATAAATCAATGTTTATCAGTTGATATCTCAATAGTTCAACGGTTATTGTATTTTGTTAAAAATATTATTGTATTTTGGAGTAATATATTGTTTAAAATAAATATTTATTAGTTGATATCTCACTAGTTCAACTATTATTGTATTTTGGAATATATTTAGTTATTCTAAATGGCTTTTACCTAGTGTTATTGATCTCGTTTCGTTTTGGCCAATATGGCCAAAACGTTTCGTATCAGTTAAAAAAAGATAAAACAGCACAGTTTTTATCTCGTTTAAAATTTTAGCCCGTTTCAGAAATTTCATCAAAATTTCAGCCGGAACATTCCGGTTTTGTATTGCCCATTCCGTTTCGGGCACATAGTGTTTTTTTTTTAAATAATAAATAATTTTAAAATATAAATCATATCTCTTAATCCGAGTGTTAGATTGAGATGAAATTTTACGAGGAGTCTCTTAACATATTTATATATATTATGTTAAAATGCTATAGCAATCATAGAATGTAATGACTTTGTGAGATTGATGATGACATTCTTGTAATACTATACATATTCATAATTTTATTCAGAAAAATTATTTTATTGTATCTTTTTTTAGATTAAATTGCACAATTTAAAATAATTTTATTTTTAAATTTGAACTAAAAAAATGAATTAATATATTTAATTATATATATATATATATATATATATATATATACACACACACACACATAAATAATACAACCTTGAAACGGAACGTCGAAACAGTTTAAAATAGAAACATTTCTTTCCAATTAAAAAAACAAGGCACCAACTCAAACAAAGTTAACAACCTTGCTTTTACCATTGAAATACATATGAATAAAAAAAATTATACTTACACTATTTAATAGAAACATTTCTTTCCAATTAAAAAAACAAGCAGCAACCCAAACAGAGTTAACAACCTTGCTTTTACCATTGAAATACATATGAATAAAAAAAATTATATCTACACTATTTAAAAAACTATTTTATCAATTTAGTTTTACAAAATGACATTTTGCATTGTAATTCATCTAAGAGGTTAATGTACAGGTCCTTGCCAAAATCACAGCGCACATTTCCTCTCTTAAAATAATTTTTGAAAATATATATATATATATATATATATATATACACTACCACTCGCCGTCGATAGCGCCGTCGATAGCCCGATTCAGGCTTTACCTTCTTGCAGGGTGTTTTTTTTCAGTCTTTTCAGTTGCCACCCACTAGGAGTCTTTACATAGAAATTGAGGTGCAGAAAAAACATTAGTCATATGATGAATTATACATTGATATGTGTCTGTATTCTTCCTTTTTCCTTAAAAAATGTCATCATTTATGGCTCTCTTTTTTTCAAACTAAACATAGAAAAAACATTAACACAATTAAAATTTTAATTTTTAAAATAGCACAGTTTAACGAGTTATCCAAATTATATACATGTGACCTGCTAAAACACATATTTAACTAAAAACAAAAGGAGTTGATATTTCATTGTGTCTCTCGATATCGATCATTATGAATTTCAAAAATAAAATTATATTTTTGCCCCTCAATCTGCAATAATTAACCTTCAATACTGGGGGTATTTTGGGTATTTTTAGAGAACCAGTGTGGCATTTTCAAATTGTTTGGGGGTGCTCTGATCTTTTTCATTTTTATTTGCACAATTAAACTACATATTTACCCCTAGGCGCATGATAGAAAATGAAGACTGATTGGGGGTATTTTTGGTTTTTGTATGATCTGTGAAATATCGACTTTGCTTTTTAGGTGGGACACAGGCAGGGCGCTTGAGGCAAGGGTACTTTAGGTTTTTCACATTTCGTGTGTAGTGAAACTACTTAAATATCATCAAAATGACAAAAAAGAAGACGTTGTTGGCACATGGTGATCCTTTCATGCCTAGTTTTTTTGTAGTTATCGCTGAGTACAGGGGTGTTTAGGTAATTTCATATTTTTTATTATTTTTCTCGAGATTACTGCAGGCGCATCTTCCGGATGAGCCACCAGTTTTCTATCTAATACACCTTTCAAGCAGCGCGTTCAGTGTCATTCGGTGGTGACAAATGTCCAGTCATCGTGTCTTAAGGTGTGCCGCCATGTTCTTTTCCTCATGATTTTTTGTGTGTCGTATTCAGGCAGTTAGAGGAACGTCGGTGGTTGGTTTTTCGTTTTGTTCCCCTTTTCTCTCCCCTACAATCGCAAAATACATACATATCCTCTATGTTTATAACTGTTTCGTTTCAGTTCCTCGTCTTTTGATTTTGTTTTTGTTCCTGATTTCTTCAATAGAAGTTTTGATTTTTCTTCAATTGTACCCTTTAATTTAAATTGATCATTTATATTGTTTTTTATTTCATCCCTTATTCTTTTGATTTTTGGTTTGTTTTTTGTTCTTTTAATTTTTTTGATCTGTAGGTTTTAATTTGTTTTAATTTTGTCCTCTCATTGAAATTGATCATATATTCTACTTTTCATTTAGATACTTATTTTTTTGATTTTTTTTAAAATAATCCCTTTAATTTTTTTGGTCTCAAGGTTTTGATTTATTGCAATTTTGTTTCTTGATTAGAATTAATTATATGTTTTGTTTTTCATTTTAGCTCTTATACTTTTATTTTATTTTTTGGTATTAATTTCTTTAATTTTTTCGATCCTTATTGGACAATGTTTAATTTTTCTATATTTATACATCTATACTTTTAGTTTTGGTGTTTATTTTTTTGTCATTTTATTTTTTGTTGAGGTATTATTTTTATTCGATTCAATCGTAAAATTTTAATTTTTGTTGGTGATAATTTTAAAATTAATATTTCTTCCTTTTTCCCTTTTTTTTAGTGTTTTCTGTTATTTTTATTTGTTATTTGGATGAGACGAATTTTTTTGCTCATAATATTTATTTTGGTTTTGTCTTCTTCTTTTTTGTTCTTGTTTGCTTTTTTGTTAAAGTATTTTTTACTCTTCAAGATGGTTTTATGATTTTCATTATTTACTCAATAATAGTGATAATTTGAGTGATTGTCTTTTTTGTTTTCTTGATTTTTTTTAAAAGGGTTTTTTTATTTATTTTTCAGGCATTTAATGATTTTCATTGTTTTGGCAATAATAATGATGATAATTTTAGTTGTTATAATCATAGTAATGATGGTAACGTAGCCATGGAATTTCAATGATATTTTCTTCTTTTTATAAGTAGAAAATCAACGACTTATTTTTTTTGGATTAGTTTTTGTAGGTGTTTCCATAAGTTATATTCTATTATTATATTTAATTTAAATTAGAATATAAAATGAATTAATCCTAATACAATGAATTTGATGATTCAGTTATTCGAATCTTCTTGTTTTTTTAATGACGATAATAATTTTATGCTGGTGATTTCATTGAAACATGTTCAATTTATAAATTTATATCGATTTAAAATTCATACATTTTATTAGAAACTCGCGCTTCACAAAAATTTTATATATATATTTATTATTTTGTTTAAATTTATAATATTTTGTTTTGTGTTGAAAATAATATAGTTTTAACCACGACGAAGCATGAGTAAATGGCTGGTGTATAATATATGTGATCAATATGTGCAGGTACAACCAACAAAATAGTAGTATCGAGAGCATTTTTTTTTTTTTTCATAATTTCAAATATTCTGGAAAAAAACCAACAACCTTAACAGGATTTTGAACACAATTCACAACCAATTCAACACAAATCACATAACATGTAATTCAATAACATTTCATATCAATTTATAATAAAATAAACTCAAAGAATTTATTACATCTATAAATTTATTACAGCCGGGGGTTTAGGCATGCTCTGGATCCACAAAGTACGCTTTCCGGGTCATGTGGTTCCCACGTTATCCAAAAAAAAAAATCAATTTTTATAACATCTAAGTAAAATCAGATAACAACATATAATAAATTATTTCATGGACGAACTTGAATCATTTAACATCTAAGTAAATCAGATAATAACATCTAGTAATTTTTCCGTAGATGAACCTGCATAATTGAAACCACGAGCATATCGTCGTGCATGAAAAATTGTTTCATCCTTCTTTACTTTAAGGTCTAAATGGTGAGCCTAGATAGCTCAGTAGTAAAAGCTTGGAATTAAAATATTTGTTTCTTTTATAGTCTCAAGTTCAATCCATGTGATTATGAAAATAATAGCTACTAGAAGTTTACATGGTCGTTAATTTCAGAGTCAATGGGATTAATCGAGGTGCACGCAAACTAACTCGGACACTTTAATAATAAAAAAAAATATCATCATATATAATGTATAAATAAGATGTTTGTTAAATGTAAATAATATAAAACTAATACATACATTTTTATTATATCTCGGTGCATGGTACTTAAAATCAATAGGATTACATTCATTACATGGAGGATTTTATCTCCAACAATAATGAGTTCCAGCAAAATCAACTTACTGTCCTGGGTTTGCTCAAAAATTAACCCATTCAAGTCTCACATCAGTTAAGATTACTAGATGTTTTAACCAGTTGTTAATTTTAAAACTCATGAAATTAGTCGAGATGCACGTAAACTGCCGACACCCACTTCCACATAAAAAACTTACTCCAGAAGCATTGCACCACGTTAACCTCTAACAACTTGCAGCAACAGTTAATGACGGCAATAATTCCAATAGCAGAAGCGTGCACCAGCTACTTTCGTCACAACAAACTCAAGAGGAACACAGCAATGGCAGCAGCTCGAAGGCTAGCAATGATGATAGCTCCAACAACCATGAGCATCTCCGCCATAAACCACCATCCTCACGACAACGCCATCAGCTAAGCAACACCTTCTTTCGACCAAGTAACCCTATTTCATCTTCCTTCCTTCAAGTGCTTTTTTTTTCACACAACATGAATTAATCCATCCCATCTTAAAAATAAATAAATTTTTGGATCATTAGTCAGCACAGCTCAACCAAACCGGGTTGGTATCAAATCTCTAGTCCAACCAACCAACCTTTGCAGTAAGGATGTATTTGACAAACACATCCTTGTGATTTTCTTTTGGTTTTCAACTTGTCCTTATTCTTAGTATCTAGCCGCACAAATTTTTAAAAAATTCAGAAACTTTAAAAAAGAATTAATGATCATTTTGAATTTATTTATAGGTGCATCGTATTTTTAGGTTTAGCTGAATCCAAACAAATACTTTGGGCTATTACTTAAGCCAACTTAGCCAAACTGGGCTAGTCTTGGGCCTTGGGTCCAGCCAATCCAACCTCTGTGCTAAGACTTTGTTTGGAAAATACAAACTATGTTTTTCTCTTAGTTTTTAACTTGTTCTTTTTTTTAGTATCTAGCCAACAAGTTTCAAAAATCCATAAATCTTTAAAAACTATTAGGGGCTATTTTGAATTTATTTGTGGGTCTCTCATGTCGTTAACTTTTACATATTAAAAAATATACCTAGTTTTCTTCAAAACCTCAGAAATATCTAAAATAAAAGGTGAAAAAAATACAAATTATATAAAACAAAATGATCTTTTATTTTTTACATGTATTTTTTATTAATAACTAGTTTGAACCTGACCTACATTTGATAAACACCAAAAAAAAAATCATTTTGTTTCTTTCTACATTTGATAACTAATATGTAAGACCTACATTGTTGCAGGTCTCGCAGCTGTGGGAATACCAGCTCTAATGATAAGCTGGATCCACAAGTGATCTCCTCAGCTCAGTTTTCGGTTAGTCTTAATGGTGAGCTTCATAGATCTTTTACAGCCTCCCGGGGGTTGAGACAAGGGGACCCATTATCCCCTTACCTCTTCGTGCTAGCAATGGAAGAGTTGAAGGGAATCATGCAAGAAGCAACTTAGGACCCAGGGTATCGTCATCACTAGAGATGTGCTCAAAATAAAATTACTCATGTATGCTTTGCCGGTGACCTTCTCGTCTTCTGTCATGCAAGCAGGGGATCAGTAGGGGTGATGAAAAGAGCTCTGGACACCTTTACCACTCATTCTGGGCTGACAATCAATCACGATAAATCAGCCTTGTACTTGTCAGGAATTTCAAGGGAGGAGAGGGTTCTCATCGCAAGGGATTGTGGAATCCAGCTAAGCACCCTGCCTGTGAAGTACGTACCTGGCTGTGCCTTTGATAACCATGCGCCTCACACATGCTGACTGTGCTCCCCTTGTGGAGAAGATAACCACAAAGATTCAGCTATGGACCAGCTCATCGCTCACTTACGCAGGTAGGCTCCAATTAATCAAATCGGTCCTATTCTCCTGCCAAGTCTTTTGGTCTACTATGTGCTTGCTGCCATGCAAGGTGGTCAACAGAATAGAGAGCATAATGATTGCCTTTCTATGGAAGGGTCGTCACTCAAATGCAGGAGCGAAAGTTGTGTGGGCAGCATTGTGCTACCCAAAAGAAGGAGGCCTTGGGCTCAAAAGGCTCAAAGTGTGGAACAGAGTTGTGACCCTAAAGCATATATGGAGTCTAGCTTCAAGAAGGAATTCCATATGGGTAGCATGGGTACACTCATGTCTCCTCAAGGGCCAGTCTGTGTGGAGTGTAAAAATGCCCTCAAAACCAACATGGGCTTGGAGGAAAATTTTGCAGAGCAGGGAGTGGAGTAGAGGGGATTTTTTTATAAGGATATGGAATGGCAAAGCTACATCGTTATGGCATGATCACTGGATTCCTGAGGGTGCAAGAATTAGTGAGATAATCACCCCTCGCATCATTGCTCATTCAGGTCTCAGCTGGCACGCAACAGTGGCAGAAGTCATGATCAATGGTCAATGGAGTTTCCCCACTAGTGACGATCAATTACAGGCCATTTGGGACACCATCCCCCCCAAAGATACTGTGGAGAATGAAGAGGACCAGCCCGTATGGAAACACAGTCAGACATGATCTTTCACCATAGCAAGTGCGTGGGAAAAGCTCAGTGACAAGAAAGCTCTAAATCCCCTTCATCAAATAATTTGGTATGCAGGTCATATACCACGACAGTCTTTATCCTATGGTTAGCATCCCAAAATCATCTTCAGACACTGGACAAACTGAGGAAAGTTGGCATCACTGAAAGCACACATTGTGTGTTATGCAATCAAGATGAAGAAACTCACAATCACTTGTTCTTCCAGTGTAACTACACCAAAGCAGTTTGGGATAGCATCTCAACAAAGAGGAATATCCAGTGGCCAAATGAGCAATGGCATCAGCTCCTACAGTGGGCAAGCATGCACTTTGCAGGGAAGATGAACATCCAACATCACATAGCACGGACTGCTCTCTCTTCAGCAGTTTACTACATATGGTACGAGAGGAATAGCAGAACTTTCAAGGGCAGCCATTGCACAGCTCAAGAGCTTAGTGAAGAGATTATTCAGCTAATTGGAAGTCATCTCATGCACGACGACATTACATGCAGGGTCACAGACATGGTACGGGCCACATGGAATATCCAAACGGACAACCCAACACTCATGGAGAAATGAGTATGGGTTGAAGAAAGACAAGGCTTTCAGGGATGCTGCATATCTTGCAGGCCGTGAGGAGTAAGTGGGTTATGGGCTATTGTAATGGAGCTGCCTTAGAAAAATATAAGGTTTTTTCGTCAGGGCCATGAAGGGCAGCTGAGCCATGGGCCATTGATCTAGAAGAGGCTTGGGATCAAGCCTCAGCCCTCTGTAAGGGTCTCTTTGGGGGCCGTGAGGCAAGGTTGAGCCATGGGCTCTTGCTTTAGCTTAAGCTTGGAAACAAGTTGCACCCTCTTTTGGGGGATCTTTTTCTGTAAATTGTTCTCTTTTATGTTAATAAACGAAAGTTTGTTCAAAAAAAAAAATGTATTCCCAATTTTAAATAAAAGATTTTTTTATCATTTATTTTATATGCCTTAAATCTTTTATCAAAAATTAATTCAATATCTAGGATTAAGAACTTAGACATATTCAAGATATTAAATAAAAAGACAACTCCTTTAATTCGTTATATATCTTGACTTTAGAAAGGCTAAGTCCTAACCAAACACTCAAATCACCAGTGTGTTTCTGTCATACATCATGTATTCCAAAATCTTTATGAGCATCCTATTATTATATCCCAACAGCTCTTTCGTAATAGAATATAGAGAAAAGGTGTTCCTAACAGCCATGAGCCACCAAAAATCATGAATCTCTTACATCTTTTACATGGTTTTCATTTTCATCTCCAATCCAGAAGTTGTGTTTCCATCCTATACTCTATAGCATTGCATGATTGGGAAATCAGTACCACATCATGCTACAACACTACATTATATTATCAAATGACAATACTTGACAGAACTTAGCATGCAAGCCAGACAGCAGATTTAAATTACATTAGAAAGGGAATGCTACTGAAAAAACCAGGCTGCAGATCTATGGTGTTGAGCATTTAACTTGAAATGCCAGACAGACAAAATAAACAGATGATTTCCAGCATAACAGCATCAAGGAGGACACCTTTTGTATATCAAACTACACAGGAACCTACTTAGCTGAGAAACCAAACAATGAAAAGAGCTTGTTCAACCTACAGCAATCAAACTCAAGAGATATCCTCAACACTGTATATAAGAGACAATCTCCACTTTAAAATAAGAGTTCTCACTGCCATAATAGACCAAAAGAAATTTTCCAATCATCCAGCAACAGCCAAATCCCAGAGACCAGATCATGCATGACAAAAGAAATTAAATTATAAAACACAACAGACAGTTTTAGCTAATATTATGTTGTCCTGTTTGTGGAGATCACCTAAGGGTGCACATAAAAGAAGGAACTAGTGTGCATGTATTGAAGCAGTTAAAAAGGTTTTGTTACCTTGACAAATCAAACACTATGATTCATAACAAGCTTGCTAGATAAAACATTTTGGTTATTAGAAAACATGGATGTCATGACAAGCAGTTGGATGAGATTACAGCAAGGAGGGTCTGGAAAATCCAAAACAATCCCAGAATCCAGTAATTCAAATTTCATTGATGAAAGATAAATTGGTGAAATTCTACACTTCAAATGAACTATGGAAACAACTCATATGCCAAAACCAAAAACTGCCCGTATCTTGTTTAAAATAAGATCCCGCCATCCTCTTTCAGTATTTTCCACCACAGTTTCATTCCCATATCTTGCACGAACAACAGGAGAAACAAAATAAGAAAGATCATGAGCCCAAAAAACAATAAAACTTGACTAAAAGAAAAACAAAGTTCTACTACTTCAAAACAAGAACTAACCTGTCTTCCTCGGGTATATCAGTATGCACCACCTTCACTACAGTAATCCCAGGTTCAGGCTCGTCAAAAGTCAGTCTTACCTGCAATCCCATCCAAATTCATTCAGCTGATCTATCTTAAACTGAAATCAATCTCGAACAATTCACAAACAATCCTACTCACAGAAAAAACAACGAAGTACCTAAACAAAAATTAATAGAAAAAAACAAAAAAAATAATGCATTCAATTCAGTAATTTTCTCCTGTCCATCACCAGTTCGTTAAATCATCCATGATTTCAAAGCAAAACCAACGATTAACTTACCTTCGATACAATCCCATCAGGCCAGTTCCCAAACCTCCATTGCTGCACAATCAATTTCCCCTCCAGCAACTCCAAATTCCTCCCAGTCACCGACCCATCAAAAATACTAAACTCCCCTCCAACCTCTTTGCTAATCTTCGCATTACTCTGAGTGAACCCCTTCCACCTATTCTCATCCATCAATATCTCAAACAAATCCTTGGCTCTACAACTGAACTTCTCCGTTAAACTAATAGTCTTAAACCCCTCTTTCCTCACCTCCTTCTTCTCCACCACCGGAGGCTCGCTCACCTTCCTCACCGATGCGCCAGCCACCGGCTGCCCCTTTTTCTCCACCTTCTTAGTCTCCAACTCTTCCTTAGCTGGCCCACCTTTAGCCATACTCTGCACGTAAACTCTAACTTTATCCTCCACCACCGGCTTCCCTTTCGTAAACATAGCATCCTTCAAAGTCTTCCCAATCGGGCCTTCGTCTTTCACCGTAACACGAATCTCAGGATCCTCGTCAGCATTCTCATCTGAAATGTACGGAATCTCAACAGATCCATCTACCTTCAATAAACTATTCCCCTCACTATCTTTGGCTTCTCCTTGCCACGAAAGAACAACGTTTAACTCATAACCCGGAATAATTTTCCCCTTACGGACATTAACATAAGCTTCTCCCTCGACTTTTTCAACCTTGTTGATTTTTATAAAGAGGTTTCCTTCACCGTCGAGGATTGTCAGGTTGTTGAGGAGTTGGGAGAGGAGATTTCTTGACCACTCTAAACAGTCTGTCTCAGCCCAGTGCCAGTTGTGGACGTTGGCTCCGTCTGGCCTGTCTTCCACGATCCAACGTTTGTCTCCTTCTCCGTACTTGGCCATTGACGATTCTTTGATGAAATTCAAGATTGGAAAAGATTCAGGGAGCGTTTGAGTTTTCAAGAGAGATTCAAAGAACAGAGAGCCTGTGGTTTCGGTGAATGGCTGGAGGGTTGATTCTTGTTCGTGTTCTTTATGATTCCGAAACGTCTAGAATTTTTTAGGTCAGGTTTGGGAGGGGAAGAGAAGAGGGATTTCGGAAAGGTCTGGAATACTAGACCTCACTGTGTTTTATTAGGATAATTGTTGCTTGGTTGGTTGGGCGTCGGGCCTTTTTCGGCTAACGAGGATGAGTTAAATTAGCTAGTGCTTTTAAAGTTTTGATTGCGGTGAAAAGAATTTTTATTTCCCTTTTCAATTTATTTCTTATACTTGCATTTGAGATTTTAGTATGATTTTTTATTAAAAATACATTAAAGAATTTTATTTTATTTTTAACATATATATTTCAAAATAATAATTCAAACATAAAAAACATTATTTAATTTTAAAAACAAGAAACGACCCCCCGTTAACTTGTGGCCTTGGGCTCATTTAGTAAGGGCTAGTGGCTCATATAGTGAGAGCTTATAAACTACGTAAGCCCACATTTTGATAATACATTTTAAAAACACTTTTAAAATAAATTTAAAAAAATTATTTTATTTTTTATTTTAAATTAATTTTTTTATATTTTCATATCATGATGATGTTAAAAATAATTTAAAAAAAAAACAATTTTAATATATTTAAGAACAAAAAATACTTTCAAAAACTATAACAATCACACTCTCAAATAGAATAGGCACGTCATAACAAAGATTAAGAGGATAAGCAGGCAAATCGAGTGTGCCCATCGTGGAGGATGAGAAGTAACAATCCCTATACACATGTTAGTTAAAATTTAGGCACAAGTTCTTATTTTTTTCAGGTTTTTTTTATAATATGTGCATGGGTTAGCTACACTCAATAAATATTCCAGGGGCTAAAGGCCACTCTCACCAAAGTGCTACCATTCCTAGAAAGAATAATACACCAATCCACTCTTTGGCTTGAGGGAGGCACCCTGTAGAGCATGAATGAGGTGCTTCCTCTGTCTCAATGATGTAACTTCGATCCTTCTTCAAGAATTCAACTGGGTATTTGCTTTCCCCTCATTCTAATTCTCCAGCAACACAAGCCATCTATTTCGTATTCACAGAGCCTTTTTCCAATAGGTAATAATCAAATAAAGGGCAAATCTTTATGATGGTATAGTTTAATGAACAGTCTTGCTCGTTCGAATGCCAGCAAGAAGCATATTGAGATAGCATGGGCCCGTTTACATTCCGTTGTGATAAGACCACCGTTTTCATTGCAAGGACAGCTTCCCGGCAACACAAGGAATTATGACATGTTAATTGAATCAACCTTATTAGTTAGAAAAGTAGCAGAGTAAACGGGCCACCACAACCCAAATAATATGCAAGTACCAGGTGTCGGGAACTCAGGATTGAAAAAACACAAGCAAAACCAAATCATATATCACAATGCTTACCATCTGGCCAATACATAACTATGATACAGAGGCACAAGCTCAGTATAAACAGCTTGCAACAATAAGAATAAAAGTACCAACAATAATTGGACTATCACATCCAAATATTTGCACTGATTTTAAGAATCTCACTTGGATGTAAGAATACCTCTGATATGATCGCAAACTTTCAAGTAAACCCTTAGAAAGGAGCACAAACAATCTGAAAAGGTAAAAGATAAATATCAGACCCCTGGGAAAGAAGCTAAAGCAAAATTATTGATTGTGATAATTCAATAAAAGATAGACCAGCTAGAAATTTGCTATACCTAAAATCAATCAGTGATATATAAAGGTCAACCCTGGCATCAGCAAGACACTACATGATTCTTCACTTAAGGTGCAGCAAATAATTGCACTTTGTTCATGCCCTCGAGTTGCAGATTGGATTAAACTAAGGTGTATTAACAGCTTTGCTATGTGCCAGGGCGCAACCTACTATAAAATTCAGTGAAGTCAAGCCGAAAGAAGAGGAATTTCAAATCAACATGTTGTTGCACAGGCAACTGAGACAAGAAACCTTCGAGCAACACTGTATATTCCTTTGATATTTCTTCCAGTTCCCGCCCCATATTTTGAAGAAATTCACCAGCACGTTGTTCTAGGGCCTTCCTGCCATCACTAAACCACGACCCAGGCTCTGATGGATCATCTCTTGTCTGTCTTCGTGATTTTGAATTGTCTTGAGAGGATAAAGAGGATGCCCTGGTTCTGCATGTAAGTGGTTCAGCATGTTCATTAAAGGGAAAAAATATTAAAATAATAGCATTGATGTTGCGAATTGATGAGTATTAAGATCTTCACTTCAAAAACAAACATTCAATCGTTCATCAACATAAAAGTCATTCAAAAACACAGCAGATTTTTACCTTGCTTGTAACTCGTAAATTCCTTCACACAACCTATCTGCATGACTTCTAAAACGCAGTATAAGGTCAAACAAGACAAATAGTGACTTGTAAAGGGAATGAGATCGTTCACCGAGAAGAGACTTCTCTACAATTGAGTGGAGGTACTTGTCATGTGCTGCAAGTAGATCATCAAGATCCTTTGCCACTTCCATCTCATTTGAGAAGTTAGACCATGAAACCTCTAGAACTTCAAACATGATATAATATTGCAAGTTCGTAACAAAATGATTCATCTGATTCCAAATGACCTGGCATCGTCTCAGTGTTGAGAGTAACTGCAACTTAACTGCATGCTGCAACTTGGTGAAAGAATGAGAAGTAATGCAATTAGGTTTCATTGTCTTCCACGCACCAATAAGTGCATGCTCCACTCGCCTCAGCTTCCACAGGAAATTGAAAATTCTTAAATACCTTGCCATGACAGATTCCGTAAACACTGTGTCTAATGGTACTCTGGCATCATATTCCAACGAGAATACATCCCAACCTCTATCTCCAGTTCCATGTGGCAACATCTTCACCCTCAACCTATCTAATATGTCAGGATCATCATACTGAGCATTGGATGATCGAATTGCACTTTCCAGCAACCCTGCCATCTGGAATGAACTGATTGTATTAGCAGGCTCAGAAAGTTCCTGCCCAACAATATCCATTAAATACTGGACAAAATCACCTTGCCCCAGCAGTAAATAACGCTTGATTGCAAGGCAGTGTTCTTTGAATTTATACCTCGTGTACATAACATCCAAAAGATGCTTGTCAATTCTCTTTGCTGCTTCAACAACCAGAGTTTCAAGCGCATCAGTTTCACCATATCCAAGACTCCCTCTTCTGGTTGTGGTTCCAGCAGCAGCAGCAGCCTCTGTTGCAGTATCAGCCCAGCCATGATCATCACAACAGACACGAAGGAAATTTATTGACTTCCCAGTCCTTAAAATGCGCTGAGCAAGGGGTTGTGAAATGAAGGAAGGAAGCATTCCAGCATGGAGCCTGTAACCTTCTCTCCAAAGTGATTCAGCTTTCACTGGCTGACCCACAACAAAAAACTCAGCAAAAATATCCTCCAACTCCCCTTCCAAAACCCAACTCCTAACCATTTCAAAAAGTGGTGAACAAACATGCTGCAGTAAACTCCTCATGAACTCATGAACCAATGGATCACCATGCCGGGCATGCAAATGTATAGCCCCAGCCATTGCCCCACCCCTCAAGACTCTGCATTTATCAACCAAAACAGCCATTAACCTCATTTTCACTGTTGGTTCAGCAAACCAAATTGACAACCTCCTCAATGACAAATAATTAACTGAACTAGTCAACTCTGAAACCAAAGGAATTGGATTCATCGCCTGTGCTTCAAGCACAGCCAACAGCCTATAATAATCTGAAAGTTCATCCTGTAACGCAGCACAAAATGCCTGCCCAACAGTTCCCACATCTTCAGCTGGAAACCGACCCATGATCTCTGAAATATACCCTTTAACTTTCCTAAACAGCCACCCCAACTCACACAACTTCCTAACCATAACCCTTGTAGCTCTTGGAACCTTGATTGAATCTGATAAAACATACCCATCAACATTTGCATCAAACTTGACATATTTCCCATCAATCCCTTGACAAACATATAACACATCTCTCACTAAAACCTCTTCGGACACCTCATTTTCCTCTTTCACCAAATTAACGAACTCTCTAAATGCGATTTCAAGTAAATTCTCCGGATCTTTACTAACCAACAAAACCCCATTATCATAACCCTTTTCCCTTCTCTTAAAATCACGGGAAATCCGCGATTCGTTGCTCAAATCAAGCTCATTTAACCCCAAATTAGGTAACAAAAGCGTGGAATTTGGAGCATTTTGTGCAATTTTTTTATCTTCGGAAATGATTTTAAGCAAATAAAGAACTGCCCATTTGTTATTAATACTTCCCGGTCCCGTTTTCGATGCAAATTTGTTGTATAACTCAGCGAGAGTGAGAGCTTGGGAGGATTTACCTTTAGTGGCAAGACCACGCTTGATTGATTCAGCGATTGCGGCGGCATCAGGGGCAATCGATGGGGTTAATCTGCTGGAGAGAATGCGGAATGCGTAGCGAAGAGAATTTTGGAAATCAGGACAGTTAGGGTTAGGGTTACAGGTTGGGGGTTTAGGGTTTTGAGAGAGTAAGCGATTGACTAGTTCTTTGACCAGATCTAGGATTTTTTGCTGGTCTTCTTCTTCCATTTCTGTTTTTTTTTTTTTAAGAGAATGAGGAGGTAGAGGAGAGAGAGTGAAGGTATTGGGACTTGGGAGTTGAGAGTCTGGTTTTTTTTTTATGGGCGGGGAAATGTGGAGTTTTTGTATTTTTCAAATTGGAGTACATAATATTTATTAATGAAATTTTATTTTTCAGGGGAAATATCAAAAAAAGAAATTGATTTCTATATTTCTTTCATTTGTAATTAAAAAAATAAAAAAAATCAGGGGAAATATCAAAAAAAAGAAAATTGTTTTCTATATTTCTTTCATTTGTAATTAAAAAAATAAGTCATTTTTTTAACTTTATGAGATTTTAGGGAATTCTAAAAAAACAAAAGAAATTTTTTTTTATCAAATTTCAAGGGATATACCTTTAATTTAAGTGGTGTTTGAGAGTATAATTGTGGTTGATTTTTAAAGTTTTTTTCACTCAGAAATATAATAAAATAATATTTTTTTAATTTTTAAAAATTATTTTTGATATATATCAAAATAATCTAAAAATAATAATTTAAATCAAAAACAAAATTAAATTATTTGAAAAGGCATTTTTCAAGTGCTTACCAAACGAGACCTTAATATACATGTTATAGTCTAAAACCATGATTTTTACAAAGTTTTTCCTATGAAAAATGATAATATTTATAGGGAAATTACAAAAGTTATTTTTAAATATAGAGGAGTATTGAGAAAAATTATGGAACTTATATATATCTTTTTAAATTGAATCCATAAATTTCTAGTTACTTGTAAATATAATATTAGATAAAGGTATACATATTACCACTGTATTCAAATTTCCCTCAATTTTACAATTTTTTTGTTTTGTTGTGCTAACATTATGCAACAAGAATGGGAGGTTAATTAACAATAATAAAATTTGCTTCTAGAAATTGGGTTTTTATAAATTGTATTTGTATAAGATGTGCGGGCTTGATTATATGCTTAATTTTTAGTCTTGGTTATGGGTTTTGTTATTCATTAAAAAATATTTTTTATAGGTTTATCAGAGAAATAATATATGTGAAAAATAAGAGAAAATATAGGTGTAAAAAGTGTTGAGTTTGAGATGATTGTCTTTTTTTACCTATTGACTCAATTTATTTATAGATTTTGGTCACACTCATATCGGGATGTGGAGGGTTTCAAAATTGGTAAAGATATTAATTATCATTGATGAATGTAGTGTCTTTTACTTTGTTCGTGGAGAAATGAGTGATTGTCAGTGATGCATTGTTCAAAAATAACATTGGTTGAGAAAATAAAAACATGCTTTGTATAAAAAGTAGTTCATATGTTGACCATTCTTAATAAAAGAATATAAAGATGGTGTCAACATTGCATAAAAATGTGTGATTACAAAGAATATAAAGATGTAAATCCTAGAAATATAAAGATATAGAAATCGATTGTCAATTTAACCCTTCTTAATAAAGTTGAATTCAGTCTTGTGATTGAGCTTAACATAATGATAACATGTATCAAAGCACTAACTATTTTTAATTGTTGAAGTTAATACTATAAGTATTCAATCCTCACCTAACATCTATCATCACAAATAAGAACTATAAAATATGTCACAAACCTTCTAACATATCCAAGAAATATATTTTTTCCATACAAAAGTCATTTTTTATTAGCCTATAAACATTCTTCTTGCAAAACAACTAATGTTTTCCTTTATAAGCATTTTTATAATTAGTAGTTTAAGATTATATTGATTAGTGCTTTAATGGTGATGTGTTATAGTAGGTCCTCTATATTGATCATTTTCTTATTAAATCTCTAGAGATATTTTTTGGTGTTTTATCTTCTCATTGGGTGCTTGTGAAGAGCTTTTTCATTCCAGTTTTTTAACTAGGATGTTCATGCTAAAATAAGATATGAGCTTGACATAAAGGTTGTGAAGTCTAATAAAGAAGAAGTTAAGTTTAAGGCTATAATACCACACCCTAATAGATTTATAAAACTTTGTTGAGAAAAAATTGCAAATGGCATCACTTTCTTGTTTCACAAGATCTAAAATGATTGTAACTTTCATATATACTCCGTATAATTTGTAAGATCATCATAGTTTATTTAAACTAATTTATGAAGACACACATTTTGAAAAGATGGGTATGTAACATTATATAATAAAATGGAAAGTTCACTATTTAGTAGATATAAAATTCATTCTAGGTTTTTTTCATTGAGGATTGTGCATGTGAGAGTCAAAAAATGATTGATGTAGATAACCATCATGTAGCTATAATTTATCAATGAGTGTTCTTCATAGCGAGCAACTTAAATAGTCAAAGTATTATATATATTTTACATGTCATTTCTTCATGTTCCTTTATAAAACTAAAGTTGTCAATAAGCATCTTATGCATATGATGGATTTTTGTATTGAATTTCTTATTGATAAATTAAAAAGGTGCAAAGTTATTCTTATATTGTCAAAATAACAATATTGAGCATTTACACTTGTTATGAGAGTTATTGGAGAGACGAGTTATGGTATTGTCAGCCAAGAAAGAGTTTTTAAAGGAGATTTAAAAGGAATGGACTAAATTTTATCATGGTCTCATAAATGGTGCCACTAATAAAGTCATGAAAACACTTCACACAAAAGTTAGGATTTTCACAAGTTGTGATCATGGGATAAGTTGTGTGGGCTTGACTTAATCTTGATCATTCTTGAAAAAAATAAGTCCCTCATGGAACAAGGCTTTATGATGCTTAAGTCAATAGGTGTACAGAAAAATATATAAGAAAATTAAGAAAAAAAATATAACTATAAAGAAAAGGTGTTGAGTTTGAGATGATTTTTTTTTCACCGAATGATCAAGTATATTTCTATATCTTTATCACACTCATCCCAAGATATGGAGAGTTTGTGATTAGTGAAAAACATTGGCGTTCGCCATTGATTGCATGTCTTTCACTCTAATAATGGAGAAATAAGACTATCAGTGATATAGCGACAAAAAATAACCATTAGAGAGAGAAAAAAAAAACACTTGATTTGTATAGAAAGTGGTTTTTATTTGCATTGTCAATCATTAACTTGAAAATATGGTGTCAACCATTCACAAAAGTATAAGTTTGAAAAGAATATTTTAGAGAGTATATCATTTAATTATAAAATATTTTGTATTTAAACATCGTGTTGTGCCATATTTTGACTTTTATAACTCAAAAAATACATAGAAAGGTGTGTGCTAAGAGTAAAAACATCGTGTTATGCATATGTTCTCATGTGTTTATATATATATATATAGATTGTTGTTTTGATATGTTAATGTAAGAAATAAATTTTAATGTTTTTGTAAAAAATAAAATATTTTTAAAAACTATTATTATGGAGTACAAAACGAGCTCCATCCATCACTTGAACTATTTAGTGCACACATGCTCGCGGGATGGGCACCGGGCGGAATCTCCATTTGCTTGGTCAACTAAGCATTGGCTTAACAATAAATGGACGATGTCTAATCTTTTCACAATGAGCGACTTTCCATGAGAAACAAAGGGATTGGATTCTAACAAGTGCAAATATGAGGTTTCAAGATAGCGATGTGTACCAAATTTCTGCCAACAGCATTATTCTTTTCTTCGCTGCCCATTCACTAAAAAATAAGAAATGTATTGTAGAGTACAAAGTGGGACAAAACACTTACCTATAAAATTTCAAATCACATTTATTATAGTATAATGGATGCCCTATACCTAAATCCTTGCACATGTGATCGTATATATCATAAAAAAAAATCAAAGTATCGATCCTCACATTTGAATAAAATAGTATTTAGCATGTCAGAAAGAAAAAAAAAAGGACTAGATATGATAATTTCTTCAATGAAGTTGTTTGGCCTTTTGGATGGTAAAATAATTATTTTTTATCATGTCTAAAACTCTTTTAGTAGAGTTTTTGTTCCACGAGCTTGTCCAATACATTACACAAGAATTAACTCGGGTTTATTTGAATCAATATAAAAATAAAAATAGTTATTATCATAGTTTTAAACTCGACTAGAAGATCAATCTAGACTCTAGAGTAAGCCCTGATTTAAGGTTGAGTTAATTAACCTGGGTAATAATGATTATTATCATAGTTTCAAACCTGACTTGGGGGTTAGCTCGAAATCAAAGTTGATGGCTAACTTTGATAAAAGTTATTATCATTATTTTAAAACTTGATTTCGAGCAAAGCCCTGATTATAGACTGAGTTCACCATTAACCTAGATAATAATGATTATTATCATAGTTTCAAACCTGACTTAGAGGTTTGCCCAAGGTTAAGCTCCAATCAGGTTGACCATTTATATAGGTAAATATAAGGACAAAAATGATTATGATCGTAATTTTAAGACTCCACTCAAGGGTCAACCGTGAACAAAATCCAGGAAACAAGTTAGGTTGATCATATACCCCAGTTACCATAATAATAAAAATAATTATTATTATAATTTTAAAACCAACTTTGGGTTTGACCTAGGAGCATTTCGAAGTTGGGTTGACCATTGACCCTGATCAATTTTACAAATAAAAATAATAATCATTATAGTTTTAAAACTCAACTCAAAATATCAACCTAGGGTTAAACCCGAGTTATAGGCTGGGTTGACCAATGATTCTCGCCAATATAAGTATAAAAATAGTTATTATAGTCGTTTTAAAACCCGATTTGAGAATTAACTCGAGACCTAGTAGTTGAACATTGACCTAGGTCAAAATAAGAATAAAAATAGTTATTTTATAATCTTAAAACTTGAACCATGAGTCAACTTAAGACCTAAGCCGAGTTAAAAGTCCGGTTAGCCATTGACTTAAGTCAATATAAGAAAAATAGTAATTATTATAGTTTTAAAACCCAACCAAGGGGTCGACTTGGTGCAAGGTTTAGGTTATAGGTAAGGGTGGTCGACCTGGGTTGACCCAAGTCAACATAATGATTATTATCATAAATTTAAAACTTAACTTAAAGGTCGACTTAAGACGAGGTTCAATCCAAAAGTTGAGAGGATCAACTCGGGTTGATACAGATAAATGTAATGATAAAAGTAGTTGTTATCATAGTTTTAAAACCCAACCTAGACTTAACTTTGGGATATGACCTCTATCACTGGTCAAAAGGGTTAACCTAGGTTGATTCAGTTTAATATAAAAGTAAAAATAATTATCATCATAATTTTAAAATCTAACTTAGGATTCAACCCGTAGGAAGATCAGAATAATAGGTTAAAAAGGTGAGCTTGATTTGACTCAAGTCAATATGTAGATAAAAATAATTATTATCATAGTTTTAAAACTTAACTTGAGGGTCAACTTAGGATAAGGTTGGGTCATGAGTTGGGAAGGGCAACTCAAGTTGACATGGGTTAAAAAAATTCAAAGCAGCCTTATTTTAGCAAAAATAAAAAAAAATCAAAGCAACCTTAAAAAGTTCAATGGATTTTTTACCCATGTTTTATCTTGGGTCAACCGAGTCACAGGTCAGCCCTAATTTTCTACAATGTTAGGTCGGATCAATTATTTTTTTATTTTTTCCTAAACTCAAACTTATCTAGACTCTAGATAGACCGAGTCCCATCTAGTGTCTACCAATATTTAAAACTACACAAATTGTTAATCAAGTTCAAAGCATACCAAACAAAAGACAAAACAATAATTTATCTAGTTTTCAGTCTAGTTCAATGAATATTTTCCATTTTACCAAACACTATCTAAAAGAGTGTTGTAATATGGTGTAATGTTTTTAACTCAAAAATATGGAATAACCTATTTACATTTTTATATTTATATTTTTAGAGAGGAATAAAGTAGTAAATAAGAAGTTAACTTGGTAATGAAAACATAATCAATAAGAGGTCATATCTTTTAATTATCTTATTATTTTTTAACTAGTTATTTGACCTGCATTTCGTTGCATGTAAAATAACTTTTTTTTCAATACACTAATATTTTCTACACATTTTTTAACATCAAAAACCTTAATCACAAATAAAGAAAAAGTTCATATATGCATTTAACTAAATAAACTGATAACTATTCATGCATCCAAATTTTTTTACGAAACTCAATTCTTAATCACCCAAGGTTAATCAATCAAGCCCATAACCCGAGTTGTGAACTTAATTAGGCTATACAATTTTGATTTCTATTTTTTTATATATCTAAAATAGACACCAATAAATTGATAGTCAACCAAATATTGAGGAAAGTAGAAAATTAAACCAAACCAAAATAAATTATGTTTTTAAACTAAAAATCAATAAAATATTAAATGATGAAATTGAGAAAAAAAACTAAGACAAAAAAAAAATCCAATTATAATGGGTGATTTGTTTTTTTATTTTTAAAAATAAAATAAAATAAAAAGGCATAGGTGCTCAAGCTTGGTTGGCCCCAACCATAAAGGTCTCAAGAAAAAAGTCCAGAAGAAGCCCACTCGATTTCGATTTTGTTTTTAAAGGGTGGTTCACAAAAAGTTTTTTTATAAAATTGAGCAGATGACAAAAATTCTAAACTTATATGTAAAAATATTTATTGAAATTAAATTTATTTATATTACATCTATCTAAGCCAAATATATTTATACCCAACCAAAGAATTGAACTAAATTTACAAAAACATGTTATCATTAAGAATTTTAAAACAAAAAATATAAAGAAATTGCTATTAAATAATTTATAGCAATTTATAGGTTTTTTCAGATTTTTCTATAAATAATAAGTCATGCCATTTAGTTTTTAGTGGTTGTTTATCAAACAAAAACCAACATAAATCATAAAATAGAAAACTAACACTCTAGACATAACAATCCATTTGTCCTAAATAAAAATTTAGTAGAGTTCTCACTAGTGGTTCATGTATATTATCATTACAGACCGAACAATTAAACAACTTATGATTTGTGATAATTTAATTTTTTTAAATATTAATCAGAACCGAGAAAATTTAGTATTTTAGGTAAGAAATCCTTAAATAGCTCTAGACTTATCTAATGTGTTCTTAAGATATTTTTAGATAATTTTATTTTATTATTTCTGCTGCATGTATAATATTCAAGAAACCCAATACAAACATAATAATTATGTATACGATATCAATGAGGGATATAGAAAAAAACATATACAAACATAATAATTTATTTTAATATATTTATAAATAAAAAATAATTAAAAAAAACTACAAAAACATTTCCAAACCGACAATCTAGGGAAAGAAAAAAAGGGGAATAAATTAAAAGTACTATTGTTTTTGTTTTCTAAAACAATTAGAATGTTTTTCTATTATTTTGATATGAATAATATTTTTTTAAAAAATAAAAAACAAATAAATCCTTCGCGCAACCCAAAACAATGTACATGTATAGAAGAAGAAAGTTTGAATACAGTGGAGAGAGTACAGACTCAGGCTTTTCCTCTTTTAGAAAAGTAAACGTCAACTCCAACTGATAATAAAAAAGTAAGCATCCTAGAAAATTTCAAACCTTGCGTGCGCGTAGACATAGGATTAATAATGATGAAAAAACATTGACTGCAAATCAGTCCCCAATCTTGTAGTTTCTAACAAATCAGTCCTCAATCTTGTAGTTTCCAACAAATCAGTCCCCAATCTTGTAGTTTCCAAAATATTATTATGTATGCGATGGTTGTAAAATTAAAGAGGCGTCAGGTTGGATTAATATGGTCCAACGATGATTTCGATGTAATGTAGATGGTTTAATATATCAAATTGAGATTGTATAGATTACAATTTATTTATATATATTTATTAGGATAAATTATCTGATTTATAAGTGTCTTTTTATATAAAAAGGAGTTTAATAATGCTATATCGGCATACAAAATTAACATTTCTATTATATTATTCAAATAAATAGCACAGTGGTTAATTAAGCAAATTTAAAGAACATAAAGACTACTTTATAAAATTAAAAACACAAGGATAACTTTTGGGATTTCTTCTCGAGAATATAGTCCTTTCCAAAGAGAACTTGAAATATAATATATTATTGTATTGTTTAATGTTTGTTTGATAGTGTGATTGAGATTGCTTTTGAAAATGTTTTTTGTTTAGAAATACATCAAGCTAATTTTTTTTTTTAAAAAAAAAATTATTTTTGATATCAGCACATGAAAGATCTAAGAACACCAAAATATTTTTAATTTAAAATAACAAATAAAAATATTCAAATTTTTTCAAAAATATTTTTGAAACACAATGACAAATATGCTCTTAAGTTGTTAATAATTTAATTATATTGTATTAATTTTTATTATTTTATAATATTTTTAATTTAAAATAATAAATAAAAATATTCAAATTTTTTCAAAAATATTTTTGAAACACAATGACAAATATGCTCTTAAGTTGTTAATAATTTAATTATATTGTATTAATTTTTATTATTTTATAGAAACAAATTGTCGGGGAATTCAAACATGTAAAGCCGAGCAAAGATTCCAGTGTTCGCAAGATTTTGAAGATCAGTGTCTGATTTGTTCGTAGCGACATAGTTTGGGGACTAGATCAACTATTGTTATATATATATATATAGAGAGAGAGAGAGAGAGAGAGAGAGAGAGAGAGAGAGAGAGACTTGTATATAATTAGTATTTTTAAGTAGAGCAATTATTTTCTATTTTTTTTCATGTAGAGAAATAACAATAGCTAAAATAATTTCTAAACTCACTGAAAACAAAAAAATATTGTAACGTCACCAATATAAATTTACAAAACCGAAACCGAGACGATTTATTTACACCGATGCGAACAAGGCTCCTCCTTTTCTCCTCGATTTCCAAATCCGGGTAATGCGGAGTCCTCGTGTGTCAATTTATTTTTGTTTAAATTTATTTACTTTCTCCAATTCATTTGTCAACGTTTTGTATGGATTTTATTACATTTGTAAAGACTAAAAAAGGCTTAGAGATTCTCAACTGGGTATCTCTTGTTTTGGTTAATCTCTTGTTATATTTGATGTGTTTTTGCTTTTGCGATTTGTTTCTGGGTTATTTGTTGGAAACCTGAGATGTAGATTACATGCCTGTTTAATATGGAAAGCGGGTTTCTTTCCTTTTCATATTTTTATTCTGTCTCTTTTTCCGGTTTCCTTGAGGATATAATAAAGGTAATTTTTGGCAGAACCTGGTTTGAGTTTTGTTAAAAGTGATTGATTAATTTTGAAATGGGTTTTATTTTTATTTGCTTTTTCCGCCACCTGTTTTGATTCCTTGCTTGCTGGTGCTTATAAGTGGGCATTTTTAGGCAGAACTCAGGTTTATACTTGATGGTCAAGTTTTAATTGCCTTGATGGATACAAGTTATATGTGTGTGTGTGTGGGGGGGGTGGGGGGGGGGGATGTTCTTGCAAAACACTTATTATTATTTTCTCATTTTCACGTATATTACTTAAAATTCATTCACACTGATGATGGTGGAGCGATTGTGTAGAAGCATTCTATTTTGGGCAATTTGTTGAGTTTCTCCCTTCCCTTTTCTTCTGGCTGCCGAAGATGCTGTATGGTTGGCAAGCCATTTCCTGATAGCATAGCAGGGTAACAAGTTTGAAAACTACCGCATTTGGTGTTCTATATCTTTTTTGTGCTTTTTTATAATTTTTATTTTGCGACAAGAAAGGTCTCTTGTTTTCTCTAATCATGTGATTTTGAAGGGTGGGGTGAAAATAAAATGATGTGTTAAGCTGAGATGTATCGCGGCATACTTCATCAAGACATAGAATTTAGTTCATGGCCAGTGGTCTCAGCATTCGAAAGGCAACTGCAGATTCCCTGAAAACCCCAAATCCACCAAAATCCCTTCCAGCATGTTTACAGTTTAAAACTTATAACACAGTAACTTCTTTCTATTAAAGTGTTATGTTCAGTTGCTGCACTGGAAGTCAGTCAAATCTAGACAATTTGCATTTGGTATATTGTGCATAAGATATAGAGTCCCTGTTAATGATTTTTCTTTTTACAGGCTAATGGAGTGTGAATCCTTTTGAGATGCGATAGTGGTGCTATTTTTTGTCACTGGAAAATATTATCAAGGTGAAATAGCAATGGCTCCTGGGGGAAGTACTTTTAAAGAAGTTCTTGAATCTCATTCCACAGTTGCAGATTGTGATGTTGCAAATTCAAAATCAGAAAATAGCATTACACCAACAAAAGGTACTGTTGTTCTGGGTGGAAAGCACGGGGTTTATTCAAACATTGGTGTGCATGAACTCCTCGAGTGTCCTGTCTGTACAAATTTAATGTACCCTCCAATTCACCAGGTTTGTTCTTAATTATCTTGGATTTTTCTCCTTTAGTTTGGCTTCTTCCTTAAAAGCAACATGCAAACTCCCCCGCTCTCATTTAGTTAAAGAAGAGCAGCTCAGGATTTCAATAGTTGAAACTAATATCACCTTGTCAAGGTTATAATGAAGGAAACTGCCTATGATATCTCACACAGTAAAGAGAGATTAATTGTAGTTTGCCATACTAAGGTATTTATCACGCCAATGACTGGCAAGTACTCATTTTAGTGAACCTGGAGATGTGGAATACTTCTAGGGGAACTGCTTAAATTGGAAGTTAATCAATTCTGCTACATTATTTAATGAACTAAAGTATATTCAATAAAGTTACTGATTTGTAGATATGGGTCATGATTAGCCTAATAAAATATATTATTAGCACAACTTGTAAAATACTATAATACCTGTGGTAGAGGCATAGAAAAGGAAATGAGAACAGAGTTCGAATTCATCAGGGGGGAAAGGTGACATTATTGATGCCAGATGTAGACTTATGTATGGGGCTTAACCAGTTGCTCTCTTGCATTTGGTTCATTTAATACTTAGAACAGAGATGTCTCTTGAGTAGTTTACTATATTTGAAACTGCTTTACATGGTCAATTAGATTTGCAGTTTCGGTTTATCGTTTCAAATCTGTAACTTAAAAGTCTTCTCCTCTCATTTATTTTCTTATCTTCTCAGATTGCTTAATATTGTAATGAATTTTCTTAACCCCCCCTCCTTGCGGGCTGGACTTGATTGTTACAGTGCCCAAATGGACACACTTTATGTTCGAACTGCAAGCTTAGAGTACATAACTGTTGTCCTACTTGCCACTATGATCTTGGAAATATAAGGTGTTTGGCTTTGGAGAAAGTTGCAGAATCATTGGAGCTGCCCTGCAAATTCCAGAGTTTAGGATGCCTTGATATTTTCCCATATTACTGCAAGCTCAAGCATGAACAACATTGTCGATTCCGTCCATATAGCTGTCCTTATGCTGGGTCTGAGTGCTCTGTCAGCGGTGACATCCCTGCTCTTGTTTCCCATCTCAAGGATGATCACAAGGTTGACATGCATGATGGGTGTACCTTTAATCATCGTTATGTTAAGTCAAATCCAAATGAAGTTGAAAATGCCACATGGATGCTCACAGTAAGTTCCACGTATGATGTCTGATTAAAGTTGGATTGTTAAACTCTTTTTTTTTGGCTTTTCTGTGTATGTGTGCGTGTCCATGCATGCAGGTTGCTAGACTTATTTTTATGTGTAAGATGTTGCTATACTTCTTAATTTTCCTTTCTTTTTTGAGTGTTTTCTTCTCGGGGTTGGGATTTGATGTGACTCAAACTTTTCTAGAAAAATTCCTTGCAGGAAAGGGAAAAGCAAACTCTGAAACAGATTTTGATGTATTTCATGCATGCTTCCTGCTGGGCTTTTTTGGAATATTTGTCAATTCTCTTATGGTTCTTGTGTTTTTAGCTCCTACTGTTAGAATTATGGTGCTGTCGATGCTATTAGAAATGTAAATGCGCCGTGCTTTGATGTCCATTTGAGATAGTAGCGTCACAACCTTTTGTTACAATATTTTTTTTCTTAGAAAGCTGTTTTTGGAATCTCATGAATCATGCTTTATTCACTAGTTAGTTGGTACTTGTGTTAATCACTTTTCATCTGAATTTCATGATCCTCTGCAGGTATTTAACTGTTTTGGAAGACAGTTCTGCTTACATTTTGAGGCTTTCCAGCTAGGCATGGCGCCTGTCTATATGGCCTTCTTAAGGTTTATGGGCGATGATAACGAAGCAAAGAAATTCAGTTACAGCTTAGAAGTTGGTGGGAATGGTCGCAAACTGGTATGGCAAGGAATTCCCAGGAGCATCCGTGACAGTCACAGGAAAGTCCGTGACAGCCAGGATGGGCTAATTATTCAAAGGAATTTGGCTCTCTACTTCTCTGGTGGGGATAGGCAAGAGCTGAAGTTGAGGGTCACCGGCCGCGTATGGAAAGAAGAATGAGATGGAAAGTTGATGGTAAGGCTATTGTACAGTTAGCTTAAGTTCATGAGGATGCTTGGGTTTCTCAATGTGCCAAAGATGGAGCTTTAGTTATTCTGATTAAATTGGGGTTTTTCAGTTGTCTTGGTGTTTATGATGGAGATTGGTCTTTGGCATCTGTATCGTCAGCTCACTGTTCCGGTTGACAGTGTAAGAACTGGATATTCGGTGTTAAACCGGTGGCGGAGGGATCTGGACAGAGCACATGCATGAGCTGTTTACACATTTTGAATATCACCGAACCTACTGTAATCTGCTTTGTTATGCTGTTGTAGCCCACATGCCCCCATTGAGATGAGAAGGAAAGATCAGCTGTCTCCTTGTATTTTTTAACAAATATCAATTGATACTTTACTGGGAAACCTGCAAGGTTGAGCACCTATCTTCTTTATCTTTAGCATTCACAAAAAATCTTAGATCATTGGATTCTAAAAATATAAACTTCTTGGTATTTAATCAACCATTCTGTGTTAAGTTTGATCGGATTGGATCGAATCAAATTTGATCGGATCGAATCAAACCGTGGCGGTTTCTTATAAGCCAGTGCCTTTCAATTGGTTTCTTTTCATCAAATATTTTCTTGCCATTGTTTTTCTGAAGCTCCCTGCTCCTAGAAATCCAGGCTTAATGTTAGAATCTTCATCAAACCTTCAAGGGAAAATCCGGCTGACCAATTTAAAGAGATTATAAGAAGAAAAGAGTTAGATGACACAGAATAGGGTTAGTTTTGTTAGTTTTTAATCATCAAATCATGGATTGTAGCAGAAAATCAGCCTTCGAATTTTGAACGATTGCCCTAACTTGAACCAACCACCATCAAAGCTAGCAAGACAGTTTCTTTACTTGCTTGATCCAAGCCCAGATCCCTGATTAAATCTGCTTGACAACCTTTATCTGAAATTTGAAAGGTATTTTTCTTTTTCAAAACACGTGTTTAAATTCAATTATTGAACATGAAAAAAACATAACGAAAACCAAAAACTAAAGAAAATAAAGGTTGTCCTGTGCTATGCATACCTTAAATTTTCAAAATGATATAAAGGTTCGAATCATTTTTTTATTTAATTAATTTTTTAAGAAAATAGATCATATTGCAATATTTTTCTGATATCAACTTGATACTAATTTTTTTTTTTAATACCGCTATAGCCAAGACAAGCTAAAATAAACTATTGGCTTTAAATATTGATAAACACATAATATAAATATTAAATTAAAAATAAATCAATGACCAAAGAAAAAACAGAGTTAAAATAATAATAATAAAAAAAAAACCATTATGAATCACAATAGCCCAAGAAAAAAAGAAGAAGAAGAAGGTATTAAATTATTAACTCTAAATCTCACTAAATTAAAAAAAAAAAAAAAAACAATAGCCCAAGAACAAAAAAGAGAATCAAATAATAACAAAAAAATATTTTAAATTACTATTATAATTAACTATGCTAATAAATATATGTTTTTTTAGCTTTGATTACAAAAACAACAACAACATAAGGTAAAAACTACGGAAGAAAGAGTACATGGGACGTGCAGATTAATGCAAAACACGCGAAGGCAAGTACGTACGATGAAGGAGGTTGGTTATAACGGTTAAACTATTTTCTAAACCGAATTTCCCGCGATGCAAAAAGGAAAAGGGTGCTTCTCTGTCCCAGAAACAGAGAGCCATTGCAGAAAAACATCAGCAACCGTCTCCTTTCTCTTTTGTTTCCAAGTTCTTCTCCATCCTCAGCTCTCTTTCTCTTTGTCTCTACCAGTCTGTCTATCAGTTTCTACTCCTTTTTGACAGGATCGTCTATCACAGGCTTTAGGGTATGTATACATGTTCATTTTCATTGATGGTCGACCGATCAATGGTATGACCATTTAATGCTGGTCTTTGAATCACCATTTTTTTTTAGATTAGATCAATGGTGTACCTCAATGTGCATAAATTGATATGATTTGATGGAATCATGTATTTCAACAGGTGTAATTTATTTGAAAGATATATAGTCCCAACCATAGATAGTTTTTGGGTTTTTGATTCGATAAAAAAGTACCTTCGTTTGTTTTTGTCGTGCTGATAACGTATCTCAATATGGTTTGTTTTTCTGGGATTGCAGGATATTGTTTGTATTAGACTTATCCAAGAACTGATATGTTCTGTTGTGGAGATAAAGAGGAGGAGCCCCATGGACCGCCTGCTAATCAATACACAGCCGCGCTTAGAGGAGGGAATCCATATGGTGGTGGTAATTTATTCTATTCTTAGTTTCCATTCTTGGCTTTTAATTTTCTTGTGTTCTTGGCCTCCATTAATGACATAATTTCATGCCATTTCGGCAATTTCTCCTGTCCGATGAATGAGGATAGTTCTAAGGGAAATGGAATAGCAGCCATAAAGAATAAACATTTAATGTTTTCTGGTGAATGAGCTGGGTTTCTTAAGCTTCTGAAGTGATAATTCCTATAGGCAGCGGGAGAGGAGAGCCGAGAAGCGTCAATCCGGCCAGAAAGGGAGCTCCACAGAAGGTATTACCTATTGAAATCCCAGCAATACCATTGGATGAGTTAAATAGGATGACAGGAAACTTTGGTACAAAGGCTTTGATCGGAGAAGGTTCTTATGGCCGAGTTTTCTATGCTAAGTTAAGTGATGGCATGCCTGCTGCAATTAAGAAGCTGGACACCAGCAGCTCACAGGAACCAGATTCTGATTTTGCATCACAGGTTAGATAATGGAAGCGTTCCTTTTGGTAAATTCTATGTTTTGGTCGCAAAGTTTTGATTCGATGTTTCCATCTGGGGCCATGCAGTTGTCTGTCGTTTCAAGACTCAAGCATGAACACTTTGTGGAGTTGACGGGGTACTGTTTGGATGCAAACAACCGAATCTTGGTTTATCAGTTTGCAGTAATGGGTTCCTTACATGATGTACTTCATGGTAAATCCAGTTTTGATGCTTCCAAGTTTCATATGTTTCTTGGAATTTGTTCATATTGTCATTTAATTTTATACTGCAGGGAGGAAAGGTGTACAAGGGGCTGAACCAGGTCCGATTCTGAACTGGAACCAGAGAGTTAAAATTGCCTATGGTGCAGCAAAAGGCCTCGAGTATCTGCACGAAAAGGTTCAGCCACCTATAGTTCATCGCGATGTCAGATCAAGCAATGTCCTACTCTTTGATGACTTTGTGTCCAAAATTGCCGATTTCAACTTGTCAAATGCCAATTCTGACACTTCTGTTCGACTGCATTCAACCAGGGTCTTGGGAACATTTGGCTACCATGCTCCAGAGTAAGCCTCGTATCTTCACTAATACTAGCCTGTTGTCTGAAATTACAGTCTCAGTTTACTCTAATCGTCAACATTCACTCTCTCATCTATTAAGAAACCATTGGGCATCTAAATTTTGTAAAGTGAAGCATATATTCTGTGTCCCAAACCAAAATGGAGCAGCTTTTATTCTGTGTCCCAACTTTTTAGCCTGCCTAGCAGCTAGTAGTAGCTCTTGTTTATGCAATAACATTCCTGCCATCATCCTTATTGTCTTGCATTACAGATTCTGAGATTTTATTGCATTCTCATTTCTAATCCATGGCTTTGTTTCCAGGTACGCCATGACTGGACAGATAACTCAGAAAAGTGATGTTTACAGTTTTGGAGTCGTTCTTCTAGAGTTGTTGACTGGAAGAAAGCCAGTAGACCATACAATGCCTAAAGGGCAACAGAGTCTTGTCACTTGGGTATGTTTCGGTTTATACTTGGGCCTCCCTTTCCTTTGCAATTCCTCTTTCGTGCCTTTACCCAGAAGAGATGTAATTGCTGCAGGCAACGCCAAGATTGAGTGAGGATAAAGTGAAGCAATGTGTGGATCCGAAGCTAAACAATGATTACCCTCCAAAAGCAGTTGCCAAGGTGCTTACTGTTATCCCTTGTTTTTCCTCAACACAGATTATCAAGCATGCGGTTAGTGTTGGAGAATAATAAAAATCATATTCCGGAGCCTCACCTAATAGCTTGAGTTTTTAGATGAGATGATTTCGTAACATAGTATCAGAGCCTGTATGACCCAGTGGTCACGAGTTCGAATTTCACCATCCCATTCTATTTGATAAAAATCAAGCACAAGGTAGTGTAGACCTGTGTGCAAGCTTCAAGTCCAGACGGCTTCCACTTGAGGGGGGTGTTGGAGAATATTATAAATCATATTTTGGAGTTTCACTTAAAAGCTTTTAAATGAGATAGTTACTTAACCGGTAGTCTCTACTATTCATTCTGATGGAAAGGAAATAGCTTCAAGCACATTTATTGGATTAGGGAATTTGAAGTGTTGGTGAATGTTTGACAGCACTCTTCTTTTTCTCGCTGTATCTTGTCCTCATTTCTGTGCTTTTCAATTGGTATATCAGTTAGCAGCAGTTGCAGCACTTTGCGTTCAATATGAAGCAGACTTTAGGCCAAACATGACTATTGTAGTCAAGGCTCTTCAGCCACTCCTCAACCCAAAACCAGCAGGGCCAGACGCCGCTCATTCACAAGTCACAGCTTAATCTAAAATCAGCAGGACCAGGCTTGAGTAATCTGTAAAATCTCCCACAATCCTTCCAAAATGGCTTTGATATAGACATTGCCAGGGGTGAAATAACAATGTTAGTACTTTTCTAGGACTGTATTTTTAGTTTTACTTTGACGAACAAGGAAGGGAGATCTCCATCATGTATCAGGTTTCTGCTGTAGTGTTCAACTATTTGTCACTGTTCCCACATTGTGGAATATCAATAGAATTACATCTTTTCATTTTGGAAGGATCTAAGAGTGTCGCAGAAACTTTGAACAGATCATTCGGTGCAGAGGCGAAAGTCTGCATTTTTCTTTTTTGTGCAGCTTGTTGTGTACTGCTACTATATCAAGCCCCACCTTGTCATGGAGGTAAAAATGAAATGAAACCTAAAAAAAAACAGCAGCCATAGGTTTTAGAGGCTACTGTGTTTTTCAGAATATTTTTTTTTGTTTAAAAATATTTTTTTTATATCATTTTGACATAATTTATCGTGAATAGCAACAATGCTTTGACAAAATCGAGTAATTTACAACCAAAAAAGAAGGAAAAACACTTGCAATTTACTACCTAAATTTGATTCAACTGTGCATATTTATGACTTTGTATATGGGAATTTGGCATGCTTTGAAGATAAGAGCAGGAAAACAGACACTATAAATCATAGCAATATGGAAAATACATGTACATATCATACGATTTTTTGTATCATTTCTCTCACTTCTTCAATCACAAGCCAAGCCCTGTGCCCTCCAATCACAAGGATGATCCGATTGTGATTTCCCATATTATTTTTCCTACTAATAAGGTTTTTTGTTTTTTTTGTAAATCAAATAAGTCCAATATAATATATAAAAAGTCAAGAGAATGAATGTATCTAACCTTGTAGGCATTCTATGGCAAGGAGAAAATCTTTTTATTTTGTTTTATTATTGTAGAATAGTTTTTTTTATTCTGTTGGTAATTTATTTGTATTTAGGGTAAATAATTAATTAAACATTGAAATATTCATTAATAAAACCCTAGTCTTTCTTCTTTTTATTTAGCTTGTTTTGATTGTTTAACAGCATAGTTGAAAAAAGTTAATGAACCTTGATGGCCACCAGGTTTTATTAGAAGCTTTTTTCAAAGGAGGACAGCGTGATTAGTGGAGGTCAAATTACGACAAGAAGGGTCATTGGATAGGGTGACAGATGAGGATTCTGGATGATATATCGCAACCGCACCTCGTCGCGGGCAAAACTATATTTTTTTCAATGTAAAAAAATATTAATTATATATAATTTTTTAATTATAATATAAATTTAGACAAAATAATAAATCTGTGTAAAAATTTTACGAAGTGCAAGTTTTCTGTAAAATATATGAATTTTAAATGGATAAATTTATTTGCTTAGTAGGTTTCAATGAAATAAGCACTATAAAATTATTATTGTCATTAAAAAAAGCAAGAACATATTTGAATTATTGAATACATTGCATTAAGATTAGTTCATTTTATAATTCAATTTAAATTAAACAAAACAAACAAAATATAAATTGTGAAAGAACTTGTATTAATAAAAAAAAATAAGTAGTTAATTTTTTATCTCCAAAAAGAAGAAAATATATATTGAAAATTGATCCTCACGTTACTATCATTATTATTACTATAACAATTAAAATTATTACCAACATTACTGCCCAAATAGTAAAAATCATTAAATTGAACTGAATAATTTAAGAAAAAGTTCCATATTTTGTCAGAAAAAATAATCACTAAAATTATCATTATTATTGTTAAAACAATAAAAATCATAAAATCATCTAATCCAAAAATCAGATAAAATAATATAAAATCTATCCTTATGTTATTGTCATTATCATGACTATAACAGTTAAAAGTATTATAAACATTACTATTAAAACAATTAAAATAATTCAATCACCTTGAAAAATCATTAAGAAAAAAGCAAAAGATTAAAAAAAACAATAAAAAACCAATCACTGAAATTGTCATTATTATTGTGTAAATAGTAAAAAAATAAAAATCATCTAATCTAAAAAACAAATAAAAATAACAGAAAACTAAAAAAAATCAATAAAGGTAAAAGGGGAGCAACATTAATTTTAAAATGATTACCAATATAAAATTAAATTTCTGAAATTAACCAATTAAAAAAATCCCAACAAAAAAAACTAAAAGCATAGATGTATAAATACGAATAAAAAATAAACTATGTCTGAGAATAAAAAAAAACTAAATCAATTAATGTAAAAAAAAAACCAATAATCATATAAGAAAAATAAGCACTTGAGTTTTTTATTCATAAAAAGACGAAAACATAAATTGAAAATCTACCCTTATGTTATTGTCAATATCATTACTATAACAGTTAAAATTATTATTAACATTACTGTCAAAACAATTAAAATAATTAAATTGCCTTGAAAAATCATTAAAAAAAAAGCAAAAGATTTTTATAAAAACAACAATAAAAAAACAATCACTAAAATTATCATTATCATTGCGCATATAGTAAAATCATAAAAATATTCTAATCCAAAGAATAAATAAAAATAACATAAAACAAAAAAAAAAGGAATAAAGGGAAAAAAATTTCAATATTAATGATTACCAATATAAATTAAAATTTCAAGATTGAACCGATTAAAAATAAAATCTGAAAAAAAAAGACAAAAACTAAAAGTATAGATGCATAAATATGAATAAAAACAAACATTATCCAAGAATTTTTTCAAAAACAAATGAATTAATATAAAGTAAAAAAAAAATTAAAAGAATAAGGACCAAAATGAAAAATAAAATATATGATTAATTCCAATTGAAGGATAAAATTGAAACAAAAACAAATCTTGGGACCCAAATAAATAATGAAATAACAAATTTAATTGTTGTGTAATATTACCGAAAAATCAGAAGAAGAGGGACTGAAATGAAACATTGTATATATGACCAATTTTAATTGGAGGATTAAATTAAAAGCAATTAAAACATCCGTACTGAAAAACATTAAAGGAACGAAAAAGAAATACAAAAGAAAAAGAATAAGGACTGAAATAAAAAATTCTTTATATAATCAGTTTTGAATGAAGGGCACAATTGAAAACAATCAAACTTTGAATTAAAGAACTCAGTAATACAATTGAAATTAAAACCTCAGGGACTAAATTAGACTTACTACATACATCAGGGACCTGTCAGAAATTTCGGCGGCTGAGAGAGAGAAAAACGGCAACCGACACAAACCTGTCCTCTGCCGCTTACCAGAACACCTATGACCGGAACGCGCTGTGCCGGTGGATATAGGACATGACGACGCACCGCCTGACACTGTGGACGTGAATTTTTGACCGCCGTAAGGATACGCACACGCCTCCTAAAGGGCGTGTTCGCGTGGAACGCCGCTGACGCAGCCGGATGACGCGCCAGCCCTTCCCCCGAAAAAAAATAATAAAATAATGGTTAATGACCTACACCCCCCCTCAACCCACTGGTATTTATGAAAAAAACGGAGGGGAAAATACGTCCCTGCTCCCGTTTACTGTGTGCAATTTTGTCGTTTAGGAGGGCCTTTTTTGTCGGTGCACTGTGCAAAAAATCTAGGAAAAAACAAGAGAGCCCCTGCCTCTTGTGCACTATTTTGTCGTTTCCTAGGGGCAGATTCGTTAATGAACTGTTCATAGGCGGAAAAAAAAAAAGAACATACACGCGCGAAGCACCGGAACAAATTACGAGTTCACAGTGCATTGTGTCTTGGTGCATAGTGGAATTCTATAGTTAATATATATATATATATATATATATATATATATATATATATATATATATATATAAAATATATTTTTGAATATTAAAATAATCTAAAAATTAATTACAATAAATAAATATATTAGAAGAAAATCACAATATAATTTTTGATTCACAATCCTAATTTTGTTTTAGATGATATTTTACTATATGTTGTTCCAGGATCGCAATTCTAATTTAGACCTTCACGTATGGATTTATAATTCGTGATGAAACTACAAGTAGTTTGATGGGAGAATAAAAACAAGTGTCTAATTTACTTGAATTATTAATTATATTTTATTATTTTAACTATTAAATATTTAAAAAATAATATATACTTTAAAGTAATTTCACAAGTTCAAAGCAATATGAAAAGTATGATAACCAAATACTTGAAATTGTCTTTTATTAATTTCAAACTCAATCACAATTTTAACCAAATTAACCTCAAACTCAACCAAAATTTTAACCAAACATTTTATAAATTATTTTGAATTGCAGCTAAAATATTTTTCATGAAATTAATTTTTTAAAACCTCAACTATAAAAGTAACAACAATATCAAACACAGTCACTGATAGTGTGTAACTGCCACCAAGTCTTGAACGGCGGTTGTTGTCCATCCTTTGCAAATTGAAGTGATGCTTACGCGAAGAACGCCCTTCAATACATCTCCATCCACGCGGTGTCCTAGACACTGATCCAGACTAATCCACGTTCGCACCGGGTGAGCCCCGAAAGGATGAAAGTGCTCCCCAAATGACCAGCTCCATACAAGAATAGGGATTGAACTCCTAACGGGTCCCGGCAATACTCCTGTTTTCATTTTGTTTGTCCAGTACTGTACTAGATTCTTGGGTGCTTATGGTGAGCTTGACAGCACATTTTATTATTATTATTATTATTATTATTATTATTATTATAACTATTTTTATTATGGAAAGCTTTGAGAGAAGCATAAGTTATCCCGTGTCACTGAGATGACACGTGTCCTAAGAACAATTCACTCAATTCATGCTGTATGCTCATCCATAACCATTTTAGGTCTGCCCATGAGCTAGGGCTCTACAGCTTGCCGAGTTGAGGCGATGCAAACTAGTTAATGAACGCTCCAACCTGTCCATGTGTTGGTTGAGGTGATTTTTAGATGTAGTTAGATTATTTAATTTAATAATTATGAACTCAGTTTAAATATAATAAAATACTATATTAATTTTTATTATATTTAATTGTGAATTGTGAATGGTTAACTTTGATGAAACTAAACATTATTGTTTAGTACGAGGCATACGTATGATTGCCTTGAACTTGGCTAACAAGTCTCTGTTTTCGAGGTGCTTGAAGTGCATGGAATCCTAAACATGTCCCTACGTGAATCTTTATTTCGTTTCACAGTAAACAATTAAGCTTTTTAAATATTGTTTATTTGCAAAGCTAGGGGCTTAAGGTTATATTTAAATCTTGGATTAGGCTTTCAATCTTAGGGTTCTTAATTATAATTAGATCTCGAGGGAACCCTTTCCTTACACAGCCGACGCCTGTGAATTGCTGAGCATCATTTATTGCCTGTTTGGGTGTAATTGCAGTTTTTTTTTTAAATATTTTTTTTGTTCAGAAATACATTGAAATGAGATTTTATTTATTTTTTAAAATTATTCTTGACATTGATAAATAAAAATAATCTAAAAATATCAAAAAAATTGAATGTAGAATAAAAAATTAAAAAAATTATTTTTTTTCAAAAGCAATTTTAAAATACATATTCAAACAATTCCTTAATGTAAGGTAAGGTACCTTATTGCTCATCCCCCGTCACTCCCAGCTACTGTTATTTAATAAAAATCAAGTTATCGAGAAAACCGATAAGGGATCGAAGTGATGTCATAGGTGAGAGAGAGAGTCTGTACGTGCACCATGTCTTCTTGTAAGGCCCTGGGTTTACGGTAATTAAGGTGCAAAAAAAGTCGGTGAACGACAGTGGCTGGGACTTTAACTCCTTCGTTTGATTAGCTGGAAAGTATTTATTTTAAAAAAACAATGGCATTGATGGAAATTGAACTTTTAAAAAACTAAATTATTTTTTAATATTTAAAATAATTTAAAAAATACTTTCCAGCCAAATTAAAAAATATTTCTCAGGCTATATCATTAAAAAATAAATTCAAAAATAATCTATTAATGTTTTATGTTTATTTTCAAGTTTAGCTAGCATATAAATAATTGAATATAACTATTTGTGCACAATCCAAAAATAATTAAATAAACACACGTATTTATATTTATTGTGGCCAAAATTATTCTTTTAATCTACCAAATTTCGTTACACTTTTATACACAAATCTCAAATTCAATCATCCTGGATCTCACCTCACATCAATTATACTCATCATTTCACTTTAATATTTATAATAATATTCACAAATAATTATACAACTAAAGAAAAAAAAACATGAGCATCCAAGTTATAGAAACATCATATTAATAGTTTTGTTTGTTCATGTCCTCACATAAAGATAAAGTTTAGAAACTCATTAAAATATAGTTAAGTAAGATTAAAATGTATCTCAAAATATTGTGTGCGCGCGCGCGCGTGCCCACAAGGTCATCAAAAAACTATTCCTGATACAGTTGAGAAGACTTGCAAAACAAATATAATTATAATGACAATTGAAAAAGCTATAACATTGTTTAATCTTTTACATCTTTGGTCACACATCCTTGTTTTATTTTTATTCAATCATTAATTTTGATTTAATATATACAATATTATCAAACCTACCTTCACATCTAGTCCATATTATTTCTTTTAGAATCTACAAGCTCTGAGTGTTCTCCTTATATTTTTTTCTTTTTTCCTCAATTCTTAAGTTCAATTAAAGCAATTTTTTATCTTGTGTTTTGTTTTCTCTGTATTTAGGACCTTGTTGATGCTAGTAATCTTATCATAATCATTAGTCATTCTTACTCGAGATCTACCAATCAAGACTATAAATTTATATTGATATCATTAGTTATCCGGGTCTGGAATAACTAATCATCTCCCTCTTGGATTATCTTAAGTCTATTATTTTGAATATAATGATCTTAACTAAAACTCTTAACATCATTATCCTCTTTTTAAGAGCAACTAATCAAGTTTTAATGGTAATATCTATATCAATATAATTCATATTGATATCATTAGTTGTCCAAATACAAGGTTGTTAAAACTATTTTTTTTTACACGACACGAAAAACATAATGTAAAATCGGGTCATAAAATTAGATTGTAAAATTGTAAATATATATTTTTAACTATATGTTGACAATTTCAGCCAGTAAATTAAATTACATTAAAATATGATAAATACAATCAACAATATTATAATCAATTAGTTATCTAAATAAATAAGAAAGATAATAATATAGATCAAGAAATCAATTACATGAAAGAAAACTCAAAATCAAATTTTCCAATATGGTCAAATTACTAAATGATAGTAAGTACACGAGACCCCCATGACAACCTGGTTGTTTTTATCATAACAAGTCATAATAATTTTTTCTAAGTTGCAAGCTAATGAGTCTAAATTAGTAATTATCTAACATAAGTCTAATAATTAAAATAAACTATTAAACAATGTTTAATGCGTCAGAAAAAAATTAAATTATAAATAATTTATGAATATTAATTAATTAGATAGAATATGATAATAAAAATAAAGTTTTCATTCTAATTTTTTTCTATGTAGTCTAAATCTCTATTTTTCACATAGTCCTAGTAGATTTCAATTGGGATTTCAAACACATAATTTTCTCTCATATGAATATATTACTAAGTTTATCATATATATTTGGAAATATTGAGATGTCTAGTTTTCCTCCCATCTAGAATTGCAATAAAAATTTATTTGTAAATCTATGTGTCCAAAACAATACATGAATATCTAGTTTAATAAATTTGACAAGATTCATTTTACAACTTTGGCTCTTTGAATTATTTTTCTCTCATTGATCATCATTACACTTATTTGACTTTCTATTGTCGATGTTTCATTTTGTTTTCTAACTAAATTAGTTGCATTTTCATATAAATTCATCATTTAATCTCTTACTGAAAATCTAAATGATTAACCACACATAATCATTTTATCATACTTTCATTTATCTCTTCCATTGTTCATTTATCTTCTTATTATACAATATATCATGTCATAAAAAAAAAATCTCATACTAGCTTAAAACATGATTACTTGGATTCTACTTTCATCATTGTTGACTCGCCCTAATAAAGAAAATATGAACTTATTAATTTCTATAAAAAAAAATTGAAGCCATTTCCCTTTTTCTTTTATCTAACAATTTCCTTAATTATACTAAACTCTCATTCTATTTAAACTTGAAATGAAATAACATCAAATACTCAAACTTTTAACTAGAAAAAGGGAGTTTATTAATGACACAAAGATATTTTACTTAGAGAGATATTTTTTTATCCTTATTTTAAAATGTCTTGATTGTTTAAGGCATGTCTTTTGGATGCTTTTGGGTTTTATTGAATAAATAACATCCAAAAAATATTATATTTTAAAAAAATTAAAGATATTAACAAGAAAATGAAGACTTTTACTAGAAGATTATTTGTTTCAATCTAATTAGTTTCATATAATTAAGTTAAAAAATTAAAAGGCTTCCCGAAGTGCATGATCAAATATCTTTGTTTGTGGTCTCTCAACTTCTAAACCTAGAGCATGTAATGTGTAGTTAACATTAAAATCATTTTTTAGTATTTATTAGAGCATATAATCATCAAATATCTTAATTATTTATGAAATATTCAAAGGTAATCCATAAATGCAAAAGACTCATTGACTTGGCCTTTTAGAAATGTTGATTTCTAAAAATAAAATACTTGTGGAATTATAAAAGTTTAATTTCCATCCCTAATAGTAGAAGACTGGTCGATTTGGCAAGTCATAAAAATCCATACAAAGCAAAGCAAAAGCATAACAAAGCAAAATACAATGGCAATGGTGTCGTGTTTTGGAACAAGATATTAAGGGACTCAATATTATTTTAAATAAACTTCAGGGACTGAATTAAATTTACACTTCTCGAAGGTCCTCACTCTTTGATGTCGTCTCTAACTGTCTGACATCAAACTATATAGTGTATGTGCATATCAGCACCCATGTATGTATGTATGTATGTATGTATGTATGAGCATCTCAGCACCCAGCCCGATGATGCTCGTAACCTCCACTGACAAGGAAAAGAGGACAATTAAAGGAGAAGATCAGCAATTATTTAAGCACCGACAGAGTAGTAGAGTCCAGCCTTTTTTACACACGAGGATGACGCGTTTACACAAGAGTCCAGCCGAGTCCACGCACTATGTACGGATTCCTCTCCATCTTATAAAATAATAGTCATAAGAAAAAAAAACTCAATGAGTAACTAGTGGGCTGTAAAGTATTAATAGCTTGATTAAAAATTTTGTTACGATGTAATTTTATATTTTTATTCATGTGATTATTAATATAATAGTTATTAAAAATTTATATAATTATTAATTTTAGAATCTAAAAGATTAATTGAGGTACACTTAAATTTGACTGACACCTATATTAATAAAAAAAATACTCTATAAGCTGTTAATATTTTAAAATTTATTATAATCAATTATTCCTCTCCACTCCCCGTGCTGTTAATAATTCGAGTTTTGTTTTTAGGTTTTAATAGGGTTTTTTCTTTATTTTCTAGCTGGGTTAGGGTTTATAATCATTTTTTTTATAATTGTCTTTTAATTTTCGCATGCATCATTGATTTTCTATCTTTGATAGATGAATATTAGAGCTAGTCGAGTAGGCGAATATTAAAATTCATGCTCACGATACGCTAATTGGTCTTGAAAAAATTGAGAGGCAATAAAAAAAAAAAACAAATGAAATATTTTTCAATTTTAATAGACCTGTCCTCTTCAGCATTAATTAAATTGAAGAGTGGAGAGATCATGCGATGTTTATTCAACCACTTGTTTCGACCTTCGAAATTATATGATGGTTGATTTTTGGATATTGCCAAGCCACATAAATAAATAAATAAAATAAAAAAGGACATTTATTTAATAATTATCTAAACACTCTGGATTGAGACCGTAGATTGTCCAGCTTGGAAACTACGGCCTAGCTACTCCTAGCTCGTAACAAGTAAAAGAGCCGTCTACCTACTCGAAATAAATTTATGCGTTCTATTTAAATTAATTAAATTCACTAGTGGTATTTACTTGATTAATTTTATAAATTCTGAAATTAATAATTATATAAATATTTAATAATCATTATATTAATAATTATAAATTTCAAACCTGACCATATAAGAAACAATTTTTCTAATTCTGAGTTATTACCACCGTACCTACAAAATAATTAGCAAGGTTTTTTCTTTTCTTTTAAAATACTACTGGATGGTCAGGACTTAGGAGATAAACAAATGGAAATGGCCATCTATCAATACAGAGGTCAGAGAAAGCATGCTGGGCTTATAATGACCACGATGGTTATCGTGGTATCCCAGGCGAAGCACGTGCTATAATGCTTTAGGGGTGTTTAAGAATATATTTGTGATGTATTTTTGAAAAAAAAATAAATTTATTTTTTATTTTAAATTAATTTGTTTTAGTGTTTTTATATCATTTTCATATACTAATGTCAAAAATAATTTATAAAAAATAAAAAATATATTATTTTGATATAATCTAAAAAAACATACTTTTAAAAACAACATCAACAAGTTATTTGAAAGTTGAAGCACGTATCCATGTCTCTTTTGCCATCATGTTTTATCATCCTTCGAGTTATAAGCAATCAAATCTCTTTTTTTTTTTTTTTTTGGATACAAAATGAATATTTTTTAAGGTATTATTGCTGAAGAATGGTTTAAGGTTTAAAACATTATTAATAATCATTATTAGATCAAATTAAAAGTATAGAAACTGTATTGGAATTTAGTTTTTTTAAACGAACTCTTTAATATCCAACATTAACATAATTTAAATAAGTTGTGGGTGAATGATAAATTAATCTCAAAGAACTCTTGGTCCGTGTGTCTTGGAGAATTAATCATTTATCTTTTTAGTCTTTAAAATTCACTAAAAAAAAGGAGGATGTGAGGGAAGGGTTTTAAACAATGTTTTTTTTTTTTTTTTTTGTATATTTTTTTTTATCATATTCTAGTATATGTTATCTGTTCACTTTGACCGAGAAAGGAAAAAAATATCCCAGCACATCTTCTATGATCCTTATGTTATTTTTATATGGAATCTACTTAAAATAACAATACATAATTTCATATAAATATATATAAAAAGAAATAAATTTATTCATTCTTTGATAAAAAAAAAAGAACCCTTTGATATCCTATCATCTTAAATAAATTCTTTAATGCTCCACTTGTATTCTAAATCTCTTTCAAAACGACCCATTTGGCATGACTAGAAACAAGGTATTCTAGATGATAGCAGTTCCAAAACGACAACGACATGAGTTACTGCAAATGGCGGTGAGCGCTGTCACCAACACAGTTATATAGTCACAGCTGGATTCCCCGCTTTGCCTCCTTGTGACGGGCCCACCCACCCAACCACGTAACGCCACAGCCACAGCCACAGCCACAGCCACACAGTCACTCACCGACGGCTCCCTCCCCAGTAAAATTATCTAGGTGGCACTGCCTAAATATTGACCGTTGATTTCTTAGATTTGAAACTCACGTACGGAGTTTCGGGCACTTAAGAGAAAGGACACAAGTCGCATACTGTCCGGTTCCATAATGTGAAGTGGTTAGAACTTAGAAGTGGAGATATAACTGAATGATGTGAGGTGGAAATTTCAAGGGTATTCCTATTTCAGGAGCTGGGGCTCATATTACATCTCCTGCCACTTCCCTGTTATTGAGAAGATGCTTCTGAGCGCGTTTGACATTACGGCTCTGATACTGTTTGATATTGTTATTGATTTTGTTTTTTTAAATAATTTATTATTATTATTATTATTATTATTTTAAATTATTTTTTTAATTTTTTTTTAGATTATTTTATATCAATATCAGATTTTTTTTAAAAAAATATCATGATATTTTTCTGAATAAAAATATTTTAAAAAACAATATCAATCACACTTCCAAACAAACAATACATTTTAAATTATTTTTTTAAATAAAATTTTTATTTTAAATTAATTATTTTGGGTGTTTTCATGCTATTATAATGTACCACTCTTATAAATTATTTTTGAAAATAAAAAAAAATATTATTTAAATATATTTAAAAAAACACTCTAAAAAATAAAATTAATTTTAATTCCAGACAGACAGACTTTGGGAGCAAGGATTTTCAAAAACTTTTTTGCAAGGTTCGTTTTCTTTTTACTAGTTAATATCAATTGAATTGAAGGTGAAACTAAAATAAAAATTAAAAAAAATTAGAAATCTTTTCTAGAAGAGGCAGGCAAATTATCACGGAGTGCCAAGCTAGAATTTTAATAGTCAGCCTAAAATCTGACGTTAATTAAATTTAATTTACAAAAATATTAGAAACAGCTTAGATGTTATTTGATACTTTGTTTAAAAAACGTTTAAAAAAATATATTTATTTAATTATTTTTGTATACTGATATTAAAAATGATTTTTATAATAAAATAAAAATAATTTTAATATATTTTTGAATAAAAAATATTTTTAAAATTAATAGCAATAACATTTCAAAACAGGTGGATGTACTCTGACATAAACACGAGCTGGAAAAAATCAACCCATTATAATGTGATAACGACCCTTTCAAATTTTAAAATTTTAAGATTTCATTGCAGAAGATAAAACTCTTCTTCAGTAAGAGATGGGTGTCAGGTAGAGAGGACCATGTATGGCCAACATACCATGGTAAATTCACAATACATGCAAACAACGAAGATCCGATGATGATATTAGGGTGGATGGCATGGCATGGCATCTCTGCCATGCCTCACCCCCTTTTTAAAAAAAAAGAAAAAGCCGAAACCCACCTGGCTGGCACAAGACACGCAGCAGCAATGCGGGGAAAAAGCAGTGGCACTTATGCTATTATTCCTCAAAACCATGTCTATCACAGTAAAAACCCTCTCCTTTCGTGTCCTGTAACTAAGTTTTTGACAAATGACAGCTATCGTCTCTTCTTCGTCCACCTAAGAGCATCTCCAGCGCGGGTGGCAAATGGAGTGCCAAAATTAAAATACTAATTTTTTTGGCATTTTCCCTCTTCTGTTCATGCTCCAGCGGGAGTGTTATATGTGGTGCCATTTTTGGCACCCCCTCCGTGAGCTGCTATTGATAGCAGCTCACGAGAGCATGCTAAAAAGGTGGCCCCACCTTGGGGCCACCTTTTTTATATATTATAATATATATATATATATAAAATGTAATATATATATTAGAAAATAATATAATATGTAATAAAAATATTTATTTTTATTTATAAATACCTTAACAAGAGAGTAAAAATTTATATATAAAATTAATAATTATAGTGTTGGAGGGTTTTTTAAAAACAATTATTTAATTATATAACTTCTATATATATTAGAAAATAATATAATTATATCAAAAATATTTATTTTTATTTACAAATACCTTAACAAGAAATATATAAAATTAATAATTATATTGTTGGAGGGTTTTTTAAAAGCAATTATTTAATTATATAATTTACTCTTATTAATTGCATGATTAAACTACATACAAAATAATTGCACTATATTTAAAATAATAAAAAATTAAATGGCTCTCCAAAATAGCTTTTACCACTGGAGCACACATCAACAAAAATGCCATTTTTACACTATTCAAAGTGCCATTTTAGAGATTTGGCACTCCAAAATAGCACTCCCCACTGGAGATGCTCTAAAGGAACACAAACTTTATCTCTCTAGACGCTGTCGTATAAAAGTCTGTCTCTCTCTCTCTCTCTCTCTCTAAATCATCATCAACATTCACTTGAGACTTCTAACGCAACACTGCTCTCTCTTTCTCAATCTTAAAAAACAGTACCATTTTCTCCCCCCCCTCTTTTTTCAGATAGAAACCAGAGAAGAAGATAAAGTGTTCAATCTTTCCATGGCTGACACAACAGCCAGCAAGCACCCGTCTCCCATCAATGGAGGTAACATCGTTACAGATATAAAGAACCTATCTTCTCTCCTTCGAACAAGGAGAACTGTGACTTTTGCTTATGGCTTCATGTTTGCTTTTGTTGCGTTCACTATCTTCTTGGCTTTCAGTCCTTCTCCAAACTCATCTTCTCCTTGGTTTGCTAATATTTTTAGTACCAGCACCAGCACTAGCGCCGCTTCTGCTGATTCTTATAGATCTCAATTTTCTTCAATTTTCTCTTACTTTTTGCCCAACAACACATCAGCAGCCACCTCACAAGAGCAAGGCAGTGGTTTCTCTTCACCGCCTTCACAAAACGCTACCAGATCTAATAACTCCTTATCCCAGTCACCCAGTACCAAAACAGAAGTTAAAGACCCACCAAGTGTAAAAAACCTCACTCAAAGCACGGTTTTGCAACCGAACCGGACCGCTAATTCTTCAGCTGTCGTTAAAGAGCCTGCCTTAGCAAATAATCGAACTCCAACTGCAGTGAATTCTGATAAAGGTCAAGTTTTAAAGCCAAATCAAACTACAGTTGCTAACCCAACTACAAACCAAGTAGGAGCAAATCAAAGTGAAAATACACCCACGAAGTCAGGTTCTTTGGCAAAGGAAGGTTCTGGGAATCAAGATAAAGGGGATGCAGGCAAGACTGTGGCATCAAATTCTACTGCTTCACCTGTGATGAAACAAAGTAATGCGATGAAACAGAGCAATGAAACCAATTCTGGGATGGAAGTGAAGCAGGAATTTGATAATTTGGTGCAGAATTTGGCAAATTGCGATTTCTTTGATGGAGAGTGGGTCAAGGATGATTCATATCCGCTTTACAAACCCGGGTCTTGTTCATTGGTTGATGAGCAATTTAACTGTATACATAATGGTAGGCCTGATAAAGGTTATCAGAAATATAAATGGAAGCCTAAAGGATGCACTTTACCAAGGTATGTAGTTTCTTTATCAAGTTTTTCTGCTGTTTTTTATGGGGGAAGTTTTCTGTTTTGGGGTTTTGGTTCGTAGAAAATCACACCGGTTTATCAATTTTGATTTTGGGTTTCGTGTTTATTTCGAGATTAGTGAGAATTCGGACCTAGAATTTTAAGTGATCCAGTTATTTTTGGTCTGTCAGTACCTGATTTAGAAAGCTTCTTCTCTTGTTCATTGGATGCATCTATCGAAGTCGTATTGTGGTGTATGATTCGTACAACACTTCAATTGAAATGGATCAATCAAATAAATTTTTGACCTCTTCGTCTTCCTATTTTAATACCAAGGTTTGTCAATCTGTTGTTTTGCTCAGGCTGAATCCTCATGATATGCTGGATATGCTGAGAGGAAAGCGACTTGTTTTCGTTGGTGATTCCCTGAACAGGAACATGTGGGAGTCTCTGGTTTGTATTCTAAGAGGATCAGTGAAAGATCGAAGCAAGGTTTTTGAAGCGAATGGAAGACATCATTTTCGAGGGGAAGCTTCATACTCCTTTGTATTCAAAGTAGGTTATCAATTCCATCTGCTCACTCTTTGTAGCTATAATTCTTGTATTTTCGAGTGATATTCTCCTAACTTTGTGAAATTTCTTGCTGCATGAATGGCAGGATTATAACTGCACAATTGAGTTCTTTGTATCGCCTTTCTTAGTTCAAGAATGGGAAATGCCTGTAAAAGATGGATCGAAGAAGGAGACACTTAGGCTTGATTTAGTAGGCAGGTCTTCCAGTCAATATAAAAGTGCAGATATCATTGTCTTCAATACTGGACACTGGTGGACCCATGACAAAACTTCCAAAGGGTGAGTTCATAGTTTACTTCGATGGTTCTGATGTTTTTCAGTTTCTCTATTTTCTGGAGGACTAAACCACCTACTGGTATTTGCAGGAAAGATTATTACCAAGAAGGGAGTCATGTGTATAACGAGTTGAATGTTCTAGAGGCCTTTCGAAAAGCTTTGACAACATGGGCCAGATGGGTTGATGCAAATGTAAATCCAATGAAATCTCTGGTCTTCTTTAGAGGATATTCTGCTTCCCATTTCAGGTAAAGTGTTATCGATCAATATTTTAATTGTTAATGATAGGTTTCGTTGTATTCTTTTCTCATATCATTTGATTTGATCCCACTTTTCACTTTCGAGGGATTAATGGTAAAGCAATACTTGTTTTTGTGCCCTAGCCCATGTTACTTTCATGGCATCAAGACTTTAAAATAAGAAACTATAGATTAATCTTGGATTTCTCAGATAGTAATGGCACAGATTGTTGTTCAGATCATATTTTATATTTCAGCACCATTAAAGCTCTGGAGCAGGTAATTTAATATCTGCTGCTTCTGTCTTTATGCAGCGGTGGACAATGGAATTCTGGTGGGCAATGTGACAGTGAGGTTGAGCCCATAAAAAACGTCACATACCTAAGGGAGTATCCGTCGAAGATGCTGGTTCTTGAGAAAGTGTTGAGAAATATGAAAACACATGTGACATACCTAAATGTCACACAAATGACTGATTATCGGAAGGACGGGCACCCTTCGGTCTATCGGAAGCAAAACCTGTCACCGGAGCAAAGGAAATCACCGATGCATTTCCAAGACTGCAGCCATTGGTGTCTTCCTGGTGTGCCAGATGCATGGAATGAGATTCTCTATGCCAATCTCCTAGTCAATGAAAAACAGAAGCAGCAAGCGCAGAAGAGGCATAGGTAAAGTAAGAAAAGGCCACGCAAAGTTAGAGACTGCTGCAGTTAAAATATGGAGCTGAAACTGCAGGTACATGCATTATAGATTTTCTCTTCTTTCAATTTTGGGTTACAGAAACAACATGGGGAAAGATCCCAGAAATATAAACTGTGAGAAAAACAAGGCAGATGAGTGAATGTGCTTTCAATAATAGAATCTATTTGTTTATATAAAATGGAAGAAGAGATGACAGAGGAGAGAAGAGATGGAAGGTGAAGTTTAATATAGCTGGGAATCTCACCCCTCTTGTTTCTTTAATCATATTATTCTTCTAGCCTCAAATCAAAGGCTTCGAGGATTGTAAATTTAAAATTATTCACTTTGTTTTTTTCTAATAACAGAGCTCTGTAATTAGTTTTGCGATTTCCCGGAAGTGAACTAGTTGGTGTGGTCAATGTTTTGTTACTTGAAAGCTGAAAATTCCGACAATGAAGACGACCGGCTGTTTTTCTTTTCTAGCTTGGATAGACTTTTTTGCATTAGAGAATTGCTTACGTACGCACTTTGGTCTCTTCCTCACATGCCATGTTTAATGTCTTGAATATTTTACTTCTCCACATAATTGACAGACAGCCTCGGTATGATGAAACACGTGCCATTGCTGCCGGGACGGCTAGAGATTGCCAAGCCTATAATTGATCGGGGTATTTTACTATTTTTAGGGAATTGTGAAGCACGGTTCTGTTTAAAAAAAATAGGGATCAGAATAAAAAAAAGATACACATGTAAATAATAATTAAAAAAGGGTGCTCCTTTGATTCTTGGGCCTGGGTATACGAGCTTGCCATGCTAGCTAAGGCTTGAAGCTCCTGGCCTACATCTTTTTTTTTTTTTTGTCATATGGTTTATTTTCATAATAATTATGCCTTACCTATTCAACTCTTCAACTACAAATTTGTTTAACGCTTGAACCAGCTTATTGGATTCATATAATCCATTTCCTTATTTGAAGTCATGCTATTCATCGTTCATAATCACTAATTCTTGTGTAACTCATACTTTAGGTCTTGTAACCCTTGTCATTGTAGCTTAAATAATATAATTTAAAATACTAGATTTAAACATTTGTGGTCAAATTCCTTTTATATATATATCCAATTCTCCCATGTCGCGGTCCATATATATATATATATATATATATATATATATATATATATAGGTTAGTTTTCTACTCTTTATGCCATTTATTTTCTTTTCCTATATAAATACTTGCACGAGGTTTGATTTTGACATTAGAAATTGTTCCTGCGGCCGACTTAAATTCTCTCCAAAAACATATAATGTGTTGTCATCTCCTGTAGTAATTTTAAAGGCAGGAGAGGACCTAGTGGCCAGTCTTCTTTCAGCCACCTCTAGTGATCATAATATCGGGGTCTGTTTTTTTGATCGCAAAACCCTAAATTTCAGCTTGTTTTACCTGAAATCATCTTCAAAAATATCATATAATCATGAGAATAAAACCCACTTGACAATCACAAAACACCCCCATACACGCTCACCTGATTTTTTTTTTTTTTGATAACCGGGGTATCCGGGTCAGCTTACGCGCACCACAACTAATCCTCGGACTCACTAAATATCCTGCAAACCCAGTGAGCATGTAAGACACCGCGGGGTGACAGACGTGCATGGTAGGACTTAAACCCTGGTGCAGAGAAAGGAAACAAGTCTCTTCAACCGCTAGGCCAAGACCCCCACTTGCCCCATACACACTCTTTTATTTTTTCCCCATGTGTTGACAAGGGACTCATTTTGTTCAAAAACCAGGAGCCCAACCTACCTTGAAAATAAAATTCTCCAAGTGATTGCACTTCATCACATGCCACTGCCAATGCATTTTTTTATATCAATCATCGAGCTTTTATTCTTTGTAATCTCATCATTTTGAGTTATATCAGCATAGATTCTGTGTTTATATTTCTTTCTATTTGAATGATCTCCTATATATGAAGTGTCAATGAATATTCTGAAATTAATTAAAATTAATTTTGTAAAATTGGACTTTAAGTTGCAGTTAAAAGTAAATTAAAAGAGGAGAACCAACTTAAAAAAGCAAAATAGATCCCATTCATAATTATTATAATAATTTTTTAAAAAATCACTCGATGATACATAATTTTTAGATTGGAACTTTTTATGTTAGTATTATCAATGATGGTAAGAATAATTCTATATGATCTTAATTTCTATACAAAAAAAAAATTCCTACGAATATTCAATGACATAAAATATATTTTTTTATTATATATATTTTACTATAATTTTTTCAAATGGATTATTTATTTTCTTCACATGGGTCACATAGAAATCATCATGATGTGATTTTTAATTAAAACTTGTTTTATTCTTACGATGATAAGCTCTTTTTTTTTTTTTTTTAAAAAAACATGTTATTAATAAAAAAAATATTTTGTAAAGACAAAAAAGAAATACGTAAATAGGAAAAAAGAGTTTTAATTGAAGAAAATTTGGACAAAAAATCGAAAAACTAAAGCAAAAAACTGCTTGCTCGGCAAATTGGTTGTTGAAGAATGAAAAAGATAAGAAGTTGTTGGAAGAAAAAGGATAACCATCTCCCCTGTTTTCTGCTGTAATTTTGTTATTCTTTTTCTGTTATTCTTTTTGTTACACCTGACATGCTTTTGGTATATTGTGGGCTGCACATCATGCACACCCCGTGTGGTAGTACAAAGTAAAGGCAGGCCTGATGTGTATAAATAGAGCCTTTATTCAATTTGTACAGTAGAGAAAATTAATGAAAAGCTCAAAGGTGCAGAACTTCTCTCGCAACCTTCTCGTCCCATTCTCTCATCTTTTCTATTCCGCAGCTTCTAATATTTCTTACATGGTATCAGAGCTCGGTCTCTAAACAACCTCTTTCAGCTCCTTCATTTTTAAAACAACCATGGACACTGAGAACCAACAAACCCTTCAACAAACACCACCCTCAACTGTGCAATCGACCTCACGATTCCACAACCTATCAGACCAAAATAACCCATACAGACTAGACAATAGCGATACTTCAGTTCTCAGTCTTATAACCGATTCACTAACCACAGAAAATTATGTCACTTGGGCAAAAGCCATGAGAAGGGTTCTTCGAGCCAAGAACAAGCTGGGTTTTGTTGATGGCAGTATCACAAAACCATCAGACCCAAATGATCCCCTCCGAGAAGCATGAGAAAGATGCAACGACATGATTGTTTCCTGGATTCATAACTCTGTAAGTTCTTCAGTGAAATCATCCTTCGTCCTTGTCGATAATGCATATGAAATTTGGAATGAACTTTGTGAGAGGCTTACTCAGCAAAATGGACCGCAAATTTTTCAATTGAAAGGAGATCTGGCGAATTTAACCCAAGGAAATGATTTGGTTAATGTTTATTATGGAAAATTGAAATCAATTTGGGATGAGTCATCTTTACACTGTCCCATGCCAGAGTGTTCTTGTGGTCAAATGAAAATCCTAATTGATCGCTACCAACAAGACTGCGTGATTCAATTTCTTATGGGCTTGAATGAAACGTATTCTAACGTGCGGGATCAGATTATGCTGATGGATCCCATACCACAGGTCAGCAAGGTATTCTCCCTTGTACAACAGCAAGAAAAACAGCATCAAATGCTTCTCAGCACATCTGCACCTGACTCAATGGCTCTTTTCACTAGAAACGTGTCCACACCTTTCAAGCCCTTCAGCAGGACTTATTGCTCTCACTGCAAGATTCAAGGACATTCCATAGAAGATTGTTTCAAACTGGGTAACTCGAAACCACCTATTTGCAGTCATTGCAATATGAGTGGTCATTTGGCAGAAAAATGCTACAAGTTGGTGGGATACCCTCCTGGGCATAAGCTGTACAACAGAGGAAAGAGACCAGGCGTTCATACCAGGCAGACCAACATGGTTGTAGCATAAGATTTCCCAAAGAATCATGTTGATAAAATGGATTTGATCTCAAATCAATACCAGAAAATTCTCAATCTGCTCCACGAGAAGCACAGCCCAGTCCCAAACATGCCCATGGCAAACACCACAAGTCTTCCATCTATGTCTGGTATCGCTACTTGTCTTTCCACTTATGCACATAAATCTTTTGATGTCAATAACACTCCATGGATTATAGACACGGGAGCTACAAATCATATGATTTGTAGCACTGTGTTCTTCTCAGAAATCACAGCCACCGTGTCTTATAGTGTCAAACTTCCCAATGGCCAAGAAACCCCAGTCACACATATAGGAACTGTCAAACTCTCGAACTTAATCACTCTCAAGAATGTTTTGTGCGTTCCTTCTTTCACTTTTAATCTCCTTTCTGCACCTACACTAACTAAGAGCATCTCTTGTTGTTTCATTTTCTTGTCCAATTTCTGTTTTCTGCAGGACCTCACATCATGGACGACGATTGGATTGGGTGAAATGAAGGATGGCTTATACCAATTTCAGCACATCCAAGTATCTTCTACTGCTTTGATGTGTGAATTATCCAAACATCTTGATGCTAATCTTTTGCATTCTGCTTTTACCGCAAACACTAGCCCTATCTTCAATTTGTGGCACTACAGATTAGGTCACATTTCCAATTCTAGGTTGAAATTAATCAAAGATCCCATTGTAATCAAGAACTCTTGTTTTATCGACAATGCAACTCCTTGTTCTGTTTGTCCCATGGCAAGACAACATAAGCTCTCTTTTGATCAAAGTTTGCACAAATCTTCTTGGAACTTTGAACTTGTACACTGTGACTTATGGGGGTCATGTTCAGTAACTGCATATGATGGTAGATATTTCTTGACAATTGTTGATGATAAGTCACGTAGTACTTGGGTTTATTTGCTCAAAAATAAATTGAACACACAAAAATCTCTAGAATCCTTTTATAACCTTGTTAACACCCAATTTGGAACCAGAATTAAGTACCTAAGGAGTGACAATGGAACTGAGTTTCAGATGACAGATTTTTACCGGAAAAATGGAATAATTCATCAAAGGACTTGTGTAGAAACCCCACAACAAAATGGGATAGTTGAAAGAAAACATCAACACATCTTGAATATTGCTAGAGCTCTTAGATTCCAAGCAAATTTACCCCTTGAATTTTGGAGTGATTGTGTCCTCACATCAACTTATATTATGAACCGCATTCCTACACCTTTGCTGCAAAACTTAACACCCTATGAAGCTGTCTTCAATCATCATCCCACTTATGGACATTTTAGAGTTTTCGGGTGTCTTTGTTTTGCTACTACTTTAAGTCAAGAAAGAAGAAAATTTGATTCTAGAGCAAGAAGGTGTATTTTTCTTGGTTACCCATTTGGGGTAAAAGGCTATAAGCTGCTGGATTTGGAAACCAATGATACTTTTTTGTCTAGAAATGTAACCTTCCATGAAAGCATTTTTCCTTTCAAAACACCTACAGCACCTCCTGATCCAGCTTCTCCCATAGTACAACAACAACATAATATTTATACCTTAGACCCTTTAAACATCATTCCCACCTCTTTCGATCCTGCAACTGATAATTGTTGTTTGCCTTCCAATTTTGATGATATGTCTTCCAGTGCAGTCCCTTTACCTGAAACAAGTGACACAAGTAATTCACCTCCTCACTTGCAATCAAGTCCCTCTCTCACAGAGCATTCACCCATCTCCACTTCTTCATCTCCTCACATACCAGTTTGAAAATCTGCTAGAGTAAAACAAGCCCCTAAATACTTGCAAGATTTTTATTGCCAGCAGGTCTCTCTCAATTCACTCAATCCAATTCAGCCCACGACAGTTGAGGTTCTTCCAGGTAAACAATTTCACTTGAGTAATGTTCTTTCATACAGTCAGTTTTCATTACCTTTTCAAGTATTCTCTGCCTCTATATGTTCCCATGTAGAACCACAAACATATGCACAGGCTGTACTTGAACCTCACTGGCGTGTAGCTATGCAGAATGAGTTGGAAGCATTGGAATCTAACCAGACATGGATCATGACAGACTTACCCCCTGGAAAAAGGCCTATTGACTGCAGATATGTGTATAAAATCAAGTACAATTTAGACGGTAGCATTGAGAGATTCAAAGCAAGATTGGTTGCAAAGGGGTACACGCAACAAGAGGGTATTGATTATCAGGAGACATTCTCTCCTGTTGCCAAGCTGGTCACGGTCCGTTGCCTCTTGGCCATTGCTGCTGCAAAGGGTTGGGGTTTGTATCAGTTTGACGTTAATAATGCTTTTATTCATGGAGATTTGCAGGAAGATATATATATATGAGACGCCCCCCTGGGTACACTCAAGGATCTCCCCAGCAAGTTTGCAAATTACTCAAGAGTCTCTATGGTTTGAAGCAAGCGTCACGGCAATGGTACTCAAAATTCTCCACCTCTCTGATTGAATTTGGTTTCTATCAATCCAAGTCAGATTACAGCTTGTTCATCAAGCATGATGCTCACTCTTTCACGGCACTTTTAGTATACGTTGATGACATCATAGTTGCAAGTAATTCCTCCACTGTTGTCGAAGAAATCAAGGTGTTTCTCAACAACAAATTTAAGATCAAAGATTTGGGGAAACTGCGATATTTTCTTGGGATTGAGATCTCCAAAACAACACAAGGGATACAAATATGTCAAAGAAAATATGCTCTCGACATCCTAGCCAGTTCAGGAACTCTAGGGTCTCGACCTTCAAAACTCCCCATGGATCAAAATCTTCGACTTAGCCGAGAAAAGGGTGATAAACTGTCTGATCCTACCTATTACAGAAAGTTGGTTGGACAACTTTTGTATTTGACAATAACCAGGCCGGATATATCCTATAGTGTGCAGAATTTGAGTCAATTCATGGATCAGCCTACAGACCTTCATTTGGCAGCAGCATACAAAATTCTGAAATACCTTAAAGGGACCCCAGGGCAGGGCCTTTTCTTTCCTTCGAATAATTCCCTGGATCTAATAGCGTATTGTGATTCTGATTGGGCATTTTGTCCTGACACCAGGCGTTCCGTTTCGGGGTTTTGTGTTTTCCTTGGTTCATCTTTGATCTCTTGGAAATCCAAGAAGCAATCAGTTGTGTCTCGATCCTCAGCAGAGGCTGAATATCGTGCAATGGCCACCACTAGTTCAGAAATTACTTGGTTGCGTTTTCTGCTCACAGACCTGCAAGTTCCCCATTCTCATGCTGCTCAGTTATATTGTGATAATCAAGCTGCATTGCATATTGCCTTGAACCCAGTTTTCCATGAAAGGACCAAGCATATCGAGTTAGATTGTCACCTAATTCGTGAAAAAATTCAAGAAGGTATTCTGAAGACAGCACATGTTTCCACAAAGCTTCAGCTGACCGATGTTTTTACAAAGGCTCTTCCTGCAAACTTGTTGTCTTCTCATTTATCCAAGATGGGCATTGTGAATTACTATGCTCCATCTTGTGGGGGGCTGTTGAAGAATGAAAAAGATAAGAAGTTGTTGGAAGAAAAAGGATAACCATCTCCTCTGTTTTCTGCTGTAATTTTGTTATTCTTTTTGTTACACCTGACATGCTTTTGGTATATTGTGGGCTGCACATCATGCACACCCCGTGTGGTAGTACAAAGTAAAGACAGGCCTGATGTGTATAAATAGAGCCTTGTATTCAATTTGTACAGTAGAGAAAATTAATGAAAAGTTAAAAGGTGCAGAACTTCTCTCGCAACCTTCTCGTCCCATTCTCTCATTTTTTCTATTCCGCAGCTTCTAATATTTCTTACATTGGTGTCTCGGTTTCTTGGAGGAAAAAAGAGTAGGTTGTTGAAAATAATTTGATGATAATGTATTGTCATGATGAACTTACGATGTAAATAAAGCAAAATGAATAATGCACATATTTTTTATTTTTTGATAAAAAAAATCAAAATTAAAGAAAACACTTGCAGTTTTTTCTATCTACTCTCTCAACGAATTTATAGCATAAAGTAGCAACCCGCAGTAGCATAATTCATAGCACAGGCGATGAAACTAGCTTCCTCACAATCTTAGCAACTCGTACATCCACGCCTGCCCCGCCTCCTTCCATCGCTTTGCAGCTTCTCTGCTGAAACTAATTTTGCCTTCCTAGCATTCCTCATCTCTCTGTAAAATCTCATTTCCCATCACCACATGTTCCAACTCTGACTTGAAAATATCATTCTCATCGACATTGCTGTCTGGCATGAGCTTATCATCCTCACACCATCTTGATGAGCAGTTTTTGAATCTTCTGCTTGACCCAGATTTTTTTATGAACTCCCAATTGGTGTGATTTTTCTGACAATTGTGATACTGTAACACTCGAATGAATATTTTCCGAGTGATTAATCATAGGCTATAAAGTTACCTTTAGATCATCCAATTTCATTGCTGCTTCTTCTAGTTTGTCAAAAAGATGGCCCCGTCCAAATCCCGGCCATGCAGACTCGAGCCTTCTGTATCGCATCATTTTCTGAGTGGTACTGGTATACATGTTGCGACATAGCTCCACTCTGGAATCCTGGGCAGTAGCTGGAGAGATCTGATCATGGCCACATCTGGAATTCAATCGTTGTTTCGATCACACCACTTGTTTTGGAGAATTCAAGAAGAATCATTGAAGCGTGCTCCAAAATGTAACATATTAATAGCCATGTATATTAAAGAAGTTGAAAAAGACTTGGAAAAAGACGAGAGCTTGTATCCAAGACAATTACCAACGTTTATTTATCTCATGTACCTTCTTGTCAGAGTAAGATAACAACAACTACACAAATTACAACGACATCCCTGTGCGAGAATTAGAAGAGAAAAAATATCAAACAACAGTATAGTTGATGTGAATTGGTTCAGCAGATACCAACTATTACCATTGTACATTTTTAAATAGTTACAGCTTATTGAATACAGCACAAGACAAGATACAAATAAAGCTGGAAAGCTATGCAAAAAGAACCTGAGAGCTTGAAGGTGTTAAGTCACAGAAACTATCTGGCGGATCCACCGCATGCCATCTAACACTGAAGCTCCATTTCTTCTCACAAATGCCCTTTGGCTGCAGCCTAGAGATATGGCCCACAACAACATGAAGATTCCTGCCCACAACATAGATTTTGCAATCACAAGCACTGACAGCAAATGGTTTAGAAATTTGTTCTGGCAAGGGAGGCCCTTCTATTGTTTCCCAGGAATCAATTTCTGCATCGTAAACCTTGAGCTTCATCCGTTCAAGATCTGAAACCACAAACAAGCGCCCATAGACCACTACACTGGAACCAGTCCAACCTTCTCTCAATCCAAAAGCCATGTTCTCCCATTTATCAGTCCTTGGATCATAAATTTGACCCCTGGGAGCAAAAAAGAATGGCCACAACCACCCTTCTGTCACAAGAAGCTTCCCATCAAGAACTGCTGCATCATAAGATGCCATGTTTGTTCCCATGTTCGCAATTCTACGCCAATTCCCTTTTACAGGATCCAAAACCTCCGCTGAGTCTAGCTCAAAAAGGTCAGAGCTGTTGCCTCCTGCTACATATATCATCCCTTCAATTACCCCGCTAGCAAAAAATGATCTAGCTGTTATCATCCGATTCATCACAGTCCAACGATTCTTTTGCATCTCATACTTCAAAACCAAGTCAAGGGGAGAATCAACATCAGAGACCATACCACCACAAACAAAGAGTGTGCCATCATTAGCTACTGAAACACATCTTACTCCATGAGGGCAGACCTTGTCTTTACAAGGCATTGCCGGTATAACGTGCCAAGAAAAGTGGATAAGGTCTAAAACATGCCACTGGATCTTTCCAGTGCACTTGTGGAAAGCAAAGACAAAGAGCCAAGGATCCTTGAACCCCAATTCCTTTCTACGGGTGAAGAACCGCTCCTTATTACCAAGCAATAAATGCCATCTCTTACAAACAGCTTTGCAGGCTGCATGGCTCTGGACTGGAACCCGGAGAAGACAACTGAGTGCGATATCATCGGGAAGCCCAGGAATAAGGGGCTCATATTGCAGAGATAACTCAAACTCTGGTGAAGGGTTTAACAATGAAGATTGGATCGCAGCCACTCTAAATTTGGGGGATAATGTAATCTGGGAGTCCCCTAGTCTATGTACCAGTGCCTGTTGAGACGATAATCGAACCCTTTGCATCTTTCTGTCCGACGACAAAATAAATGGCTACCTTCCAAATAACAACCGAACAGGCCCTTGTTGAACTACGAGATTCCCTATCTGTGTTATCTCACCAAATTGATAACCATACAGTAGAATAACAATAAGCAGCGCAAGGATTTTTCCTTCTCCAGTTCTTATTCCTTTACAATTGTATCTCAATCGAAAGGAAATCCTCCATTTATGAAATTATACAGAGTAAACCAAAAATTCCTCCTTTACAAATCCCTTGTTATAATAATGAAAGATCATACATACTACACCTTAAACCCTCCAAGAAAAAAGTCCAAATTCAAACTCATATACATCAAAGGTTATTACTTTAGAAAGTCTACCAAACCCAAACTCAAAACATTGTTTTTTCTATCACCACTTCCATTAATTAAGATATCACGTAGCACTCTAAAATTCATGTCTATCGAAAGACAATTACCAAATATCAATACCCCAGAACAAGAAAAGCTCCATTCACTATGCTAACACCTAACACGAACAAAAAGCAATAGCCAACAAAAGAAGAAGAAAAAACAGATGTGAAATCAACAAGAATTGGGAGCTGCAACAATGATCAAACAATACAAACCAAAAGTAGCAGAAACCTCAACTTAAACAGAGAAAAGAACAAACTAAAGATTAAAAAACTCAAAAATGAACTTACAAACAAGAAATAACTGTTTTGGATAGCTCCTTTGTTAAAAAGATAGTGACTTTTGATGGAATTTATTTAGCTTCGGCTCTTGGCAAAGTAATGCTATTCTTCTTTTCAAGGAAAAGATTATATAAAATTACGTGGGCAAACATCTTTGAGTATTGAGACAACCAAGTCCACGCGCAAATGGGCTTTGTTTACACTTCTATAGTCGGTGAATTGCATTAGAGGTCCCCACGTTTTAGATTTTAATTGGTTGAACCTCGAATCATTTACAGGGGCATTTGTGATTTCATAAACACTTGAAATTGAAATTTTTTATTTTTATTTTTGTTTTAAATTAAAAAAATATTGATATTTTTAGATCATTTTTATATGCTAATATCAAAAATAATTTTAAAAAATAAAAAAAATATCATTTTGATAATTTTTTAAATGAAAAACACTTTAAAAAATAACTTCAACCATACTCTCAAACAGTTACATATAACACTTTGGCAGAGCCACTCTATTGCAAGGACCATCCATAACCCTCCATTCACTTGTTTGTTAAATTATTTTTTAAATATTAACACATCAAAATATTTTGAAAATACTAAAAAAATATTAAGTAAAAGATAAAAACAAAATTTTTGATTTTTTTTTTTAAATGTAGTCCCAATCAAACACTAAAAGTTTTTGCTAGCCACACAAAACCAAAAGCAGTTGCACAACCTTCAACCTAGTTTAACCTTTTGATTTATTTATGACTAGGGTCAAAAAATAAAATTTCACTTTGTATTATAATCTATTTTAATTCGGTGTCAATTTTCATAAATAACAAAAAAGAAATTAAAAATACTTTAAAGTAAAAAATATATATTTTGAGTCGACTGAACAAAGTTTGTAGGTTTTCATTAGATATGATAACTGTTCAAATGATCTAATCGAAGAACATGAAGGATCAAGGACAAGATTTGACACATTGATATAATTTGGGAGGTCCTATTAATTCAATCAAAGCTTAATTGGATATTTGTTTTGTTTTTATAGCTAACATTGACTTCAATTGAAAGTTTTATAGGGACAATGATCACTTTGAAAAAAAATAAAAAATAAAGGAGTTTGTTTAATGCTGGCCAACTCAACTGAAATATCTTTCTTTGTTTAACTTCAATTTGGCTACATGTTAAGAATACAAGAGGATAAAACTTGAAACAATGGTAGTTTTCAAGGATCACTTTGAACTTTCACAACAAAATGTTATCATCTCAAAGGCACAATAAGCATCCTTCTTCGTCTTCTTCCTTGAGAGAGAAATTGGAATAATACAACCCTGACCATTGCTTTTCAAAGCCAAAACCTTGCCTTCTTCTAACTCTCACTTGTACAAGACCCTAGTAGCTACCTCCTTTCATATACTTCCAACCCACACACCTCATCATCATAGGGTTTCCTAATTTTAAGCCTTTTTTTAACCATTTTAGATGTCGTCATTTCATAACATTGGCATCATCTAGTCTTCGAATCATGATAAGTTTTTATGTTTATCTAGTTTTCTCGAGTGATTATTTCGTTGACCCTCTCCAAGAAGAAATCACATGCTCTAGAACTAAACTTGTGGTCCTAGTTTCTATCTTGTTTGCATATCTAGCGGTTCATGATGATCTTGTTAAGTTGGAGATAAGAAATGGCGAGAAGGAAAGAAAAGAGAGATTTCTAAGAGAAAATTTGAGGATTTAAAAAATTAGGGTTTTGGATCTCTCGTAACTTTGAAAAAAAGTAGGTTGTATGGTCTCAATTTAGTGTTTGAACACGAGGTTTGAGATTTATAAAAACCCTTTGTTTTCATTTCATTTCCCAATCAATCCTTAGGTTTTGAGAACCAAAACAAATCCAATCCTTTCTTCAACAACTTGTTCTTATTATTTTAAAACCCGTATATTCTGTAAATTATACTAGAAGAAAATTAATTTTAACTCTTAATATAAGCTAAAGTTAATAAAAAGCCATATGGGCTAGGCCTTGGGCTTCTTCATGGGCTTATACAGCACACCATAAGCTTGAATTGTAGGGTGAGATGGAAATATTAACTATTATAGATTAAAATATTATATTACCTTTGACAAAATAGTAAATAACAAAACAAACTTAAAAAGAGAAAAAAAAACCCTTGATTAAAGACTTTTGCATTACTCTAAGAACATTTAAGTAATTTAAACATGTATTAAAAAAAATTAAAACTACTATTACATGTCACACATATATATTTTATGTATTTAAAAATAAAATAAAATAAATTCCATTACCTCTCATTAGCCAAGCCATTCCCCTTGTCTTTGTAGTTTAAAAATTACCTTTTTTTTTTTTTTTTTTAACGAATAACACTTTATATCATCTTAACAAACAGACAAAAAGGGAAAAAAAGTTGCTGTAAGAGAAAATCTAGACAGGCAATCAACTATAGCACATCTCACATCTGCATTGGTGCTTCTTATTCCTGGTCACTGCAAGCTGAACTCTCCAGGCAACCAGCGATGGGTCAATGGGTCCATGATTTGAGCATTATTGAGTGAGACATTCTTCGGCGAGTTTGAAGATGATAAATAATTGCAGCAGGAGTAGTTTGTTGACCTTAACTCGCCAGGAGACACCGTGATCTTTCAAGAAATTGTAATGCTTAAAAGAATGAAAAAATGAATCCGTCAGACTGTTGCTTGTTAATAACACCATTAATTTATATACATTTTGTTTTGTTTTGCAGAGAATGGACAACGGAGAGGCCAAAACTCGGACTCGTTTCTGACTATCTGATCCCATGGCTGTCTTTATTAGGCAGGAGGCTGGGGATGAGAGGGAGAGATGTAGCCATAAACCATAGGAACACACCCTACCAAACGAGGAAAGATAAGGGGTTATGCACCAGCAGGGGTTTGTCCCAGCGGTAGTTGGAGGACGCTTCTCTTTAAGAAATCGTGGTTCTGAGTGTTCCAATGGTATTTGGAGGGTGTCCCCTTTCATGATATCCTGGTTCGATCCCTGTCCAGTATGCCTATTATCCCCGCGGTGTCTTACATGCTCACTGGACTTGCAGGATGTTAAATAGATCCGGTGAATAGTTGAGGTGTGCGCAAACTGGCCTGGACACCCCGGTTATAAAAAAAATAAAAATAAGAGGTTGTGCTGAGTAGATACAGTATTAAGAGTTTGGATTTATGGATTTGTTTTTCCTATGATTGATCTCAAATTCATATCTTGTAATTATTAATATAATAATCCCTGTAAACTGTTAGTCATGCTCATGAAATGATATCCACCAAAGATTTATGGTCGTTAATTAGAGCTCATGAGATCAATTAAAATTCATAGACACCCAAATATATATATATAAAGAGATAAAAGAGAATGAGAAAAATAAACCTCCAAAGTGTATTCCATACAAAAATCAATTAAATACAACGGGTGGTAAAATCAACTTCTCTCAAATTGGAGGTCTAGTTTCTAGCCAAATCTCTTGATCAGTCAACAAAATATATCCAGCCAGTCTTTCAAGCATCCCCAGTGTTTAAAGAAGACAGAATGAAATTAATTATGACAGGGAACAAAGAAAAGCACCGGAGACAAAACTATTTACAGATGGTAAAGGAGATCACTTTTCCTCCTGTCTTTCATTTTTTTTTTTTTAATTTTTACTAGTCGTTGTGAGTAATGAAGCAGCTTGGTGAGCTTGGCCATGTGACAAAGGAAATAACCTAGGCTTGGCAGACAGTGACAATGTTTTAGAGGCGGTGGTGCTAATGGATGGATTGGTGGTGGCCGTGGTGGTGCCGGAAGAAGAGGTTGTGGTGGTGGCCACGCGCTCACAAGAAGGGCACATGGTGAGAGTGGTGGCAGGAAGCTGCTTGTAGAAAGGTTGCGAAGTTTTCAAAGCTCTTAATTCTTGCAGTTCCTTTTGTAACCTTCTGTTCTCTTTTGTCAGTGTCTCGCAGCATCTCTTTAAATACTCACAATCTACTTCTGTCTGCTTCAATTTTGTCCTGTATACCATTCAATTCAAAACAAAAACAAAATCCAAATTCATTCGAATTTTCTTCCTTTTTCAAATAAAATTCTCAAAAGATAATACGAGTAAAGAAAAGGTACCTTGCCCTTCTGTTCTGAAACCACACTTCTACCTGGCGAGGACGAAGATTCAACTGCTTCGCTAAAGCTAGCTTTTGCTTCTGCTTGATTTAAACAAAAAAGAGAATCATCAAGAACTGAACTCTAAACAATCACATGCAAGTTTTGGGATTCAGTGAGAAATAAAATCAAGAAATCACTTCATTTTATTCGAGTTATAACTTACAGGATTAAGGGTATTGTGTTCTTTGAAACTTTCTTCAAGAAAAGCTGATTGCTCTTTGGAAAGCCTCAGTTTCTTCCTTGTCAAACCGTTGTCTTCGTCGTCACTTGTTGCTCTTGAAGCCTCTAAATCTCTCTTATTGCCTCCCCCACTTCTAATCCCAAAATCCACTTGAAAGGACGAGGCCGCGCTATTTGGCGACGAAAGCGCTGCTCCTTCATCAGCATCATCCATGGACGAACGGTTCACGTCAAACCCTCTCCCTGGCCCTTCAGTTGAGCCCGGTTCAGACACCACTGAGAAATTCAAAACCAAGCCACGAGGCTAACACGTGAGAAAAGTAAACAAAACCAGAAGTTTAAAAACCTGTGCAGAATCGATGAAAAAACTAGTTCAAAGAGAGTGACGTTACAGTTATCTGTCAGCCATGGAAAGCGAATCTTTGAAGGAGGCTGGTGCCTAAGAGGAACAGGAGAGAAAGGTAAGAGAACAAGTTGAAGTGGTGGATCTGACGAGACTCTTCGCTGATCATCTTCTTGACGATTATTTTCATGGCTGCCTAGCTTGTCGTGTGATCTTGCTGGTGCTGTAAAACCACTCCCTAAGCCCATGCAAAACCCAAGATCCTTGCTCGATAACTTTGGAGTTTTGTCGAGAAACTTGAAAGGCTTGGAAGCGTCACCTAAACTCAAAGCTAGCTCCATTAGTTTGGAACACAGATGGGGTTTCAGAAAGGAAAACAAACACAGAATGACAGATCTCCCTCTCCAACCCTGGTGGTGCCTTTATATTTCTTTTGCCTTGTGGGTATAAGGATTGACCGACAAATCCAGGTTGACAAGCACACGTGAATCTATATAAATATCCAACGGTTCACACGAGAGAGAGAGAGATTTTCCATGGAAGAAGAAAGAACTAAGAAGAGGGGCAATCAAGCTTAAGCATATGCTTGATTATTTTAAGGAGAAACGAAATGGAAATATGTAGTCTTTTGACTTTATTGAGAAACAAAGATATGATTGGTAGTATTATATTTATTTATTTATTAATATCTAAATCATCATTGCCATTAAAAAAAGGTGGTGGGGTAGGTCCAGGGCAACATAATTTATTTTCCCTGTTTTCCTCTTTGGTGTACGCTTAGACACACACACACATTTTTCTATTTTAATAACGTGAGGTAGAGACTATCTTGATCACGCTTAGCTCGAGTGGTATGGGCCATGGCCACCTTTTTTTGACAAAATAATAATAATGCAATTATTTAGGAATAATGCTAGATAATTAAGGAGTAGGTTTTTTAAACTGTGATGATGTCAGCAATAGCCTCTTCTATGAGCTTGTTAGAGGTTGCTTAAAAAAAAATATATTTATAAATATATTAAAAAAATATTTTACTATTTTTAAAAATTATTTATAATATTAGCATATCATAATGATATAAAAATATTAAAATTTAATTTAAAATAAAAATAATATTTTTTAAAATATTTTTGAAATGAATTATCGACACCCCTAAATCCTATAGGGAATTGCTAAATTGAAACAAGTTTCTTGAATAATTCGATTATCACATCCTAATCAATCTTCCAAATAATTGGGTTCTCAGCAATAATACGATCGAGGAAATAATTAAGAAGTAATCCTAGGGCTGTGATCATGCAGCCATGCTGTTTTTGTTGACTGAATAAATAGTACCGTTGTTCTTCTTCTTATTATTATTATTATCATAATTATGATTATGTCTGTTACCACATATAATTATAGTAATCAAGTGATGTGGTTCTGGTAGAAGTGTTCGAGCTATGTATTATATATCTTAAATTCAATTCAAAATATATTTATTTTATAAGAGCTAAAATGTTTTTCTACATCCGTAAAACATGACCAGAAGATAGTTTACTTCGCATGAAAAAACACAATTGCGGAGAAGAAAGCAATACGGTGTCGTTTGTTCGAATAGTAATAACCCACCACAGGGTTATTTCATAACTTTGCAGTTTCCAAGTTATTTACTACACGACTGCTACTGGTCCTAAGTCCTAACTATCTTTGTAGTGGATATCATGGAAATGAAATGAATTACTGGTGGCATGTGACTAAAGTTGTCAGTTTTGTTTTAGGTTATGTTTTATTTTTTCTAATTAGAACAAAATATTTTGATTTTAGAGTGTTTCGGCGTACCGTTTCGAGATTGTATTGTTTACATATATATATATATATGAAAAAATTAAAAAGAAAAAAATTAAATATATTTTTTATTTTTTTATAAAATCAAAGTTGACGCAACAATTTTATTTTTTATAATATATATTTTTTAATTTTTATTGTTGGAATCCACAGTAATCTGTGTCTAGGTACACAGTGAAACGTCCACGTCTTTTATTTGTTTTTTTTTTAAAACAAAATATGAAGTGTGTAGGTTGTTTTGATATGTTTTTTTTTTTATATATAAATCAAAGTGTAAATTAAAAGGTTTATATAAGTATCTAATTAATTAAATTAATAATTACTTTTGTAAATAAAAAATATTTAATAATAACAAATTTGTTTTTTTTTTTTAAAAAAACTAAAAGATGAATATATATATATATCAATATATTCCATCACACAAAATTAGATATTCAACCGATTATGCTTAGTAAACTTATTTAATTAAATTAATAAAAAATAAATTCACACCATAAATCATGCTTTAAAAATCGTTTGAAATAAAAAATAAATACAAATAAAATTGACGGAATAAACTCACATAGATTAGTCACATTAACAATATTATTTAAAAAGAAATATTTATTTTATAAAAAATAAACAATTATAGATGAATTGGATTACTTATATTTAGAAAAAGCATGCAAGGATCATTACCTAGATTATGAGATCATGGTAAATTTATAGTATGTGTTTTTTAATTATGACAGAAAAGATGTTAAAAAAGTTAATGCTTCGAATCCCTGATAAGTCAAGTATCAAATAAATAAATGTTTCAATTAAAAATAAAAAGATAATTTAAAGGTAGCAATTGATAGTAAATCATTTCTAGAAAACTTGGAAAAAAAGCAAAAGAAACTTTTCAAATAGGGTGTAAGCGTGATGTGTGAACAGAGAGGGAAACACATCGGGAAGATATTAGTCAGATAGCACGATGTTTGACCAAAAACTGCCCCTTCTTTTTCTTCACTGAAGCAGACAAAGAGACCAATCTCTTACTTCTCCAAGAAAAGTCTGCTTGCATAATTTTGAGAGGCCCAATCTTCTTCCTTTTGTGTCTCTTAAGTAGCTAAACTAGGCATTAGATTGTAATGATTATATATATATATATATAGTGGGCCCCCCATGAAGGCCACATCAGACTTAGGTATCCAATGAGGCCGTCGTATTTTACAGGGTCATCAAATGGGTTTCGATTTCTCTGTCTTGACGAATAAATGTGTAGAGTGAGAAGGGGTTTCAGAAATTTAAAAATGTTATTTTTCTTTGATTTAAATGAATTTTTTAAATAATTTTAACGTGATAATATTAAAAATAATTACAAAAGCAAGCAGGCACAGGAGAGACTACCGGAGGAGTGAAGAGGTTGGGGGAGGTCCCATGCGCGTGGGATGACTTTTCCACAAGGTCGTAATTAAAATGTACATCCAGCGGGTGTGAGGAGGTCAGACATGTCATGCTTTTCGGGTCATTGCAATAATTGAAGTCATGCAGGCTTTAATGATAAGTTTGGACGGGGGCCATGATAGGGATAGAGTGCTCCCACCTCTCATATATTTTATAGCGCCACCACCGCCACCACCACCACCACCTACCACAGCAGCACCGCCACCCCTTCGCTTTGCAGTATACTAATCTAATTCAAAGACCAACCATTTCGACAATCATAAGGTTTCTATTGAGGTAGTCAAGGCCGTGGAAAGCCACCAAACTAGACATCATGTATTTCCCCTCGTGCCTTAATCATATAAATCTTTTTCATTTAAATATTTTGCCGATTAAGCAGGTGAACCATTTTTTACATACCATATGAATCCCTTCATGTAGCCTTTAGATTGGAATGCTTTTATTTTCTTCCTTGTTAGAATTTTTTTCCTTAATCATTTCTATGACTAAAGATGAGTATAAGGAACGAATTTTAGATAGCATTATTCTAATTTTTCTACTATTGGTATGGTCCTTCGATCATCTTCATCGTTTATAATTATTACTTTTTTCTTCCGAGTTTTAGAGATTTATGATTAACTTTGTGGGTTTATCTTATTGAGATAGGTTTGTACATCTATATGTGTGTGTGTGTGTGTGTATTTATTTCATGTGTTGATTGAATGGTTAATATAAAATGATTATAAGTACTTCACGTGATGCTTAAACATGTAGAAAAAATTAGAGTACTTTTAGAAGCATTAAATGATTTATATTTTCTGCTGAATAAAAATAATATTATATATAAGAATAGAAAATTTAAGAGAAATTGATGAACTAATTTAGATTTCAACAAGTACCTAAAACAAAATACGGAGTTGAATAAGAGGCCTGGAAACAAATAATTTATATCCCAATATGATGAATTCCATAAGAACTTCAATGAATATATGAGTTTGTCTCATGGTAGAGTGAACTAGACTTAGACTCTTATGGTTGAGGTTACCTACAGAACAAAACTCTAAGTCAGAATGAGTTATGTTAAGTAGATTTTTATATAGAATTAATATTTATTTTTCATTGGATCAACATGTATACCTACAGAAATATTTTAACATGTTGTATCAAGATTATCACAATGAATATTAGAGAAATTAACATGAATATAACAAGATTATCACAATGAATATTAGAGAAATTAACATGCATATAACAAGATTATCACAATGAATATTAGATAAGCTAATATGTATAACTACAAAAATAGTTTTAAAATACCTGTTTATGTCAAACTTTCAAGCCATATATAAAGTCAAGTTAATCATAAATTCAATTTGGGAGACAAGACTATTCCTAAAATTCTTAGGGATATAATTAAGCAAATTGTATATCTATAATTAAGCAAAAAATGAATAATTCTAAACATGCTTGATAAAATATAATCCTATTGCCATTAAATTAGTAAATATGAAGACGAGGGTTAATTTATTAGATTAATTTAAAAAAAAAACTAAATCCCACAAATGAACTTTAACAAATGAGAGAGAATTAGCAGAATTGAAATATCAGTCAGTAGCATGCATGCATATATATATATATATATATATATATATATATGGGTCATCATATTGCTTACTGTTATTAGCTAATAATAATACAACGCAATGATTTCTCGCATAGCATCATTGCTCATATCAAAGGTTCATAGAAGGACCACGTTACAGAATCATGTTCTTATGGAATGATGATTCGCCATAGCACTATCTTGCAGGTGATCGAACCGACCGAGAAATTATGACCCTGTAACTATTTATATGATAGTTTAATCCACACACACACACACACAGGTCAGAAATATTCATAAACTATTTATAAATTTGAAAAAAATAGGGGTGAAACCCTGATGGAGGGGTGGTGCAACAAACAAAAGGAAAAAGACAGGCTACAAAATCATAAAACGCAGTGGTTAAGCAATTTGATATTTTGAATAAAGCACAAACACTCCGAATCGATTGGCCATTTATAATTAATAAAAGTACGTTGCATAATTAAAAGTCAAAAGAAATCAAACCATCATCATGAAATGGCGACACAACAAGACTGAGATTATGATAGCAGACTTAGCCTGAACCTAATTAGATAAGAAAAGAGCATGTGGTTGAGCGAATGATTTTGTGTTTTATGATTACCAGGATGAGATTTCGAAGAGACAGCTTAGCATGCAACCCTGGAAATGGAAGGGCCTCTGCTCCCTCTCGGACAGCATCATGGAGACCTTGTCATGCTCTCTTTCATTATCGTCATCCTGGGATGCTGTATTATGCTGGGAAAGGAAGGGACAGCAAACCCTAAAAAATGCATTTTTTTACGAATGATGAGAATATTGATACACTTATAGTAATGGCTACACTTCTTTTTAACTTTTCTGTGGCTCAAAGAAGAGGAGGATGATGAAACCTCATGATTATAGCTTACTTGATTTTAAAAATTCAGAAAAAAAGTCCAAAAACTAGAATGATTCGAGCGAAACAATACAATGTTAGGGCATAAACTGCCAATATTGGCAAGTATCATATTCGTTCTGGGACAGAATAAAAGGTGGCAGGGCATCCTAATTATTTCGGAATGAAGACAACTTGGAACCCCACCAGCCTTCATGTTTACTGCCCAATTCACCGGCGATCCATTACCGTCTAGATTAATTTTTTTTAAAAACAATTTTAATATTGCAAAAATTATTTTAGTTATATCATTTAATTCAATCAATTAGCTTGATTTTAAAACCTATTGATCTAGCTTTATACCTAGCTCAAAATTTTAATTAAACAATACAAGAGCTGGCCTAAAGTGAACCAGTCAATTTAATAGGTCCAAAGACAATTTGCATGGCTGATAAAAACATAACATAACTTTTTTTTAAGAAAAAACATATCAGGTTTAATGAGTAAATTCGTTAAACTCAGGTCAAAACTTAAAACATACACACTATTGTTGATTTAACTATATATTAACAAAAATAGATTATCAACTATTAACAAAACCATATAAAAAACAAATCAAAATTACTAAAAATTAAAGAATAAAATCATGCAGTTTATTTCTCAACCAATACAAATATAAATTAAAATAAATTTTCAACTCTAAATTCTAATAAATATATAATATAAGGACCAAATTAAAAATAAAGCAAAGAAGCAAAAGGAGGTCAAAATGAGGAAAAAAAATGATTACTTTGTTAACCTACAATGCAAATAGGTGCGTAGATACAATGTCCCCCCGTATCTTTTAATTTTAAGTATAAAAGATATTTTCCAGATAAATTCTAAAAAATCACCTACACTATCCGAGTTTTTCACCTTAGTCCTCTATCTTTCAATTCAACTCTCCCTTAAAATTTATGAAATTGAGTGCTTAAAAAAGCTTCATTGTGCAAAGAAAAAACTTGAGAACAAAAATAAAAATTTATCAAAATACACTTTTATAATCCACAATTAATTGTTAGAGGGTGAACAATAAGAGAATTTACAGTAAAAGTGACACATAAATTAGGGGCTTAAGAGTTTTTAACCTAAAAACCTATTTTAAACCCCCCCCCCCAAAAAAAAAAAAAACACCCAAAATAACAATTTATGGATCGTGATAAATCTATCAATGACGTTAAAAAACCCCGAAAAGCTGCCCCAACAAAATCAACTTGGAACAAAATATCAAGCCGAGCTCAAATATGTTTTTTTTACAAACCCTAAAAATAAAAAAAAACAAAACACATAATATGAACTGTTCTCATCAAATGGAACAATTTAACATAATTTTTATTGTTTTGATAGTCTAAATCAGTGTCCACAATGTGTTTCTCTTTCTACAACTAAAATCCAATGCTCCTTCTCTCCTCTCTCCATCAAGAAGTAAAAACTAATGTGGTTGTTGTACCAAAAGTGAATTTGAAAAGAAAATTATATAATGTGTGTGATTTTTAAAGTTGTAAGTAGCAAAATATATTTTATTATAAACTCATAGCATGCCACCTATGTTTGACTCTTTTATTTCGTTACGAATATTTTAATCTAACCCGTTATTAAGAAATCAAAATCAATTGATTTTGAATTAGGATGAAATGGATGGAAATGAAAGATTAAGAATCAAATTGAAAAAAATAAGAAAATTATACACAATAAGCTAACAATGATGAAAAGATAAAGTGTTTTAGTTTTTCAGGTAATAATTATTTTGGAAAGCTCATTTAAGACCAAACTTCCAATCACACCCAAGTTCACTCTCCCACTATGTTATAAACTTCTGCTAAATTAAAATATACTTTTTTTTATTTTTAAAAAATCAATTTTAACTTCATCACATCACATTAAAATAATTTAAAAATAATAAATTTTTTTTGATTTAAAATTAAAAAATATTCATTTTTTCCCGAAAAATCTCGAAAAACACCAGCTTGGTGGTGCATGAGTCGAGCGATATCATGATAATAATGAAGGGAGAACGTCAGGAGGGCATGTGGTCAGGCAACATACAGGATGATGGCTGTACTATTCATCACAGTGCATGGAACAATGGGGTCCTCAATAATGTTTTCCTCTCCTACTTTACATTGTTTTGTACTTCCACCACCACCATCCGATCCTAGTCTATTGTTGATAAAATCCTAAAAACATTAAATTAGCAAAAAATAAAATAATAATAAAAAAAGAAAAACAAGACTTAATTTCATAAACAAGTTTTAAGGTACTTTAGGACAAAAAAATAAAATACCTTATTTTAGTAAAAAAAAAGAAGAAGAAAACTTGATTTCCTGACTTTAGATTTAACGGATTTATCATATAAAAAAAATTAAGGAAAATTTTGCTACAAGCTTTGTCATGTTTCAATGTAAGAAGAATTTATTGAAAACATATATTATACAATAAACTATAATATTATTAAATGTCACGCTATTTAAAAGTAAAAAAAAAAACGGTTATTTAAAATATAAAGTAAACAAACACTAAACATGACCTTGGGAGTTTATATTTAGTCTTTTTAGTTTATCAAAACAAAGTAATTAGTCTTGTAGTTTAAAAAACTATATTTTAAATATTTATGCTCTTAAATCCATTTCCTAACTTTAAAAATATGAGAAATCCTAGAAAATCATTAAAAATATAAACAATAATAAGCCTGGAAAGATTAAAAAAGCTAAAATAATTTGTAAAATCTAAAAATGAAAAAAAAATCATGTCATGAAGATTTTATTATTCTACCCTGGCTAGGTATCAATGCCCTAGTAAGTAGCTTATAAGGTCCACCTCCAAGTACAATTTTTGATCTCTCAAGGACAAAGTTCACCACGAGAATGTGAGTCTAAGCAGATTTGACATTGTCTATGGGCCATGTTCCTCTCGACTAATGGGCCTACGATTATATTAATATCCACCTTTCTTCTCAAGATAAAACTCTTCATTAGGCTATAAGCCTGCAATACCCTTAACGACTCTTGATACATGGACCTGAACTGGGCTCTGCTTGGAGTCAGGACATCTTATAATTAATGGACTGATTCTTACTTATGGGCTGCCCTATTCGGTTTTCTTTTCCTTTTCAGTTTCTTCACCTATCATAGAAGCACCGACTTTGATTCATGACAGCTTCATAAACGAAATAAAGAACATTTTTTTTTTTTTTTTTTTTTATGGTCAAAGCATAATCTTCAGTTTTATAAATAAATAAAAGCACATGAGCTTCCTAAGACAAAAGGCTATAAGGGTTTTTATTTTTTTATTTTTATTATTAACGTGGGTGTTCGGGCTAGCCAACTTGCGAGCAACTCAACTAATCACGCGGGTCCTGAAATTAACAATTTTATAAGTCTCTAGTGATCATCATATTAACAACCATATAACTCGAACTAAAAACCACAGAAAAGACAAACTCTTCAGTCCCAAACTCTTCATCACTGGACACTGACTAGATTTTGCTATATGCCTTTTTTACCTTGTTGTGTCGTGTTTATGATGGTTGAAATGAACTCAATAACATCTGGTTAAATTACATTGATGTACTTTTAGATACTAAATAATCAGTTGAGAATCAATTCAACGTTCATATAAACCAAAACAACAACTAGCATGATCATATTTATGGCAAAAAAAGTAGTCCTTTTAAGTATATCTAAAAAGAATTCCACTCGTAAACAACCAACCAAGCACCATGGCGCTATTGCAATGTTCTCCAATTCTTCAAACGGTAAGGGGAGCGAGCGATAAATCATTCCTTTCAATCTCTAAGACTGCAGTTTTAATTAATCCATAAGCACTTCAATAGGGTTCTAAGGTAAGGTATGCCTAGAGAGAGAGAGAGCACAAACATGACATCCAAAGATTGGAAACGTAATTGATGTCTACCACAGATACACAATACTTGCAGTACTCATAACTGGAAGTTTGAACAAGGTGAAATTAAATTAGAAAATAAAAAACCAACAACAAATTGCGTGATGATAAGATTCTGTAAATTGAGAATTGTCGTATCTTAATTTGTTTATACTACAAAACACCTAGTACAAAGCAGGGATTCTGTTCATTGTGGTGTCACAAAACACCAGCAGAAAAAGTTAAAACAAAAGGAAAATCATTGGGATTTTCCCCCTTGCAATTTAGAAGCACATTTACATACCTCTACAATGATTCTTCTGTGCTAACTGAAGCGTTTGAAACTGAAAAGGAATGAAAGGGGCCTATCACTTGGAGACAGGCTGCAGGGGAGAGGAATGAAAGATTTAAACTTTGACCACTTTGTTACAAACAGCCACACAATTATGCAGTTTTTTATTCATGAAGCTTTTGATTTCACACATGTTAGGTATTGAAGCTTTTGATTTCACACATGTTAGGTAGTGAATGGACTTGGTCACTGAATGGAACAATGCCTAAACAGGTGTTTGCAACACTAGTGGAAGTTCCTTTTCAAGGTGTTTTTTACTTGAACATATATTAAAATATTTCTTTTATTTTTTAAAATTTATTTTTTATATAGCACATCAAAATCATTCAAAAACATATAAATATTATAATTTAAAGCAAAACAAATTGCAAGATTGTGGTTGCCAACCCCCCCACTAAATAACAAAGTTCCGCGGCGACAAAATTAATATTGGAAAATTTAACAGTTTTTCATCAATAAGAAGCTTGAAAGGTTCTATGTACAATGGGGAAATTGGCCTACATGCTCCGGTACAAACTTACCTTTTCCAAAAATAAATTTTGGAAGCGCAAGCACCTAAAATGACTACATCAATATCTCATACAGTACAGGAAGCAGCAAAGCACTGGAAGAATTATAATCACCTTATGAAAAGTCCAAAACTGTGGCAGAAGGTGAGAATTTTATGGAGTAAAAGCACTGTAATCAGGTAGCACTTACATGTGGGTTTGGATGTTGCATCTAGGGCAACTTCCAAGAGGATGAGAATAATTAGATGGACCCTTTCTAGTTCAATCGCCGCCTCCTAGGTGCACGAGAATCCCCACTGTCCACATCAGAGATTCTCGAAGCATCATTTCTTCTCCTGGAAGAAGTTGAAAGGGAGCCCGTAGAATCAATTTCCACGGCAGTGTCCATTTGATTTTCTGAGTTTATAACTGCAGCAATGCTTGAGAAAGAATCTCTATCATCAACAGGTTGGGGCTGCTCCTGAGTCCTCCCTGTAGGATGGTTGTGAAAATACGTTTCAGCTATCCTTTCAGTTGAATTCAAAGCAGAAGAAAATGCAATGTGGGTTGATGATCTTTGAGATCTTCGAAGTAGAAGCCCATTTGCCCGACGAAGTGGTCCTGTCCCTGTGCTGCCTGTCCCAGAATGTATTAAATCCACTATGTCATGTAGCCGACGGGTATACCCTCCCACAGGGCTAGTTGGTCTGGTCCGAGTTAATTCCACTATATCATCAGGAGGTGCAATAGGATTTTGCTCAGCACGCATTCCCCTGTATGTCATTATCCTATTCAGAATGGATTGGGTCCTATCAGCAGCTCCACGACCATTTGAATCCTGTGCAGATAAATCCCGGGGTAAATCAAATCTTCTTCCAAGTCTTCTAATCATCTCCTCTACGGGGAAGCTGGAAAGATGCCTTGAAGCAGTTTGTCTCAAACTCTCAACACGCCGTGCATGAGGCCTAACAGGGATCTCCAGATTTGTATCCTCCCCAGGCTCACGGGCGGTGCACCCACGGCCATAAATTGGGGTCACATTCTTCATGGTCACCTCTCCCTTGCAAACTGGGCATTCTTTTGCATCGGAATGCACATGCAACCATTGGTAGAGGCATGGCCAACAAAACAGGTGACCACAGCAAGTAACAACAGGGTCTGTAGCCAAGTCCAAACAAATATTGCAATCATAGAAGCTCCCATCATTACCACTGGCCTTCTCAACATCATCGTTTTGCTGTGACATCTCATCTTCCAAAAATCCATTGTTATTTTCACACATTTTAGACACTTCATTTGTTCTTTCTTCAGCAGCAACACTTCCCTCACCAGCCTGTAATGTGCCTATATGGCCAGAATGACCCATTAGTTGATTCAATTCCACCGAAAGGCTTTGAGTTTGCTGTGGAACTTGATATTGTCTCCATCTCCTGGGCTGTCGAGTTGAAATGCTGACAGCTTCCCTAATTCTCTCAAAAGGGTCATCAACCCAATCCTCTAAATTCATGGCTTCATTAGATGCTTCTAATTCTGACCCAGCCTCAGGACCAGGACCGAGATTCAAATCAAGATTCATAGTATCAGATGTCTCACCCATTCCAAATTCAACAATTCTTGATCAAAAACCCTATAATTTTTTTTAAACACATGGTCAAATCAAAATCCCAACTTTCTCAAAAAAATAAGCAGACAAAGTTCACTTCACATCAATTCAACAAACCATGATAAAAAACCCTAACGTCACAATACGATCAAACAAACCCATATCATATAACCACAAAATTCAAGAAACCCATATCATAAAACCCATCATTCGCCACAAATTACACAACCCAGTTAAGAAATCCCTTGAAATCAAAAAAAAAAAAAACACAAAACCTCAAATTAATCAAATTTTCAAAGAAAAAAAAAACCATTTTACTTTCAACAACAAAACCTTAGTTAAAGGTCACCAAAGATTGCAACTTTAACCTAACGGGTTTTACAATAATTAACAAAGAAATTAATAAGCTAAAAGGGAGACATTTATTAAGAAAAATGAGAGCCGGAAACAGAAGATTATAAGACCTGATGATACTAAAGGAGACGATCTTGATAAATTAGATTAAGATTCTTTCTAGACTCAGCGCTGAGTTGGCTCCGAGTTGACCCGCCATGAGTAGTTGTTCCCCTCTTCTCGATTGTAAAATCTCATCATAGAAAGCGAGCGTGTGAGTTGTGAAATGGAGTCTCTAAAGAGAGGAAGAAGGATTGTATGTACTTAAGAGTTTAGGTGAGAGCAAGGTTATTAAAATCGTTTTTTTAATAATATAATATAAATTTAAATTGTAAAATTATAAAATTATATATAAAAAGAAAAATTATTTAAAAAAAATCAAACAACTTAAATAATTTTAAAAATACAATACAATTATATCTTCCACCAGCCAAAACAGGGGACACTACTAGACATTTTTATTTTGTTTCAAGCTAAAAAAAGCCATGTTTATTCTTAAATCTGTTACTCAATATTTACATAATCATGAACAAGGGCAATGTATTGAAGTGATTATCATTCTTTTTAAGGAAGGTGGTGAGTTTTAAATAGCTCACGTTGCCATATAAAAGTTGCAAGCTCTGATTAGATGAGCTAAACCAGCCTTAGTGCCAAGAGATTATAGCACCTAAATCTTACCACTGATTTTATTATGTGCACATAGAATTAGATTATTATTCGTGGTTGGATTTAATTTAGGTATTGTTAATATATTTCTTAGTAAAAAAGATTTTTAATTATATAAAAATTAATTATATAAAAATTGACTCATTATAAACTAATTCAAGAATAATATAATAATTGATAAAAATATATTTTAACAAGATTTTTTTTTAAAATCAAATATTAAAATAACAATATATAATATCAACTTTGATTAATTTATTAAATTCATGACATATTGTGAGACTTTAATAACCATATAAAAAACATGAAACTAAGATGATCCATATAAAATAAATTAAAATTCAATTATAAATTAACTCAATTTTAAAAATAAAACTAAAAAATCTATTAAAAACAAACAAAACTACCTCAATCAACCAACCACACTTATAAATCAAGTCGTAAAGGTAGAATAAACTCGTAAAACAAACCAAAATAAATTATAAAATTTAATTTTTAACTAACTTGATATTAATATAAATCATATTCTGGGGTTTCACCTAACACCTTAAGCTTTTAGTGAGATGGTTTCTTGACATGGTATCAGAGCCTTGTTAACACAGAGGTCACAAGTTTGAATTCACCACTTTTATTCTATTTGATAAAAATTAAGTGCAAGGTAGAGTGAGCCTGTGTGCAAGTTTCAAGTCCAAAGGGCTTTCACTTGAGATGATGTGTTAAAGAATAATATAAATTATATTTTGGGATCTTACCTAACAACTTAAGCTTTTAAGTGAGATGGTTCCTTGACATACGTACTCAATCCATAGCTGATCATTCTCATTTGTAACTGAAGAAACTCTAAGTACAAAGCAATTCACAACAATAATCTGATGATCTCACTCACTTTTATTCAAAGCAAACAGGTTGGCTTTATAAGCCTTACATGAAGATATTGAATAATAACAACCCACGTAAAATGTGGTAAGCAGTTTAAGGAAATAAAATCTTAGACTACGTGTCCCAATTAATAGGGATTATTGAACAAACAAACTTTGACAATTTCAAACAATCTTGACAATTCCAACAATGCCTCTCCTAAACTAGATGTAGTAATACCTTCAGTTTAATGTTGGTATCTCACACACTCCCAATGACTTGCACAACTTTAAAAATACATCTAATTTAAAAGATTTTGTCATAATATCTGTAATTTGTTCTTGTGTGCCACAATGCTTCAGCTCAACAACTCCATTTCTAGTCAAATCATGCAGGAAATGGAACCTTACATCAATATGTTGGTTGCGTCCGTGCATAAATGAATTTTTTGATAGTTTAATTGTAGAGCTATTGTCACACAACACGGTGGTGCACTTGCTTTGAGAATTTCCAAGCTTTTCCAATACTCTCCTCATCCACATTCCTTGACATGCACAAGATATATCTGCTACAAATTCTGCTTCAACAGTAGACAATGTAACAACCAATTTTTTGGAAGACCATGACACAAATCCTTCACTGAGTAAAACACATAACCAGAAGTATTTTTCCTGTCATCCATATCTCCTACATAATCACTGTTTGTATATGTCATTAGCTCTTTATTACCCTTTTTTTGATAAAAAAAAATCTCAAATCCATAATACATTTCAAGTATCTCAACACCTTTTTTGCAGCTTGCAAATGCAACTCAGTTGGACTTGCCATGCATCAACTGATGAGAAACACCACATATATCAAATTTGGCCATGTTGCAGTTAAATGCATAAGGCTTCCGACCAATCGTTTATACATAGTAGCATCTACTTTGACTCCTTCTTCATCCTTTATTAATTAACGTCAGGAACAATGGGATTTTTTATGCTATTACTTTTTTCCATCCCAAACCTCTCTAAAACTTCATTTGTATATTTTTTTACTAATATAAATGCCTTTAGAATTTTAGAGAACCTTCACACCAAGAAAATATTTTATCTTTCCCAAACCAGTCATATCAGATTCAAGTTTCATAGACTCCTTGAATTTGACAAATAAACTTTCACTATTACCAATGCCAATCAAATCATCAACATATAGGCTAACAATCAGAATTGTACCTCTATCTCCTATTTTTATGAACAAGGTTTGTTCACAGCTACACCTCTCAAATCCTTCTGTGACAAAGTATGTTTCAATACGGCTATACCATGCATGATAAATACCTTTTTAATCCACACACCTTGTGTTCTTCATCTTTCTTCTCATAACCCCGTGGTTGTTCGATAAATACTACTTCATTTAGCTTTCCATACAGGACAACACTTTTGACATCTAGGTGGTACACACTCCAACCATTTCAAGTTGCTGACGTACTCACCATTTGTATTGTATCCCATCTGGCTACTAGTGCAAATACTTCAGTATAATCAATACCATGCTCTTGTGCATACCTTTTTGCTACCAGTCTAGCTTTATAGTTGTCAACCTCGCTAGTTTTGTTGAATTTAGTTTTAAAGACCTATTTCACTACAATCTTCTTCATTTCGCTAGGTAGATCAGTCAACTCCAATGTCTTATTTTTTCAATTACCGCTATTTCCATGTCCATTGCATCTCTCTATTTGCGATTTTGAACAACTTCTTGAAAGGTAAGTGGGTATGTGATAGAAGAAAAGAAGGCCAAATTTTGCTCAACATCTCCTTCTGAAAATTCTCCCTCACTTACATAACTTTCCATCCAAAATGGAACTTTTTTGCTCCTCTTCTCTGATAAACTTTCTGTGAGTGATCTATGCCTTTCTTAGCGTAGTTCTTCTGTTTCAGCTGCCGGTGAGTGTTCTTCATATGGTCGTGGGTTCTCCGATGAACTTTTTATGGATGATATGTGCCTCCCTTTTAGTGGTCCTTCAATTTCAGCTGCCGATGAGTATTCTTCATGTAACAATGGGTTCTCAGGTGAGTTTTCTGTAGTAGATATGTGCCTCCCTTCTGTCAACTCTTCAATTTCAGCAAATGGGTGTTCTATAAGTGGGTTTTCTGTGAAAGATCTGTGCCTCTCTTTTGATCTCCTTTCTATTTCAGCTTCTGATAGGTTAGTTGCATATGGGTGGAACTGTCAGGATTGTTTGAAATTGTCAAAGTTGTTTGTTCAATATCCCTATTGATTGGGACACGTAGACTAAGATTTTATTTCCTTAGAGTGCTTACCACGTTTTATGTGGGCTGCTATTATTTTTTATATAAAACTCAATTTTCAATTAAAGAATTATATAGAGAAAAACATAACACATGAAAACAAATATAAAAAATATCATCATCTTTAGTATTATTAATAATCCACTTAGCTGGTGAGAGGTCACAAGAGTTTACTTTAGCAAAAGCATGAAACCACCTACTCTAGATGAAATTTCAATGAAAATGTTATCCCGTTAGCAATGCATTCAAATAAGTAGAGTGCTCAGATTTGAATACAATGAATAAATTAGGTACGCATAATTGTAAAAGATGGCTTGAGGAAAACCCATATTTTCTTAGCGGCAGGTAAGTTCTCAATTTGGTAGTAGAAATATTGCAAAAAAACCCAACTCAATAACAAAATTATAAAGCATTAACTTAGTAAATGTTCCATCACTTGATTAGAAAAAAACAAAAAGGGATCAATCTAGGCAACAACATAATCGAGGCTTTAAGACCTAAACTTCAGTCTTCTTCCTCTCCCCTATTCTTGACAATTTTGAAGTTTCTTAAGTCATAAACATTACGATCTTTGTTGGATGAAATCACTCGTAGCCAATCCCTAACATTGTGTTTCTTCAAATACTTGTTAGTCAAGTACTTGAGATACCTAGTATATATAAAATAAATTCAGAAATCATGTGAGATAAGGGCAGAAGGCCATGATAGTGCAACTAGAACAAATGGTGACAACTTCAGTTAGAAGTTGGGAGAAAAATTGAATGATTTATAGAAAACTCTATAAACAAAGCAAACTATGAAGGAATAAAGACTCAAAGAAATATGGGATTTGAAGGTAGATAGAAGAAAAAGATGCCCAAAGAAATGGTTGAAGAGAGAAGGGTTTTGGTGGGTTTGATAAAAACAATTGGTTTGAGAAAGGGAAAGGGAAATGAGGGCAAGAGTGTAGGTTGATCGATTCAGCAGGATAGGGAAAGGGAAACGAGGGAAAGGGAAAAGGAAATGAAGGGAAAACATAATTACTTGCACAATTACAACTTGCAGTGTTGCATACTCGGCAGGATCGCAAAATCAGCCCGTGTTTATTGATTTTGTATTTTTTTTTATTTTACTTAGTTACTCATGATTTTACTGGGTTTTGAATTTTTAACCCAATTTTACCAAGTTTATAAATTTCTTGTAAAATCATATGATTTTATGAGGCAAACCGAGATTTTAACAACATTGGATGAGAGTGATGTTTTGTAATGTTGATGGTGTAAATTAGACGGTGGAGAGTAAAATGGGGCCACTTTACCACTAAACATGTGTTTGACACTACGTTTCAAAATCGTTTTTGAAAAAGATGAAAATTTTTTATTTTTATTTTTTACTTAAAATTAATTTTTTTAGAGTTTTTAAATCATCTTCATATGCTGATGTCAAAAATACTTTTAAAAAAATAAAAATATCATTTTGATGAATTTTCAAACAAAAAGTACTTTTAAAAGCAACATTAACCATACTCCCAAACAATCACCAAGTTGGGAAATGTAGGGATAAGGGATGGCTCAGATTGTTGATTGTGTTTGATTGGCATAGTAGAATTGAATGGTAGATGCCATATGATGGCTTAATAGTGAGGGATATAAATTATATATGTAACTAGGTAAAAATTTTTCTAAGCATATTTTTCACAAAAACAATTTTTTTTTTGCATATTTTCTCATGTTTTAAAATGAAAATGGGATATCATAAGTAATTTATGATTATCCATTAGAGTTCAGACAAAATATCAAAAATATTTCAACAATCATTTTGTTTTTTTGTAAACTTTAATTATTAGGGTATACAATTATATTGTAAAGTACACTTATAGATATTAAAAAGATAATAAATGCAGTGCTAAAATTCAAACTTTAGAATGGTTAAGTTTTTGACTTAATAAGGTGGAGACTCCCTCACGAAGAGAGATCTACTTTGAATGTTAGAAGATACCAACAAATAAATATATGATGTAGAAAATAATCAAACAACAATACAACTTATCTTACAAAGGGTGCATTGGGGGTGAAACGTCAATGAAATTTAAGAAGACATTGGTGCACAAGCACTTTTCTAAAAATCTTTATAAAAAAGCAAGACAAATTTTGATATATCTAAGGAGGTATAGGACATGGAGAAGACGAAGGAAGAGAAATAAGAGATAGACTTAGAAGAGGAGGCCAAAACAGTGTCAACAAGTCAATTGGCCAACCAAATAAAGCAAACCGATTAACAATTTTTTAATGATGTTTATTATCTCCAAACTATAAAAAGCATTACATTAAGTTTAAGATAATTATGGGAGAAAGGTTATGAAATAAAGATTAAAGATTATACATTGACATTAGTTGATACTTATGAAACTATAATTGCAAAGGTAACCATACAAATGAACAAGATGCTTATGCTAAATATAGAGACAATTATGTCTAAATCCTTAAAGGCATGTGTGAATATAAGACTTGACTTTAGCAAACGAGACTTGAACATGTATTTTGATAGCTTGAAGATGATGGTGCAAAAAGAGTTATTGAAGTGTGTACCATTCATTAGACATGCAAATAAGTTATGTAAAAGATGTTTAGTAGGCAAACAATTTTGCAATAACTTTCTAAAGGAGTAGATCTAGAGTAGGTCAACAACTATAAGAGATACATGTGGATGTATGTGGTTATATTCAACTATGCTTATTTGGTAAAAAAAATGTATTTTCTACTTTTCATTGATGATTATAGTAGAAACACATATATATACTTCTTAAAATAAAAGTCTAGTGTTTTTAATTGTCCTAAGAAGTTGAAGGCATTAGTTGAAAAAAATGGTTATACTATAAAATTACTTAGGACAAATAGGGGGTGATTTTTGTTCTATTGAGTTTTGTGAAAATCATGATATAAATAAACTCTTAATTGTGCCTATATCTGTATAAAGAAATGAATGGAGATAAAGAATAAAAACATACTTCACATGGTGAGAAACATACTTAAAACCAATAAGAACTTGAATGACATGATTCCGCAAGTGGCATGGAATGGAATAAAGCCGAGTTCTACTTACTTGAACGTATTTGAAAGCATTGGATATTTGTATATAGATGATCGAATAAGGACCAAGTTAGATGAAAAAGAGCAAAATGATGATCTCTGGGGTGGGGGGGGTGGGGGGGGGGGGGGGGGGGGGGGGTATGGATGTTAGATTATACAATTATACAACCCTAACAAAGGAAAGATGATGATTGATATGGATGTCAAGTTTAATAAAGAAAGAGGATGAAATTTAAAGGTAGATAATGATGAGAAATATGACTTTCTATCAATTCTTGATGAGGACGAGGGATATGAACATCATAAAGAATTAGTCACACCTCTATAGTCATCAATGGACTCAATTTCACCTTTGTCATTTTCTTCCAATGAAAGCTCAAATAGTGGTTGCCCACTAAATTTACCAATAAAGATGAGACACCTTAATGACTTGCATGAGATAATTAATCCAATTAATGATGATTTAAAACCATATTGTCATTTTTCTAAACGTGAACTTATAATATTTGAAGAAGCAATAAAAAATGAAAAAAATAAGAACTGTTATGGAAAAGAAGGTTTTATAATTTAAGAAGAATGAAACATGGAAATTAGTTGCTAAACTAAAAGGAAAAAAAGTCAATAGGTGTAAAGTGAATAAACAAAGAAAATGAAAATGCTAAAGGAGAATTAGAAAGATATAAGACAAGATTAGTGACAAAAAACTATGATCAAAAGTTAAGAATTGGATGTGATCAAATTGTTGCCCTAGTTGCTAGATTGAACGAGTTGTAAATGCTATAAGAGAAGCCTATAAAAAAATTAAGTGGACAAGTCATCAAGACTCTGATATTTCATGATATATATATATATATATATATATATATATATATATATATATATATATTTCATTACAAAAAAGTTAAAGTCAATTATGTAAAGGTATATGGTGTACAGAGAAAGGAATACACAAGAGAAAAACACTTAATAAGATTGACTTCCTCTCAAATCTTCTTGTTTTCAAGTTTTGCATTGCTTTCCATAAGCTTCCACTGCTTTTATTTTCTTCCAACATATGATATTACTAACAAGCAAGACAGACTTTGCTAGGAAGCATCTTGAGAGGATTTTGCCCCCATCAAGCTCCCTATTAGCAACTGATCAGGGTTAAGCTCATTGACAATTACACACTCACACACGCACACATGATCGTGTCCTTGCCATAACCATTTTGATAACTAGAATAATACACTGCCAGTTTACCATAAATGATGTTCTCCCTATGTTTTCATTTTGTCAAGAAAACGGAAAAAACCCTAAAGGAAAATAATAAGTCAGATTGATGTTCTGACAAGTACAGTGTTTTAGATTCAGAATCGTTTAAAATTTGTCAGAAATGAAAGTAACCAAGCACCAAGGAGTGTCAAAGCACCTGAAAAAGCTATACGAATAGTCCTCCTTTTAATTCGAAATTGACTAGCACATGCATGGGGCTGGTCCCCTGGTGCATTCAAATTTGCCCATATTGGTGCTGCTGTGCTGTACTTTCTTTTGATCCAATCATGACTTCTTTCAGACTATCACACGAAGCTGCTGGAATTTTCATGCCATTCAATTATAAATAGATAGCATTATGTGCAGTATGATTGTTGTTAGTTTTTCTAGTACAAGCAAAGCTTTGAAAACAGATTAATCTGGCTTTTTAGCTGTAATTACGAAGGGTTTTAGCTGTATGAACTTATGAACTTCACAGGCAATTTTGCAAATCCTCTATCCTGCCTAATCGTAATCGAGCAATGATCAATGGAAGTATAATTGTCATGGGAGAGGCCGGTCACATTATTTTCTTTTTTTTCCACAACAAATGCAATCCAATAAGAAAAACTATGTTAAATTTCACGGGTTAGTTCATAACCTTACACTATTTCAGTTTTTTTCAGTGTGGCATAGAGCTTCCCTTTCTTTCTTTTCTCTATCTATGTATAAAAATATAATTTTTCTCTCCTAGTTAGCCAAGTTTCTTACACATTAGCTTTTATATAATCTAATCAGCTTGCTCCCCACCGGAAATGCGATTCAACATAGGAACTAAACCAAGGGAATCCGATGAGATCAAAAAGTAAAATGGAGAGTATCAACTTTATATTCTGTTGAAATACGGCTCAAAAATGATATGCTTATTGTTCGAAATTTCAATGATGCACTACTAATTATTCATAGTATTATAAATGTTAATGAAATTAGGTCATGACCATGATTAGACCGCAGCACAAAGTCATCTTGCTAGAAAAAAATATATAGTGACAGTAAAAGGAAAGGATTTGTTATCTTCACGAGTTACACATAGTATAGAGTCAAAATCATTGAGTTTTGAATACTCTTGGTGAATATAGAAATTATAGAGTGGTTAAGGGATGGAGATCATCAGAAATGAAATAGAATGCAATTGCTTTGTGCTCTTGCAGCAATGGCGTTGCTTTCTTGATATGGAACATTCCCTTTCAATTTAAAAAGAGTTAGGAAAGTTATCATCTATAGACATTGTAAGGTGGAAAGATTCGAAATTCGGTAATCCAATTCTATTTCATTCATTTAATTAAAAAGCTCAATGGAGCTTGAAGTATAAAATGAGGTAACTCTTGTTTAATCTTCTAATCGTTTGCTCTATCTCTTTCAAGAATCAAACCTAAAAGGCAAACGCATTCTAAGTTTTACTATTAAGAACTAAAACACCCACCCACCCACCCACCATAAACATTGAATGCTAAATTGACCTTAAAATCACTCTCTTTTTTTGGTTTTCAATATCCAATGAGCTAGACCTATCTTGGTCAAATATGGGCTGAGTAATCACTATACATAGTTTGATATGATAGGCTAACATGGATATTATGAGAAGCAAATTGCCTACTTATGAAATACAAGCGATGAAAAAACTCTCTATTCGGCTAAGGAAAACTTGGCTTTATAGCTGAAATTTCTATTTTTTTTAAAACAAATTGAAAATTTCATGATGTAATGGTTGAACCGCTGCACTAAAATGGCCTAAAATAATATAGATAAAGATTAAATCTAGATAGAGATTAAAGAAAAGGTAAATTTTAGCTCAAGTTGATGTTACAACCCCTGTTATTTATTTATTGATCGAGAAAAACAAGTCTTAGTGATAAAAGTTTTGGGTTTAAAAGATATAATTGTTTAAGGTTTAGAGTTCAAAATCACCTAACTATATTATTTTAGGGTCATAGGGTCATAGTTCCTGTATAAAAACTAATGACTTATCTAGTATGAGAAATTTCTGTATGTATAGACACAAGAGTCTGGAAATTTAGTCAAGGTGTCTATAAATTGGCCTGGATATCCCAATTAAAAAATAAAATGAAATCCTTGTTTATCATAAAAGTTTGGATCTAAAATTCTTAATATATATAATCCTACAAAATTTCAATTCTTATAAATTTAAGCCATTCGACCATTTCTGACATCCTAACTCTTTAATAAGAATAATATACATCTCTTCTAACATGAAGGTCATCTTTATCCCCCAATTATTAGTTAATTCGCAATTAGATCACCAAACATAATTAAATTCCAATTTTTTGTTGGACATTATCAATCAAATATTGAAAGATAAACTGGAAAATAAAAATACACCATAAAATACTAAAAAAAGAAATAGTGTAGGCACCTAGGCCTACGACTTTTATTTATTTATTTTTAAAGGTGCCCTTAAAAAAAGATGTAAATGATGCATAATTTACTAACTAATTTTTTTGACCACTATAGTGGTGGAAAAAAAATAAAAAATCAAGAGGGTTATTTTTCGGTATAAAAATTTATTTTAAATTCATCTTAACACTTCAATACGATATTTTTTCTTTCATATTTAGAGACTAAAAAATAAATAAAATGAAATTTTAAACCAAATATTGAAACTTATAAAACTATAAGGGATGGAAAAAAGATAATAGACGGACTAAAAAGTAATTCTTAAGGTGGATTTTAGTTTGAGCATGAAACTTTTCTCGTCTTACATTTTAGAAGGCTGCCATTGAAAAACAAATTAGAACAAAATTAAAAAACAATTGTGTTACTATAAATTGCTATAGTGAAGATCCTATCATTTTTAATACATGCTGTGATGTGATGTGATGTTTGATCAATTGAAAGATCAATAAATTCAATCTGGGTCTTGTTAAAAAAAGATAGAAAAAAACTCTCACTCGATAACAAAAAATGGAGACAAGATCATATGGTCCAGCAGTATGATCAGCATGCATTTCTGTTAATTGGTGCAATGAAAGGTACAGCCTTGTGGGTGGGTCGAAAACATGCAAATCCACACAGAGAAGCAGTCCCAGACACAGACAACACCCCACCACTTACATCTACCCCACATTCACAAACTTCCACTCTAATAATAATAATAATAATAATAATCCACATAGAAAAAGGAGCATCTCCGTCGATGTTTAGGGAAAGAGATGAGTTCTTGTTCTGTAAATAGCCAGAAACACAAAATTAGGTCATATGAATGTAGATCCTCACTATACATGTTCGATTAGTTCCTGTTCTGTAAATAGCCAGAAACACAGAATTAGGTCACAGCCTCACGAAATGGGTGGTGTTGCTGGAGAACGTACACCTCACTAGATCTATATGGATTGCCGGCCAGTAAAATTACGATCTTGCTAGCTGCTATGTCAATAAAATTACTAATGATAATCGTCGATCATTTATTAACGTTGTAGTTGATATGTTGACTTTGGTTGTTAGCTTCATGTCAGCAAACTTGTCAAAGCCTCAATGTAATGGTAAATCCGTACCGTAGGGCTTGCATCATACAGCATTAATGGCCACTGCAATTCGTTTTCTTACTTTTATCTTTTCTTCTCGGAATCTCAGATTCGGCGTAGCTCAGCTAAGTAATTAATACGACGAAATTGTTTGAAAACATTATGAGATTGTCGATAAAAGGGAAAGTGAAATATTAGCAGGTTTGTATATATAATAAAGTTTACCTAAAAGAGTAATGTAGGATTTAATTATATATGGTATAGCTACTGGTATAAATAAAAGGATTAAAAAATAAAAATAAACCAGACCACCCACTCCCATCATTTTGTATTCTGTGTCCCTCTCGCTTCCACCCTGGCAGTTCTCCTCCGTACCCTGTCCCCCTCTCCTCCGTGATTCCCTACTTACCTTCTACCCTTTCCGCCGGTCACTCGCACGTGCCTCCCCACCTGCATATCCCCTCTAACCATGAGTATCACGACGACTACCCTTCCTATTCCCTTGTGTGGTGCAACAAAATAAATAACAATAATAATAAAAGTTAGAGAGAGAGAGAGAACTATTGTGTGTTATTTTTAATTAATAAAGCATTTTATTGATTTTTTTCCCCTCTTGTTCTTGGTTTTTGTAGTGGCATAGCAAGTAGTATTGGCCATTGGGGTCTTTGCACTCTCTTTTTTAATTCTCTCTCTCCATGTTTGTAAAATTCCGAGCTTCCCTTGAAAAATCACTTCTTGGCTGTGGGTTAGTCTGGTTTTTTGTCTGATCAAATCTTTCCAGGACAAGGAGACAGATAGCAAAATCTTATCTTGCACCTAGCTAGCTATGAGGATCAGGAAAAGACAGGTTCCCTTACCTCTATCCTCTCTTTCTCCTGTACCTCTCTCAGATCCCCAGTTTAGCCAGTCTCCTGTGGTGCAACTTCGACTTCAAAATCTCCCTCAAGAACCTCACACACTTGCTTGCTTTGATTCCCACCCATCTGATCAGCCAAATCAACCGATCGGAGGTGGAGGTAATGGCCAAGATTGCTCGGATGGAGGGGAACAAGAAAAAAAGGTAAGCGGTGATTGTTGATTTTGGTAGGTGAAAAATAGAAAAATGCTGATATTTCTTTGTTTTCGAGTTAATTTGGTAGGTCAGTATAGGAGGAGTGCACTGGTGTTCAGTATAACGTAGTAAAGGCATCTTGTTTGATTTATCTTGTGTGGTTAATTTTGCACCCGGCCCATAAGAGTTACATTATAGACGATGAAGTTTGATTGATTGGATCCTCTCTATCTGTGATTTCATTTTGTAGATTATGTTGGAGAAAGATGAGGGAGGGAGAGAAGGAGAGAGGAGTAATGATACCAGGTAAGAAAGAAGACATAAAGTTAAAGTCCATGTTGTTCTCTTCTTTCATGAAATCTTGTAGTAAAAGAGGCCCAGGTATTGATTTTACCAGAAAAATAAATAAATAAATATTGTAAGTACTAATTACTGGAAATACTGTTCAAGTGTTTTATGGTTTCTTTTTTTATCAGCTTCGGCTAGCAACCTTTCCTTACCATTTAATCTAAATTATCTAATCTAGGCACTTTTTTTTTTTTTTAAATTTCCCCCCTCTATTTTGGCTAACTAATATGCCTATGCGGTGCATGGGATGTTGGTCCCGGTTTCTAATATCTACAGGCATTTTTGCACTCATTTTTTTTCCTTACTTGCTACTAGCATTTGTTTTCTCTAGCTGTAAGTCTCATGTGTGGTTGTGGGTCTTCTTCATGTGGTTATTGCTTCTAGGAAGGGAAGTTTAATGGATGCAGAAATTGAAACTATGAATCTTACACCATCCCGTCAAGGTAACCCCCCCACAATAATTTCTAAATCAACATTACAATATCCCCATAGATTCATCACCATCTATGTTTTGCTATATATCCTGTTGTTGTTGCTGTGTGATGGCAATATAGGAGTTGGGATGTGGGGTGACGGAGAGAAAGCATTTCCGCTTAAGAAGAGAAGACGAAGCTTCGAAAGAGGATCAGGTGATGATGGAAAAATGATGGTGAAAGATAAGAAAACGAAGAACAAGAAATGTGTGCAGCAAAAAGGCAATAACAAAGAAGAAGAAGAAAGTAAGGAAATCATCGTAGACGGTGATGGTACTGCCATTAATAACAGTGCAAGGAAGAAAGCTCGAGGTGGTGCACTAATGGAAGGATCGAGATGCAGTCGCGTAAATGGGAGAGGATGGAGGTGTTGCCAGCAAACTCTCGTCGGATACTCCCTTTGCGAGCACCACCTGGGAAAAGGAAGGCTGAGAAGCCTGAGTAGCGTTCGAAGCCGTTCCATGGCTCGCACTGCACCAAAGAGGGCCGCCTCCAAGCCATTATCGAGCTCCTCGCTGTCATTAGAGGAAAGGGAAACAAAACGTGCATCGTCTGATCAAAGTAAACTTGATGGCGATCCAAATGATGAAGATGGAGATGACGAGAAACCTTTAATGATTGCGAAGAAGAAGCTTGGTACGGTCAAAGCTCGTTCAATTAGCAGCTTGCTGGGTCAAGCAAATTATGGCATTGCAGTACTGTCAGAGGATAGCAAGTGAAGAGGGCAGGAATTGCATCAATTCAAGTACTTGAGATGAGTTTATGTTTTTGGTTCCTTCTCTTCTCTATCTGAGGCTCTAAATGAAGAAGAATTAAAGGATGTTTAATGAAGTACTGCTTTTCTTGTACCATTTCCATTTTAATGTTTATAAAAACAAACAATTAATGAACCAAAAAATATTTTGTATTGAATCATAAATGTATGAAATTGCCGTCGATCGATGCACAATACTTTTCTTGACAAGTTATATCGTATGGATCGAGAACCCCACCACCTACGTACAGGACAGTATTATCTGATTCAAGTTCAGCAGGCTGCTGACCATGGTAATTAAACAGCTGTTGAGTGGTGGATATATGCATCCTGGAGGTTAGATGTCTAAATATGTTTTTAAAACAAATTAATATCTAAATCTGCTGTTGTTAAAAAATAAATAGATTGACTGTTTCTTATTGACACACTGGAATTTAACTATATATTTGTATAGGTAAAGTTTGCATATTAATGTCTAAATCTAAAAACCAAAACCCTGTTTTTATACTACAAGATCAGTCTCATTAAACTCTTAATTCGTATATTTTGTTGTAATTTAATATAAGATTTAATTTATTGAATCAAATATAATTTATTGTCATTTAATATGGGAGTTAATTTATTGAATCAAAAGTTAAAGTTATTGAATTTTTTAATGGGATTTAGTGAAACACCACTTTAACATTCTCCCATTCTATTAACAAAAACTCGTTCTTTATCTTTTTTAGAATAAATGCATGAATTATGATAATAAGCCCTCTAATAAAAAACATTCCATAATTCTGATTCTTCATAACATAAAGCCTGTGAAAAATATTCAGGATTATTTTTTTCTCCATTGTTATAGTCAGATTCTTATAGATACATAACATAATAATAAGAATTATTGATTTATTCATTTTAATAGATATTCTCAATATTCTATCATCTTCTTGAGAAGTAATTGGTTTAATTTGTTGTCTGAAAATCCTTGATAGTCCTTGAACCGATTGATCTACTAGTATGTTGTCAACATTTTATAGTACTTCAATAATTAGTCGTTCAACAGTAGTTTGTGCTTGATGGATACTATAAAGTATAACCAATATATCATTTGGTGTGGATAATTAAGATTTTGAATGATTATGTTGTCACCAATTAAATTATTTTCAACAAACTTTATAATTTTTTATTCCACAATCCTAGTATTGAAAGATAAATAGTAAAATTTGTACCCTTTAGATCTTTCAACATATCCAATAAAATATTCATTAATAGTCTTCAAGTCAAACTTCTTTTCATGTGGATTATAATTTTTTACTTCATATGAACATCCTTAAAATAACTTATATATTCCAAACTCAGTTTCAAACCTTTTAATAATTCAAATAACATTTTTGAAACAAACTTGATTGGAACTTGATTTAATATGTATATTATCATTTTTAGTGCTGTATTCCATAAGAATCTAAGAAGATTAGAGTTGCTATTTTTTGCAAGATTCGTACACCATGTTAAATATTTTATTTCTATTTTTTGCTATATAATTTTTGTTCGGTGAACTAGACATAATGTATAGGGTACTATCTAAGTCTCTTAAAGAAGCTTTGCGAATAGACAACATGCTTATCCATTCTTTATGTATCTACCAAATATTTTTCACCTCTATCATATCTCACAATATTTGTTTGTTTCGCATATTATTTCTTTACTTTACCTTAAAATTTCTCAATATATATATCTATCATGCATAATAATTTATAAAAAAGATCAAGTATTGTTTAATGTGTGAGTCAATGTCTGGACTATATGTATTAATATGAGTGATTTCTAATATGTTTAAAATCTTATTGACACCTCTCTTGGACTTGTTGGTTTGTTTTTCTTTAATATAGTCTACACAAATTTTAAAGTCAATAAATCAAAAGTACTGAGTATCTTATCATTTACTAATCTCTTAATTTTCTTTATTGAGATATATATCAATCTTCAATGCCATAACATAGAGGAGTGCCCATTAATAACACATCTTTTAATGTCACTGTGAACATGCAATGAACCATAAGCAAAATTTTTAAATTAATACAATAAATTCAATTAAATAAAATATCATTTGCAACATAGTAATATTCTTAAAATAAACTAAAAGTTTTCAAAAACTTAATGCATGGCATATCCAAAAAGTATGAGTTTTGAAACTAAGATCAAGTTTCTGGAAAATTGCAATATAAAAAGTCTTTTCCAACAACAAAATACAACCATAACTTAAAGTTAAATAACATATTCATATATCCTTTTTAATATCAACTTGGGAAGGCATTTTACCTTTTTCTTGTTGGTTTGAGTCTCATTCTCCCCCGTATTACCTCTTCTAGTTCCAAAACCAACCTCCATTACTCTTAAACATATATGTTCACGAGTTTAGTGATTGACTACTTGCTTTTATATGTATTGTGTGATATTTTAAATGGTCTGTATTGTTGTTGGAAAGTATTTAGGATATAATACATAAAGAAGAATTATGACATCTCATCCTAAAGATTCTTCAATTAAGTCGTAATGTCTCTTATTTGCATGATGTGCTCACACACACCTTTTATATTAATGAGCCTATGGATGAGAATTTTATGATTAGGGTGTTAGCAAATCACAAATGTTTTCATGTTGATTAACCAAACCATGTATAACGATAGATATCCTAGTTTTTATTAACATTATACTAAGACGATTAGATTGCTCCTATAATTTATAAAGTACAATATCCTTTAAAGTGTTGGTATTAGTAATTGTAGGTGGTTTGTCTTTCCTAAATATATAATTTATGTCCATCTGCCCTAAATGAAGGATAATTCTTTCTTTTCATACTTTATAGTTATCATCGAGAATATCATGACAAATATAAGAGAAATTAACAGGTTTTACATCTATAAAAACAAATTTAAAATACATGCTGATGTCAAAATTAAGGAATAAATAAAATTTCTTGCTTTATCATTGTAAATCATGTTAAAATTGAATCTATTGACATAAAAATTTATTGTGTGCTAAGTTCTTTATTCAGATAGATTCAATCATCAAATTATATGCTTAATTTATAATTCCTATGAGTATGTTATAAAAGTAAATTGATACTTTATCCCAATTAATTGTATAAATATAATGAAAAAATCATGTGGAATAATAATAATTAGAATTAACATCTATAATTCTTTATGTGATCTTAACATTTCGTGATATATAATTTTATTTAATTCCAAATGTTAACTAAAAGTTACATAAATCATTAGTGCAAATCCCCGACTTGAATTTTAAGTATTAAAGAAATTATATTTATATAAAAAGAGTTTCATTAAACTTTTAATTCATATATAACTTTATTATCATTTAATATAAAAGTTGATTTGTTGGACTACAAATCAAATTTCTTGAAAAAAGTAAATCCTATATTGATAGAGATAAACATAAAAGCAATATTGGAAATTGGAGTAGGGAATGCTTTCTTCTCTTCTCCTGGTACTGAAATCTAAGTTATATATTCCATGTTTTTTTCCCAGATTGATCAATATGGAGAACGAGGCAAGAACAAGGATTAATTCGATTTTAGACCAGTTTCCTTTTCTTATATGGTGTCTTTTACTTGTTATATAATCCATTCTTAATGTTTGATTTAATCTCTCTGAGGATACTATAATTTTTCTACACCGGATACAAGTTTCTGAATCAGCTTGAACCTGATAGCCCAATCAAGCTTGAAAAATGTGCTACATGCTGGCCAAGAACAACGATAGGTGAAACTACTTTACATTTGTGTGAGGAGTTAAATATATATATTTTTTGGTGACCGGGGTATCCGGACTAGTTTACGCGCACCTCAACTATTTCCCGGGCCCACTGAACATCCTGCAAGCTTAGTGAGCATGTAAGGCACCGCGGAGGTGACAGACATACCGCGCAGGGATGGACCCAGAAGAGACAAGAAGGGAGGAACCCTCCAACCCCACTCCCACTAGGACTCGAACCATGTTCGAATGAAAGAGGGTGCTCCCCAACAACCACTGAGCCACAACCCCTGCTGGTTGAGGAGTTAAATATTATTTGAGCCTGTGTATACCATAAAAATGCAAACTATTTTGTGTTTGCTAATTAAGAAACTACTTTATATTTGTGTGAGGAGTTAAATCCTGGTTTATCTTCTACTTTAAGATCACATTATCATAAATCTTGAGTTTAGGGTCCCATCCATGGCCCTAGCTGAATTAGTGCCGCTTTGCACCTTTTTCCTCTGTCTCGTTAATTTACTAAATGTGGGTAATTAAGAGGTGTGTGTTCAGCCTGTAACGGGCTTGTTCATGACCTAAAGCATTGATTAAAAAGAAAATAGATTGCTTCTTCATACGGACAAAACGTTGTTTAATACATCATCGGCATTTATGTGCTTAGATGCAGGTTTCTATCACAAGGATGGAAGATCCATGGTGAGGACCAGCAATATAGGGATTGAAAATTGATTAAGATTTTCAATCAATGGGATTGAATCGTTGGATCGCAACTATCCTAACCTGATTGCCCTTCAGTTATACTTGGTGTTCCCTACACTGCAAATATATGATTCGTAGGAATTCAGTAGCAAGAAATTAGCCAGCACAGATCATAAGCGGCACTTGGCGATGGCGAGCTCAATTAATGGAGATCCATATACCCAGTTGTAGTGTCAATTTTAGCTGAGCTTTCAAAGGTTTGATTTGTCAAAATAGTTGCTGTTGTGCCTCGGCCATTAAATGTGACAGATTTTTCTCGATGGAGACCTCAAGATAGAGACCATAGCCAAATCCATTTCCACAAGTTGATAGACTCATCTCCTCAACCTGGCTGGCTAGGTAGATTCAAATTAAGCAGATTCAAGGTAAAGATTGTACAATTACGCAGTAAGAAATGCGAAAATAATAAATGATAACTTTAATTTTTTAACAAGGGCAAGAACTGTATACGAAATCAATGAAGACGAACATTGCCTTAAAACAGCAACTATTTAGCCACTTTCTTGAAGTAAATTATATATATATATATATATATATATATATATATATATATATATATATATATATAATTAAGTAAAAAGTAGTTTTAAAAAATCAAAATTATTAAATATAGTGAAGTCCATAACCCGAATTACGTATTCATACAAATGCATGTCGTCCTTTCATAAGTGAGGCGTCATCCATCACATTGAAACTAATTTCTAACATTTAAGGTTCATTTAGTTGTAGTCTTTCATTTGTTGAAATATTTTTAAACAAGAACTTTACAGAAAGACAATTTAAAAACATACATACGAGGTTATTTTTATCTGAAATAAATATATTGACATGTGAATGACAATTTTTTTCATGCTATAAAATGAACTATATATCGTATTGAAAGGTTCAAATAAGTTATCTATGATTGATAAGCTATATATAACTTATTTTCTCAATTAAATCTTTTAGTGTTTCTTGAAACTATTACCATGAACAATAATACTATTATTGATTGACAAACATTGGCCACTGCAAAGCGCACGACAAAGCAAAAAAACCCTAGTTTATCCGAAATCAGTTGTTTCTTGATCAATTCAACGAGGAAGAAATTAAGTTTGCTGTTAATTATTTGGCGAGGGATAGGGTAGTGTGTCACCAATTGTGAAGCCAGGGGGTGAGGGGTCGGTCGGTCCCAGCAGCTAGCGATTGAAAATGAATGTCATGTCGCCAGATAATTTACCGGCTGTCAATCAATGAGCTGATATAAGTAAGCGTATAGCCGGAAAGCCAAGACAAGAACTAATGAGTTTCCTCAGCTTACAAGTTTCTTTTTGCAGAGAAAGTCATCTTTGCTAGCTATTTGCTTGTTAATTGAGAAGGTGAGACGTGGAGCCAGCCTGGAGATCGTAGAAGATACCATCAAAGCTGAAACTTAAAACTTAATCATGATTAAAAACTCAATCATTTGATCATTGGTTCAGGTTTAACTTAAAGCCCCATAAGGAGCTTTGTGCTTAGAAGCTGTCTCGCTGAACATTATGAATTCTCCTACTGTCTTGTTTGTTTTCAAGTCCAAAGCCCATCGAGTATCTAATTAAATAAAAAAAAGGAAAAGGAAATATAAATACATATATTCAGATATATAATGTGAGAGAGAGAGAGAGTGTTCTGGTGGGGGGGACTCACATTTCGAGACCACATCTTCGGAATGAGCCTGTTATACTTCTTGTTTAGAGCATTGGATATAATTTCGTCAACAAATAACTTTTTAAATAGCATGTTCCATAGTACAAATCTTACAAACACACACACACACACAACTCTGTGCCTAGCACGAAGGTACGTTGTTAACTTCAATTTTTTTTCTCTGCACCACCAGCTTTTTCCTCACCTCATCGTCACAGTAACCTCGCCTTCTTCCCCACGCAATGACAACTTCTCTTCTTCTTCTCTTTCTTCTCCGGTCACAGCAGTAGCAACAACTGCGCCTCTTCACGTAGTGACAATAGCCATTGCAGCACCTTTCTTCTCTTCCTATGGCCACCACTACCATCATTCTCGACACCACCACCATCTACAAAACCATCCCAATCTCTTCTACACGACAACAACAACAAGTAACCTTCTCCTTCTCATCTGTGTGTTACTGTTCACATGATGAATAGTAGAAAGGGCTGGACATGACCTGGGAGGGTTGTTGAGTCAAAATGGTTCGCCGTGACTGGGTCGACCCATTTTGTCAAGCCTGATACAGTCTGATTTTAAAAATAAATTATAAAAAATTGCATTTAAAAAAATATATTTTATTTTCGTGCATACGATCGAATGCTAAAAAATTCCTAAATATAGTTTTCATAAAAAAATCACATCTTTTCTCATGTTTTAAAATGGAATTGGGATATCATAACTAGTTTATGATTATCCATTAGATTTCGCCTAAAATATAAAAAAATCTTTCAACAATCTTTTTGTTCATTTGTTTTATTTGTAAACTTTAATTATCGGGGTGTAAAATTACATAGTAAAGTACATCATCAGTATTAAAATACAATAAATACAATGTTAAAATTCAGACCCAAGAGTGGTTAGGTTTTGACCTAATGAGGCAAAGATTCTCTCACGAAGAGAAATCTATTTCGAGCATTATAAAAGACCAAAAAATAGAAAATTTGATTTAAAAAAACAATCAAACAACAATGGAGCTTACCTTAGGTAGAGTGCACTAGGGTTGTCGTGTCTTTTCCTTACACAACAAGTCCCCTTATGCTGACCATTAGGTTTTGTACTAACCTTAATACCTGGTGGTGACTCCTATATCATCATAATTTTACAATTATAAGAAACCTCTTTCCTGTGTACCGCCTCTCCTCTCCGGGGATGGCCACTCGTGAAGCGTAAAAGAAAAGACGTTGCGACACAAGAAATACATTGTCAATACCTCAAAACCTTGCAACCATAGAGAGCATACAATTCACATATCTAGGGCATTATCTATGATAATTTAGATATGATTTTGAACCATACAAATAGTTTCCCAAGTAACTAAAGTGGTTGATAACTTATTGAATTACTCAATCTACTATTCTTCTATAAGTGTTTGCAAATTAATGTTTATAAACTCATGTAGAGGCTTTTGACTCATTTACCAAGTTGATCTAAAAATGTATTCACTAATTATCATGTGACTAACCATTAAGATAAGAAAAATCTATATACAAAATAGCACAATTATAATAATGTATTCACAAATTATCATGTGACTAACCATTAAGATATATAAAATCTAGACACAAAATCGCAAATTCCTCTACCTTTTATTTGACAATGGTTATGAGACATGCTTGTTTGTGCTATAATTGTTACAACAAGGTTCACTCGATTTCTTTCATCTTCCATAAATACATTAGCGATGTCGAGAATCAAACCAAATATCGAGGGAAAAAATATTAGCCTTAAAATACCCAAAGCCAATATTTGAATTCTACTAACACTATTACCCTTTGTCTTCAACCTTTTATTGAATAAGTCTTCCCATTCATCCTAATGTCAACTTTAGCACTTGAATTCTCCTTTACTCCACTTGTCTTTTCATTTGATGATAGTGATAAAGAGTAAATTGAGGTATTTACAACAATTTTTTATATTCCTTAATATTACATACCATTTAAACTTTTTCAAAAGAGAAACATCTATTTATAAATCTTAAACCTGCATCATATCTCTGATGGCTAATTTCAGAAAAGGTATGTTCAACTCTTTCATTAAGTCTTTGTACCTCTGTCAGAATACATATTAGTCATGGATATTTATTTTTTCCCAACTCATCTAAAGTTTATCAATATCGCTAACAAAAAATATGCATTTCAATCCTGATAATTCACCAATAAATCCATGGCTTCCTTTTTTATATTTGTAAGGACTGAGACTCATGTTAGAATTGATCTTGCTTATATTTTATGATTGTTTTGCCATCCATTTCTTAAATAAAAAAAATATTGATGTAAATGTAGTGGCATTACAAGAAGACAACCTAGGAAATCGTTTAAGCCATTACATGAGGGTAAGTTACCTAACCTATTGGTCTTAAAAAGATTCCTTATAACTTGGGGAAGCAAATCTTAAAAAGTTACCTCAAGGTCTACAAAGTGCAAAAAATATGGATAAAGGAAGTCTATATCAACTACTAATAGTACTCTATAAACTTTTAATGAGATTTTGAGTCATGAGTACAAGATTTGATAGAAACCATATTAGGATACCACTAATTCTTTATATGCTAAGTTAAGTTAACTGTGTGCAAAATAAAGTATCATGTAATAAATGCATGATTGCAAGCTAATTTTCAATTCAAAGAATGATGCATGAGATTAATATTCCTAAGTCCGTAACGGAGTTGTCATTTTATTATTGGGTCATCTCGATGAATTTAATTATTTTAAAAATGGTAATAATATTAGGTGGTATTCTTTTCCTTTTAAATAAACAGTTTTTTACCTAAAAATCTTTAAATACTAGTTCGAGTTTCTATTAACCATTTTATTATTGGGGTCATCTCGATGAATTTAATCTTTATTAGTTTTATCCCTTCCACAATAATTAAATTTGTTGAGATGTCTCTTGCAACACTTTATATCATAATTTCTTTGTCTATCTCATGTAATTCCTTACCTAATTTTTTTTGAAGATTAGTTGGAGTTCCTAATAACTATAAAACCATACGAGAACATCTTATCTTATTTTCCCCTGTCACAATAATTAAATTTGTAGAAATGTTCCAGCACAATTTCTCAGCTTATCCCATTTAATTATGCTATCAAAAGATTCAATCAAAAAATCAAACAACTAATAGACAAGAAAAATTACAAAAAAGGGGGGAAAGTTTCAGCTTCACAAAACAGGCCAGAAGCTAATACAAAGACTTTTACACACAAGTCTTTGCGAGGTGACATATTATAGGTGATGTATACTTGTGTTATATACATTATATTCTAGGTTGCACTTCCACTTGGCATGAGTAATTTCTTATGGTACCACGATGAAGGTCTGGTTTATATATATAACGCACCCTCCGCCGACCCTAATGCCTTACGATTACCTCAAAAAACTAATCTCTACACACAAGTTTCGCCTCCAGAACTCAGAAAAAGTTGTGAAAGTTTGGAGTGCCCATCTATATATGTAGCTGTTGGTATCATCAAAACCCCCTTCTAATAGGCCAGCTGATCAATTCGTTACAGGGACAAGTGAAGTATAAAAATATTACAAGGCCTCCAGCTCTCTGGCTTGTTGGGATTGTGTTCCAAAACATTTAGGGATACTCGAGTTGGCGAGAGAGACAGTCGGAATAAGAACATAGTTCTGGTAAGGAAATTATTGTGATCACGCTTTCTTCGGTGTTTGAAAAGTTTTTTCCATTGACGAGTCCTTCGCTGCCAATTCTAAAATCGTGAACAACTCCCAGCCCACTTGAATATAAGCGTAATCTTCGTAGGCTAGCTTTTAAAATTCAGTCTTGGAATGCAGGTGAGGTGTGAGTACTACTCCCAAGTACTGAACTTAAGCCACCATAGCCGTTCTGTAAAACGAAAGAAAGGGCGACGAAGAGGACGAGAACCACGAGGAAAACACAATAGATTTCATGCACAGATTTCAAGAGCTCATTGACAAATAGTAGTGCTGAATAATTTAGCTAGATGGAAAGAAAAACCTTGTTGATTTTCATGGAAAAGGTGCTCTATCCTCGGGCATCTTTCTGGGCCATGCTCGAGTCGATTGACAGTGAAGGTGATACGATACAAACTAGAGGAAGAATTTACAACCTCTCAAAGAATTTTTCATCTTGAATGGATAGAGATGTCTTTCTACTATCCTCGTTCTCTCTCCAACTTTTTATTTGTTGCCCCACACTAAAAAATAATTTATATGCTTATAGACTATCGTGCTAACTTAGGCGGGGGGATAGAAGACCCAACACGTGTGGCTGAGATTGGCGCCGATGTTCAGGGCCACCGGCTACCGTGAACTGGGACACAGCAGGTCGGAAGACGGCCATGGTGGAAATATGAATTAATAGGTTGTGGGTCCTTCTTGGCCTCTCAGTTACATTTTTATATTTTTTGGAATATTGATTTCACCACTTGCAGCTGTAATTAGTTATACATAGTAATCAAGCTTTTCCCGGGTCTATCTTCTGCATAAAAATATAAAAAAGCTGAAAGACTGGTCGATTGTTTTTTTAATTGTTTGGTAGCATGATTTTTTTTCTTCTCGAAACACAAAAACTGAAGATTTGTTATCAAAAATCTTAAAGCCTAGCAAAATAGTTTTTATTTTTAAATTGTGATACTAGAGATTATTATTTTTATTTAAAATATAAAACAAGAAAAATTTCAGGATCTTGAAGAAAAGAAATGGTAACAAAGTGCTCGAAATATATATTATTATATTTGATACTCGTTGTTGGACTTGAGCCCGTATCCTCTCAAGTTTTTTTAATATTAATCACAAACAATTTAAGAAAATATTATTAAACATCATAAACTATATATATATATATATATACCACTCAACCCTTGAGCGAGAACTTAAAAAAAGCTTAGATTGTATGTTAATGAGAACTTAGTGACATAATTTAATGTGTTAACTATGTACTTAAATTAATTTTTTTATTGCTAATAATATTCCAAGTACAACGTTGACCCTTAACCTAACCCGCCCATCAGCCAAACAAACCTTGTAAGAAAATAAATTAACGTGCCCGATCGAATCGAGCTAGGACTATAAAATGCCCTGGGACACTTCCATTCAAGGAGGAAGAAAATTATTTTTAGCCGCATCGAATCACACCATTAGGAAAGGAAGAACGACAGGGAGATTTTGGAATTTGACAGCATGCTCTCTGTGCTCGCCAGCCATAATTTTGGTTATTATATGCTTTTTGTTTTTTTTTTTTAATTTCAATCCTTAAATTATATATATATATATATGGTGTTTTAATTTATATCTCTTACTATATTTCATTCAATTTTTCATTACATAAAACATTAACTAGTATAGGAGGCCTCATCCACCCAACCTCTAGATTCTAGAGATCATCGTGTCGGGGATCATGCACCTACAAGTTGTTCCTGGCTTCAGTTTTGGCTGACCTACATATACAGTATAAAGAGTCTCCCTGCATTGACTCTTTAATTTCGAATATATGTGAAATTATTGCTATCTGGAAATAAATAAAATTATAGGGAAAAATATACATGTAAAATTAAAAAGCAACGGTGAAATCATTTTAGTTTTGTTTTTTGAAGATAGACCATTCTTAACGGTCATCATTTCCATAATCCAAGTTGAAAGTCTTATTAAATAAGTGATAGACAATTAATGTCTCCGGTTTGTAGTAGATGGTGCTGCCCATTCCTACTGTAAACTCTTCATTAGGCTTATTCCAACAAGAGAACTCTTGTGAAATTTAATCACAAGTATAATTAAGTTTAAAAATTAATTTTGGTAGAATTGATTAAATGTTAGGATTAATTAGGCTTTTAATAGGCGAGCTTAGTTTTATTAGGATCTTAATTGGTGAAATTAGAAGCTTAATTTAGGCTTAATTATGAAGATTAGAATGTTAGATGACCAGATTTAATTTCTAGAAAATCAATCAGGTCAAATTAGGGATGGTGCAAGAAAATCAAAGTTTAAGAGTCAATTCAAGATGAAATTCAAGGCCATGGGCCATTTAACAAAAGACATGTGAATTCAAGGACCCATTTGGTTGAAAATAGGAGTGAAACTAAAGAAACTCAAAGTTTGAAGGTCAAAAAATATATAAGACAAAGGGCCAAGTTGAAAAACATTCTAAAATTATAGGGTCATTCTAAAACTTGGCAAGGATAATACTGAAATGATTCTTAAAATCAAGATTCAATTGAGACATAATTGAACAAATTGAGGCTAAAACCAACAAGAGATTTTGAACGTAATATAAATAAAAATACCAAAACAACGACATTTCAGTTAAATAAAACAGTGTGTTTAAACAATGTTTTGACCAAAACAACTTCTTTTGATTCAAAATAACAACATGTTTTGATTCAATATCGACATGTCAAAACAATTACTATCATCTCACATCGTTTATTATCTTCTTCCATATAACTATAAAAGCTAACTAAAAAGGTTTTTTTTTTATAAACATTAAATGCATTATTAAAACATGAATTAAAATGACAAAAACATCATTTGGTATACTTCAACTAATACCACACTCTCAGTCATATTCTCATTGATTTGCCACAAAACACCACTGAAAAGCCAACTCAAATGGGTTGATATGATCAGCGATGACAACTTTGTATTAATAGTACAAGATTGTTGTTTTCTAGCCAATGATTGGGATTCTTCTTGTGGGAATCAAAGGACAAAACTTGTGCCTAAGAAAGATCCCTCTTTCATCAACTATAAATATGGGTAAAGTTCATGTAGTGAGAGAGGTGAAAATAAATAGAGAAAAAGCTAAGAAAAATAGAGAAAAATAAAACAACCCCGAAAGCACCTCTATCTTATCTTACATCCTCAATAGCACCACTACCTACCCTAAACAATGCCCCCTATTAAAAAAAAAAAACCTTAGCAACAATGAGGGACTTGAAAATACTAGTTTCGAGCTAAAACCTTTTATTTTTTCTCTTACTTTCTTCTCCCTATTAACCTCACCACCATGAGCCACCATCATCGACAAGAACCACTACCAACAAAATCCCTAGGCCAATTATTCTTTTCTTCTTCTTCTTTCCTCTTAAATTATTTTAAATGTTAAAACTTGCATGCAAAATGTGAATAATTCATGTTTTTCATTAAGTTAGAAACAAATATGGTCATTAATCGAGGGCAATGACCATGTAGGATAGGCAAGACCAAACCCAGCTCATGTGGCTAGAGCGTTTAGGCCTTATACATATAAAAAAAACTCTTGGGTTGTGTATTGGCCTAACAATTAATTTGGGCTGAGCCTAAGCCTAACTTGTATGAGTGGGGTCGAGCCCCATGTCCAATAAACTTAATTCATATGGTCAGCCAAACCCAACACATACCTAAAGGCATGTTTGACAAACATGCCTTATTTCTACTTAAAGAAGATTGTCTTTTTTTTTATCCTTAAAGCATGTATGTTGAATATTGCCTTGAAGCATTTTCAATGTCTCTAATTTTAGGTTAAAAGTTGTGTTTGTCAAACATGAGCTATTGTCTTCCCATTTTGCTTTAGATTGTTTTAATTTTAGTGTCTATGTAATAAAGAAAATCTAAAGCAACTCAGGGATTATTTTGAAATTATTTGTGGGTTCCTTATGTGTTTTTCCAATAACTTTGTTTAATATTGAGTTGTAGAATTATATTGTAAGATACAAGCCTCGAATTAAAAATACTTCATTATTCTCCAAAATTTCAAAATTAATGTTAAAAAATCCAAAAAAAATGTCTGATTTAGAAAAATATTAAAATATAATTTTCTTAAAGAGTTTCACTAATATTAGATATTAGACTTACATTGTAAGACATGAACCCATCATTATAAATACATAGTTTTTATCTTGTTTCTAAAATATAAAATAGATATCGTAATCAGTTTATGATCATCTTATAGAACTTGATCGAAATTTCAAAATACCACAAAATATTATAAATATGCATGAAATAAAATTTACTATATATTGCATACAAATATTAAATTAAATGAATTAATAATAATAATAATAATAATAATAAAATATATTGCTGACACCAATTGTGCCTCTATATCGCTTTCCAGTGTTTTGAGTTGAGCCTTCGTAAATCACTTATCTCTGTCGACCTTTCAAGACTCCCAAAGTCTATGCGTATTAGCCAGAAGATTCAAGTTTCGTACAATTCTGAATCCGCCAATACTAATTCCATTTTGTTGACAATTTGACCAATCAATCAAGAAAGCGTGAGCTAATTAATTTTTGCCATCATATATATAGTTGCCCTGATCAATTTTCTTGGTCAACAATTGCAAAATAAAATAAAATAGAGAAACAACTGAACTAGAGTCTTCTACGGTGGTTCCTGCTAAATACAATTAATATATATACAATTAATATATATATATAATTAAAAAAACAAATACTATATATACATGCTATTTTAATGTTTTTTTAATATAAAAAAAATTCAAAGTACAAATCGAAATACCTATGCAAGTATCTAATTAAATAAATTGATATTTATTTATTTAAATAAATGAAAAACATTATTAACATTTTTAAAATAATAATAATAAGAGATGAATGTATATCAAGATATTCAATCACACAAAATGAATCATTTACTTGATTGTGTTTGTTAAAAGTTTTGATTTAAATCAATAAAAGATTATATAAATGAAGTTGATTGAGTAAACTCATACCCTAAAAATATATTACGCAAGGCTGAACTTATCAGAAATATTATTTAAAAATAATTATTTGTTATATTGAAAAATAAAGTTCATTTGTGTAAAAACAAATATAGATAATTTAGAATGATATCTTGAAAAATCAAACACAAACTAATTGTTTTTTTTTTAAAAAAAAACTTATTTTAAGATAAAACATGCAAAACCTGTGATCTAGGTAATGAGACTCGAATAAAATAATATAAATTTTTTTGAGGATAATCAATAACTACTATTTTTTTTAAATGAAAAATTATAAGATCATACGACTTCAAGTCCCAAACAAATCAAATGTCAAAAGATTAAAAAAAAACAATCAATTACACAAAAGGATCTAAAAACTTAATTAAAATAATACAGGTGAAAATAAAATAAAATTATTAATTAGTTGGCAAAACATAATTCTCAATTGAAGGGTTAAATTGAATTGAAAAATATCTTTAACAAAAGGAAAAACAAATCAAAAGAATGAGGGTTAAATTGGAAAAAAATAAAACAACAAATATTTTGATTGAGGGATGAAATTGAAAGGCAAAAATAAATAACTAAACAACCAAACAAGAAAAATTAAAATAAAAAGAATAAGGATCGAAATATAAAATAAAACTTAAGAAATTATAATTGAATGAATAAATTAAAAACAAACAATTTTTTTTATAAAAGGAATAAGAACAAAAAGAAATCAAGAGAACAAAGACTAAAATTGAAAAAAACAAAAACAAAGAGGACAATCATGCATTTTATGTAGCATAAAAAATCATAGACAACAATCCAACCATCATAAGTCGTCAAGCGCCATGATATATAAAAGAGGATACGATAACACCTCCAAATATATAATGGAAGGTTAGGGTTGACTACCTTGTCTAAATAGTGCATGATTAGCACATGTTAATAACTTTTTTTTTTATTAAAAAAACTATAAAATCAATGTGAAAATATCAAAATATCTTCTATTAACTTGGTAATTGCCTAAATATATTTGTGTTAAAGTATCTCCTGGATTCAAACCTTTTTGTTTCTAAGATCAAATATGTATTTTAACTGTACATAATGAAGGAGAAACCATATAAACCATTGTCCTTTAATATCTTTATGTTTTGTTTATTTTAAGGATTTTTAAATTAAAAAAATATTTTTACCATGAAAAAAACTAGAAACAACTTTGAGATCCTAAATAGTCTTGTAATCATCAATGGAAAATATCAAAGCAGCCCCCACAGCGAAGGCTTTTTTTTTTTTTTTTTAATTTAGAGGTAAAATAATCATCATTTTACTTGACTATAGCAATCCATATATAATAATATATAGCTACTGCTACAATGAAATGGACACACACACACTACACTCATCATACAAAAGCATTGAACAAGAGATATAAACTGTTCAGAAACAAATTGTAAAAAAGAAAAAGAAGAAGAAACAGATTTATTAAGCATTACAAGAGAAAGAAAAGATGTTATCAAGCATTTGCCCTACCGTTGATCTTCACCAAGACTCTCAAACTCCATTAATGAGGTTGAGCCCGACACAATCTGGAGGTCTCCCCTACTCGTTATTCTCAGCCACACCAATCACATAGTTTGCTTGGCCCAACAAGCTGCTTATTGATCGAGCTTTTACCATACCAAGCTTCAGCTTCCTCCTCGAGATCATCAATGGTTTCTCCTTATCATCTCGATCATCTTCATTATTTGCAGCACCACGAACTTTCTCATCTAAGGAGGCCCCCTGCTTCCTCTCTTCTTTCTTCGGCGACAGCAACAATGAAGGGCTCGATAATGCCCCATGCTCGTCCTTCTCCGGTGCAGTCGTAGCAATTGATCGGCGGCGAACACTGCTCATACTTCTTAGCCTTCCTTTACCCAAATGATGTTCGCAAAGAGAGTATCCCACTAGGGTTTGCTGGAAACACCTCCATCCCCTCCCATTAACACGACTGCACCGCGATCCCTCCAGCAGTGCACCGCCCTTAGCCTTCGTTTTCACTTTGGAGATAGCATCTTCTTTTGTTTCCTTGTCATCTGCTTCATTATCACCATTCTGCTGCACACATTTCTTGTTCATCGTTGTGTTCATTTTGGTTTTCGTTTTCTTATTTCTATCCATTATCGTTTCCTCATCCGATCTCCTTTCAAAGCTCCCTCTTCTCTTCTTTAATGGAAATGCCCTGTCTCCCTCGCCCCATCTCCCAGCTCCTATAGTGCAACCAAACAGCAGCTTAACACACTAACAATTAATAATTTTTTTTTCTGCGTGCTTTTTTGAAATGGGTTTCGAACATAATTCAATATATCTACCTCGATGGGAAGAACTGGATTGTTGAAGAACCGTGACGTGCACTCCTTCGCTCAAGAAACTTCCCTTCCTGAAAGTAAACCAAACTCAGAAATCCAAATCCACGTAATTTACAACGATAAGAAAAACAAAGAGAAACCAGCTAATAAAATGAGTGCAAAATAGAGGAGGCATATACTGTGGATGGGGACCAGCTGCGTCGACCCATGCTAACGTGCACCTCATGGACATATTAATTTAGCCAAAATAGAGAGGCCAAATGGATATAGATTGGATGGAAGAAGGTATGGTGGCTAGCCAAAGTTCATATAAATACACTTACAAACAGTGTTTCCACTTGCAGTATTTTTACTTTCATTTCTGTAGCCAAAAAAAATAAATCAATTCATAGTTCTCCTTTTTTTCACCTTTTTTTCACTACAAGAATCCAGGAAAGAAGAACATGGATTTAACTTTTTTCACCACTTTCTAATTACCTGGCATCATTACTCGTCTCTCCTTCTCCTCCTCCTTTATTCTCATCTTGCAACAAAACCTACAATAAAATCCCAATAAATTTGGATAATATAAATCATATCGTAACCTTGATGGATGCAAATTGACCATATAAAAGTAGATCCAACAAAAATGACTCTTTCAAGTCACATTGAAGCCAAGTGCACTCTCATGTAGAAACACCCCACTAAACAAATTAGATAAAAGTGTTGTAGAAACTTTTTTTTTCCAACCAACCAAATTGACAGACACTATGACTGCTTACCTTGTTCTCTTCTTGTGGTCCAGCACCACAGAAGCAATCATCATGACCTTCGCTTCCACCTCCGATCGGTTGATTTAGTTGATCAGAGGGCAGCTGAAGATCGAAGTATTCATCTTTTTGAGGTTCTTGGAGGAGATTTTGATGTGGGATGCTGTGTAATTGAAGTTGCACCACCGGAGACTGGCTGAACTGGGGATCTGAGAGAGGTATTGGTGAAAGAGATGAAAGAGGCAAAGGAACCTTTCTGTTTCTAATCCTCATCGGTGCAAGAAAAGAAAGATTTGATTCTGGAAAGAGAAAAAGAATTACAACCCAAAGAAGTAGAAAGTTGTGATCTTTGAAGGTCAGATTTCACATACAATAAAACTAGAGAAAGAGAGTGCAAAACTACCCAAAAATACAAATATAAGACCAGCAAAATGATTTATTTATTTATTTTTATTATGTTATGCTTTAATAACACACACAACAACACTCTCTCTCTCTCTCTCATTCTCTCTGTATATTTCTATACTTTCTCTCTCCAACTCTTATTCGTTGCACCACAACAAGGCTAGGAAAGAGAATGGAAGTCAGTGTCTTTGTGTATGCGGAGGTAATGTTTGCACGTGTGGGGACTGGTTGAAGAGGTGGCCGGTACGAGGGAAGAAGGCAACAGGGAAGTGACGGGGATTGCCAGGGTGGAATGACAAGGAAAGACTAAAAAAAAAAGAACACAAAATAATGGGAGTGGGTAGTAAGTAGTTTTATCGTTAATACTTTATAGAGGAGAGTAGAGTGGGTCCCTCACTCACACAGACGCCCTTATTAACAACGGTCAAGATCATTTCCTCTTATGAATTTGACTGCTGATAATAATCTTGAAGTCCAATTTCTCCATCAACCAATCGCATAGTTTTGATTAATGTAAACTTGAATTTTTGTAAATCTTTTTTTTTTACCCTTTTAGCAATATATCGAATTTTTAATATATATATATATATAGACACCCCGTTATATATAGACACCCCGTTCCAGTTAAAATAATAAAAAGGTGCTTTAATAAATTATTTATTGGATGTGTATAAAGCAATATTATCAAAACAGGTCAACCCATTAAATTTGTCACTAATTTGGTTGAAATCTGTAATTAAATTATTTTTGTTGGAATTGTTTTAATAACAAAAATATTATTAGTTAGCATTTTGTGGTCAAGTGTTTTTTACTTATTTTTAGGGTTAAAAATATTGAAAATTATTATCTACTAAAAACTTGTTAACATGGCACATTAACACTATTAAAATAAATTGTAAATACAAGAGACTTTTTTTTTAATTTATATAATAGGAAGTTAAAGAATTGCAAGTGCAGATTAATAAAGTACTGTAAGTTTATAGGACATACTTTAAAATATATAAAAGGTGTTCCATTTATAATTTATCTAATTTTATAAAAAAAATGACAGAGTTTTCTCAATACAAGTACTTGTCCAAAATATCATCTCAAATTAATATTTGTAAACGCAATAACAATCTCAATCGTATACGATTCATACAACCAACATCTACTTGAAAGTAATTTCAAACTCGCCATCTATTCATCCCATCAAGAATATAAATAACACATTTTATATTCAAGATAGAAAAGCTACAACATGTACTTGAATGCCTACAATATCCTGTAATACAAGAGATATTTCCTTCCTTTCTTTTTAGTTTATCAAATATGTACTATAATTATTTACACGTCATCATTTAGCTTATACTAGTTAGATTGCCCGCACTACGTTGCGGGCTGAACAAATAATTTTTATAACTATTAGAATTTAAACAATTAATAGAATTTGCTAGTTTAAAATAAAATATAATATTTATACATGTAAGGTTTGATATAATAAAACACATCAATACACCCTATTATAACAACAACAACATCAAAGTCTTAACATCTAAAATTATCGTTATTATTACTGCCAAAATAATAAAAAATATTAAATTACTATCCTGAAATTTTTTTTTGAAAAACATTAACAAAAGAGGAAGTGAGAAAAAAAATTAAAATTCTTCTTTTTCTTCTTCTTCTTCTTCTTATTGCGTTAATAATGGAAACAACAAAATTAAATCAAAGAATAAACAAAATCCTAAAAACTTTAACAAAAGAGCAAACAAAAAAATAAAATAAATGATAAAACAAAAATGAAAAATATAACATCTATACATGCAAGGTTGATATAATGAAACACATCAACACACCATATTATAATAACACAACATCAAAGCCTTGACATCTAAAATTATCATTATTATTATTGCTAAAACAATATAAATTATTAAATAACCCCAATGAACAAAACTCAAATACATTAAAAAAAAGGAAGCAAGAAAAAAAATAAAATTATTATTATTATTATAATATGTAATATTACCCATAATTTTGTTTTCCACATCCGTCCACGTGGCCTTCAAATGTCTCCTGATTGCCATGAATTAGGTCACAGGACATCACCCATCATAAAACGACGCCACACCCGTTACACACCCATCTTTCTCTCGCTCAACCCCTCGCCTCTCTTTTGCTTTCACTTTTTCGCAGATGAAAAAAGAGAGGTAGAAGTTGGGATAAGAGGTTGAGATCTCTGTAACGCTAAAAGGGAGTAAGAAAAAAGGATGTACTGGGAGCAAAATACAGTAAATGGTTACAATCCTATGATTTTAAAAAATATCTCAAGCCAATATATCTTTCTTTTCTTATCATTTTTGATATATAAAAAATCCAGCTATTTTCTTATATAGCTTTTATACCCCAAATCCAGCGCCAGCTCTTGACCCGACCCTAAATCCAGCTTCGGTTCTTGATTCCACTCCATCTCAGGCCCCAGTTGCCTCTACTACTATCCTTACGTCTCGCGTTTCCGAAAATATCTCCTCAAAGAAAGTTGTGGAAAAAAGTGAAACCTTTTACCTGCTTGCATTTGTTCAAAGTCTAGGTTTTGAGTGTTTACGTTTTGGGACTATTTGTTCAAAGTCTGGATTTTATTTTAATTGGTTTTGAGTGTTCAAAGTTTTTATCTTGAAGCTTTCTGCACCCCCACCCCCACTTTTCTCACGAAACAAACACAAAAAGAAAGTGAGTTGATGTGTTTTGAGTTTGGTTAAACTAGACCAACTCGACCCAAAAACCGACCCAAAAACTGACTCGACCCAAAAACCAAATCAACCCAAAAACACTATTACAATCCACAGTAAAAATACTCACAATCTACAGTAAAATACTGACCTCTTGTACTATAATTATTTACACGTCATCATTTAGCTTATAAAAAGTTCCACCTAGTATAAGTGCCTGTTTGACATTGTGATCCCACCGGTTTTTGACTGAAATTTGAATTTTTTTTCATTTTAAATGAATATGTTTTTGTGTGTTTTAGATCATTTTGATGTGCTGATTTCAAAAAAGATTTTTAAAAAATAAAAAAACATCATTTTGATGTATTTCGGCACGATAAGTATTTTGAAAAGCTACCGCAACCACACTCCCAAACAGGCATTAAAACTAAGTAAACTAAAACTTTGGTATCATGATTGAGGTGTTAGATAAAATGTACTATAAAAACATATAAGAGATAACTTGCATGATAAACATATTTATATCCATTTATGTTTTATAAAATTCTCTTTATTTACTTTACATTAACCATTTATTTCAATACTTATAACATATATTATATGTCAACTATGTTTATGTCAACTTATTTCATTCAATTCCCAATAATTTTAGGTGCTGATTTAATCCACTTAAATAATCATACATATGAATCCCAATTTAATATTTGTAGCTTATATTTTAGGTTAACCAACATTCATTTATTTATTTAAATGTTTATAACATGTTCTATATATCAACCATGTACTCATTAATTCACTTTGGTAATTATGGTATGTGCTCTACATCGTCCATATTCTTCAATTCTTTTCAATATTTATAATTCATGTTTTAAAATATTTTTTATCCCCTCTCTCTCCGTCCATTACAACCCGTTTAATTTTAATTATAACCCTTACACATTATGGCCAAATTGACTTCACATGATGACCCTTACCATCTTGACCAATTAATTTAATGTAATAGTTTTTGTCTTTGCGAACAACTTATTCTTGCACTATAATCCTTTCTATTATAGACGATTTAATTTTTCTGATTTATCAAAGGAGCCAAAATATGCTAAATATACCTTTAAACATCAAGGTTGGCTTAGAGCTATGAAAGATTAACATTTTGCACTATAAACTAATTAAACTTAAGATCTTCTTCATTGTTCATCATCAATAAATGTTGTCAACTTACAAGGGGTTTTAAAACTAAGTCAAAGTAAAATTGTGATCTTGAGCATCTTAAATCATGTTTAATGGTAAAAGGGGTTTAATCAAGTTGAATGAGTTGATTATAGTAAAACATTTTCTCCTATTGTAAACCCTAGTAATGTGTACACTATACTCATTGTTAAATAATTGTATTTTCATCAAATTGATGTAAATAATGAATTTCTTCATGGATTTTTGCAAAAAAACAGTATATTGGGTTTATTAATAACAATTTTCAATCATATGAGTGCAAGCTTAAAAAGACATTATATTACAACACTATACATATCTTTTTATTCATTTGGCACTTTCTTAAAAGCATTATGTTTCGGGTGTATGTTGATGACATGATTTTAACATGTAATAATCTTGTTTAGTTTAGCAATGATTTTAGCAATATTATTATTTTCTTTGTATTGAAGTCAATCTATTCTCAAGTGATTTATCTTTAAACCAAGCCAAATATGCTCATGATATTTTGACTAAAGCAAAATATTATACTACAAACCTATCTCCAATCATTTCGTAACCAAGGTGCATCAAGTTTTGTTAGATAACAATGTGTTTATCTTACACCTACGCATTATCAGAAAAATTGTAAGGCTCTATAATACCTCATTATTACATGATCAAGTTTATTTTATATACAAGACCATAATTATCTTACAATGATTATTATGTATATCAATTCATCCATGCACCTTTCATTGCCACTACGAAGCTATGAGTCGTATTATTTATTATTTGAAAGGCACTTTATGTAATAACCTCCATAAATTCATGTAATTAATTCCTTAATTTCTCGTGAATATTACTATTTTTTAGTGAGTTGTATTTTGAAAATATATTGAAATTTTAGCAGAGTCTCTCCTATATCAGATGATTCTAAATTATCGATTAACTCCTATTGCATTTAAATATATGTTTTATTTAATGTCCAACCATCTTGTAATCATCACAATTCATTTTGGTTCACAGCATACATATAATTAACAGTATTAAAAGTCCAAATTAAAATAATTATAACTAAAAATCATCTTCCCGTAAATCCAATAGATATTGTCGCGACGGTGATTTTTCGGGACGCGCTTTGCGCCCCACCTTCACCCCGGGATTCGGGTAGACAACGATGCGCGGTGAAATTTGAGGTTGTTTATAGTCGTAAAATTTACGACTATAATTATTAGGAGTCGCCACCTAGTATTAAGGTCACTAGGAACCTATTGGTCTGCGAGAGTCTTGGGTAAGGGGACTTGTTGTGCAAGGGGAAGACGAATCACCCCCAGTGCACCCTACCTAAGGTAAGCTGCATTGTTGTTTGATTGTTTTTTTTTTCTAGGCTAAAATTTTTACACTGCATTTTCAAAAAACAATTTTTTTGTCTGCGGGTGTACTTTACAATGTAATTTTACACCACAGTTATAAGTTTTATTTTATCTACGGATGTACTTTACAATGTAATTTTACACCGTAGTTAAAATTATTTTAATCTACGGATGTATTATACAATGTAATTTTACACCGTAGTAAAAATATTTTTTATTTGCGGGTGTATTTTACAATGTAATTTTACACCACTAAAACCGAAAAGTTGTTAAATTATTTTTGACATTTTGGCCGAATACCAATGGATAATCGCAAACCGGTTACGATATCCAAATTTTCGTTTTAAAAATATGGAAAAATATGCAACATATTTTTTTACGAAAAATACAATGAGAAAAGCTTTGGAATTCGGCCGTATGCACGAAAACACATTTTATATTTTGATTTTTTTGTATATAAATATATATATATATATCCTTCAAAAAAAATATTTTTTATTTTTTTTTAATTTTTATTTTTTTAATTTTTTAATTTTTTATTATTTATTTATGGGCTGGGCTGTCAGCACAGTGGGCTGACAGCCCACCCTGAGTGGGTTGGGCTTCCAGCCCTCAGAAAGGTATGGCTGGGCTTCCAGCCATCATGGGCTGGAAGCCCAGCAGTTTGTGGGCTTCTAAGGATCAGGCCGGGCACAAAGCCCGGCCCAACATACCTGCGGGGAAGTGAATTAATTTCACTTCCCCGCGCATGCAAGAAGAAAATGAACAGTAGATTGGCAGATTTTCGAGTGTGACGAAAGGAGAAAGTGTTGATACCGTTGGGTAGAGGGGATCAATGTGGACCTTCCTGTCGTTGTGGCGTTGGAAACGGAGGTCTCTGGCGGCCGGAATGAGGGTCTGAAGTCGCCGGTTTCTTACTCTGTTCAAGCTTGCAGCTGCTGTTGGCTCCCCTTGAGGTGGTGATTGTGTCGCCGGGGTTGAGGTGACGATGCTGGAGATGACGTGGTGTTGCGAGGTGCTCGGATTTGGTGGCCGGAGAGTTGAACCGAGGAGAAGAGAGAGAGACCAGCGTACTGGTTTCAAGATAGAGAGACAAAAAACGAGGGACGCAATAGAGGGACCGAGAGAGGGATCAGACCCGAGAGGGATGAAGTTCAAATTTAACGTTAAGTTTTTGCTTGCATTCTCTCTGCTTGTTTTCCTTTCTTTTCTTTCTCTTTTTCTCTCTGTTTTTCCTTCGTCTTCTCTGTTTAAAATTTCCCTCTGTTTCTTTTCTCCTCCTCCCTCCTCCCCGTTACAGCGTCGTGCATGGTGGCCTTTTATAGGCGGTTGTGGCCTGACAAGGTGGCTGCTGGTCGGCGGCATGGTGGCTGGCGTGCCTGCGATGGTGGCTGGTCGGCAGGCGTGGGCGGCCGGTCGGCTGGTTGCAGGGAAAAGGAGACGGCGGGGAAGGCATGGCGTGCGTGCTGTGCAGCTTTGTGAAGGCAAAAGTTGCACTTTGATCCTTCAATTTATGATTGTTTCAATTGCATCCTCAATTGGATTGAAATTTGTAATTTTATGCAATTGTGCCCCTGGCCGAATTTCAACATTACCCTTGACTTTGAGCGCCCTTTTCACTTTGGTCCCTTACCCTTGATTTACACAATTTGGCCCTTAATTGACAATTAAACTTTTAATTGTTTTCAATTTGGCCCTTAATTTGCGTAATTAGCTTAAAACAATTCAATTTGACCTTCAAAAATTCTGATTTTCTCAATTGGGCCCAAATAAAACTTGAGAATTCAATTTTTCATCAATTAAGCCCCAAATAAAATTAATTAGACCAATTTAAAGCATAATTAAGTCCTTGCACTTAATTAAATTCTCCAATTGGACCCTAAATTAATTCTCAAATGTAACAATACTTTAAATTAGCCCATGATTATATCAAATTGGCTTATTTAAAATATAATTATGATTTTTGACTTAATTTTTACTTTGAATTTGTATCTTTTCTCATTTTTGGGCACAAAAGATATACAATTAGACTCTCGAAAACAACCAAAATTTGCACAATGATTTTTCTACCAACACCGACCCTTTTTATTTTATTTTTGTTATTTTTTGATATATTTTGGGGAGTCACCCAAAAATTAGGTGATGACAGTTGCCCCCCTCTTTACAATGCTTACGACTAAAGTCTTGTAAAAGACTTGAATAGTAAGCGTTGTAAAGAAAAAGAAAAGTGAATTTATCAGACCAAGAAATAGTTGATCCATCCAGAAATGAGAATAAGGATTATAAAGCGCACTCAGAAAGGAATGATAAGATAGGGCTAGAAAGCGCACTACCTAAGAATTGGGGCCTAAGGAGGACACTCAAAAAGGATGGAAGATGGTGATGTTTGTGAATGACACAGGAAAATGGTCTCATTGTAATGGGTGACCTACCCAGGTGAAAAATGGTGCAGATAGTCTCATTGTTATGGGTGACCTACCCAGGTGAAAGTGATAGAGATGGTCTCATTGTAATGGGTGACCTACCTAGGTGACAAATGGTGAAGACGGTCTCATTGTAATGGATGACCTACCCAGGTGAAAAATGATAACGGTGGTCTCATTGTTATGGGTGACCTACCCAGGTGAAAATGGTGAAGATGGTCTCATTGTTATGTGTGACCTACCCAGGTGAAAATGGTGAAAGTGGTCTCATTGTTATGGGTGACCTACCCAGGTGAAAAATGATAACGGTGGTCTCATTGTTATGGGTGACTTACCCAGGTGAAAAATGATAACGGTGGTCTCATTGTTATGGGTGACCTACCCAGGTGAAAATGGTGAAGATGGTCTCATTGTTATGTGTGACCTACCTAGGTGAAAATGGTGAAAGTGGTCTCATTGTTATGGGTGACCTACCCAGGTGAAAATGGTGAAGATGGTAAAAACAAAGAGATGGTCTCATTGTGATGGGCGACCTGCCCAGATGGAAACAAAAAGTGGTGATGAAGATTTATAGGGCTAAAAAGCTCGGTATCTAGGATCTATGGTCGAGAGTTGGAAAACTCACTCAAACAAGGGGAATAAGGATGGAAAATGCAATATTCTAATTGATGGTCGAGGGTTGGAAACGCACTCAAAGAGGAGGGAACATAGGGCTGGAAGGCGCACTATCTTAATTGGTGGTTTGAAAACACACACGAGAAGGAAGAAAAATAGGGTTGGAAAACGCGCTATTTTAGCTTATGGTTAAGGGTTGGAAAACGCACTTAAACAAGGAGGATAGGGATGGAAAACGCACTATCTTAATTGGTGGTAACGCACACGAGAAGGAAGAAAAATAGGGTTGGAAAACATGTTATTTTAGCTTATGGTTAAGGGTTGGAAAACGCACTTAAACAAGGAAGATAGGGATGGAAAACGCACTATCTTAATTGGTGGTTTGAAAACGCACACGAGAAGGAACAAAAATAGGGTTGGAAAACACGTTATTTTAGCTGATGGTTAAGGGTTGGAAAACGCACTTACACAAGGTGGATAGGGATGGAAAACGCACTATCTTAATTGGTAGTTGAGGGTTGGAAAATTCACTCAAATGAGAGGAAAGGAATGGCTAAGAAGCGCACGATCCTAATTGATGGTTGAGGGTTGGAAAACTCACTCAAATAAGAGAAAAGCATGCTCAAGGAAATGAGAGGTGAAAGCTTGAAAGCATGCACACAAAATTATGAATGAAGGTTCGTAAATTACGATCCCTCCAAACATTTTTTAGATTTTCAATGGGGATGCAATGCATGATGACACCCAAAATCAAGAAAGAGATAAAGCTGAAAAGCATTCTCAAAGAGGTAAGAGCTTGAAAGCGTGCACACAAAATGAATGAAGGTTCGTAAATTACGATCCCTCCAGAATACTTTTTAGATTTTCAATGAGGATGTAATGCATGATGATGCATGTATACTTACCTGAGAGATATAGGTCCCCTTTCTTCTTCCAGACCTTCTTTTCCGGGATCTGGACCTCTGGATTTTATGGCTTCTCGCTTCTGCTTACTCAAGCCGCAACTTGTGATTTTGACCCCTGAAGATGATAGATTTTCCATATCAACATGCCCCCCGAGTTTGACCCAGATTCTTTGAAAAGGAATTATGGAGTCAACTTCATGATTTGACGGCTTCTCGCTTCTGCATACTCAAGCCGCAACTTGTTGATTTTGACCACTAGATGATATGCCCTCCTGAGTTTGATCTAGATTCTTTGAAAAGAAACGATGGAGCCAACTTCAATTGCATTTTAGATTGCCCCCCTGTTTGGTCATGCCCCAAAAGTGTTTTGGGCTTCAGGTGTTTGCAAGAAGGGGTTGGTTATTTGCAAAGATGGTGTTTTCATGTGGGATTTTTGGAATTTCAAAGTCATTCCAAGCACAAAAACCATTTTGATTGACCCAGTCGGGTCATGTCACACCAGTGTTTTAGGCTACGAGTGTTTGCAGGAAAGGGATGACTATTTGCAAAAAATATTTTCATGTAAAACTTTTGGAATTTCAAAATCATTCCAAGCACAAAAACCATTTTGATGTTTGTTTAACAAACTTGTTCTCGAAAGAATTCAAGTGATCTCATTGTCAGGTTTTATGTTGATTTTGACAAGAATGTGAAATGATATTTGCAAGTCTCGTATATCAGGAAGGCTTCGATCAGGTTGTGTGAAATATTTGTAAGGATTGTTTCAAATGGAAAAGCATTGCTTATCGATCCAGATAACTCGTATTTGATTAGAAAGGGCTTTATTAGGCTTGTAACGTAGGCTTAGGTTACTGGCTACGAAAAAAAGATATTTGTAGGCTCAAAAAGTGTTTAAGGGTTTTTTAGACTAAGGATCACTTAGTGCTTACTCTTAGAACTTCATTTAGCCCTCATGATTGATTTTCATAGTGACCTAGCATGCCCCCCAGTGTTGGTTTGGGCTTTGACCTTGACATGCCCCCCGGTATTTGTTTGGGCTTTTTCATTGGTATTTGGCACTAACGTTGTGCTGACTTGACATGCCCCCAAGTATTTGTTTGGGCTTTTTCATTGGTTTTTTGGCAATAACATTATGCCGACTTGACATGCCCCCCAAGTATTTTGTTTGGGCTTTTTCATTAGTTATTGGCACTAACATTATGCCGACTTGACATGCCCCCCAGATTTGTTCGGGCGTCACTTGTCATTGAGGATTGTTTTGTAGATTTTTTTTTTGCACTTGCCCCCCAGTGTAGGGTGTGATCCTTGTCTGGGTTAATTATGAAGAAAAATTATTAGGCTCAAATAGGGACTGCAAAGGATATTTGAGACTTTGTGAAGGCATATCAAAGATGGCCTTTCCTCATTTCAAAAACATGCAATCTGAATCAATAAGCTTTGCTTTTCCATACGAAACAAATTTTTGATATGTTTTTTGATTATTTGTTTGGCTTAAGAGATTAGCTTTATTATGTGGGTTTTGGTGGTATGAGATCATCTTTCAAAGAAATCCTTTGAATTCCCAGAACACATTTGTTAAACAAATATCAAATTGACATTTGTTTTCGTACTAGAATTTGATTTGCCAAAAATCTTGATGAAATCATGAGATCATGTATAATTTGGATGAAAGGGACATCAGGCATGCTTGTGTTATTTAAACAATAAGCATGAACATATCGTAAACACAAGCAAATACATGATCACTGAAGAGAAATGTTTGCTTAACAAAAGTCTTGTGGCGTTACAAGCAAAATTGCCGACAAGTCAAAATAGGAATATAATGTGCAGACATGACCAAAACAAAAAGGAAATCATGGAAGTAGACTTCATCTCCCAATATCGGCACATTCCCTTTTCAAAAGCTTTTGCCGATTTCACTTTAAATGGTGCAGACACTTGGTACCCTATTTCGGTGAAGCTTACTTGGATGTCGGACCTAGATTTTCTTCGGATGTTATCCACCCCGCTTTAATCAATTGCATGAGCATCTTCTTGAAGGCACCACAAGTGTAAATGCTATGCCCCACAGCACCAGCATGGTATTCACAGCTTAACTCAGGCTTGTACCAATCAGGATAAGGTGGCTGCAAAGGTGCATAAGGTTCAGGAGCTATTTTTCCAGTGCTTACCAAGTTTTGATACATCTCATTTAAAGGCAATGGTAATGGAGGCAGCTGATCTTGGATTTTCTGGTAATTTCTTTTCGGGAAATTTTTTGGTGGATCTTTGGCTTGAAAATTAATATTAGCAATTTGAGATGAAGGGTTATTGTAGTTTTGGAATTGGTTGTTCCTACCCTTATAGTCATCTTCGAAATGCTCGGTATCTCTTCTCTTGCCTTCAAAGCCCTTTTTCTCCACAGGTGCAGAAATTCTACCACTTCTAATTCCCTGTTCTATTCGCTCTGCCACAGCTACAGCATCCGTGAATTGCTGTGCTGAATTGCCCATCACATGTTCGTAATAGGGCGCTCTTAGCGTGTTGGCGAACAATAGCACCATCTCTTTATCTAGAAGCGGGGGATGTACCTGTGCAGCAAGATCTCTCCATCTCTGCGCATATTCCCTTATGCTTTCTTTGTCTTTCTTCTCCATATTGGACAAACTTGTTCTGTCGGGAGCGATGTCCATGTTGTACTTATATTGCTTGATGAAAGCATCTACCAAATTTTTCCAACTACGAATCCTGGTGTTGTCTAGTCTCATGTACCAATTCAATGCTGCCCCACTCAAACTGTCTTGGAAAAAATGCATCAGTAATTTTTCATCATGCACTACTTCTGCCATTTTGTTACAGTATGATTTCAGATGAGTGATAGGGCATTGTGTCCCAGTGTATTTGATAAATTCAGGAACACGAAACTTTTTTGGTATTACAACATTTGGGACTAGACACATTTTTGCCGCTTGTACTGGGTCATATAAATTTACCCCTTCAATGGCCCTTATCCTGGCTTCCAGCGTCGCTATCTTATCTTGGCCGATACTCTCTGATGCTTCTATAACTGTTGGGGTTGGCGCAGGTGTCGGCACTGCTGATTGTACAAAAGCTGGGTTTTGTTGCGGATCCTGAACCCTTTCTCCTGTCACCTCTTCATGGTGGTTCATTCCTTGTGTTTGAGCAGCCGTTGCGGGTCTAGTAGAAGGAACCTCGCCAGAGGTATTTCTGAGTGCTTGCTCGAGTAAGCTGGTGAGACTAGCCACGCTAACTTTCAGAGAATCCAATTCTTCTTGAAAATGAGCATCGCGGTGTGCAAGTTCTTCGTCCTCCATATTTCTCTGATGGGGTCGAGTGGTAGGAGCTGTTCAGGGACCTATATTTCAATCTGCCGATGATATGTTATGCACAGTGATGGATGCATGTGGATGCATGTATGTACATACATAATAGTGAGTTATCAGGGATGGTGTACCCAAAAGCAAGTTCTAAGCCATTACATGAGGGGTAAGCTTTCTACCTGGTCTCAAAGGGTCTATGAACTGCCCAGTGACCGCCTCACGTGAAGGTGGTGTGGGGGCTTACAAGAAATGGTTGGGGCACAGTATGACCGCCATTATCAAGTAAACACTCAGTTCATAGTTGGATGTTTCACGAATCTGAACCCCGACCAAAAGTCATGGGGCAGACCGCTACTCCCCACCTAACTTAAAATTGGGTTTACTAAGAAAATTAAAATGCATGATTACATTGATTTAAATTTTATGATATGCATGAGCTGAAAGTAAAATGCATGCTAAAACAATAAAAATATGTATTAAAGCATAAAATGCGTGCAAAAATAAATTGAGAGACAAACAATCAAACAAGCAAAGCTCAGTCCAGCGATGTCCCCAGTGGAGTCGCCATCTGTCGCGACGGTGATTTTTTGGGACGCGCTTCGCGCCCCACCTTCACCCCGGGATTCGGGGAGACAACGATGCGCGGTGAAATTTGAGGTTGTTTATAGTCGTAAAATTTACGACTATAATTATTAGGAGTCGCCACCTAGTATTAAGGTCACTAGGAACCTATTGGTCTGCGAGAGTCTTGGGTAAGGGGACTTGTTGTGCAAGGGGAAGACGAATCACCCCCAGTGCACCCTACCTAAGGTAAGCTGCATTGTTGTTTGATTGTTTTTTTTTTTCTAGGCTAAAATTTTTACACTGCATTTTCAAAAAACAATTTTTTTGTCTGCGGGTGTACTTTACAATGTAATTTTACACCACAGTTATAAGTTTTATTTTATCTACGGATGTACTTTACAATGTAATTTTACACCGTAGTTAAAATTATTTTAATCTACGGATGTATTATACAATATAATTTTACACCGTAGTAAAAATATTTTTTATTTGCGGGTGTATTTTACAATGTAATTTTACACCACTAAAACCGAAAAGTTGTTAAATTATTTTTGACATTTTGGCCGAATACCAATGGATAATCGCAAACCGGTTACGATATCCAAATTTTCGTTTTAAAAATATGGAAAAATATGCAACATATTTTTTTACGAAAAATACAATGAGAAAAGCTTTGGAATTCGGCCGTATGCACGAAAACACATTTTATATTTTGTTTTTTTGTATATATATATATATATATATATATATCCTTCAAAAAAAATATTTTTTTATTTTTTTTTAATTTTTAATTTTTTAATTTTTCAATTTTTTATTATTTATTTATGGGCTGGGCTGTCAGCACAGTGGGCTGACAGCCCACCCTGAGTGGGCTGGGCTTCCAGCCCTCAGAAAGGTATGGCTGGGCTTCCAGCCATCATGGGCTGGAAGCCCAGCAGTTTGTGGGCTTCTAAGGATCAGGCCGGGCACAAAGCCCGGCCCAACAGACCTGCGGGGAAGTGAATTAATTTCACTTCCCCGCGCATGCAAGAAGAAAATGAACAGTAGATTGGCAGATTTTCGAGTGTGACGAAAGGAGAAAGTGTTGATACCGTTGGGTAGAGGGGATCAATGTGGACCTTCCTGTCGTTGTGGCGTTGGAAACGGAGGTCTTTGGCGGCCGGAATGAGGGTCTGAAGTCGCCGGTTTCTTACTCTGTTCAAGCTTACAGCTGCTGTTGGCTCCCCTTGAGGTGGTGATTGTGTCGCCGGGGTTGAGGTGACGATGCTGGAGATGACGTGGTGTTGCGAGGTGCTCGGATTTGGTGGCCGGAGAGTTGAACCGAGGAGAAAAGAGAGAGACCAGCGTACTGGTTTCAAGAGAGAGAGACAAAAAACGAGGGACGCAATAGAGGGACCGAGAGAGGGATCAGACCCGAGAGGGATGAAGTTCAAATTTAACGTTAAGTTTTTGCTTGCATTCTCTCTGCTTGTTTTCCTTTCTTTTCTTTCTCTTTTTCTCTCTGTTTTTCCTTCGTCTTCTCAGTTTAAAATTTCCCTCTGTTTCTTTTCTCCTCCTCCCTCCTCCCCGTTACAGCGTCGTGCATGGTGGCCTTTTATAGGCGGTTGTGGCCTGACAAGGTGGCTGCTGGTCGGCGGCGTGGTGGCTGGCGTGCCTGCGATGGTGGCTGGTCGGCAGGCGTGGGCGGCCGGTCGGCTGGTTGCAGGGAAAAGGAGACGGCGGGGAAGGCATGGCGTGCGTGCTGTGCAGCTTTGTGAAGGCAAAAGTTGCACTTTGGTCCTTCAATTTATGATTGTTTCAATTGCATCCTCAATTGGATTGAAATTTGTAATTTTATGCAATTGTGCCCCTGGCCGAATTTCAACATTACCCTTGACTTTGAGCGCCCTTTTCACTTTGGTCCCTTACCCTTGATTTACACAATTTGGCCCTTAATTGACAATTAAACTTTTAATTGTTTTCAATTTGGCCCTTAATTTGCGTAATTAGCTTAAAACAATTCAATTTGACCTTCAAAAATTCTGATTTTCTCAATTGGGCCCAAATAAAACTTGAGAATTCAATTTTTCATCAATTAAGCCCCAAATAAAATTAATTAGACCAATTTAAAGCATAATTAAGTCCTTGCACTTAATTAAATTCTCCAATTGGACCCTAAATTAATTCTCAAATGTAACAATACTTTAAATTAGCCCATGATTATATCAAATTGGCTTATTTAAAATATAATTATGATTTTTGACTTAATTTTTACTTTGAATTTGTATCTTTTCTCATTTTTGGGCACAAAAGATATACAATTAGACTCTCGAAAACAACCAAAATTTGCACATTGATTTTTCTACCAACGCCGACCCTTTTTATTTTATTTTTGTTATTTTTTGATATATTTTGGGGAGTCACCCAAAAATTAGGTGATGACAGATATAATGGAAACAAGTATGCCATCATAGTTTATGTAATTAATTTGAGTTTAAGTTACATAATTTCAACAAAAATTTAATTTCACTTACAAAACCCATTTCTATACAAAAAAGGCATTTCATATAATTTTTCACTAAATTATAGAAAGCCTTTTATTTAATTGTCATTCTGCTCGAGGCTACAAGATACATGTTATTAATAAAAAATTAACAATCAATTTTATAACAACAATTTAATTAACAATTAAAACAGAGGTAGTATAATATTTAAATTATAGTTCATCATCATTAAATCTTATTTGAATACTATTGACCATAACCCGTCATATAGCTTTCATTGTTTATTCACCATATTGAAATTTTCTTATTGTCATATATTTTAATAAAATTCTTTTTATTCCTAGAATATATTTGGATATCATAATCCTTACAAGAAATACCTAACACTAGGTAATTCATTTCCTTACCTATGCCCAAGAGTTATTTTCATCAAAAAGATTTTTACCCCCCCCCCCCCCCCCCCAAATATTATTCTCATCACCGGGACCATGTTTTTTCCTCTACCTGAGAAGTCCTCCGTAACACTTTAAACATCTGAATGTTCTTATCTCTCAACTCTTTCCCCCCTCTAATCTATAATTCTTATTCGTTTTACCACTATAATCAAGTCTATCAACTTTTTATGAAAATACAGGTAGCACTCTTGAAAGGTCTACATCAGACTTTCATAGCAAAAAAGAACATTAAAAACAATATGAATTTTAGCTAAATATGGAGGCAAGGCTAACAAATATTTCTCTTCATCATTAAATGATCCAATATATCTTGACATCAATTTTCCTCTCACGCCAAACCGAAGCATATTTTTCTAAGAAAAAACCTTTAAATACACCTTATCTTTAACATTAAACTTCAAAGGCCTTCTTTTGACATTTGTATAACTATTTTGCTAGTCCTAAACAACTTTTATCTTATCTTTTATATTTTTCACCTTTTTTAAAGTGATTTGTACCAATTTCAATCTCATCACCTTCTTATCCCTAGTTTTTTTCCTAGCATATAAGTGTCCAACATTTTCTATCATACAAAGCTTCACAGAGAGTCATCTCAATGATAGACTAATGACTATTAATATAGGTGAATCCTACTATAAGAAAATTGTTTTTCCTAATTTCCTTAATATTCCAACACTACAAGAAAAATGGGTTGTTTGCAACTGACTCATCCGTTGCAAACAACAAAGACATCCGTTGCTAATATTAATTAGCAACGGAAGTATTCTGTTAGAATCCGGTGATAGTAAATTCATTTGCAACGGATAATCCGTTGCAAATGAATTTGCAATGGAAATTCCGTTGTAAATTTGCAATGACAAATCCGTTGCAAATTCAAAATTTTCAACTTTTTCTTCTTTTCTCTCTGAGTTGATTCTTTTCTCTCTTTCTCTCTCTCCCCGCTGCAATGACATTGAGTGAACCTAGAGAAGCCAAAAGCTGCTTCTGTACAAGCTGGCTTGTCCCCTTCCATTACTGATGTTTTGAATGAGTCGCAGGGGAGAAAGAAGCATGAATTGAGAGATCATGGCCAAGGTCACAAACCGGAGCACGGGGAAACAACATACTCCATTGAAGAGCCTTTTGGGTGAGGCAAGCATGGAAACCAGATCCAAGTCCCTAAATGCTAAGGAAATCCCTTAATACATGGTCTCACCTTTTATATTCCACTCCTACAATCCCTTGTTTCAAGATGTCCTGACCAATTCCTAGAGCTCAAACTTCTTCACCACCTGGGACTTCACCGCACCAGATCCCTGCTCAACCTTCTCTGGCATCACTTGCTCTCTCGGCCGAGTCACCACTCTCACACTCGGCACTGATCTTTCTAACTCACGTGGACTGGCCGGCTTCCTCTGCCCTTCCGTCTCCAACCTCATCGAATTAACCCAACTCGTCCTCTACCCTGGCCTCGTCACTGGCAAGAACAAACACATGAAATGACATGGAGACCGAGCTCAGAAAAGGTGGGCTTTTGTTAATTCAAGACAGGAATATAGCAGAAACCCTAGCATAAACACCCAGTTCAGATCCAAGCAGAAAACACCCCAAAAAAGTAGAACACGCGCCAATATTGGCTCTTGAACATGCAAAAGAACTGGAGTAGGAGACATGAATTAACGAGCTTTCCCTTGTTTACCTTATGAGGAGCTGGCTTGAGTTAGGTCTGATCAGAGGAATCACAAGCTCATTTTTTGTTGTTTCTGAAAATCGAGAGAGAAGAACAATGGCGCTTAACTTAAATATTTTAAAACAGTATGTATGGGCGCTGCAGGTATTTGAAGGATTTTGAAAAGCAATTTTCATTTGCAATGGAAAATTCTTTGCAAATGGTTTTATATTACAATGGAATTTCCGTTGCAAATTTATATTGCAACGGAAAATTCGTTGCAAAGTAATTTTCATTTGCAACGGACAATCCGTTGCAAATGATTTTAAACTGCAACGGAATTTTCGTTGCTAATTTAGATTGCAACAGAAAATCCGTTGCAAAGTAATTTTCATTTGCAACGGATAATCCGTTGCAAATGGTTTTAAATTGCAACGGAGTTTCCGTTGCAAATGAAATTTGCAATGGCAAATCCGTTGCAACCCATGTTTTTTTGTTTTATTTTCGGAATTTGTTAAGCAGCGAAAAATCCGTTGCTAAACAAAATCCCCGTTGCAATTTGTGCAACGGATTTTTGCCGTTGCAAAAATTCATTGCAAACAGACACCTTTTCTTGTAGTGCAATATATAAGCGCTCGATATATCTTTTAGAGCAAGTATTGTTCTCTTTGATTTCCCATTTGATTATGGATGAAATGGTCTGCTGAAATTTGATTTTGTCCCTAAAGTATGTTGAATATTTGGCTATAATTGTGAAGTGAATCTAGGGTCTCGATAAAAAATAATTGATATCGCTACCTCGTGTAATCTTATAATTTAGCCATGTCATTTTCATGGGCGAGAAATGATGACTTTATCAAAACAATCGATTTAAGTGGTTGTTTTTTTAGTCTATTTTTCTTGGCATAAGAGAATATATAACACCTAAATCTATCAAAACATACAGATACTAGTTTTCTAATAATAAAATACATTATATTATATTTATGGCAGCCCGTACATCCTCTTTGACTATATGAAGTACTCTGCCCTAGGTCTTCTCCACATATCCTCGAGGTTAACCTTAATTTCTATTAGATTTTGACTGCTCTAGCATGACATGTCTACCCATAATGACTTATTGTTGGTAGTTATAAGTCTATTGTCTTTATCCCTAAACATATTCAGCCTTTTTATGACAATTCTTTTTTAATGTCCTTATTCACCACAATAATAATATCTCCAATCAAAATAAAGATAGTTGCATCATATATGCCTATCCTATCTATAAATATAGCATCACTCTGGTAATGCAAAATAATCTTCAGGAAATCATTACTCACAATTGACACAATGCAGATAGGGAATGACCTTATATTCTAAAGCTCCTCTAACAAAATTACATTTCATAATTGAACTTCCACCTATTCTCTAATATAACCCAACAACTAACTTATTTTATTTGGTATCTTTTTTTTCTTCTTAAACCGACTATTTTATCCATTTTCCCTCTTAAAAAGTAAAGTTCTAAGAGGTTTACCCATGGAATAACCAACCTCCTTTATCTTGCCACACTTTGGTTGGCCCTGATGACTTTCAAAATATTATATTATAAAAAGTTCTATAAATGAAAATGTGAAGGTGTTGAAGACCTATCTATTGTTAAAGCTTTCATAGTATTTCCTTGAATGCACAACTATCGATGTCTCTCCTGTATAAATAGGAACAAATTTATTTTATATATTCATTACGATAGTCGGAAAGTAGAAGCGATGTTGTTTTTGTAATTTCAAAACCATGAAGGGAGTAATTACTTTACAGGTTCAAGCTCAGTTAATTAATAATTATTTAGTTTGATAAGATTAATTAAGTAGCCTTGAGTCATGGTGCTGAACTCCATCAGAGAATAGCGAATGGATTCCTCTCTTTATTTATGATAATTTGGGTGATGCTCTCTTGTTGGATCATTAATCCAACGTTTTCAGGAGCATACTACTCGTATGGGTGTTTTGGCAATTGATAGTATTCAGTTTTAAAGGGAGTTTGTAATTTCAGATGTTTTTATAATATAGACAAATTTTCAGTTTATGGATATTTATGAGGTTATTTTCTGCAGAAATAAAGTCTTTGGTTTAATTTACACTCTGATTTTAGTATGGTTTGATCTCACTAAGGTTTAAGGGTGGACCGGTTGGAAATAGGCATGTTAAGATCATATTGCATGAAATTTCCATGCTAGACATCCACATCATGATCCATGTCATTTAATTGTATTGGCATACGTGACCTTTGATAGGTTGAGTTACGATAATTGTAACGAAAACCGCTTAGATCCTATGTTAGTATGATTACTGGATCGGATTGGTTATAGATACATCTGTTAATGACAGCAAAGATTGAGGTCATATGGTTATTTTTGCAAAACATAATTATATGGTTATACATATAGCCCAAGTGGGAGATTGTTGGATCATTAATCCAACGTTGGGCTTATATGAGAATAATTATGTGTTTGTGGACTGTCAAATAAGGTAAAGCCTAATTAAAATGATCTGCTAAGTATTTTTAGGCAATTGGGTTTTGGTGTATCTAATAGGGTGTGGACCTTTAATGTGTAGAGATTACGGGGTTTTTTCTATTTTAGTGATGGGTTAAAATAGGAATACCAAAGGGTGGGAATGCCAAAAGGCATGAATATCAAAAGGCACTTGGTTGCCTATATATATGGTCATGATCCCCAGATTACACGTGCTACATTTCTCACACTGACATCCCATTATCAGAGAGAAAATAAGGCTAAGGTAGAGAGAATCAAAGGGTTCTCTGGAAAGCCATCCGTACGACTCTATATAGCGACTTCCGGATATGGATTCAGGTACGCTTCCGCTTTATAGTTTATACATTCTTGATAATTTGACATGAACACAATTTCTATATGTTATGAAATGCTAGATATAACATCTCTCTCTCTCTCTCTCTCTCTCTCTCTCTCTCTCTTCTTGATAAGATAAAGCAGGCTTGAGTCTGATCAATTTAGCTTAGAGAAAAAAACCCGAACCCAATTTTTTTTTAACTTCTACTGTTACATTTTGTGATTTATTAAATTCTTTTGTAGATTTATGCCTATTTACGTTATATATGGTGTCAATATCAGTCATCCGATCCCATTTAGAAATTGCCTTGACACTCTTGGGGACTGGATCCACCAATGGCTTTGTTTCGGTTTCCTGGGTTCTCTTCCATTTTTCCTGCTGTCTTGATGGCCACTACCATGATTATACACTGTAATGCCACTAGGGAAGAGAGGCAGGCTAGTTATTATATATATATATATATATATATATATGATTCTTGATAATATGAATTTATTAAATTCCAGCATCCTGATCCAGGGCATACACGACTCGAGTTTTTTTGGGCTCAAACATGAGTGAAGTATTGAATGGACTCCAAAAATTGTGTAATAGCTATCACGAAACTTCAAATTAATCTCCGAACTATCCACCAATGTTTCATTAGGTCTCCAACGTTTTGGATTCGTTAAGAATTGAACATTACTCGGATCGAGCCCTTATCTCCATGTTCAGAAATATTGAAAAATGTCTTTTACATTTGGAATGAAGTTGATGAAAATATTTGTCTTCGGATCGCTGTAATATTTTGGGAACAAAAATGTTTTCCCGTTGCTAGCTTGTAAATGGATTCCTTCTCTCGAAACCGCACACGCATAACAATATTGGTGAAATGTGCTGGAATACACATATAGTATGCATGGGGTCCAGACCGAGAGGGCACACTACTCACTCTCTTCTCGACAATTTAGTGTGCTTCAAAATGTCCTCGAGGAAAGGTAACTCGGTATTAAACAATCGAAGTCTTAGTAACACAGGTTTTTCGATTTGGGTTTCCACTTGTCCCTCTTTCATTTCTAATTGTAGAAATCCTTAATTTGCTAGTTACAGTATGGATTGAGCTGAAAAGAGGTCAATGGCTTCCAGGTCCCAAGAGGGGAAAAGGCCCTAAACTAGTACCATGATCAATATTTAATTTTTTTGAAAAATGGGAACTGCACATATTTGAATATGAACAGCATGCTTAAAATCCTAAAGAAAAAAGATTTAATCTTGGTGTCCAATGATACCCTTACAATTAAAAAAAATATATTTCATTTTTCTAATCAATGGCTCTTTGTTATGTGGTTCGATTACTCTTTTCTTTTTGGTTTGGCCTGTTAAGATCTAGCATTTCTAAACATATAGAAATTGTGTTCATATCGAATTATCAAGAACGAATAAACTGCATAAACTATAAAGCGGAAACGTACCTGAATCCATATCCGGAAGTCGCTATCTAGAGTCGTACGGATGACCTTCCAGATTAACACGTTCTCTTTTGAGAGCCCTTTGTTCTCTCTACCTTAACCTTAGTTTTCTCTCTGATAATGGGATGTCAGAGTGAGCAAAAATTGAACCTGTAATCTGGGGACCATGACCCCATATATATAGGCAACCAAGTGCCTTTTTGGTATTTCTATTTTAGCCCATCACTAAAATATAAATAACCCCGTAATCTCTACACATTAAAGGTCCACACCCTATTAGATACATCAAAATCCAATTGCCTAAAAATACTTAGCAGATCATTTTAATTAGGCTTTACCTTATTTGATAGTCCACAAACACATAATTATTCTCATATAAGCCCAACGTTGGATTAATGATCCAACAATCTCCCACTTGGGCTATATGTATAACCTTATAATTATGTTTTGCAAAAATAACCAAATGAGCTCAATCTTTGTTGTCATTAACAGATGTATCTATAACCAATCCGGTCCAGTAATCATACCAACATAGGATCTAAGCGGTTTTCGTTACAATTATCGTAACTCAACCTATCAAAGGTCACGTATGCCAATACAATTAAATGACATGGATCATGATGTGGATGTGTAGCATGGAAATTTCATGCAATATGATCTTAACATGCCTATTTCCAACTGGTCCACCCTTAAACCTTAGTGAGATCAAACCATACTAAAATCAGAGTGTAAATTAAACCAAAGACTTTATTTCTACAGAAAATAACCTCATAAATATCCATAAACTGAAAATTTTGTCTATATTATAAAAGCATCTGAAATTACAAACTCCCTTTAAAACTGAATATTATCAATTGCCAAAACACCCATACGAGCAGTATGCTCATGAAACATTTTGGGTGGCAATCCCTTAGTAAGCGGATCCGCAACCATGGAGTTTGTACCGATATGCTCTATAGACAACTGTCCACTCTGAACTCTTTCTTTAACAACTAGGAACTTGATGTCGATGTGTTTCGACTTCGACGAGCTCCTATTGTTATTGAAATATAAAACTGCCGACTTATTGTCACAAAATAATTTTAGTGGTCTTTCAATATCATCCACTATGCACAGCCCCGTGACAAAATTCCGCAGCCATACTCCATGATTAAATGCCTCATAACATGCTATGAACTCAGCTGCCATCGTGGAAGAGGCTATAAGTGATTGTTTATCACTCTTCCAGGAAACAGCACCTTCAGCTAGCATGTAAATATACCCTGATGTAGATTTCATGGTATCTTGGCATCCAGCAAAATCGGAGTCGCTATACCCAATGATCTTTAGATTAGCCAAACTCCGATATGTGAGCATGTAGTCTTTTGTTCTTTGTAAGTACCGTAAGACCCGTTTAGCTGCTTTCCAATGGTCTATTCCTGGATTGCTTAAATATCTGCCCAGTATCCCAGTAATGTACGTAATATCCGGACGCGTACAAACTTGAGCATACATTAGACTCCCTACTACTGAAGCATAAGGAATCTTCTGTATTTCTCTTTTCTCAAAATCATTCTTAGGGCACTGATTGAGACTAAATTTGTCTCCCTTAGCCACAGGGGTATCTCCTGGTTTACAGTCTTGCATGCCATATCTCTTAAGAACCTTTTCGATATAGCTCTTTTGTGATAATCCAAGAATACCTCGAGAGCGATCTCGATGTATCTGAATACCTAATACAAAAGAGGCTTCACCAAGATCTTTCATCTCAAAATTTTTAGCTAGAAATTTCTTGGTTTCGTGCAATAAGCCTATATCGCTGCTGGCAAGCAAGATGTCATCGACATACAAAACCAGGAAAATATATTTACTCCCACAGAACTTATGGTATATACAATCATCGACCAAATTCATCTCAAAACCAAACGAGATGATCACTTGATGAAACTTGAAATACCATTGTCGAGATGCTTGTTTGAGTCCATAGATGGATTTCTTAAGTTTGCAAACCATATTCTTTGGGTCTCCAGACACAAAGTTTTCAGGTTGCAACATATAGATCGTCTCATCAATATTACCATTGAGAAACGCTGTCTTTACATCCATCTGATGTAACTCAAGATTGAAATGTGTCACTACTGCCATTATAATTCTGAAAGAGTCTTTCGAAGATACCGGAGAGAAAGTCTCTTTATAATCAATACCTTCTTTCTATGTAAAGCCCTTTGCAACAAGACGTGCCTTGTACTTCTCCACATCACCTTTCGAATCCCTTTTGGTCTTAAATATCCATTTACAACCAATAGGTTTCACACCTTCAGGTAATGGGACAAGATCCCACACGTTGTTGTCTTTCATTGACTTAATCTCCTCATTCATAGCATAAATCCACTTTTGAGAGTTAGAACATTCAATGGCTTGATGGAAGTTGATAGGATCATCTTCCATCACTCCAATATCTACCTCATGTTCTTGGAGAAATACAATATAATAATTTGATATTGCACTTCTCTTCTCTCTAGTGGATCTTCTTAATGGCATAGATTCTAGAGGTGCTCGAGGTTGTTCTTCTGGAACAATTTCTTGAATAGGAGGTGCTTCGACATTATCTTGATTCGTTGTGTCTTCAACATGGTCAAAATTAGAATCTTGACCAATGCTAATGACACCTGTGGGAATATCAATATATTCCTCTTCAAAGACAAAGTCTTTATCTTTATCACCTCCCGCAAACTCGACATCCTCAAAGAATCGAGCATTTCCCGTCTCGAAAATCGACCTAGTTGTGGGATCATAAAATTTATACCCCCTGGATCTTTCCGAGTATCCAATAAAATAGCAACTTACCGTCCTAGAGTCCAGTTTCTTTTCATTAGGCCTATAAGGCCTTGCCTCAGCTGGACATCCCCAAACATGTAAGTGTTTTAGACTAGGTTTCTTGCCTGTCCAAAGTTCATAAGGGGTTTTGGTAGTGGCTTTAGTGGGTACTCGATTAAGGATATATGTTGCAGTCTTAAGTGCTTCTCCCTAGAGTAATTCTGGTAAGGTAGAATGACTAATCATACTCCTTACCATGTCCTTAAGCGATCTGTTTTGTCTTTCAGCAACACCATTCATAGTGGGCGAACCCTGCATAGTGTACTGTGGGACGATACCGCATTCATCTAGGAATTTAGCAAATGGTCCTGGACGTTGTTCTCCTGAACCGTCATATCTACCATAGTACTCACCACCACGGTCAGATCTGACGCTTTTAATCTTTTTGCTGAGTTGATTTTCAACTTCAGCTTTATAGCTTTTGAACACATCCAGTGACTGTGATTTTTCACTTATGAGATATACATAGCCATATCTGGAAAAATCATCTATGAACGTTATGAAATATTGTTGACCATTCCAAGCTACCGTAGGAAATGGCCCACAAATATCTGTATGTATTAGTTCTAAGATGTCCATAGTCTTGTTGGCTACAAATCTCCTTGTATTGGTTTGTTTTCCCTTAATACAATTAACACAAATATCAAAATTTGTAAAATCTAAGGGATCGAGAATTTCATCTAACACAAGTCTCTCTATTCTCCTTTTAAAGATATGACCTAATCGTTTGTGCCATAATATACCCGAATTCTCGGTAGTTAATTTTCTCTTGGTACCTCGTGTACTTAATTGCAGGGATTCATTAAATGAAGCAATTGTATCAATCAAATAAAGATTATCATAACTAGATAAAGAACCAGAACCAGATAATTTGGAATCATAAAACAAACTCAATTTTCCATTTCCGAATGAACAAGAATAACCAGATTTGTCCAAAGCAGAAATAGAAATCAAATTCTGTCTAAAAGACGGTACAATAAAAGTTTCGTTAAGATCCAAATAAAGTCCGGTCTTTAACAATAATCTAAATTTTCCAATTGCCGTAACTTCAACCGTCTTGCCATCGCCTACATAGATGTATCTTTCAACATCATTTGGCTTTCGGCAACTCAGGCAACCCTGCATAGACACACTGATGTGAGTTGTTGCACCAGAATCTAACCACCACGTGTGTCTAGGTACCGAAGTTAAATTAACTTCAGAACAAACCAAAGCAAGAAGCATACCTTTCTTAGCACGCCAAGCGTGATAGTTAGTGCATTGCTTCTTTTTATGCCCTTCAGCACCACAAAAGAAACAACTAGTACTGATCGAATCATTTGATTTCGTTAATTGTTTCTTTTGAGGTACTGTACCTGCAGCTTCCTTAGCGTTCTTTCTTTTCCTTCCCTTGTCTTTAAAGGCAGTGGCTAAGTGAGCACTCTCTGTCCTACTTGCTTAAGCCTTTCCTCTTCCTGAACACAGTGTGAGATGAGCTCATTCAGAGACCAAGTCTTTTTCTGACAATTGTAGCTCACCTTAAACTGGTTAAATTGTGCAGGAAAGGATATTAAAACCAGATGCACTAGCAAGTCCTCAGAGAGTTCAAGCTGAAGTGCTTTGAGCTTGGAAGCAAGATGAGACATCTCCATAATGTACTCCCTTACATTGCCTTTGCCTTTATATTTCATTGAAATGAGACTTGTCAAGAGTGTACCGATTTCAGCCTTTTCATTCTTGACGAATCTCTTTTCAATATTGGCAAGGAATTCCTTAGCTGTAGTGATTTGATCAGACATTGTGCCCCTGAATGCTTCTGGAATGGCTCTCTTCATGATCATCATACACATGCGATTTGATTTCTCCCACCTTTCCATATCCCTCTTTTCATCAGAGGTACTCTCATCCTTAAGAAGTGGGGGAGAATCAGTCCTTAACGCAAGGTCGAGATCCATAACTCCAAGAACAATCAAAAGATTGTCTTTCCAAGATTTGAAGTTAGAGCCATTAAGCATAGGAATTGAGTTGATACTGGCAGTTATATTAGCAGGATTAATCGCTGAAAAGAGAACAACAACAATTGAACAAGCTCACAAACAAAACTTATCTTAAGAGCAAAAATTAATTCAAATAAAGGTAAAACTCATCTTAAGATATCGGGCACTCCATTAATATTTTATCTTTGGATAAAAGATTAATTTGTAAGTGATATTTTAATATAGTAATCAAACATTGATAATAAGAACATGTCGAAAAATAAATTGGCCTTTGGGTCAATTAATTAGTCACATGTAAAACCAAATAATGATCACATGTTGATTACTACGTGTGCACATGCATTTACTTTAAATATTGATCTTCCTTTGGGCCGATCAATAAGAACATAAATCGCATACACATAACCTTTTATATTTCAATATAAAATTAATCTCCACAAAAGAGGTCACTTTGGTGACATATTGTTTTAATTAACTCATTGTAAAATATATATATCAATATACCAATATTTGAAAAATAAATTTGCACCGAATTTTTTTTTTTACAAAGTCAATTGTTGACTTTGACCTTGCGGCTGGACCGGGTTGAGCCAACTCGGATCCTAAACCAGCCTGCTGAATCCATATTTTATTATGGGCTAAAATTTTCTACAGGTTAAAGCCCATAATACAACATAAATTATGTGGACTTAAAGCCCACATCTTCTATTTATTTATTTGTTGTGGGCCGAAGCCCACAGCCCCAGAAACAAACTGTCACAGGCCCGTTTTAATTATCTTCTGGAAAACCCTGGCAGTAACAATGGACTGCATGCAGTCCATGTGGCAGTAACAATGGCTGCATGCAGTCCATGTGGCAGCTGTTACGTAACAGCTGCCACACCCCCTTTATTTCTCTTAATTATACTGCCTGTCAATCATTTCATATTCCTCCTTCTTTTTTTTTCCAGGCATTGCTGCACTGGTCACCGGCGTTGGCCACTGATTTTCTAACACTGGCAGCCCGTGGTTTAATTTTCCTTCATCTTCACTAACCTTCACCAGCGCTGGCCTGGTTGCTTCATCTAAACTGGCAGCCTACGGGCTGCCAGTTTGTTTCCCTCACCAGCGCTGGCTGGCAGCCAGCGCTGGTTATATATATATATATATATATATATATATATATATATATATATATAAACTGGTTTATTTATTTAACTATGCAACAGTTTATTTCTTCAACTAGCAGTCTAAAAAAAACCAACTCATCTCTAATCTTTACTGGTAAATCCAGTTCTATTTACTTGAGTTTTCTAATTAGTTTCCTAATAATTCAACATGAAATGACTCTGATACCACTTGTTAAGATCTAGCATTTCTAAACATATAGAAATTGTGTTCATATCGAATTATCAAGAACGAATAAATTGCATAAACTATAAAGCGGAAGCGTACCTGAATCCATATCCGGAAGTCGCTATCTAGAGTCGTACGGATGGCCTTCCAGATTAACATGTTCTCCTTTGAGAGCCCTTTGTTCTCTCTACCTTAACCTTAGTTTTCTCTCTGATAATGGGATGTCAGAGTGAGCAAAAATTGAACCTGTAATCTGGGGACCATGACCCCATATATATAGGCAACCAAGTGCCTTTTTGGTATTTTTATTTTAGCCCATCACTAAAATATAAATAACCCCGTAATCTCTACACATTAAAGGTCCACACCCTATTAGATACATCAAAATCTAATTGCCTAAAAATACTTAGCAGATCATTTTAATTAGGCTTTACCTTATTTGACAGTCCACAAACACATAATTATTCTCATATAAGCCCAACGTTGGATTAATGATCCAACAATGCCTCGTTGAAAATTCTTTGGTTAGAGGAGCTTCAATGGAGTTGCTGCAAAGGCTGGCTAGTGAGTATTCATTCCATGATCGATCCTTCAATATTTCATCCAAAAAACTATTTCTTTCACTTTGGTTCTCCACAACGAAAGAGGAATGTAATTCTAAGAATAACTGCTTTCAGAAATGATTGGAGTGGTTTCAGTTTTTCCAAGTAGAACTCTCAAACTTCACACGACAAGATCTTAGGACTACATTGGTTTCCTTGAAAATATCAAACGACAATCCACCGTTGAGTGTGATGTTATAATTGGTAATACTGACTCGGGGATGTGGCCTGAATCAGAGAGTTTTAGCGACAAAGGTTTCGGTCCACCTCCCAAAAAATGGAAAGGTGTATTTGAAGGTTCATGGCAAGAACTTCACTTGCAACAAGTAAGGCCTCAATTATTTTACATTTAACAATATGACCCTGCCACAGTTTTCTAGCTGCATAAATAGAATTGAACTTAATCAGACATTCTCTGTCCTAATTTATTCACGGTACTTCAATTAATTATTTCCAATTGAAAGGAACATACTTCACTCTCGTGAATGGAAAAGATGATTCGGGTCGTTGTAATCAATCTGCTGCCCGGTAATATCATATTCTATTGGAAGATATTGAAAGCATAGTTGTTAATTCCGTTCCATTCCGGCTGGAACGTACCATTCCGTTCAAAAAACCGAGACAAAACGACGTCGTTTTCATCTCGGTTTTAATTCCGGTCCGTTCCGGAAATTCCGACCAGAACGCCTCAGAATCATTCCGAGCATTCCGTTTCGTCCAAAAATATCGTCTCAAAAATTTTAATTATTTTTATCAAATTAATATTTTAATTTTTTTATTTATACATAAAATTCACTGAGCCTAAGAATAGACCCGGTGAACTGAGCCTAAGAATAGACCCGGTGAGCATGCTATATAGTGACTTCCTTATTTATATTTATAGAGAAAACTCTTTGGCTGAAATCATTTTTAGCCGATGTGGGATAGAGTTTGAAGCTTTAAAGCTACAGACTCTAAGGCTATCCCACAATCTAGCGATGTGGGATAGAAATGATTTGTCCACTGGACAAATGAATTGTTTGTCCACTGGAACGTTACAAGTTACAACTTGTAGCTTTTATATATATATATATATATATATATATATATATATATATATATATATATATAATTAATTATATATCAATCGGAATGCTCCGAAACCGGAACGTTCCGTTCCAATCGAAAAACCGGAACGGGGACCGGAACGGGGACCGGAACGGTATTGACAACTATGATTGAAAGGAGCTGGAGTTTATCCAGCAGATAATAAAGGAGCTGGAGTTTATCCAGCAGATAATCAATGTGCTCCTTTATGCATATTAAGGGGTGCCTTCTGTAAATGTTATTTTCGTGTAATTTCAGCAGCCTGCACAGCTGCATCATAGGCATAGTGCAGTGTAGCTATATTCTCTTTTATTGTGCATAGCTTCCTGGGATGAGAAGTCTTTTCTTCATCCCGTTAGGATTTCCCTTTCCTGTAAAGAGGACTAGCCTTCATTATATATATCCCTTCATGTTCTGTAATGTCTGCATGACAAATACATAATACAACAGAGAAATCTTCTTTTCGATTTCTTCATGGTATCAGAGCAAGGGAAATAGGGAAAATTATTTTGCATCTCTTCTGCATTATCTCCATTTTTCTCTTCTGCATTTTTTACACAAATGGCTGAAGATCACTCATCTGCATTTGAAGCAGAAAGTTCACAGGTTATTCCAGCAGTCAATTTTTCTGAGGTAGATGTAAACCCAAATCAAAGATTAAGCTCAGTCTTATTGAATGAGTTTAATTATTTGCCTTGGTCAAGGGCAGTATCTCTTGCTTTAGGAGGAAGATCCAAACTTGGGTTTATAAATGGAAGCATTGCAGCTCCAGAAGCTGGTTCATCAGGTTATGAATCATGGCTTAGTAAGGATCAGCTGGTGATGTCATGACTCTTGAATTCTATGGAGCGAAAACTAGCTAAAATATTTTGTTACTTAGAATCATCACTCACGCTTTGGGAAACTGTCAAGGAAATGTATGGCAGTCAGAACAATGCTGCAAGAGTCTTTCAATTAAAAAAAGACATATCAAATCTGCAGCAAGAAAGAAAGCCGTTTGTACAACTTCTTGGTTGCATGAAGAGCAAATGGAATGAACTGGAAACATATCGTCCTCATACCACTGATTCATCTATGCTAGTGAAGAGGGCTGAAGAAGACAAGATATTTCAACTCTTGTCTAGTCTTGATTCAGAATATGAATACTTGCGAAGTCACATACTTATGAACCCAGAACTGCCCACATTCAGCAGTATATGTTCAACCATTCAACGTGAAGAAGTTCGAAGAAAAGTCATGAATATTGGTATAAAAACCAATGTGTCTGAAGCAAGAGCATTCATAACCAATGACAAAAGGTACAAAGGGAAGCACCCAAACTTAAAGTGTCAACACTGTAACTATTTTGGGCATGCTAAGGAGACTTGCTGGATTTTACATCCACAATTAAAGCCAGAATTCATGAAAGAAAGCAGGGGAGAAAACAGGGGATCACAAAGGCCCATGTGATCCTTCCACAAGGCTAACAATGCATCTGTTTCCACATCCAAGGGAGGTGACAATCTGAACAACTTCACGGCAAATCCAGCTGCACTTATAAATGAGTTTGCAACATATCTTCAAGGGAAAAATGGAGGGGCTGGAGCTCACACAACTAGCATCGAAGAGGGAAACTCATCAGCATTACTAGGCAAATTTGCTGGTTTTCTAGCAGACACCGAATGCATCCCTCAACAAGAAATGTTAGGTATTATCAATGCCTTCAAAACTGCTCTTGATATAAATATGTTGCATGATTTTTGGGTCATAGATTCGGGTGCCACAGATTATATAACCAACCATATATCTAAGCTTCATAAGTTTGAAAAATTAGCCACACCTTCTCAAGTCTCAATTACAAATGGTGAAGGTGCAGATATTTTGGGAAAGGGAAAAATCAATCTAATATCAGAAGATATTGAGTCAATAGCCTTATATATTCCCACCTTTCCATTCCAACTTCTATCTATGGGGAAAATCACAAATAACTTAAACTGTTTAGCCATTTTTTCTCCTCGCAATTTCATTTTTCAAGATTGTATCACCAAGAGGACGATTGGTGAAGGGTTCTATCTACATGGTCTTTACTACATATCAAAACACAGTTCCAGAGTTTTTTAAGCCAAGTCCATCTCCCTTCAAGATAACCAATTGTGGCATCAACGTTTAGCTCATCCATCTCAGCCAGTTTTGTCATCCTTATTTCCAAAACTAGGAACTTTATCCATTCCATGTGAAATCTGTCATATGTCTAAGGATACTAGACTACCTTTTAGCTCATCTTTATCTAGGTCTAATAAGATATTTGAGCTTGTTCATTCGGATGTATGGGGGCCAACAAGTGAATCTTTTGATGGATTCAAATATTTCATAACCTTTGTGGATGATTTTTTGAGAACTACATGGTTGTATTTGTTAAGATCTAAAACTGAAGTTATGGAAGTTTTTATAGATTTTCATAAGCTTGTTACAAACCATTTCGCTTCTAAAACTCACACCCTAAGGTCTGATAATGGCACCGAATATATGTCTCATATCATGACAAGATATTTGAGCAATCATGGCATTATGCATCAAACAAGTTGTACTGGTATCCCTCAGCAAAACGGAATCGCAGAAAGAAAGAACCGTGATCTTCTTGAAAAAACCAGAGCTTTAATGCTTCAAATGAATGTTCCAATGAAATTTTGGTCTCAAGGAGTTATGGCAGCTGCATACCTTATTAACAGACTTCCCAGCCGTGTCTTGGGGTTTCAATCACCCATAGAGATTATGAAAGGAAGAAAAATTGATCTTTCTCATCTTAGAGTATTCGGCTGCATTTGTTTTGTTCATGTTCAGTCTCAGCATAGAGATAAATTGGATCCTAAATCTGTTAAATGCATGTTTCTTGGTTATTCATCCACACAAAAGGGATACAAATGTTATAATCCTCAACTTAGAAAAAACAATTGTATCTAAAGATGTTCGATTCCATGAAACTAATCCTTTTTTCAACAAGCTACCTGAAACCACAGGTCCCGTGGAAAGTGTTTTGGATTTATTTCCACTGCCAAGAATGGAGCTCAATATTTCTTCCCAGAACAACAAGGCAGACGAGACAGCTCAAAGTGCAGACACTTTGCATATGGAGGGTATCAATGGTGGGATGAATACAAAAGATGACAGTAGTGAAGGTGGTAATAGTCATATTGAACCTCAAAATGAAGTTCAAGAAGTGCATGAGAAGTTGAATGAGCTGTTGAATGAGCATGAGTCAACAATAGCAGCTCCCAGACGTAATCCCATACGTGACAGAAAGCCTCCAACGAAGTTTAAAGATTTTGTCCCCTACAAATCTAAGCACCCAATCTCTCAGTATATGTCATACCAAAAGGTGACTCCTTCACATGCTGCATTTCTAAATATTATTTCAAACTGCAGAGAGCCTCAAAATTTTCATGAAGCCAACAACCAAGAAGTATAGAGAGAGGCAATGCAAGAAGAAATTAAAGCTTTAGATCATCATCAAACTTGGAGCATCACCACTCTTCCAGCAGGAAAAAGGGCAGTAGGGTGTAAGTGGATATATAAGATCAAATTTAATTCAGATGGGTTCATTGAGAGGCACAAGGCAAGGTTAGTGGCTCGGGGATTCACCCAAACATTTGAGGTGGATTATAAAGAAACATTTGCACCAGTTGCGAAGATGAACACAGTAAGGGTTATATTATCTATTGCGGTCAACAAGGCATGGTCTATTTATCAAATGGATGTGAAGAATGCTTTTTTGCACGGTGATCTCGAAGAAGAAGTCTACATGAAATTGCCACCAGGTCACCCTCAAACTCATAAACCCGATTTAGTTTGCAAATTGCACAAATCAATTTATGGTCTGAAACAATCTCCTCGAGCATGGTACGCCAAGCTCAGTTCAGTACTAGAAAGCATTGGGTTCAAACGAAGTAATGCGAACTCATCACTATTTGTTCGCACTGGAGATATGGGAAAATTGGTGGTGTTGATATATGTTGATGACTTAATAATAACAGGGGATAATGCTGACGAGATCTCCAAGCTTAAGCAATCTCTTCACCAACGATTTGACATTAAAGATCTTGGTATCTTGAAGTATTTTCTTGGAATAGAGATTGCAACGTCGCGCAAGGGATTATTTCTAAATTAGAGGAAATATGTTCTAGATCTACTCAACGAAGCTAACATGAGCAACTCTAAACCAGCTATTACTCCTCATGACTGCAAGCTTAAGCTCAGCTTAGATGACACTTCACTTACAAATATTAGTTACTATCAACGACTTGTGGGTAAGTTGATCTATCTCACAATCACAAGACCTGACATACAATATGCAGTAAGTATTGCCAATCAATTCATGCAATTTCCCACGGTGGAACATTTGAATATTGTTAAAAGGATTTTATGCTACTTAAAAGGGTTAGTGAGTCGGGGTATCATCATGAAAAAGAATGAGACCACCACCATCCTAGGCTATTGTGATGCTGATTGGGCTGAAAACGCAATTGATCGCAAGTCCACAACTAGTTACTGTACTTTCGTAGGAGGAAACTTGGTCACATGAAAGAGCAAAAAGCAAACGGTCATCGCCAGATCAAGTGCCGAAGCTGAATATAGAGCCATGGCTTCAACTGCGTGTGATATAATATGGCTAAAAGGTCTCTTATGTGATGTAGGGGTGTCTTCACCTTATCCTATGTCCTTATTTTGTGATAATCAAGCAGTCATGCATATAGCATCGAATCTAGTTTTTCATGAGAGAACGAAACACATTGAAGTTGATTGTCATTATATTCGGGAGCAAGTTCAATCACAAGCCATTCAAACAATTTATACCAGAAGCATTGATCAGTTGGCCGACATATTTACCAAACCTTTGGCTTCTCAACATTTTCAACGTCTGCTATCCAAGCTTGGCTCCATCAATCTTCTCGATCCAGCTTGAGGGGGAATATTAGAAGATATTGAAAGGAGCTGGAGTTTATCCAGCAGATAATAAAGGAGCTGGAGTTTATCCAACAGATAATCAATGTGCTCCTTTATGCATATTAAGGGGTGCCTTCTGTAAATGCTATTTTCGTGTAATTTCAGCAGCCTGCACTGCTGCATCATAGGCATAGTGCAGTGTAGCTATATTCTCTTTTACTGTGCATAGCTTCCTGGGATGAGAAGTCTTGTCTTCATCCTGTTAGGATTTCCCTTTCCTGTAAAGAGGACTAGCCTCCATTATATATATCCCTTCATGTTCTGTAATGTCTACATGACAAATACATAATACAACAGAGAAATCTTCTTTTCGATTTCTTCATATTCCATAACCTTTTTTCCTCGTAATTCCTTCACATGAAAGAAATGGTTTGATCTCTTTATAATTGCATCACAGAAAGTGCTGGAAGGATTGTTTAGACAGTAGATTGGTGAATCAAAAGATTGTTTTATGTGATGGCTACGACGAAATAGAAGAGGGTTGTAAAGCTGGAGCCCTTGGAGCTATCACGCAAAACTTCATTTCAACTGATACTTCTTTCTCTGCGCCCTTGTCGGTGGCATGTTTAGATCCTGAAGACTATACAAAGATCCTACACTACTTCAGCTCCACAAAGTAAGGTTTCAGTTTAAGCATTCATCATTTATTTATTAATTTTGTTGGAAGAAGTTCAAAGTTCTTATTGTTTATTAATATTTAAGATCTCCTCAAGCCAACATATTGAGAAGTGAAGTTGTGCATAATAGTAATGCCCCAGTTCTTATTGACTTTTGGAAGTCTGGTCTTCTCCATTTAATTTTTATTTCATGCTTTGGTTACTGTAATTAATTTGATTGTCGATAAACGACAGCCTGATATAAGTGCACCTGGTGCGGAAATCTTGGCAGCATTTTCAGACTACGGTGTAGACAAGAGGTCGATAACATGCAATTTCATGTCTGGGACATCCATGGCTTGCCCACATGTTTCAGAAACAATTAGTGCAGCAGAAACAAGCCAGTTCAGTGAAAGGCAACATCAAAAATTAAAGACAAAGCGGCAAGTCTTTCAGCTTCTTTGAAATCATAAGTCAGCAGCAGTATCTAAGGTGTCAGCAATAGTTTTTGTGTTTTTTTTAAAAAAAAAAAACAGTTGCAGTTTTTTACGGGGGGGGGGAGGGGGGGATCAAAAGCAATCTTTCTTTCAGTATATTGATATTGTTGTCAAGAATGGAGTTCCAGAGTCAATTAATGTGCAAGAAACAAATCAAGCAAAGAAAGAAAAAAAATCAAGAAACCCTGTTATTTTTTAGAAGATCATGCATGCTGAAACTGCAAAAAAAACTTGGGATGTCTTAGACAATTCTTACAAAAGTTTAGGCACGGCGAAAAAGGTAAAATAAGCTGCTGTAGACTTTACACAGAGTTTGAGCTTCTCTGAATGAAAGACAATAAAAGTTTTGAGGAGTATTTTTCACAAACACAAAAATTTGTGTATCAGATGAAGGCCAATGGAGAAAAGATGACAAATCTCCTAGTTATAGGGAAATTCTTCGAAAACAAACACTCTATTTTAAGTATATGGTAGCAGTTATTAAAAAATCAAAATATTTGAGTGAGATGTCAATCAATGAATTACAAGGTTCATTAGCAGATTATGAGCATCACTTCAATTTGAAGTTTGCAGTAGCCAATGAAGATGCATTGCATTGGAATCTCGGTTGAACATGATGACTAAAGAGGAAATCTTAAACAAAAATTCAGCACAATCAACTTGGTCTAAGTAGTACATGTAGAGGTGGAAGAAATAATAAATTTGACCAACGAGGATACGATGAAAGAACAATTAATAAAGGTGAGGAAGACTTATCAAACCCAATGCCTTAAATATCACAAGTATGGTCACTATAAGAAAGATTGTAACTCTCATATCCAATGGCATAACTACAAAAGATTTGGTCATTATCAATGTAAGTGTCGGCTTAAAAACTCAAATAATAGGAATGTGCATGCCAGATTTCTTGAAGACTAATAAAGATTCTTATCACATTTTGTTTTTGGCAACCATAATATAGAAAAGGAAAAAAAAGAAGGTGTTTTAATTGATGGCTAGTCATATGAATGAGAAAAATGAGAATGGGAAATTTAAAATTGGGTGGGAGTTGATTAATAAAGAAAAATAAGATCTAAGAAAGGACAATGAATATTTTATTAAGGAGAGAGAAACTATTTATTGGTTGCTCAAGAAAGAGAGTAATTTCTTTAAACTAGAAAAGAAAGCAACTTAAGATCAACATAGGTAAAGTGTTAGAGTTATTGAATCATGAACGTGAAATTTTCATAAATAATATAAACTAGCATTTTAAATGGTTCAATCAAATTTAAAAGGACAAATAGAGTTTTTATTGGGAATTGAGATGCAAAAGAGTGAATTTGATAAAAATAATGATAAAAGGCGTGAAAAAGGTTATTCAAGGAATAGAAAAAATCTATAAGTTAGGTAAAGATTAGACTCATTTTTTTATATTTTCATTTTATGATTATATGACCTCCAAAGATATCATTAAATAAATATAATGGTAACGCCAAATGGCATCTCACCAATTTGCTACATATATTCCCATAAATATCCAAAATAAATTAATAGGGATTCTTGATTGTGGGTATACCTATAACCAAGATTTCTTCTTTATTTTAGGTATAAGGGGAGCTCCACCTATTAGTTGAGTTCCATCTATGAAGTATGAGAAATTATCATACTATCGAATTTCACAAGTATCCTTTTTTTACCTACTTCATTACATGAGAGGATTTTCCTTGGAAAGTACCTTTTTATATGCCCTCTTAGCTTAATGGAAAAGGTAGATAACCAAAGGATAGTAATGATAAAATTGCCTACAACGAGTTTGCTAATGACTTGATAATGGAATGTGTTGCACATATATTTTTAGGAACTCTCGTTTTATTTTAGATTATTTCGTATGATTCTTAACAAGTTATATAGAGTTTAAGTGTCTTTAAGAATTATTTACTTTTTGGAGATTCAATGTATTTTTCAAGTATTTAACTACTAGAATGCTGAGTTTTAGACCATACGATGAGGCAAAAAAAAAAAAAGGGTTAAGCTAAGTAATTGTAATTAGGCAGTACTTTTGTCTTAATTATCATCTATTTTTATCAAGACAAGATAAAACTGTACAACCAATGATGTTTGCTTATTACTATTGTTATGGTAGTTGGAATGATATATGTTGTTTCTTGAAAAATTATTATGTATTCATGAATTTGTATGCGAAGGTTATGTCCAATCTTGTAGAAAATACATTAATTGTTATATGTCGCTAAACCCCACAAAAAATTATTAGATTTTCCACTACCAACCATCTACTCAATGAGTTTGAAAAGGAGAATATTAATCTAAAAATATAATTAATTAATATCAAAACATTGAATATTCTCATTCCAAAGTTAATTAGGTTTCGGAATATTCCTTAAAAAATAATTATTTATACCGTAGCAAGAAACTGAGTGTGCTATTTAAAATTTAACTATAAATAAATTTCATTTGGAGTAACAAAAACTGAGCTTATCATATAATAATTCTTTTATCATTAGAAAAAATAATAAATAATAAAACAATTTGTTCAATCTATTACAATATAGCTAAAACAGCTCGGACTAGCACTGTACACACACTCACATTTCACTGTGGACTCGCAATTTCTTTCATTGCGCCGCGCGAGTTCGTCTGCCTTTTTTTTTTGTTTTTATCGGTTGTGAACAGTATAATGACGCTCGGACCCCCGATAATAAGACAAAAATACGTTTTCAGCTGAGGGCTACGGTTGTAATTGCAAGCGTACGGACCGGTCCGGTTCGGTCCGGTCCGCCGGAACCTTTTTGTTTTTTAATATTTTTGAAAATGTGCTATTACGTTTGTATCCCCCGAAACGACAAAATCAAGCAATTAGCGTCAGGGGTGGTTTAGTAATTGACCACGACGTTACTGTGCCCTTGCGTCAGCGCTGTCAGGGAGCCGTACGGGCGCGTCGGCTCGTTTTTGTCCCGTCATCGCTTCAGGCGGCGCGTGCGGAGGTGGAAATTTTTCCTCCACCGGTGAAAACGATTCGCAACCCTTCCCTAAATCTCATGGGGTGGCACGTGCTCTTCAAATATCTACGTGGAGGCTCATATTGTCGGTTGAAACGTTATGTCCTCTTTTCTCTCTCCTCAGAGCCAGAGTCAATTTCAGTCCCCCGAGTTATTGTGCATGCATTTCAGTCCCTTGGCTTTTGTTTGATTTCTGTAATCAAAGTTTTGAATTCTTTCAATTTCATCATTTCATTCAAATTGATATATATGCAATTTGCATGTCAGTCCTTCTTCTTTTAATTTTTCGGTTTGCTATTAGATCCCTGAATTTTGTTTGGTGCAACAGGTTATATTGTTTTCAATTTTGTCCTTCATTTCAAATTCATTATATATTGCACTTTAATTTCAGTCCCTCTTCTTTTAATTTTTTTTACTTTTAAATCTTGGAATATTTTTGGTACAAAAGTATGAATTGTTGTCAAATTAATCCTTCACTTTAAATTAATTATATCTTTTATTGTTATTTTAGGCCTTATGTTTTTAATTGTTCTTTTGAAATTCATTTCCTTTATTATTATTTATATATGGATGCATTATTCCCTATTATTGTACAAGTTCATGTATATATTTTTCTTTAATTTGGTTTTGGATATTTCTTTTATCTTTTCTTTTGTTGGGGTTTCTTTTTATTTAGTCTTCAAATTTTATTCCTGGTAGTAATCATTTGAAAATTAATTTTTCTTTTACATCACAAATATTTTTTAAATGATAATAATGATGGCAATGATAATAATAATAATAATAATAATAATAATAATAATAATAATAATAATAATAATAATAATAATAATAATGATGATGATGATGATAATAATAATAATAATAATAATAATCATTAAATTTTTGTAATAATTATAATTTAATTTTTTGAATATTTGTTGAATGTTATCGCCTAATAATAAAAAAAAATATTGAAAGTGTGTAAAATTAAATATATATTTGTATATGTATTTCAAATTAAAATATGTTAAACAGCTTATATGTTTGAATATTTATTTAATATTATCGTCTAAAAATATATACAGAGAGAAAAAAGAAGACCGCGGATTTTTTTATGGAAAACAATTTATATCAGTATTAATATTTTTTAAATGCTAATAATAATGACAATGATAATAATAATAGTAATAATAATCATTAAAACATTTAATTATTATAATTTAATTTTTTGAATATTTGTTGAATATTATCGCCTAATAATAAAAAAAAAATATTGAAAGTTTGTAAAATTAAATATATATTTGTATATATATGTCAAATTAAAATATGTTAAACTGCTTATATGTTTGAATATTTATTTAATATTACGGTCTAAAAATATATATAGAGAGAGAAAAGAAGACCGCAGATTTTTTGAAGGAACACAATTTATATTAGTATTTTTAAATACATTTAGTATAATAATATGATGAATAAATCTTATAAGATACATTTTGCTCCTAATTTTAATTATTAGATGTTTTAACATTTATTGCATATTATCGTCTAAAAATATATAAAGAGATAAAAAAAATGACCTCGGATTTTTTGCAAGAAAAAAATTAATATCAACATTCTTAAATACATTTAATATAATAATATGATGAATAAATCTTATAAAATAAAATAAAAATTTGGTCTTGGATTTTAATTTTGTGCTCTTTTGTTCAAGTTTATTTCTTAAAAAAAATAAAAAAATGGATTTTTAATATTTAAGATCTAATATTACCCGGGAAAAAATACAACTCAAAAAAACAAAAGGTAAACAAATTTGCCTAGATTATCTACAATTAAAAAATATACGAGGCACTTTTCGTTTCGACTACACTGTTCTTTTTAGACAGCAAATAAGTTATTATAGCACGCAAAAAAATTATATTTCTGTTTTAAAAAAAAAATTGCAACATTTTTATTTATAATGTGTCAGATCTAATATTACTGGGGAAAAAAGGCAACTCATATTTTTTTTTTACAAATTTACCTAAGTTATCTACAATTAAAAAATATAAAAATCACTTCCCATTTTGATCACACTATATAGTATGTGAGACTAAGTATATGTGCTTAATATTTATTTAATATTATCGCCTAAAAATATATAGAGAGAGAGAAAAAATGACCTACAATTTCTTGCAAAAAAATTAATATCGGTATTCTTAAATATATTTAATATAGTAATATGATGAATAAATCTTATAAAAAAAATTTTGGCTTTGAATTTAAATTTAGATTTTAGACCTTTTTTTTTTTTTAAGAAACGGTGACCTTCTTTTCACATGTATTTTTGATTTTTTAGTGTCCAAGTCAGTTGTTCTTTTTTAATCAGGTTTTTTTTATTTTATTTTATTAACCAGAGTACCCGTGACAACAAATTTCTAATAAATCATGTCACCTTCTTAGCAAATTTTCTAATAAATTTTATCAAAAGTTTTTTAACAATAGCAATATTCAATCACATTTTGGTTAAAAAAAACAATTTTCAACAGATTTATCAATTATAGTTATACTAATTAAATATTAAAATAATAAAATACAATATTTATAAAATCAATAAATTTTTTACATAGATAAAAAACCCAAACAAAGCGGGCAAATCGGCTTGTAAGACCTTATGCAAGCTCGTACTCATATAAGAATGGGTCCAAATAAAGGAGCCCGATGGTCCTGTTAAACGCACCGTCCTAATAAAAAAAAGGCAACTGGATGTCGTCTTCGCATCAACGGACGACCTGCAATCTGCATATCTAACGGGCTACCGTTGTCCACGCAGTTATCTGCGAATCTATATGTCCACGATCCGATGGTGACAAATGATGACATCGGCAAGCGAATTCATCAGTAGAACACTTTCTTGGCTAACAGGTAATATTGAAATTAAGCATCAAAAGACAATAGACATTATGGAAAAATCAAAAGACAATAGACATTATGGAAAAATCTTTTTTTAATAAATAAATAAAAAACCTTCCTCCTCCTTCACATATAAACCGTTTGTTTTGGACCACGTCAATTCAAACCTCAATATATTATGAATTAAATTTATTCAAATCATTGATTATTATTATTGTTGTTGTTCTTTTCTGGACAGATAAACTAACTTCTTAGTCGTTTCTCAGGAAATAAAAAACTGATAATTAAAAATATTTAAGTGGACCAATTCTCTTAAAGCCAAAATATAAACTTCATTGATCCCTCTCAATTGCGAAAATCGATTAAAAAAAAAAAAACAGGGAAGGGCTTTTCAGATCAAATCTAATTTTACGTACTCAATTGCATGTTGAAAACCAATATCATCCCTTCATTTAAATTCACACGTCCCCTTATTCTTCAAATTCGATAAAAACAAAGTATTATCGCAGAAAGTGCCTTTCCATCCTAGATATGTGTCTCATGACTCGTGAATGTGTTGCTGTGTTGCTTCCAATCCTGAAAGTTTGCTGTGAAATTGGTGCAAAACCCTAGCTACCATCTAGGTTAGGGTTTTGCTGCTGGTGATTGCAGGCCTTGATTGAATGAATGTTCTTAGATTTAAAACGATCGATGATAAAAACCAATGGGAATAGTTTTTCTTAGTAACCCGCGATGACCATCCTCAGTTTCACCATCAAAATGACGTACACAGTGACATAAAATCATAGTCCAAATCCCCGGCTGTACTGCTGTGACCTGAAAATCTATACCGACCATCTTGACATGCAAGTAACTCAGATCAAATTGGACATTGTACTTGGAGGTTAGAAGCAAATCAAAATCCAGACGTTTGGATATATGCTTCTCTTTTTCAACTGTGGATTGTCTTTTTTCGTTAGGCGTCGTCATAGTAATTACTTGGTCAGACGAGGGAATGCATGGGATCATTGTCATGAGAAGGACAACCGAAGTGCAGAAGCTGTCCTCTTTCCAGCTTCTCGGAAATTAACCTCTTCAATTTTCCCAATAAAAGAAGTTTCGTCTTGAAAGGAATCGCTTCAGCACTGGAATCATGATAAAAACGGGAGTTTATTATATCAGTGAATGGTTATGAATGTCAACTCTTTGGAAAACTTTTGATTAGTCCAATGAAGTTTCCTGCCACGGGGCAGAGGCAGACGAACTGTGGAAGCGCGCGCACAGCGGTGCAGGAACAAATTGCAATGAGAAAAACAATATGGGTTTTGTATTCAATTTCGTTGACTATGAAATTAGGTGTGGTGTGGTAGTTTCAATGGTCAGCTAACCCCCCTTCCCTGGTTGGCTACTGAATGATGATAAAAGAGACGTGAGCATGATATCCAGTTAGACTTGTTCTTCAAAGAATATGTAAAATCTCATTTAATTTACATTATTATTATTATTATTACTATTTAATTGAAAAGGTCAATTAGCAGGATGAGAAGATGTCAGATTGCATGAGAAAACAATTATAAAGGAATCCAATGATTTTGTCTAGTTCATTTACAAGACTAATTAACCAGAGCTGGCAGCCATTCGATGACAGCAGCCCGCCTAATAGTCAGTCAACCAAACGTTATTCGTATTTTAATTCCACTATTGTGATAACTACAACTCTAAGCTTTCGAAGGGGATAAAACACAGGAAGTGCAAGGAAATTTACTCGCTAATACATGTCAATAATTTTGAAAAACTTTTTTTATTATTATTTAAGCTGGTAAGAATCTATCTTCTGTGTATTCGGTATCCTTAAATTCTCATTAAATTCTGATTTAACGTTGCCGGAAAGTTGCACGAGAAAATCTGAAAAGGTCATTCGACAGTTTTGCCGAGATGCGCTTTCCTCTGGCAGCCACAGCTGTAATCCTAGCTGTCCTCTTGGCTCTTGATCAAGCACAGAGCCTTCAGTTTCAGTTTCCAAACTTCACGATTACAGATCAATCTCAACTTTCTTTGAGTTACAATTCTTCCATAGCCCTTGGCGCCATCCAGGTCACACCAGATGTTAATGGAGCTAGCATGGAAAACAGGGCTGGAAGGGCCCTGTACAGACTGCCATTCAGACTGTGGAGAGAAAAAGGGAAGAACGCAAATTTCAATACGACCTTCGTGCTCAATGTCAAAAACATGACAGCTTCAAGTGGTGAAGGCTTGGCCTTTATATTAACAGCAGATCCTGCTGTTCCAGAAGGAAGCGATGGACAATGGCTTGGGATTGTAAATTCCAGGTTAAATGGAACCCCTGAAGCCCAGATAGTGGCGGTAGAATTCGACACTAGAAAAAGCTTCCCAGAAGATCTTGATGATAACCATATTGGACTGGATGTAAACAGTGTCTACTCAAGAAGATCGGTTGCGTTAAATGATAGTGGTATTTATATTTCTGCGGCCAAGGATATCAAGGTAGTGGTTCAATATGACGGCAAGAATTTGACTGTTTTTGTCGGTGACGACATGAAGAATCCGGTTCTCTCTGAGCCTCTCGATCTCTCAGCCTATCTTCCAGAAATGGTGTATATAGGATTTTCGGGTTCAACAAGTGATCACACTCAGTTAAATTGTGTGAAGTCGTGGGAATTTACCGGTTCTGAGATAAAAAAATCCAAGTTGTGGGTTTGGATTTTGGTTGCAGGATCAGTGCTACTCCTGTTGGTTGGTATGGGTGTCGCCTTTTTCTTTTACAGGAAAAGGGTATATGAAGGAAACAGGCTGGATAATGCTTGTCCAAATATTGAAGAGGAAATCCTAGGCTTCTCAACTGCTCCGAAGAAGTACAAATTCAAAGAACTTAGCAAGGCAACAGGCAAATTCAACCCTAAAAACAAGCTCGGGAAAGGTGGCTTCGGGACAGTCTACAAGGGAGTCTTGGGGGGCAAGGAAGTTGCTGTCAAGAGAGTCTCAAAGAAATCAACGCAAGGAAAGCAAGAATTCATAGCAGAAGTCACAACAATAGGCAACATCCGCCACCGGAATCTTGTTAAGCTGATCGGATGGTGCCACGAAAAGCGTGAGTACCTCCTGGTTTACGAGTACTTGCCGAAAGGTTCCTTGGATAAATATATATTCTGGGATGAAAAGTCAGGCACGCAGGAAGAAACACTGAGCTGGGGGAAAAGGCTGGGTGTGATTACAGGAGTGGCCCACGCGGTGGAGTACCTGCATAATGGATGTACGAACAGGGTACTTCACCGAGACATAAAGGCCAGTAACGTGATGCTCGATTTTAATTCAGATGCAAAACTCGGAGATTTCGGATTAGCTCGCACCATGATTCATAATGAACAAACTCACCACTCAACAAAAGAGCTTGCAGGAACGCCTGGCTACATGGCTCCGGAGAGTATTCTTACAGGAAGGGCAACAGCCGAAACGGATGTTTATGCTTTTGGTGTTCTTATTCTGGAAGTTGCATGTGGAAGGAAGCCTGGAGGGCAAGCAGAGCGTGATGACTACATCAGTAACATTGTGCATGGGTTATGGGAACTTCACAGGAGGGGAACAATCCTCGAAGGTGCAGACCCCAGATTGAATGGAATATTCATAAAGGAAGAGATGGAGCGTGTGCTTATTCTGGGGTTGGCCTGCTGCCATCCAAGCCCAAAAAGCAGGCCCTCCATGAAAACTGTTTTGCAGGTTCTTACAGGGGAAGCGCCGCCACCAGAAGTTCCAGCTGAAAGACCTGCTTTTATGTGGCCACCCATGCCGCCATCCTTCAAAGAATGTGACAACTCTCTTGTTGGCGGCCAACTCACTCCGTTTACAGTACTCTCAGGGAGATGAATCAAATACCAAAGGTTTCGAAGCAGAATTTCGTCAGTCCATCAGTATGATTTGGTTTTAATCAATGATATATGTATATGTATAAATATGTATATACACAACGTTGCTGTGTTCCAGGAAGTGATTGTTGAAAAACAGCAACACTTCAATAAATTTATTTTTTGATTCGTCAAATCATGTACATATATAGCGCTGGAAAACTAGCTGCAGGTTCATGAAAACAAGAAGGAATATGATGCAAATGAAGAGCAACTTGGTGGGCGTGTACGTGAAGATTATGTTGATAAACAGCCTAATCAATCCAGACACAATGGAGGCAGCGCAGTAGAATCTGATGAAGAAGATAGCATGCTGGGGAAGGGTAATTCCAGCAATCAAACTATGAAAGTTTGTCAGAGAAGGAAGTCTTTGGTCAATGGTTGAGTTATTAGATTATCTTAATCATTAGTTATGTAATTCCATGTCAGCAGCTAGTTATGAAGTTTCCTAGTAGCAGTTATTATCAATGTTTATCCTAAAATAACAGTTAACAATAGTTAATGTTGACTGATGCTGGAACTGCTGTAAGGTAGAGAGATTTTCGAAGATAAATCTTGGAGAGATTTCTACCCTAGACACTGAGATTCTGCTTATTCTGTTGTAATCTTAACATTACAGTTCTTTAATTACAGACTTCTTAATTGCTGTTAATTACATTCTATGATTATTGCTCTTCCAATCAATTCCCATTTTTCCTTCTGCATCAGAATATGTTCTCTGAATCGAAGCCTTCTGACCAACTATGATTATCAGTTTATCTTTTAAAGGAATTTTCTGTGATTTCTTTGAAATAGAAATTAGGCTGATTGCATTTTGAAGGCTGACCAATTAAGATGTTTGACCATTATCACGTCCTTGACTTCAAGTAGGAAGCCAACATGTAGCTTCAGTTATTGGATTTTCTGAGTATAATTATCGGATTAGTTAGTGTATAATTCTTTAGATATTGAGATGGTACCTGTTACTATCATGAACTTGCTATAGGTTTATTGGTTTTAGTATATGTTCTAGACATGAACATGAACTAAGGTTCTCTTCCTCCTAATTTGGACAACTAGTTCAATGGTTGTTGCATTTTTTTAAGGTAGTTGAAGTAATTATTACTTGCAATGCGCTATCCTACAACAACCTTTATTGCTCTATAAAATTTACTTGAATTTCCTCTACTAGATGAGGTAGTTGTGTAAGTTTATTGAGTGATTCTAATTACAACAATATCGGCTAGAACTATCGCCTTTCTTTTCATAAATCTTTAGCTTTTTGGGTTGATAGATGCTAGAGAATAATATAAAATATATCTTAGAGCTTTTTACCTCACAACTAATTTTTTTTAAATTGAGATGGTACTTTGATATAATGTTAGAGTCTTGATGACCAAACAATCATGACGATTGTGATGCTTTTCTACACATCCAACTAGAAGTTGGAACAAAGACAGAAGAATTAGCATTGTGTTAAAAATAATATCAAATGCAATTAATATATGATAATATTGATGTTCCTTAATTTTACACCTCCAAATTATATCAACTTCAATATAATTATAATTTCGCTCAAAGTATATGGCATGTACCTTATTTAATATCCCCAAGTGACATTTCTAAATTAGCATTCAACATCACACTCTTTCTTACTAATTTTCAGTGATATTATTGTTTACATCAAGAACAATAGTACCATTATAATGGTTGTCATAACCCATTTCTAGATCATTCCCAAAATTTTCTCAAAATAAAAAAAAATAAAAAAGATTGAAGTGGTGGAAAAATCAAGTTAAAAATTTTGGACAGATTCAAGAGCTCGTTTGTACCTTTATAACGCCAAAAAATGAAGGAAAATGCATATTCAAGGTTCAAATAAATGATTATCAGATAAATTTGCATAAAAATTAAGTCGAGAGGTATAATTATATTTTCATAAGCCTATTTAATTTAATCATGAGTCAAATTAAAGTTTAATTATGTTTAGGAATTAATTAATGGTCCAATTGAAGGATTTAATTAAGTGGAATGACTTAATTATACTTTAGATTGGTCAAATTAATTTAATTAAGGGCTTAATGAGTGAAAATAAGTTTGTGAGGCTAATTCAGGTTTAATTGAGAATGTTGAAATTTTTGGAGACCAGTTTTAATTTTTAACAAGTGAATTGGTTGAAATTTAGGGTAAAATTGCAAGAAAATAAAAGTTTTATGGTCAATTAAGAGAAAAATTGAAGAAATCTAAGACCAAGAACCAAAGTGAATAAACACGTAAATTTAAGGGCTCTATTGAAGTTTGACAGAGGTTTAATTGCACAAAATTGACAATTTTTGGCCAATTAAGGATAAAAACAAAGCAATCATAAGACAAAGGACCAAATGGAACTTTAGCACAAAAAAAAGGACCAGACAAAATAACTATGTGGGCTTCATACAAGTTGGTCGGATAATTGTCAATTTAAATTTCAATAAACATTTGACCCCCGTTGTTCTAACATAAATTTGATTAAAGGGATACACAAGAGACAAAAATAATAATAATTAGAGTCATATTAACAATTACAAAGAATGTGATCTCAAATATATGATGTTTAGAAGTGTAGTAATAATTATTTTTCAAAATAATTTTTTTTCAAAAATACTTTAAGATAATATATTTTTTATGTTTAAAAAACTAATTTTGATATTAATATATTAAAATGAGATGAAAACACTAAAATAAAAAAAATAAAGAATTATATAAAATTATTTAATTTGTTTTTTTTTTAAATAATTTTAACCAAGAGGATAAAAGTGCATAAGAGCAACTACAACGTAAAATGTCATTTTAGAAAGCTAAATTGATAAAAATAACTTTTTGAATAATATAAATATAGTTTTTAGTTTATGTATATTATAATACTAAAAGTCATTTAGAAGTGTCAAATGTACAATAATATTTGAAACAAGATACAAAAATATATAGTAATAGTTAAAACAAAATACAGTAATAATTGAACTAGTGAGATATAAATTGATAATCATTAATTTTAAATAATATATTACTTCAAAATACAGTAACAATCGAATAAGTGAGATATCCATAAATCTAGTCCAGATTTTGAAAGAAACTCGTAAATCTATATATCATAAAGAGACGAGAGGGATCTATTTGAAGATGATTTTTAGCTGGAAATTTGAGGCGCCATTTGATGTGTGAGAGACCATAATCCAACACCTTTATTGCTTCTGTCGCACCCTCCACAAGAGCGCGGCATCGCGGTGACTCTCCCCGCGAGCCAGGAAATTCAAGTCGGGGTTTTCTCTTTATTTTTATGAAAAAAGAAAGTCATCACTTAGTATTATGATTACTAGAAAACCTAAATTTGCCTTTCAGACATTCTAAGGCAGGGGGCTGATTGCATAAATGGAAGGTTTTAGCACTCTTAGTACGCCCTACCTAAGGTAGGCTGCTTGGTGTTTTGGTTTGCCTTATGATTTGTTATGGTATTGATCTTTCAAAAAAAAATATTGGTTAAATGATGATAGTGTATTATTTCCTTAAAAATATTTTGAATATTTACCACTTTAAGGTTTCTTTATCCAAGTATCTATGGTGAATAACAAGGAATTATCCCCGCTAATATTTTGGATATTAACCCATTTAGAATTTCTTTACCCAAATATCAATGGTGAATAATAACAAATTATACCAGCCAATATTTTGGATAGTAACCCCTTTAGAATTTCTTTTCCCAAATATCAACAGTGAATAATAACGAATTATCTCGGCCAATATTTTAGATATTAACCCCTTTATGATTTCTTTACCCAAATATTAACAGTGAATAATGTGAATCTTCAAAAATAAAATTTTAATATTTTTGGAATATTGGTCAATACCCTTTTGATTTTACAAACATGTTGTAAAATCCAAAAATACAAGAAACCAATATTTGCGTTTACGAAATCCATGCTAAAACGATTTTTTTCTTTAAACTCCGAAATAATATTTTTTAGAAAAGGGATGTTCAAAATATGTTAGCGTATTGGTTGTATGCACAAAAACAGCACATTTTTGTCTTTTTAACAAAAATATTTTTTTATGCAAATTTTGTATAATTATATTTTATTTTATTTTATTATATTTTTGTGGGCTGATTGTCCAACTCTAATGGGCTGAGAGGCCCATCATTTGGGCTGGGCTGCAAGCCCCAAGTGGGCCTAATGGCCCACCCATTCTAATAGCCTGGATTGACCTCGTCCCCGGCCCAGCCAGCCCACTGTTCTCTATAATGCAGAGCAGTGGCACGAGGGTGTGAATTAATTCACTCCCCGTGCATGAAAAAGATGATAATCAACAGTAAATGGGAGGATTTTCGAGTGTGATGAACGGAATACCTGTTAGTATCATTGGGTAAAGGAGGTCAATGTGGTTCTTCCTATCGTGGTGGCGTCAGAATTGGTGGCTGGAGTGGGTGTCGGAAAGTGACATTTTTGCTTGCTGTCGTTGGAGTTGCTCTTGTTGCTTCGCCGGAGGAGGTGGCTGGGCTGCTAGAGTGGAGGGGAGGCTGTCGATGATGATGAGGATGGAGCTAGGTGGTCTGCTATTGCTGTCGTTGCTGACCGAGAGGGAGAGAGAGAGTGGTTGCTGCTGGTTTTTTAGAGAGAGATAGAAGGTGAATTGACCAAGAGAGACTAAGGGGAGGGAGAGAGATCACGCGCGAAGCTGGAGAAGAAGATGGGTGGCTGCCACCGTGTGTGTATGATTTTGGTCTGCATATTTTTGATGTGTCTTTGTCTTTGTCTTCCATAAATTTTTCAAACTCATATGCTTTTTTTTCCTCCTCTCTGTTCCAATGCTCTGCTCTTTTTTTTTCTCTCTCTTTTCTCTTCTAACGGTGCCATTTATAGGGGAGGCAGCCCTTCGGCATGCACCTTGCATGCAGTTGCTGCCTCTCTGCACTTGCAGCGGCATGCCCTGTACTGTTCAAGTGTCAGAACAGTGTAGGCACCCTGCAGATTTGATTTTGGGAAGGTGAAAGTATAATTTGGTCCCTAAATTTGCAAATGTTCTAATTGCATCCTCGATTGGTTTTAAACTTTCAATTTTGTACGATTGTATCCCCGTCAGAATTTTGAGAGCATCCTTAGCTTTGCACGCCTTTTTATTTTAATCCCTAGTTTTCGATTTGTGAGATTTAACCCTCAACTGACCATTAGACTCTCAATTCGTTCAATTTGGCCTTTGATTTCGTATAATTAGCTTAAAACAATTCAATTCGATCTTTGAAAATTCCAATCCCATCAATTAAATTCAAGAACTTGATTTTTCATCGACGAAACCCTTAATAAAATTAATTTAACTAATTTAAAGTATAATTAAATTCTTGCACTTAATTAAATTCTTCAATTGGACCCTAGATTAATTCTCATCATAATTACCCTTTTAAATTGGCCAGCAATTAAATCAAACTGACCCCTAAGAATATAATTATATCTTTTAACTTAATTTTTATGCAGATTTATCCAATAATAAATATTTTAGCTTTGAATCTGTGCTTTTCTTTATTTCTAGACACAAAAGAGGTACGATTGAACTCTCAAAAATATCCAAAATTTTCACTTTGATTTTTCTACCGACACTGGCCCTTTTATTTTATTTTATTTTTGGGAAGATGTGCGAAGTAACCCAAAATTGGATTATGACAGCTTTCTCTATTTATTTTTTTCCTGTTTGGACACAAGGGTGAGAACAAGATTTTTCCTTTTTCCTAAAAATCCAACAAGGTGACAAGTCATCTAAAATAGAAAATCTCATTTAAAAACTCATCGTTTGCTTGACAATTATATTTTATCTTTTGATTTCTTTGTCAAAATGTGTAAAAATAATAATTCAAAAGCAAAATAAAATATTTAGGTACTAAAATAGTTATTTCATTGTAGAGATTAAAAGTTAAAATAAAAACTAAAAATGTAATCTTTAATTTTGTCTTTAGTTGCTCTAACAAACATAAAAATTATCTCTAAATGGACGATTATACCCCTGTATTTAATGTAGCCCTAAACCCTTCGAGATGAAAGGCCAGGATGTGACATTGCTCGAAATCAACGGCTTATAATCCCCATGCAGCCTTTTGTATAAATTTACATCCTCTTTCTCGTGCGCCCTAGGGTTTCTGTTTTAGTCTAGGTTTGCGTATTCCCGCATAAGAAAGAAAGAAGCAGTCTCAAAGATAAAATAAATTTTTCCAATGGTGAGTGAATTGATGTGATCTTTTTTTATCTGTTCCGTTATCTCTTATGATCTGTTCCGTTCTTTAACTGATCTGTTTGTTAATGAAAGGTTCTTCAAAACGATATCGATTTGCTTAACCCACCAGCAGAGCTTGAGAAAAGGAAGCACAAGCTCAAGCGTCTTGTTCAGTCCCCAAACTCTTTTTTTATGGTAATTACAAACACTGTACATTTTTCTACCCATTTTTTATAAGAAAATCCCCTTCTGATTATGCTTTTATTGTCGAAACTTGCAGGATGTGAAGTGCCAGGGTTGCTTCAACATGTAAGTGATGTCTTGACCTTCGTTTCTTTTTCTTGATGGAACTAAGCATTCCTTCTTGGCTGTCTGGATTGAAAAGGGATCGTAGTGGGTTTTATTTAGTTATTTAAATGAATATATTGTGTGCAGAACCACTGTTTTCAGTCACTCGCAAACTGTTGTGGTGTGTGGGAACTGCCAGACAGTGTTGTGTCAACCAACAGGGGGTCGTGCCAAGCTTACAGAGGGGTGCTCCTTCAGGAAGAAGAGCGAGTGAAGATTATGATAATTAACTGTCACTTTATATCTTTTTTGGCCTGTATGGTAAATTGTTCTAGAGTTCTTTTATAGGCACGATGGTGATGAATTGAACAAACGTGTTTTGATACTTTTGATCTTGAATTGTCTCAGGTTCTCTATATTATATAAGATTTTGGATATTATTCAGTTAAAAATGCTTTGAAGATCAACCCAAGTCTTTTGTTATGTAGTTACTGCCTTCGATTATGTTGTAGTTGATTGTAGTCTATGCCTCATTTGTGGGTCCGGGGGGATTCAAGCTTTTACCTGCATTATGCATTTCAAGCTTTTTTATCTGCTAGTTTGTCACAATTAGGTGATATGGAGCTACCCCCTATTGTGCCATTATAATTAGTAGAGCACTTAGTTTTTTGGGCATTCTGTTTTGACAAGGGGAATGGAATCCTTGGCATTGGTTGCTTGCCCACTAGTTCCATAACTTTGGAGATTTAGTTTTGAGTTATACGAACGTTGATAGTCAAAGCAGCTAGACACATCTGCTATGTCCTGTACTCTGTTGTAGCTGTTAGAAAGTGTCTTAACTTTCTCCAGTTTGCTCGCTACTGTATGACTACTTTTGCGTCAAATGGATTTTCATTTTGGATGATGCATGTGTTTCCTGACTTCGATATAGAGCTTGTGACTTGGGATTACTAGGTGATTTTGTGGTAATGCCTCTATTCCCAGGCTTGTGTTTTACATTGATATAGAGCTTTATTGACTTCAAATTACAATGTGATTTTGTGGTAGTATGCTGTGTAATTTAGGTGATGCCAGGTAATCTTAATGCTTCTTGTGTGGAACGAAGATAAAGCAAAAAACCCCATGTTCCTTTTGTTTTTAGGTAATTCATGTTGATATTTATGAAAACGAAAGCTGATTACTTGCATGTTCAAGCTGTCCAGGTGGATTTCTATAATGACTGGATTTTAAGTTGTGTATTTCATGTTCTTTATTGCTTTTGTTTCATTTGGCTTGGAGGTTACGGATGAAGCCGAGACAGGGAATGAAAAGAGCAGAGTAACGCTGGTGTGAAATGTTTATATATATATATATATATATATTAAAACTGTGGTTGAGTTTTAGGTTAATGAAAAGCAATTCCATGTGTTTGGTTACCAAGTTTTTCATATTGCTGTCAACATATGAAATTACTTCAAAGTATACACATAAATTGTTTTTTAAATATTATAGATTTAATTATTATAATAATAAAATATAATTAATAATTCAAGTAAATTAGATACTTATTTTTATTCTCTTATTAAACTACTTGTAATTTCATCACGAACTAAATTCATACATAAAGGTCTCTGCGTTCGTTGACTATTTGATCGAGGAATAATATTTGGTAAAATATCATCTGAAATAAAATTAGGATTGCGAGGTGAAAGCTATATTGTGATCTATTTCTAATATATTTTAATTAAGTTTTTAGATTTTTTGATTATTTCAATATTAAAAAAATATTTTTTAAAAAAAAACTTTTAATAGAAAATATAATAAGTAATAAACCATAAATTGTGATCCTTGACTATTTGATCTCCTTCTAAAGTGTTGTTTCTTTAAAGATAGTAAAGAGGCTTGGGGATTTTTAGGTTTTACTTGTTTGCAGATGAAAAGCAGCTACTAGCTACTTTTTATGAATCATTGGTGTGAAAGGTTTTAGTGATGGGTCTCATACAAATGTGTTGATGCTTTTATAGATATCCAAACAGCAATTCAGTAGTTTTTTTTTCAAATGTGGTTCAAACCACAAAATCAAACAACTGCTAAAACAGTTGTACGGGACCAACCCCTATAGTCTTATACATGACAACCCTCTCATTCATCTAAGTGGAAAAGGATCGCTTGTAACCCTCGTAAAGAACTACAGATTCAAAGAGTTAGGGTTGGCCGCATGATGAATTTATCCGTCTTGATCATACATGTTTCAGGTGACAACTATGATTCCAACTTCCGACCAAGTGATTGCCGGAGTATATAATTTTGGTTTCATATAAAAAAAAGAGTGAAGATGATGATGTTGCTATCATCAACACTAATCAGAAAGACATAACAATATCAGGAGAATTCTGGGGAATTATCAGCACAAGAGTGGTGAGGATGATGACAGAACCTTTTTCAAACATGAGAACTCACAGAAAGCCTCGCTAGCAGGTCTTTATTCAATGCACGGGCAAGGTAAAGTTCTGTACATTTTGGATGGAATGTCGCTAACAATTAAACACAGGTTGTCCAGTGGCGAATTAAATGGCTCAGAGAAATGGCCTCTTCCACACACTCTGTCGTTACAGAAGTCTTCAATGGCTTCAATGCATCCCGTCACATTCCCAGCTTCCACCATGGATTTGAAAATCAAAGAATGTCAATCCCAGCCCCAGCTACTAAACACCTCATGTGGAAAGGAAAACGGATCCCCATTTCTCAGGACTGCAAATGATGATCTAGAGTGTAGGCATGGGTGTCAGAAGGGCTCGAGCCAGGCCTGCAAAGAGGTATCATAAGAGACTTGAGCCAACATGAGCATGCTTTAATAAGAGTTATTTAACTAGGTAGCTTGACATGCAAGTATTCCACAAGGAAAGAACAAGCTAAATTTAAATCAAAATAATTTCCAAGGGATATAAAAAATAATCCAATTGGAGGAAAACAAATAGCAATCAAGAGAATAAAGACCTTAAAATCAAAGTAAATCAAATTCTAAGAGATCAAATTTGAAAGAAAGAAAAAAATATTCAAAACAGAATATATAGCAATCAAAATATTAAGGGTTAAATTTAATATAATCAGTAGATAACAGAATATTTCTAATTTTTCGCAACTTTCGGGAAACGTTTCCGCCCTAAATGAAAAGGGAAATCATGGAAACCAAGTCAAGATTTTCCCTTAATTGGAAAGTATTTTCCATTGGCTAACTTTCCAAATAGTAAACAAAAACCACTTTCCATAAAAAAAATGGGACCTAGAATATTAGCAACATTGACAATAAAAGAATGTTATAGGAAATTCCACCCCATGAAAGCCATGCCCAGCTAATGGAACAAAACCTACAGCCCCAAGCAAACATTGCCTTCAAAATTGAGGGACAAGAAAAGGTGTATGGAGTGGATCAATGTGAATCACAGAGAGCTCAAAAAAAAAAGGACTCACTTTTGGCATTAATTTTGTGAAAGAGAAGTTGGTCATGTTAAACCCAGCCTCATTCCCAAGCTAAAGATCACAGCCAAAATTTATCATGACAGCCCACAACCCAAAGCTGTCTGGTTTGAGATTATAACTGGATTATCCAATCTCACAGGAGTTCACATAAGCTTCTAATGCAAAAAAATATATATATATATCATTGTAAAGTACCTTTTGTTAATTGTGCCATAGTGAAATTTTTGACTTCCAGCTTTAACATCTTCAATGTACTGCAACAGCATGATATTATATATACGAGTAACAAAAGCAAGTGAATGAAGATACTGTATTTTGCTAAAACATGATCTTACCAACTTTAAAGTAACCACCATCGATGAAAATGCCAAAGAATCAAAAGGTATATCATCTAGAGAAAAAAGTTGGCACTCCAATGACTCTGGACCAGGTGAAAAGTGGGGTTTCTTCAACTTTGCCAAGAAAATTATGTAAGTCTGCTCCAAACAACAACAACAAATGTCGAAACCTTAAGCAAGTTTATAGAAATATGAGAAACGAGAGGCATCTCTCCCTTACTTGGCCAATAAGAGGGATGTCCAAGTGTGCAAAGGGTGACACGATTTCCACTTCTGCATGTGCTTCCTCCCAGGTTTCCCTGATTGCTCCTTCAGCAGCAGACTCGCCAATTTCCAAGTAACCAGCTGGAAGGGTCCTACATCATCACAATACAATTACCAGGGTTATCCATCATGGATAAAGAAGATAAGAAAAACTGGTTAAAATGCAAAGAAGAAAGGACCAAGTACCATTTGGAGTAAATGCATTTTTTTCTTTTTAACTACCATTTGAGAATTTATATTAGAGAAAGCACGCAGTGGTTCCAATCTGTACCAAAATTCCAATTTCAGAGGCATACCAGAGACCATATGATGGTTGGATGTTTCGCTTGCAGAGTAGGACCTTGTTATCATGCTCAATGAGGCATCCCACCACCTATTCAAACCAGTTTACAAAAGATAACTATATTTCCATTGCCTTTAAAATAAAGCAATTATTCATTGAAAGTGCAGTATCAAACAAACTGGAGAGAAAACCAAGTAGATATAGCGCATCAACATAACACGTTTTGATCATCCTTTATCAAGCATAGAATGGTATGCACAGATTGCAAGGTTTTCCGCTTCATGCCTACTATGTGTTCCTTGTTTGCAGTACTCGTTAAAACAGCCAGTAGAATTAAAATAATCCACACACAATTCCACTATTATATGACTCGGAAGCTTATGCTCCTTAAAAACGTTTCGCATACAATCTCTATTTCACAACAAGTCCTCCCGTGATATTTTAGTAGTTGCCGAAAGAATATTTGAAGCTAGCTAGTTCATGCACTTCACATTAAATGGAGATACCTGACCAGCTGTGATGAGAACCAGGATGGTAAAATCATTTTTAGAAGAAACATACACGACACATGTAATCAGACAAGACAACAGAAACATACATGACATATTTGACTGTGATGATGAATGAGACCATACCATTTTAGGGTTTTGATACATAATTTTCCCACAAACTGTGCAAATAGCTCTTGTCTTTTCCTCTCCATCAGGTATATCATGTTTTGTCTGGCCACCACACCACTGACAGAAATTGATCTTGCGTGCACTTCCCTGAAAAAAAGATTATCATCAGCAAAGAGCAACGTTGGGGACATTGGAAAAGAAAAACAATGAGCACCCTACAGGATTACGTGAATACAAGTGTCTCGAATGAGACAAAAAGGGAAGAAAAGTAGAAAACACTGGCATCAGCAATCAATGATATCCTGAACCAATTAATCTAGCCCACACCATCTCTTTCTAAACCTAGCTGTGGATACAAGCACTGACAAAACTTGAATAAGAAAAAAAATATATATTAGTGATGTTCAAAAAAGAATACAATGTGATATGGGATTAGTTATAAGGTTCCTCCCTTATGTTTAATTCACGTATCTTCGATCTAGCTTGTGTGTCAACTGAGATTAAGTAGCTTCCCGGTCGATCAAATAAGCAACTCAACATTTAAAATAAATAAAAACAAGTAAAACATGATCAATTTCCACAACAATGGAGGGGAAAAAACTAAGATAAAACTTCAATTAAAGCATGAAGATGACCAAAAAGAAATGGATTGGATAAATAAAGAGAAGCTTCTACCACACAATCAAGAAAATGACAATTATAAACCCCAACAGCCCAATATTCATAATTAATTATCAAGTTTATTGACAAATTCAATAAGAGTATCAGGATTTCAACAATACAGAACAAGAACTCAATTAAGAGAAACTCACAGATGACTGAGCAGCAACTGATGATGATGAAGAAGAAGTGCCATCCATCCTAGACTCAGGCCGTGTTGAGTGAGCACGAACAGGTTCCAAAGATCGAGTCTTTCGAGTCAAAAACAGAAGAGGTTTTGTGGGTCTGGTTCTTGGAGAATAAAAGGATAATAGGCTCTGTGGGCTGGTAGAATTTGAGACAAAAGCACTAGTTTTAGTGGCATGTGGTGGTTTCAATCTATAAAAATAAGCCACAAACCCTACTGTTGTTGCTGTGGTTATTGTTGTTGGTGAGCCAAGATTCTGTATTGCTTTTAGCATTGAAAAACTCCCCAATTTCTTGTCTTTGTGACGAAAACTGTTGACGTTTAGTGAGAATTGTTTATCAAGTATGAATGATTGTGTTTGGTGGTGGTACAATGCGAAGTCAGAACTCAGAACCCGTGTTAACTCAGTTGAGTTCGGTGTGTTTTTAGAGGATCCAGATAAGAGGAGTTTCACTTTGGTGCTGCAAAATTTGATTTACATTTGTTCTGTTGATTAGTATTCTCCTATGCCTGCAAGCCACGTGTTAATTGTGTTTTTCAACCTATAGCTGCTTGCATGGAATAAGTGCCTCCTCGGCTATAGAATTGCAGTGGATCACTAGTCCAAACCATGTTATTGATAGGGTTTTTTAACATAAGAAAATATTAGTAATTGCTACCATATTTTTTATTACAAAAAATATATAAATTGCTGGATTTGATATAATTGACTAAAAATATGTATTTATAATAAATCATTATCTTGTATTTTTAGCTATTTTAATTTTAACTCTGTGTTGGTACAAATATTTTATTTGATATATCATTGGTTTGAATATTTATTTAATAATTAAATATGTGTGGAGAAATGATTTAATGATCAGTCATAATTAAATTATATTCTATTCTTGGTAATTAATTATTTTATTATTACCACATATTATTTTTTAAACAAGGGAAGAAATTATCATTTTAAGTTAGTTAAAACAAATTCTCATTATAACCTAAAGTAAAAATAATAATCTTTATTTGTTATTTTGATGATAATAGAGATTAAAAATAAGACAAAATACATAGATATTCATTTTTATCTTATAAACCATTATCAAACATAACTCCTCCTCTATTTTTGTTCTTGTCCCCTTCAACTAACTAGATACTTGACCCGTGTTCAAACATGTAATTAAATAAATTGAAAATTATGTGTGAAAATTATGTGTGCTAGTAAATAAAGACAAGCCATAAATGATAATTAACAATAAAACTAGACAAATCAAGAGATAAAAGTATATCAAAATTATTAATCTCTCAAGAAAGGAGATTTATCTGATTGTGTTTGCTAAATTTGTTTATTAAAATTTATTTTTATTCAATCAAATAATAATAGAAATAGATACACATATTAGATCGATTAAATAAAAGAAAAGAAAAAAATACATTATGCAAGGCTCAACATATTAGAAATATTATTTGAGAATAAAATAAAGTTCATTTTAAAAAAATACATATGAATCAGAACCACAATAAAAATTAAATGCATTAAAAAAACTGTCATTTAAAAGAGGTTTTCTAAACAAAATAAAGCAGAGAAGTGTTGAATTCAATTGCTATCAGCCCTAAAAAGTAGGTTGTGCTAGATCAAAGTGACTGGAAATTGTCAAAAGTTCATCCTTGCAACCTGTCTCCCAACAGGTCTAGGTAGACCTGCAAACTTGGGTTTGCAAGTTGATTTTAGTTCATTTAATTCAGATAATCATAAACAAAACACTAATAAAAATAATTCAATAGTGCAAGTATTAAAGAATATTCAATGGTTAAATCCGATTTAAGAAATAAGAGTATTAAGAACATGCATTATGATGTGTTTAGTCCTACTTCCCTTGCAGATCCCTATCCAACCACTTCCTTAACCTAATGTTCCATAATCCTCTTAACACTTAACTGAATGTAACAATTGCAATACCTTCTGGCATCCCCATGGCAACAGCGTTGACTTGACTGAATGTAGTTCAGGCTACAAGAGCTCAGGACAATTTTCAAGTTGCAGCCAACTTACCACATATAGATTGATATGCTGCACTGCACAGTTTGAACTTTTCCTCCTCAATTGCCTGTCCAGATACATTGATTAATCGTATTGTTGATAGTAATTGATTAGCTGTGGTTAGATAAGCAGCGATGGAGTTCATATCCATTGATGCATAATCAGTGTTCTGGAAAGGAAACTTTTAAGCAGCCTTTTATTGAGAGGTGTCCTGATATTCTAAGAACATCGAGCTCAGAAAAAAAAAAAAAAAAAAAACAATGAAGAATGCTTTTGTTAAGAGGTTTGACCCGGATAAGCCAATTCATATCACCATGTTCCCTGAGCTATATCGATATGATGCAAGAAACCAGAAAAGTCATGGCATGATCTAGGCTGGGAGAGAGTACCTTTGAAGAGCCCTGGTGACGATCTGGGTGCCACTTCAGTGCACATGCCCGGTATCTGAATGGAAAATCATATTTAGATTAAAGTATAAAAGAAACTGTCATCCATGCAGCAACTATAATGCCAGAGAAGACTGGAACAATAATTGAGATATAGGCAACTGAGCAACCAGTCTAGTGAGAAACCACGCATGTTTGACATCTTCAAGTTTTAGAGGACCAGAAGCACTCAGTCAAGGGCAAGCCTGTCTGAAGCAAAATCTGACTCTGAATGGTTAGAATCATAATTTTGATGAGGAATCATAATCTCCAATTCCTTTCATAGTTTGAAGAGTAACCAGATGAGTTCTTCCATCTAGGAGTCTCTTCATTGATGAAAGACCAGTAAAAGATCTGATTCCCACCAGATGCAGAGCGGAAGAGGGTGTCAACATCAAAATAATCTCCATCTTCACAAAATTGAAAACCTGCTGAAAAGAGTTGAAAATTGTGTAATTTTTCACGGCATTATATAAGGGTGACAAGAAGGAATTTCAAGACGACACATGTAGCACGAATACAGTTTCCAATTTTCTCATTTGATACATGAATAAGAGCACGAGAGTATACACAATTGGTAAGAAAATAAGTATGGTATGTTGAGGTGTGAAAGGAAAATGATATGCAAGAAGGAGCATACCGATTCATTAAGCAAAGGTATCGATATCCCCACCTTCAACCCGCCCACGACAATAAAGCAACAAAAACAACATTTGTAAGTGCCCGTTTGGAAAGCAATGGAAAAGTGCTTTTCAAAAAAAATGATTTTTTTTTGCTTTAAATTATTTTTTTTTATTTTAGTGTTTTTAGATAATTTTGATGCGCTGATGTCAAAAATTATTTTTAAAAAATTAAAAAATATTATTTTAATGCATTTCTAAGTGAAAATCACTTTGAAAAGCAACTGCAACTACACTCTCAAACACCCCTTAAGACAATTTCAAACTAGTAGATCACAAAGACTGATTATTTAACAGCATGACACTGAAATTGTTTGTTAGCAGATGCTCCATGAAGATATTCAACAGGATATATAAGTCTGCAAGATAGGCATGTTTATTGCAAGATTAAAAAATAATTGTACAAATGTTAAAGTTAGTTTTAAAGTTAGTACGAGGGGGGATTCAGGGTACTGTGGTGGGGTGGAAGAATACCCCTACCTCCCAGGTAACAATCACCCCCTTGTGGCATGGGAGTTACTTGTTACCTCTAATAACTCCATCCTCACAAAAAAACTCAAACAAACAAAGAGAATGATTACATAGGCAATCAATCTATACCCTAACCCCTGCACCAAACTGTAAGTACTTCATGGTCCGAACTTTTACCGCAACTCCTGGTTCCCTGATTGTCAGTTCTGTTATTTTAGGATCCCTTAGAGTATTGTTGTCTAAACCATGAGGGGCCACTACTTGAAGTGGGATCTTCCTCATCAAAACTATCCTGTGAACTTACAATCCAGTGGAAATTTTTAAATTAATTGTGGAAAGTTAAAGGCCCTTGCAGGCAAAGAATATAACTGGAATGGAAAATTACAAGATGTGCAGCCACTCAAATTTCACATCTAGACCAATCTATGAAATTTTTGTAGTAATCAATTCTAAAAATTATGCTTAAATAGAAGAAACAGTCTCAGAGCGGGAGGCAGCAGAACAAGAATGCAGGGTACTTCTCACTCATGCACAAACATATCTAAAAAATGTCTCACAATATTAATCTTAACAATTAAATGTGAAATACGAATCAGTTTCCTAAAGATATTCAAAAAGATTTTAAACCGTACCCATTCAAAGACTTCGAGTTTGTTTGGGAATGTGGTAGAGGTTGTTTTTCAAAGTGTTTTTCCGTTCGAAAATGTACAAAAAAATATTTTTTTAAAAATCATATTTGATATTAACACATTAAAACAATTTGAAAATATAAAAAAAAAAATTCAGTTTTTTCAAAAGCATTTTCGAAATGCATTTCCAAACACTCCCTTCTATGATGAGAAAACAGTGATCCGACATGTCTGCGCTATTTGAAAACAAATTATTTATTCTAAGTTAATTTTATATTGTAATATTTGATTGGTTCCCATTATTTTAAGTAATCAAGTTCACCAATTGGCTAATGAGAGATCCTCTCTCACTCTAAATGTTGAAGGCTCCCTTTATCATTCTCAAAATCTCTCATCAATTAGAAACTCCAAATATTCTCATGGAATTCACTTGCATATTTTACCTTAATAAATTCTTGTGCATTATAGAATTTCAAGCCAATCAACCCTCGCCATATTTTGTAATCAAATCAAACATACACCATTGATTTAGATCCCTACTCTCGACTGCCAATTAGCTCCTTATCTCCAATGGATTGCCTTACTCTCTTCCTTGGCCTTTCACAATGCCCATGCCCATCTCAAGATTTATAATAGAAACCTCCCCCTCAAAAAAAAAAACTCTTCAATTATATTAAAGGAAAATCTATAGCTTCTTAATACCAGTAAATTACTCTTGGACCTTCTATTCAACTTCCTGCCCCCATTCCCTCTTAGCTTGTATTCTCCCAGGTACAGCGTCACCCTCTTGTGCAACCATCAATTTGTACAAATCTCACCACCCAACTAATGAAACCTTGAGAGTAGAAAGCAGGACAGAATGGGGAAATAGCAGGCATCATTAGAACATAAAGATTCCATTAACCCACCCAAATGACCAATGGTCATATCTTAAAACAACACACACACACACACACACCTTTCAAACCTCCACTAGTTACCAATACAATCAATTACAAAGCACAGATTGTGAAATAAGATTCAAGAATTAAATAAAAATTGTTGTTGTCTCTAAGAAACTAAAAGGGAGGGCTACCAAGAAAAGCACCTTGAGTTTTCCAAGCATAAAATTGAAAAGGATCCATGTTCCTAAAAGAATACAAGTTAGCATACACACTTAAAGAAAGTGCATAAGTTGCACAAATAGCAATTAACAAAACCATAAAGAGTTCAGCGCAACAGATGGTTAGAAACAGACAGTATTGTCTGATAAAAAAAATTGTAAAAAAAATCAAACTTCTTGAAAATAACAAATGACTTGAGAAAGCATGAACTCCTTGGAAAAGACAAAACGCATAAGAGAGTTATAGCAAGTAGCCAAGATAAGAAAAGAACCTGAAATATGTGATCAGCATAAGCATTGACATTACAAAATAATGTTTCCTTTGCACTTAACCTCCTGGACCTCGTGGGCCTCCTAGAATAACAAGTGGATCTATGACTATGCATTGAACAAACAATTTTATTCAGCAAGAGAATATGTTTAATTTATTGAAAATATGAGAGAATATTTTCATTTCACACCATGCAGAGAGGGAAAAATATATAACTCTTTTCGGCAGTAAAAAGAAACAATTAATTGGACTTGTTAAAAATAAGATATGTGAAGTTAACTATCATAAGTGCATCAAGAGAAAATTTTAAACCCAAAAAAAAATAATCATACTTGCTTTATTACAATCCCATCGTACTATTTTCATTAAACTGCCAACACATGGAAATGCTCTCAAGAATCAAGCTTTTTGACAACCTAGTGTGACAGTATCACCAAAAGAATACACCAGTATGTTAATCATGTGACACAACTTTTGTATTTTTCCACAATATTAACAGAAACCTCTTGATTTCATATTATCCACACACACCTGTACCATACTTCTTTCCTTCCACTAATGAACACACTTAATTTCCAGACAGAAACATTGATGGAGTTCCTCAATTAATAAAATGGAGGAGCAAAGTAACAATTCCGATCCATTTCCCTGGTAAAGCTTAACCATTTATAATATAAGTCTCTATGATTGTTAAGGACAAATATGATATGTAGCAACACTGAGTTACATCTTTAGACATTCCAGTTTTGCCGAGTTAAAAATCAAAACTTTAAGGTCTTAGGATATCATATTTTTCCATAAAACACACAACTTTCACTCCCTTTCCTTCTCGACGGAAAAAATGATTAAAAAGGGTCATCAGCAAGATCAAAAACAATAATACCAAACTCATCAAAAGCATTGAATATCACAAGATTATAAAAAAAAAAAAAACAGCCCAAATTTTGAAAACAAAGAATTCATTTCATATACATGTGCACATATAAAGAGAAAAAGGGAGAGAGCACTAACAGCATCCCAAAAATGGCGTCTTTTGCGTTCAAGAACGGGAGTGGAGTGGAAGAGAGTTGTTTGGCGGTGGAAAACGTTTGTTTTGGTGATAGAAATAGCTGCTTTGGTGCCGCAAGTCATCATTTTTGCATAACAAGTCCACCATATATAGAATTGCGAAACTCGCAGCCTCGAAACTAGTTAGACGCTTGAAGACATCGGTGAGGCCACCTGAGAAAAAAAAGTCACTTGTTTATTTGATACTTTTTGGGAAGGTGTGGTTTTTTTTTCTTGTTCATTTATTTTAAGGTATATATGATATGAGAATATTTAAATTTTACGGTATATATGATATCATAAATATTTAAGGTTTGTGTATAATATTGATGTTATTTTTTAATAAAAAAAATGTTCAGAAATTTATTAAAATAATTTTTTATTTATTTTTTAAAAATTATTTTTGTTATCATCATATAAAAATAATATTAAAACATCAAAAAAAATATTTTTTCAAAAGTATTTTTAACATATTTTAACTAGGAAAACACATAGTTTAACTAGGAAAGAAATTCAAGATGATATTTAAAAAAAATATATTAAAATATCAATATATTAGATCAACTTGTGTCAACTTGAGTTTTTCAAATCCACGACCAGGATCACGATATCATGATAACCTCAATGAAAACAAATTATAAACTCAATCCTTAATAAACTCATTATTAAATGATAAAATTGAAAGAGAAAATCAATTTTATAAAAAAGAAATAATAAAAAAAACTTGAGTTTATTCAAGTTAACTTGCAATACTTGTAACCTAGGTCATAAGACAAAGATAATTTTATAGAAAATAAATTAAAATAAATGACAAAGTTTGATTCATAATCAATCAAATATTAAATGATAAAACTAGAAACAATATCAATTAAAAAATACACAAAAAAAAAAACAATGTCGACCTATGATATGAGTCATGAAATTGAGATAACCAAAATAAAATAAAAAAAAAACTATGATAAATTATAAAACTTAATCTCTAATAAACAAAATGTTGAAGGATAAAACCACAAAAAAAAAAGTATACATATTTAAAAAATGGAAAACAATTATCAAAGTATAATTTTTTTTTTAAAAAAAAAGAACATTAGATTGAAAGACAAATAATCAAAGTGAAAATAACAAATAAAATAGATGGTGATTTTGAATTTTATACAAAAAAATATTGTAATCTCTAATTTTTTGGTTTGTAAGGGATTGGTCCTTCTAGTTATAAGAAATTCTATTTTGATATCAAAGTCCATTTTCTTTGTTTTCTAGTTTTTTTAGAGGAGAGAGAAACTCATTGAATTTTAGTGTATAGAAAGAAAATCACCATTAACGACGATTCCAACAACTAGAATAGTTGAGATTAGTTGAAATGATATTCATTCCCTTGTTGTTTTCTAAACAACATATCTAGATTGAGAATGAGAAAACTTATTCATGTTGATCTTGTGATTTGATTTTTTTTTTCTTTTGTGTTATAGGGTTAATGAGTTCATTTGATAATGTTTTAAAAGTTTTGTAGAGTGTTTTCAGGTTAAAATAATTTTTTTGTATAATAAAACCTCTTGGCTTGAGATTTCAATCACCACAATAATGACCAAATTTTGGGCTTGCAAAAGATATGTCATTTGTCATAACAAGTGATGTGTTATCTTTTTTAAAAAAAAAAAAATATAGGGACAAACAATAATCACAAAAAAATCCCAAGCTTAGGCCATTTAGACCCATGTGGTTGGGCTCATCTAGGGTGGTAAGGCATGGGCTAGCGCTTTTGGGCTATTTTTTCTACCATTTTTATTTTTCTATTTTAACTATAGATTTATGAAAAATAATATTAAACTCGATTGAGTCCATGACTAGAATTTCAAGTTCGAGTAGTTAGGTCACAATATCTAGCCTTTTGTATTTTTTTTGTTTAGTTTTATTCCTCCATTTAAAAAAAATACAGTTTTACCTGTTGTTATCGATAATCTTTAAGTTTTATTTAACTTAACCAAAAACAAATCCAATTTGACCCTTTAAAATTAATAATTTGCTTTTGTTATCTCGGTCTCACATACTTGTCGTTTTATTTCTTTTAAAGAATCATTTCATTCAAAAAAATTATCATATGCTTTAATGCCATGCAAATTTGTTAAATAAAAAATAATCTATGAGATAAGATTTTTATTAAATTCGATGTCACGCATGACTTGCGCTACGAGCTTAGTTGGTTGACTTGAGTTTACATGATGTTTTTTAGATCGAGTTTTTTTTTATCAATCGTATCTTTAAACATTAAGCTAGTTAGAGATTTAACTTCACTTTATTTTTCAAGATTATCCTTGAAAATTTCACAAGTCATTTCAAATTGACATGAGTAAATTCAATATATTAAAAATATATTTTACTATGTAATTAATTGTAAATTCGTTAATATATATATATATATATATATATATATATATATATATATATATATTAAGAAAACACATTAACAATACCTATGGTTTTTCTTATATTCCTTTTACAAAATTCCAACTAGCGAGTATCGTGCACCAATGTTCTAGTGTTTGCTATAATTAAAAGTAAATTGTGTTTTCTTTAGGGTTTCGCCAGCAACCTAGAAGTATTTGTGTCAATCCGAATACTTTTTTTATAAAGGGATGTAGGCAAATACTAATGGATAATTTTAATACATGTATTCGAAATTCTCTACCTATTTCTTTCTTTTAAATAAATAAAAAAGTTATTTATATTAATTAATTAAAGATATTAATCAACCTTATTTTGTATGGTAATTTCTTCAGAGCTAACAATAAATTGTATTCCGAAATAAAAATGTAGTTGGGAGTTTTCAAAATATTTCTCGTTAAAAAATATATTTTGATAGTTTTTAAAATTCATTTATAATATTATCTGAAAATATTAATAAAATTATTTTAAAATAAAAAAAAACAGTTTTTTTAAGAACATTTTTAAAATACAAAAGCAACTGGCTTCTAAGACATCCGTGAGGGGACATGAAACACAATTAGCGGTCGATTAATCCAAAAGTGACCGGCTATAAATAATCCGTTCCCACGTTGTGCTTGTTATGCATGGCACGTCATATGCTTCATTTGGCAAGATACAATGTCAACCGTCGGATCCTTGACTGATTCCTCAAGTCAATGACCACGCTGTTGCAAAGAAGGCGGGGTGTAACAGAGAGGTGGTGATGGGCATAACAATTGTATTTTTTGAAATATATAAGTTAAATAAATGATAATTATATATATAATTGGATTTTAGATTCTGAGACTGCCTTTTAAAGATCACGAAAAAGAATTAATTTAAATAAAAATAATAATTTTTTAAATAATATTTATGTAACGCAAGCGTAAATAAAAAAAGAGCGAATATATAAAATAAAAACTCTATATGAACGAGAAGGAAGAAACGGTCAAATTGAGATTTGTGAGAGTGGTCAAGACAGTTTAACAGAAACCCACAATTAAAGGCTCACAATACCCGAAATACCCTTGTTTTACGATCAAGGTTAGAAGAGGCGTTGTGACAATCTGAAGAGCAAATCCGTCCATATAAACAAAACAGCTGAAAGCGAGCCAGCTGTTCACACAATGAGCGTGACGCGTCGTGGGGTCCGTAAATCAGATACTGAGAGCCAACGGCCAAGATCATCTGAAAGCAAATTTGAGGTTCATTTAAGTTGAATTTCATTTGAGGCTGGAATTTCATTTCGCATCTTCCCCTTTTTTTAAAACAAGAGGGCGGGTACCTTGAACAGACGCCCACACAGAGAACGAATCCAGATTACGAAACGGTATGTTAGTTGAGTTTCATTATTGTTGTTTTTTTCAATCTGGGTTTAGCTTAGAATCTAGCGTTATTGATTCAAACAATTAAAAGATTTATCTTTAAATGAGGGCTAATTCGTTTTTGTAATTCAGCATTGCTAAGGTTGTGATCTTCGATGTGATTTTAGCAGAATGAATATTCAGATTTTGATTGTTACTTGCAGAATGGAAATGGGATGCTTTTATTTTCTTTCTTCTTGGATAATTTGTTATTTGGTGTCAAAATAGTACATTAGATTGTTGCGATTCCCTATTTTTATAGCATTTTAATGTAAAGTTGGCATTTTTAAGGTGAGAGGATATGGCAGAAAGTGAAGATATTCAGCCTCTTGTTTGCGACAATGGTACCGGAATGGTCAAGGTACTATAAGCTAGATTCATTTGTATCTATTTTGCTGTTTAAAGATTCGATTATTAAAGCGATAATGGTATTGGGTTTGCAAATTTTAGGCTGGGTTTGCTGGAGATGATGCACCGAGGGCTGTTTTCCCTAGCATCGTGGGTCGCCCACGCCACACCGGTGTGATGGTTGGTATGGGTCAAAAGGATGCGTATGTTGGTGACGAGGCACAATCAAAGAGAGGTATTTTGACTTTGAAATACCCAATTGAGCACGGTATTGTTAGCAATTGGGATGATATGGAGAAGATTTGGCATCACACCTTCTACAATGAGCTCCGTGTGGCTCCTGAAGAGCACCCGGTTCTCCTTACAGAAGCTCCTCTCAACCCCAAAGCTAATCGTGAGAAAATGACCCAGATCATGTTTGAGACCTTCAACACTCCCGCAATGTACGTTGCTATCCAGGCTGTCCTTTCCCTTTATGCCAGTGGTCGTACAACTGGTAAGTGATACAATCCATTATGTATCTGCTTTTTGTTCAAATTAATGCATGTTAAAATGCTGTTATTGGCGTTTATTGCACTGCAAGTTTTCAAAATAAAATGGAGTTGTACTAATTGATTGATAAACAAACTATGAAATGTGTTGCTGGGAACTTGCCAAGCCCTCGATATTTCTTACTTGTGAGTTGACACAACCTTTTTCACAACCACAGTTTGTTTTGGAAATTTTTATATGATATCTACTGGGATTATGATCATGAAAACCAAAGAATTTCCTTAAAAAAGCACCTAGTTTATCCAGCTTGGTGATATACATATAGACTGTTTAAATATAGAGATAAACAATATGAATTGATATATTTCACAATCAATTTGTTTTGGCTAGGTATTGTTCTGGACTCTGGAGATGGTGTGAGTCACACAGTTCCCATCTATGAAGGCTATGCCCTCCCACATGCCATTCTGCGTCTCGACCTGGCAGGTCGTGATCTCACTGATGCCCTAATGAAAATCTTGACTGAACGTGGCTACTCTTTCACCACCACTGCTGAGCGTGAAATTGTAAGGGACATGAAGGAGAAGCTAGCCTACATTGCCCTTGATTATGAGCAAGAGATGGAGACAGCAAAGACCAGCTCATCTGTTGAGAAGAGCTATGAGCTTCCAGATGGGCAGGTTATCACCATTGGAGCTGAAAGATTCCGTTGTCCAGAGGTCCTCTTCCAACCATCCATGATAGGGATGGAAGCTGCTGGCATACATGAAACAACATACAATTCTATCATGAAGTGTGATGTCGATATTAGGAAGGATCTCTATGGCAATATTGTCCTCAGTGGTGGCTCCACCATGTTCCCAGGCATTGCTGATAGGATGAGCAAGGAAATTACAGCTTTGGCTCCCAGTAGCATGAAGATTAAGGTGGTTGCACCACCAGAAAGGAAGTACAGTGTCTGGATAGGAGGCTCCATTTTGGCATCCCTCAGCACCTTCCAGCAGGTACTGTGTCTATTTCTTATATATTTGGACAGTAAGCAGAATCGGATTCTAAACCTGATTCCACACATTTTGATGTCTTCATTGCCATGCTTGTGTTTTATTGTTTTGCATCATTATATGTTAAATGCTTAAAATATGAAATTTTAACAGTAATGGTTGGAATTCTAGAATAATAGTGAAGCTTCGGAGGGACATTAAGTTGTCAAAAGTTATATGTGAATTCATGATCAACCATGATCAGGAACAACACTTTTGGACCATGCTTTTCTAATCTGATTAGGAGAAACTTGCCTTCTTTTGAGTGCAGATGTGGATTGCAAAGGCAGAGTATGATGAGTCCGGTCCTTCAATTGTCCACAGGAAGTGCTTCTAATCATGCAAAGCAAGAGGCTATTGGTCAAACACATACTATATACACTTTGTATTACAAAAGGCTTCTAATCAAGTGGTTACAAAATTATCTTCTGCATTTGGTTACCTCATTTGCTCTTTCGACTTGTGTTTGCTCTGTCGAAGTCTGGACGACAAACATGAGTTGAGTGGAACAATATAAAGATTTAATTTTTAATTTGTTATTTGATTTGTAGAGGAGTTGTGGAATCTAACTGATATGGTTTGGGTTAATTTCGGGTTCATTACTTATTGTTTCTTTAAGAAATTTTAATGAAATAAAGCCAGTACTTGTATTCATATACATGTGTACTTGCAACTCAAATTTTCTCTCTGCTTCATTGCATGATTACCTTTGGTGGATGAAATTTTTTGTTTGTTTTGTTATTCACTTTCGGGTCAATGTACCAACAAATGCTCGAGTGAATACCCAAAACAAGCAGGATTTTCATCGATGACATGCTGAAGTCTTCTCAAGGGTTGGAAGAGAAGGAATTGTTACTCTGAGAGCGAATGCCCTCAGCTTTTGTTGGTCACTATGAAGTGTTTCTGCGTTTTACATGAAAAAAACAATCGCTGGAACTTCGAATATAGCAGCTTGTTGATCATATGTTAATGGCGATGAAAGACCTAGCAAAAGTGATGCATGGACAATGGGCTTTTCTATAACATCTCTCAAGATGCACGATCGTGGAAGGCTCGACAAGAGTGCGATGCTAGCAAGATTTATGTACCTGTGCAATTGAAATGAAAGCTATTCCTGTAGAAAATATTCAATTTTGTCCGCGGATCGTGCTTCATAACCATTCATTATTCCCGGTTTGAAATAATACGAATCCAATAGGTTGGATTTTGCTCCATTAGGTTGCCATACTTCAACATCAATAGAAGCAATAGAAATTAACCAGACGAACACACTTTTTTTTTATTGAAACACGGCGTATGAATAGTACAAACTTCAGGTGTGTACAGCCCACATGGTTGAAGTTAAACCCAAAAATCTATGACTTCACTCGTAAGAAATTCAACGTGGAGCACAAGTATCAGAGTGAAAGAAATCAGGCTCGACGGACCACAGAAACTTGGAAAAGAGGAGGAGGAGGTACCAGCACTATAAGATGTTGCAAAACATAAAAAAGGAACTGACAGCAGAAAGTTTGCTCCTTCGACTTGTCTACTACTAGTCTGCCCATTTCAAGTGCCCAGGTGCTCGTTTAGACGATGAACCGGCATTGGCGTCAATTCCTTTGAAGAATTTTGAAATCTGATGGTCCAACAGTGTCTCTAAACCCTTTCACTGACATCTCCGGCACAGATGTGCTATTTCCTAGCAACTCATGGTCTATAAAGATCACAACTACTGTTATATCATCATGAAAAAAACGCCTGATTCCCCGATCAACCTTCTTAAGATCATCGTACCTCATCACCCTCTTCCTAGCTGCCACATTTAGAGCTGCTCTGACTAGTCTCCTTGCAATTCCCTGACATTTAAGAAAATGGGAGCAAAATATCAGTGCCTTGAATTTAAAAGGCCAAAAAGAAACTGGGGCAACAAGAGAATACATACAGCTCGTGGATTACTGTACACAATCTCCACTGCCTCCTGGTTTGTTAATTGTTCCCACAGCCCATCGGATGCAAATATGACAAATTTATCATTGGGTCGTAAAACCCTCGAATATATGGATGGCTCCGATGTTAGCACAGGCCGACGAATGGGTTCAGGGAGGTGGAATCGTGGAAAAGAAGGATTAAGAGAAAACTCAGGCCCCTTCAAGTATGCATCACCTATAGATCTCGATACCTATGCAATTCAGCAAGAGAAACCAGAAGGAGATATAACTAATTAACACAGGGGAGAAATTGACTGATTGAATGGGGTAAGAAGAAAAACTAACAGGAAACTAAAAAAGATATTAGCTTATAGATAAATAAATTTTAATCTTGGAAAAAGTTCCCTCATCTTAAGTAGCTTGCAGAACAAGCATAGCACGTAAAGGTGAACAAACACATGCAACATGTATTCTAAAAGGTTTGAGTTTCATTTATATGACAGTGAAATGGTAGAAGAAAATCTGGTCAGCGTTTGAAAATTGCTCTTTTATTCCACAGCTCGGCGGAAGGGGAATTCCAGAAAAGGAGCTACCATATTCTGATTCAGATTGTCTCATTATGAGGATGCTTCTAGGTAGAAAACCTCCACTTGTAAACTTCAGCTAACCAAGCAACTCTGTAGTGTCGTGAACTAGGTAAATGTATGGTTTTGAAGAAAATATAAAATCATAACTGTAACAAGCGACTAGACATATGCAGCACGGTTTAACGGCATTTAACACTGAAAAGACAGTAAGGCATAGAAATTTTCCTGCAGAGCCTTAAAGAGATTTTCCTATTTAATCCATTTGAACTAACCATATAGCCCAGAATCTTAAAAAAAAATGTCAGCACGTGTATGAATCTGAATATCCCAGAGAAATAATTTGCTTGAAAACTGAAAAGGGAAGTGAAAGAGATAGGGAGGGAGGGATTTTGATAAAGAAGAGAGTTCCAAACTTTTATATGTGCCGGTATCTCTTGATCATTTTCCAAACTTTTTCAGAAGCATTGGTTAAGTAATCATGAATCAGAATTGTTCAGGAATGCAATATGTGAAACCCTCAGACAGACAACGAAAAATTATAAACACCAAAATTTGTATCCACTTGCTTAAAGGAAGCAGGGCATTTTCCAGATTGAAGTGCAACTTTAAGAGAGAATGAATTGAAGACACAGTGAATATGCATTATAACTTCAAAACGAGAAGGCGGTTAAAATCATAAGAATAGAAGCGAACCTGAATAATGCCTTTGATTCGCCATACTCCATGCTTCATAACAACAATATGTGAATCATCTGGATGCAAGGATTTGAGTTCTTGTCTAACCTCTTCCATACTAGCATTATGATCCCTGGTCAACTGCTCGGCAACTATCTTATTCGATCTACCTAAAGAGCCGATTACAGCTCGAGAATCACCGAGATTAGCAACAAATAATGTCCCTCTCCAGATGACTCCAACCAAGCAACAAGATCCAACTGCTGCAATCAATGGTTTTATTCCACATGACCTACGGACAAGAGTAAGAAACCCATCCTCAGTCGAAGAGACGGCACTTCTAAGGATTTCTTCGGAGATGGTTCCTCTTTCTCTGGCATGCCCTACAAAGCAATAATTGCTTATGGTTCATCACATAGATAATTTTGCCTGGAAAAGCATTAATAAAATACAAGTCGTAAGAGTTTCTATACTGCAAGCATTATTTACTTCCTTTTCCTTAATTCTTTTCCCAAAAACAAATAAAGGGTGAGGAGCTACCACACCAATGGACCAGGTTCAATTTTGGTAATCAACCATCATCTAGTAGATAAAGCAAAACTACAGAGCAGGCTGACGAAGCATCCATCCGCATAACCATGATAATGAAAACCACTCTTGCCAGTTACCATAGATCTTAAAATTTTTGCCTTGCGATACTAAACTTAACCACACAAACTAAAGTAAGAGCAGCAACACTAGAAGTAGTTGACATTGGCAACAAACACTCACAAGAAATCAACAAGACTCCCAAAAAATCAATAATTAAGATGCATGGAAAACCCGATCGATTCCACCAAAAAGCCATAAAACGAACATTCAAAATCCAAGCTTGTTCTGAAGCATATAAAATGCTTTCACAATAACATCACGTCACGCATAAAACTACTAACCATACCACAAAAGTCAATTCAACTCCACACCTAGGCACATGAACAAAACCTGGAAAATAACCAAAAAGAAGAAGAAGATATAAGACTCACTCATGAGATTTAAGAACAAATGGTCAGATATGAACCGAGACGCATCAGGTCCACCATGACCATCATAAACACCAATAAAAGTAGCATCACGACCAGTCTCTACTTGACTATGATCTTCAATAATCTCATTGGCTTGAACCACAGAAAAAGAGAACTCTCCAAAAGAGTGTTTCTCAAGGTCTCTAGACCATAGAAGAGAGTCACCAATGGCAGAATCTTTATCATCATCATTTAAAATGTCATCCTTGCTCATACGTGCATATCGCCTCCGCGGTCTCCAACAAGCCATTGCTATTCTTGTTAGCCACGAGAACATCCCTCATTTCCTATTGAGAAACAAAACAAAACAAAACAAACTAAACAATACCCGCTATTTTTAATAAACTAATAATAATAATAAAAAAAAAACTTTGGCCTTGATATTGTAAGGATTGAGAGTTTTCAAGATCTGGGTCGATAAAGATTCCAACTTTGAGATAGAAACCTCGGAAGAAAGGGGTCAAAACAAGGCGGTGTTGTAAAGAGAACTGTGAGATTGTAATAATTCAACAATAGGAATCTATAAAAGATTGATGGCTCATGTTGGGGAGACTGAGAGTTGAAGTGGAAGTTTTTGCAGACTTCGGCTCAGAGAGAGAGAAAGACACTGGAGAAGGATCTCGACTTTGGGTTAATTAAGACGAAAGAGTTGCAGAGAGGATAGTTGACAATGGGTTTATTTTTTGTTTCTTCTTTTTTCTTCCCTCCTCCTCCACTTCTTCCCTGATGTGTAGTGTAGTGTGTCGTGTTTTTTTTTATTATTAATATTAAAAGAGACAAAAAAGCAGAAGTCCACTCACCTTTGGTCGTCTTCTCCAAAACTTGAACTATAATTGTAAACATCTAGTGGCTATAGTTTGCTTACGGATTGCTGAGTTGTGATGAACCCCTTGTGTGAGAAAAACTGTACATGCTCCCCTCACTGAGTGTCGTCACCTCTTCTGTATGAAATGATAGATACTGTATTTATTTTGGCAGGCTCTGTATATAATAAGGGAAATGACCTTTGATAAGAGGTCAGACTGTTGTGTGAAAACTTATCATCAATCTGACTGAATTGTAAACAGTAAAAGGGTAACTTATCATCAATCTATCTCACAATCCTAAATCTATCTGTTTCGAGTATATCATATAATATATATAGCAATTATAGCAAAAATGTGTCAAACCTTAACAGTTACAGCAAATCATCATTACTGAACTGGTTTTGACAAGGTTTTTAGCTCATCATTATGATCAAACAACTTAGATGATGCAAGTATGGTAAATCTCTCTCTTGTCTTCTTATGGCTGCTTGCTTCTATATTTCACATAATCAGATAAGAAAATGGCTCCTAGGAAATGAAGAAGAAGAAGAAGAAGAAGGGGGTGACTCTAGCAGCACAGCAATCCTGACCATCCAATCCAATGAAACAGCTTGATATAAGACGCGTGTAGTAATTGAGTAGGTGGAACGGCAATTACAACTTTGCTGGTCTGTATTAATAGAGGGGAGGAAGATGATAAGCAAGTGTGGTGGTAGAGGCATGTTGTTTTCCATAATCTTAAAGGTTAGGGCAACACTTGAGACATGTGACCTAGGGCCTTTTCTGGATCACATGACTGTCAATCTATCTATTTTGGTTTTACCTACAAAAATCTCCAATCCATCTATCTCTAGCCAGGATTTGCCAATAATATGGTTGCGGCAATGAAAGAGATTGTTGAAGCCACTGTTACACTCAAGAACAGGTTGTCCAGCCATTGATGGAGCTCCTGTGGGCTGCGAGTTTTCTGCCATTTTACAGGTCTAGCTCCCAGCAATTTGTCGTTGCTCTTGCCATTTTGTTGCTGAGATGTGGGATCTTGAGCCAGCCATTGGTGGATCGTGGTGAAAAAGACAACTGAACTTTTGAAAATTATTGCTGAGATCGTGGAATTAGTGCATGTTGTCACCTCCGATTTGATTGTTGACAAACGCAAACAAACAAGCCTGCTGATTTATGATTCATAACATATGTTTTTCGGACACTTCATTAGATCATGGAAGCTGGACCCATTCGCCATTTTTCTTCATTGATCACGGCTTTTGGACCCATTGGCCATCTTTCATCAAATAATAATAATAATAAATAACAAGATCGTGTCATTCGACATTTGAACTAGAAAAAAGAAATACAATTGAAAATACCCCAAGAGCTGGTGGGTGGGTAGTCACTATCACCTCAGGGTGGTCAGTGGGTGTTTCACACTCTGTTTTTTTTTTTAATATTTTTGAAAAAAATTGATTTTTTTTTTGTTTTTAGATTATTTTAATATATTGATGTCAAAATTAATTTTAAAAAATAAAATAAAATTTATTTTGATCATTTCTGAATGAAAAACATTTTTAAAAACAACCGCAATCATATTCCTAAACAAACATTAAATTGTATTTGTTTGAGAGTATAGTTGAGGTTATTTTTAAAAATTGATTTTTTGAAAAAAAATTGATTTTTTTTTTGTTTTTAGATTATTTTAATATACTGATGTCAAAATTAATTTTAAAAAATAAAATAAAATTTATTTTGATCATTTCTGAATGAAAAATATTTTTAAAAACAACCACAATCATACTTCTAAACAAGCATTAAATTGTATTTGTTTGAAAGTATAGTTGATGTTATTTTTAAAAGTATTTTTCGTTCATATATGCATCAAAATAATATTTTTTATTATTTTATTTTTTATTTTAAATTATTTTTTTGTGTGTTCTTAGATCATTTTGATGTGCTGATTTTGATGTACTGATGTCAAAAATGATTCTAAAAAACTAAAAACAAAACATTATTTTGATGAATTTCTGAAAAAATATATATTTTTAAAAGCAACCACAATCATGCTCTCAAACAAGCATTAAATTGTATCTGTTTGGAAGTGTGGTTGAGGTTATTTTTAAAAGTAACCACAACCATACTCTCATACAAGCATTAAATTGTATTTGTTTGGAAGTGTGATTGAAATTATTTTTAAAAGTATTTTACATTTAGAAATGCATCAAAATAAAAAAAAATTATTTTTTATTTTTTATTTTTTATGTGTGTTTAGATCATTTTGATGTGCTTATGTCAAAAATAATTCTAAAAAAAATAAAAATAAAAACATTATTTTGATGCATTTTTGAATAAAAAATACTTTTAAAAATAACCGCAACCATACTCTCAAACAAGCATTAAATTGTATTTGTTTGAAAGTGTGATTGAGGTTATTTTTAAAAAAAAAAATTTGTTCAGAAATACATCAAAATAATATATTTTTTTGTGTTTTTAGATCATTTTGATGTGTTGTTGTCAAAAATGATTTAAAATATTTATATTATTTTGATACATTTCTGAATGAAAAACACTTTTAAAAACAACCGCAATCACACTTCTAAATAGTTACTAAATTGTATTTGTTTGGAAGTGTGATTGAGGTTATTTTTAAAAGTATTTTTCGTTCAAAAATGTATCAAAATAATATTTTTTATTTTAAATTATTTTTTATATGTTTTTAGATCATTTTAATGTGTTGATGTCAAAAATAATTTTTAGAAAAACAGAAAAAATTATTTTCATGCATTTCTGAATGAAAAAACACTTTTAAAAGCAACCGCAGCCATACTCCTAAACAGTCACTAAATTGTATCTATTTCGAAGTGTAATTAAAATTATTTTTAAAAGTATTTTATTGTTCAAAAATATATTAAAATACTGCTATTTTATTTGTTAAAATTATTTTTAATATCAGCATATGAAAATAATCTAAAAACATCATATTTTTTAAAATTTAAAGTAAAAAATAAAAAAAAAAATCAAATGTTTTTAAAAATGTTTTTGAAATGTAGTGTGTCAAACCACCAAAATATAATTGGCAAGAAAGATAGGTGCAATTATATTCAAGGTGGGGTATGATTTCTTGAATATCTTACCTCCTTATTACATTCTCACAATAGTTGCGCCAATGTGAAGAGGACAAGAGTAAAAAATATACAGGAAAAATTAATTGGTTTAAATAGTGATTTGCTATCAAAGTTTTTTTTAGAAATACATTAAAATAATTTTTATTTTATTTTTTATATTATCACATTAAAACGATTTAGAAATTATTAAAAAATAAAAATATGAAAGCAAAAACAAATACTATTTTAGAATTTAGCCTAAAACTTGTTGCTTGTAAAATTAAAACGAGCAAAAAAATAATTATGAATTCGATGTTTAATACTAACAAAAATTAAACCTCATTTTTATTTTAAGATCATATTTAAACAGTTGTTATTTAAATATACCACGAGCTATATCATATCGTTAATCAAACGCCTATGTCGATTGTAATGCTTCTCCAAAAATACTTTTGAAGCTCCCTCTACAGTCTTGCGCCATGTCTGCATTGTAATAAACATGGTGGCTCAAATTTGAACTAACAACACTGATTAAAATTTACAAGTTCGGAAAAAATAAGAATACTGCTCTGGTGATGAATGAGTAGAGAATGTCTGACCTTGTCAATGGAAGCCAAGATTGACCTGTTCTTGGTATCCCTTGCTTTAAGCTGTAACCTTCCGATCCCAAGTTGCCTAAGCAATAAGGATTTCCTCGTCGGCGCCGGAGGAAGAAGTGACCTCCTCTCCGCCAAGCTAGAACTCGACTTGTAATATGATGGACTTTCACATAAATTACCACTTCCAAGATCCCTTCTTGTCTTCCTCCTTTTTAACACCGTCGCCAGCTCCAGTTTCTTGGCCCCATCACTCATTTCTGCAAATTTCCTTAGCAGCTCATCTGAAGATTTCTTGGTTACATGTTGAACTGTAGAACTACTAGAGTTATTATCAGCAGTGACCATTTTGAAGAGCGAGAGAGAGAGAGAGAGAGAGATTAGTAAGAGGTGAGAGGGAAATGTGTGTATGGAGGAGCTGGTTTTGTAGGGTAGTGAAATTGGTGTTATGTGAGAAATGGACCGTTGAGGCAGAGGAATGATTTGAATAATTGAGATAGAAAATATAGCCGTTAGAGAAGGGAATAATGGGGTTAACGGGACAATAAATTGGCATTGACGTGGGATTTATTAGTGCATGACAATGATAAGATTTACATTCATTCCAACTTCGAGCAGTAATGCGCGCCACCCATGTTCTTGCTGATAAAATTGTCAGGTTGGGTTTTTTTTTCCAAGAGAGAGGAAGGAAAACATAGAGTAAGAATCGAGTTGAATTGAACCCACGATAGGCTTTGATTCATGGGCTGATAAATACAGGATCAAGGGGGGCTGACAGGATGGGCTTGAGAACCAGGAATTGTTTTGGGCCGCCCAATTGATTCATCGAATACTTCTCTAAAGTTGATCCATGGACAACTCATTGACCACTAGTTCCATTTTGTGAAATGATTATTATCAAGTTGAATGATAGAAGGGCTTTTATGAATTCATGGCTACAGAAGTTATAAAGTTCAGCTAGACCTAGGCAGCTTGAGTCCAGCCTCAAAAAAAGGGAGATTTATGGAGCTACAACAATGATCATGAAGCTCAATTATGCCCTCAAGAAACAACAAAGTTTAGACACTGACAATACCTCCACCATTTCTTTTCTGGTCCTGCAAAGCGTCCTTGAATTTTAAGTGCAGAGAAGTTGAACTACATTTAAAAATATACAGGACCGACCTGCAATCGACAAGGCCCGCCAAAATTGAGAAACATCCTGCAAGAACGAAATGCCGTCTAGGCAGTTGGAAAACCTGCTGGCAGATGCACATCTTCCGATGGAGATTATGTGTAGTCCAATTAATCCTACTGCTGGCAGTTAATTTAACTTTCTCCACTCCTGGAAAGGCTTCAGACAGTGCAATAGGCAATGATAACGTCCTAGCCGTTCTCGTCCTTCAGTAATACAGATATCATGCATCATTGAACGTTTTTAAGGTGCTGGGTTGAGCACCAAAACTGAGAGTATGGCATTCCAGATTTCTTAGATTAAGCTGCAAAATGTATGAAAATTACTGTTATTGGCAAACATTGTTGAAAGAAAAAACTAAAAGAAAGAAACAGAAAAGAAGTACAAACTTTGTGCTCCCTATTTCACAACACTTGAGTCATGAAACTACGTTCTTGTTTCTAACACTTATAGGGGGTGTTCAAGCAGAACTACCATGTAATATAGTTTCACATATCTAATCTAGAGTCATTTTAACATTGTTATTAGTAGTCTAATCAAATTAACTCAGTAACGCTGATAATTTTGACACTCCTTGTTGTCCCACAAAATCCATCTATTGCTTTCATGTTTCTGATAAACTTATTTGAGTAAACAAAAATAAACTTAAAAATTCTAAAAGGTAGGTTAAATGATTCTATCATTCATCTTTCTGACAATAGACTTATCTTCTTTTTAAAAAACTTTCAAACAGAAGTGTTTTTCTTTTCCACTCCTATAAGAAAAAAAAGAAGATCGATAACGCTGGCCACAACCAGTTTGCAGTGGGGGCTTTGTTGCTGTTGTTTTTAAACAAAAGAAACAAATGGTAAGTAAATCAGAAAGAGGAGGTCTTGCATATCTTCCAAATCCAGGAAAAGAACAAAATGCAAGGCATGGATCTACATGTAATCATGCATGCTAAAAGGTTGCATAATAAAGTTCAGCTATGGTTGTTTCAGATCCTTGAATAACTTTTGAGCATTATAATAACATACAAAAACTTACCACAACCGCAAGTCCAGTATTACAGAATTTAGGAATGGAAATGAGTCTCACCATCTGCCCTTCTGATCCTGCAATTTAATTCAACATTAAATCTAACTGTAACTTGAAGAAAATTCAACTGAAAATTGCGTCTGTTTTTCCTTTTCTATTATGTACGAGTTTATGCGAGAATACCTTCTAAAATGCGAGTTCCATATTTATCTTGGTTACCAACAAAGTAAACATGAGGGCAGCTCTCAATCAAGAAAGGATCCCTATCAGTGAAAGGATAACACCCTGAAAGACATTTATGAGAGTAGATTCTGGAACTAGGAGCTCATGGAAAAAAATCAGAATTGAAATTGCAAATATTCCTGTTCTCTTTGTTTGAATATAGTGTTATCTAAGTTTTTAAACAATCAAGCTAATATAAGAAAAATGGAAAATGAATTGCCAAAGCATAGCAGGTGCTTCTACCGAGTGTGTTAGGTGCTGTTGGTGCCAGATGCCTCCACTTTAATGTCCTTTCCATAAATTCAAGCTCATCCCTTGCTTCCGAATACTTTTTTAAATCATCAATGTTCTGGCCTGATGTTCCAAGAAACCTGAAACAGACCATAAACAATTGCCAAAATGCATCGAATTATCACAATTCACTGTTGAATTATGCACTCACTTCTTACCTGACACCATCAAGCTCAAAACAATGAGGATTAGTACACGAGTTAAAAGTGTTAAAAGTTCTCGATCCAGGAAAAAGACATCTGTTCAACGGCTGAAAAGTAAAAAATTGAGAAAAAAATCTTTCAAGTTGAAGTGAGGATGTACATAAATTCCCAAAAGAAGGAAAAAGATAAGGGCAAACCTGTTGAGGTAAAGCAAAGTTTGCTGGATCATTGGATCCTGGCATGATATCCACAGACACACCTGCAGCAATCTAAACAGAGGTTTTAAACAATGAGACCATGACAAACATATCCAAAAGAAAGAAAAATGGGAGAACTCAAAATAACAAAAACAACCTGACTCAACAAAATATCCAGCACTTGAACTGCTTCAGAGACCCTAGATTGATCCTTTGAAGCCAAATTCTGCCAAAATGACCAAGGGACAAAACATTGTTTAGGTGACATGACATTTCTAGAAAAAAAGCCCCACTAAATTATTGAGCCCATAAAGCAAATGATTTACATGTTTTTAATTCTTATAATAGCTGGTTAGTATACTCTCTCTCTCTCTCTCTCTCTCTCTCTCTCCTTCTCCAGACATTAATATCTCATTCAGGATTAATCAATGTTGCAAAAATAGCATCGCTACCATCGGGGAAGCTACTCTTACATCTAAGCAGTGCTCTAGCTTTCAGTTTTGCACCATTTCAAACAGGTAAGAAAATACAAAGATGATAGCATGAAGCATCTTATGAAAATATGAGACTAATTGAAAAGAACTTCAGAACTGAACACACACAAAGTAGACAGGAAAGATATAAAACTGCTACCTGCCCATTTAGAAGTCCAAGGGGAATTTCCACTGAATTACCTGCAAACACAACATGAACTATCTCTGCCGCAATACCCTGTTCCTGGTCATTTAAGGATTTCAAGTAAGCAAGATAAGCAGCAGAACAACCTTTAGGGGAAAAAAAAGAAAACAAGAAACTGTAAAAACCTGTTCATCTCCCAGATGTCCTGTTATATGATCCACAAGAAGCTGAAATTGGAGAGGATTCGATGTGCTGCTTCCAACACTTACCCCAGAAATAAAAACAACATACTTGTCCTCTCCTGTGAATAATAATAAGTGCCAGGTCTAAATGACAATTTTACTTCTGAGAGGAGTAAAAGGATGGGCTCCCAAAAAATGACATGGTAAATGGAGTCCAAATATCAAACTTAAGAATGGACAAAGTCTACACTACTCAAATGGGCATTAAGTGATTCGTCTACAAAGGAAGCAACTTGAAATACACATTCAAGATTTTCAACAGCTAATTAGGTGTTCGGTCAAAAATCTTTCAAGTAATATTTTGTGAAATTAATCCCAAATGCATTTCTCATATGTTACACAGTCCCTTGTAACAAAAACTCCATGCTAAGTCCAAAATACTTCTGTCTATATAATCTGTTTCTGTTAATTTCAAATTTATCTTCAGTTGTATGAAATTGTTTTAATTCTAAAGCTCGTATAGATGATGATTACAATGCAGATGTATACATCTTCAAAAAGGACTTAATGAATAAGGATGCGATAACCAAGAAACAGAAAGGTTTATATATATTTGATCCAGGTAGAAATCATGAATATGGATGCCAGAAATATAATTTATATCATACTTGATTTAAGTTGGGGCTCTATTTGTGGCGCTAAACCAGCTTCAAAGACATCTAGAACCAAAAAGTCACCAGCAGTAGTTTCCTTTCCATGCAAAGCAACGACGCCACCTATCAAATGCAACACATCAATAAGAAATCGGTTTGTGCGAAAGAAAATATTCAAAATCATATTGCTCAAAAAGTTGTGGAAAACAAATATTTCCATGAGAACTATTCCTACCTTAGTCATCCACACAATTCCAGTCCAACCATAGATTCATCATTAAATACAAAAGCATGACACTGAAATCATTACCACGTGATTTTCATGTCACAGAAAGATAATGCTTGACAAACACATGAATGCAACAACTGGAAAAAAAAACAGCGATCAAACAGGCTTTACCATTTATTTCCTGAAAAAAAAAATGTCTCTCTAATAGCTGCCAACAAACTGCAATTGACTTCGCAAGAATTTATTATTTCTTGTACATGACAGGTACCTGTAACATATGTTGAAGGTGAAAGCACGGTGCCACCAAGCTTAACTCTTCCACTTTCATCTTCCAAAACCAAATGATCATCCGGATGCATGAAGTTATGAGGCTTGACAAGAGGCACTGCAGATCTCTGCCAAGTTTTTAAAAAATAAACACCCTTGCAACATACAATTTCTTTCTCAATTTCAAGAGAAAAAAAGATATAAATTAAAACATAATGAGATTCATTATTAGCAACCAAATACCTCCTTAGAATATTCATCAAGGACACATGGCTTAAGTTGCATGTGCTTGAACAGGGTCCCAACAATGATGCATTCCTTGCCTTCTTCCAATCCCAAAACCGTACAAACTACAACAAAAGAAGCTGGTCAATAAAGACTACTGCATGCATCTTATAACAATGTCACATCATCACATCATTAAGAATCCAAACTACATACATCCAAGACCGTTACAAATGGGGGAAAAGAAGAATTTGAAAAATGCACCACTGATGAAATTTACCAACACCATGTACAAATGGCCTCTGTCAACCACGTAAACCTCACAACCAATTCCATTGAAATCCTATGAGCAATCAGAAATTGATAAAAATCCCCAAATTATCTATGAAATAAATAAAAAAAAACCAACAAAAAAATATACCAAGACCCGAAATACCACCATAACCTCCAGATTACCACTCACCTACCAACCAATCAGAAAAATAACAAGACACCCACATAAAACCCCAGCTTTACTCTAAAAGACAACTCAGTTAAAAAATAAAATGCTCTAAGAGAAACATTTCAGAAATTACTCCCCCCCCACCTCCAAAATTACAGAAATAAATGTCATAAGTAAGCTAAAAACAAAAACAAATCAAACCCAAATCAGCTAATCAAACAAAAAAGCAAACTTTAACTTCAGTTCAACAAGGAAAGAAAGAAAGAGAGGTACCAGGGACATGGGGTTTCCAATGGGTAACAAGAGAGTAAAGCAGCGTTCTCATCGTGTGAAGACGAGCAAAGTATATTTGACTGTACTGCTGGCCTCTATAGATCTCGTTTTGAATATCAAAGGTCTTATCCTGCAATTTCAGCAATTATAAGTTTGCACTTCCAGGAAAACAGAGAAAAGGAAAGAAACTATCGATATTTTTGGGCCATATAAGAAACTGAAGAAGAATGAGAAAGAAACTGAAGAAGAAACAGATAATGGGAAATAGCGACCAGAGATTGGTAAGTAGAATGCTTTCTCTGGATATTTTTCTCTGTGTCGATTTCCATCGCAGTCATGGCGGGAAAACAGAAACAAGTAGCGGCAGCAGCCTACTCCTACTCTGACACTCGGATCTCCCTCCATTCACCAGGTCTTATAAATGTGTACTTTTTATGCAAGCACTATGAGTAAAGTATTATAACCTTCATCGAAACGGGGATGTAGCTCAAATGGTAGAGCGCTCGCTTTGCATGCGAGAGGCACGGGGTTCGATCCCCCGCATCTCCAATTATGTTTTTTTTACCACCAGCTGCATGTTAGTTATTTTTTAAAAGTATTTTTTATTTAAAAATATATTAAAATAATAATATTTAATTTAAAAAACTATTTTTAATATCAATAAATCAAATAATTTTATTTAATTTTTTTAATAATTGGCTAATTAAATCCCTCTATCAATTTCAAAATTAATCGCATCATTCTATCAAATAAATTTATTGAATGTTTTCTATGTTTTTTCCTTTGCTTGATAACCAAAGACATTTAATACCACTATAATTAACTTTAAAAAAAAAAAAACAAATAAATTTTCGAGTCTCATTAGTGGATGATCTAGCTTCAGAACCAGGCGAGGGTCTCGTTACATCATGCCATATGAAGATTTATTAAAATAAATATATTTTTTTTAATAATTCTGGAATACTAATATTTAAAATAATATTAATTTAAAAATATATTACTTCAATATATATTTAATTGAAAATGACAACAGATACACATTGAAACGCACAATTACTCTCCGTTGTCACGACCCTACTGGCTACTACCATCCTTGGAGTCATGTGATTTCCCACTTGTAGGCAAGTATATGTCTGTTTGGCATAGCCAAAGTGTTTTTTTCTTTACAAAATAATAATTATCGTTTTCTTTTATATTTAAATTATTTTTTTAATATTTTTCAGTTTATTTTGACGTGTTATATTAAAAAAAAATTAAATATAAAAATATTTTTTTGTTTGGATACAAAACGTGTTTTCTGTTAGAAATATTAAAAAAAGAAGAAGGCAGGTTTCTGCTCGGAACATGACAGTACACACAAACAAAATTCACAGCAGTGGAAGAAAATCTCAGCAGCTCTTGGAATCTGAATGGCTTCTTCGTCGTCGTCGTCGTCATCAACATCATCTTTATTCCAAGGAGGCTCACGTCCTTCATTCACTGCAATTCGCTCACGCCATTCATCTTCGGTCCATTCTTTTCTATGTTTGATCAAGTTACCGGTTAATGGCCGGAGGAACTCAGGCTACCGGCGAATGGCCTGCACCGCTATGCTAAAGAAGTCTGTACATGGGGCTCCAGCTATTTATGCTAAGGAAATGGAGAGACTCTCTGCTAAAGAATCTCTGCTTCTCGCTGTAATTACTCCCTCCCTCCCTGCCTGCCTCCTTGAATTAAAAGAAAGTTTATTCATTTCGATGTGTTGAAGTTAAACTCGATTCATTTGGATGAATTTTACCTACGATTGAATGCTTTTGAGTGGATAATTTCATATCCTAGAAACATTTAGAGTCATTTCTTAGTTTGCAATTAGTGGATACAAAGTAAGAAATGAATTTAAAATTGGGATTTTGTGCAAGAAATATATATATATAATTGCTAATCCAAACAGAATGAAATCCCCAATTCTTGAAGCAGAACATGCGAAACAAACATAATAAAAAGTAGAAAGGAAAAGCCTTGCTGTGCAATCGCCTAAAACTGAAGTAGCTAAGAAACTAGAGTACTAAGTCTCCAATTGCTGCAAAAAGAAATTGTTGACTCTGATCAAAATATTCAGAACCGCTCTGATAACCTCGCTACCTGTTTTCTTTGTATAAAAAAATAACCTCCCAATTTCCCATTTCCGTCAAAACAGCATATGAACAAAAGCTAGCGGTTATGGGGTGCTAGTTTTTGCAGAGCAGACACAAATGACTCTTTCTGAGATTCTTCTTGGCCTAAATGAGTTTTTTATCCCAATACTGTATGTAAGATTCAGTGCCAAACAAATTATTATTTTTATTTAGACTGAGAGAAAAATAAGTGCATGTTCTTGCTCTCTGCTGCTTGATTACACAGGGAATAGACAGGATTGATGCTTCTCCCTGTACATATCTATCTCTCATTTCTTGATGCAGCCTGTTTAGGATAGTTGATAGAGCTATAAAACTGGTTCTTGGGAATGTCTAGAGAGGCCCATAACAGTTTTGCCAATCATCCTGTTCTGAACTGGAAAAGATTAAGCTGCAAATTTTGGTCTGCTCTGCCATTGCTTCAGAGTTGTCAGGAAGCCATTATCAATCATTTCCTTGAATAACAGCAACAACTGTTGCATTCCCTTGGATACCAGAATGAAAAATAAACCTTTTCTCACAAACCTTTATCAATAGGTCCTCGGTGCCAATTGTCTCACCAACATAATATCATTTTGACACTGCAAATAGCATAATCAACATGACGCCAAACTATTGGCTTGAGATTTCTCCAGCTTTGAAAGGAATCCTTTGGCACTTTCATAGTCCAAGTGTTTTTGCTTCCTTGGTTTTACTAGTTTTAATTTCACAGAATTAATGCAATAGTTTGTATAGCAGACAACAAAACTCTTTCTTTAATGTTGATCATTTATGGTTTGTTTCATTAATGTAGTAAATAGTATTGCTTTGGAAATTCTTGATGTTTGTTAAAGTGTTTTTATTTTTGGGTGTGTTTGTGTCCAATGCTATGCTATTGATTTAGTTCAAGGATTCTGGTGGTTTTGAAGCTCTGGTCACTGGAAAGACAACAGATATGCAGCGGATTGATGTGAATGAAAGGATAAATGGTCTTGAGCGGCTCAATCCAACTCCTCGACCAACCACGTAGGTGCTTAACAAAGCACTTCCCATTTGCTTATATGTTGTTTTTGTCATTTAATTGAGATGTCTACTTGTTATCGAGCTACTCAGGTCACCCTTTTTGGAAGGTGCATGGAATTTTGAGTGGTTTGGAGCTGGAAGCCCTGGATTATTTGCTGCCAGATTTATATTCGAGTGAGTACCAATGTATCTTTGTTTCTTATTTTCATCTTCATCCTTTTCTATTTCCTAAAAGGAATGTAATATTTTTATGGTTGCAACTTATATGGGAGTTTTTACTTCACTGGGTTAGTCAATTTAAATGACAAGTTAATTATCTTGGTTGTTGTAGGAGAATTCCTACAAATTTCGCTAATTTGTCAAAAATGGACATGGTGATTAAGGAGGGAAATGCAAAGGTTACGGCAAATATGAAACTATTATACTCGGTATCCTTCTATCATTTAGTGCTCTTGTTACAGCCCTTGCAAAATTTTGCTACCAATAAAAGAATTAGAGAAATTCTCTCGCACTGAATTTCTTACAAATAAAGTAGGAAAGTTTCTCTACCTGTCATGCAGTAAGCATAATCTTCTGGAGATACATACTTCATGTAGATGTTGGGAAGTTGTATTTAAATCAAGGCTGAAATTTATGCATGATCAAGATCACACCTCAAAATTCTGAAGTGTGCTGCCAAACTACTTGGTTCAACCTGCCTGTAAATATCATGGAAGGTTTGAAGTTATATCTAACATGAACTCACTCTTGAGATATATCAAGTCTTTTCCGAGCACAGATGAAGACAACTTATAATTAGTTCTGGTGTGAATATTTTATGTTTGCTCTTGTTGTATATTTTTGAGCTTTTGTATGAATTCTTCTCTTCTGTGTAATGCAGATAGAAAGCACATTCATTCTTCTCTCCAAATTAAATGTGGAGGGACCTCTTAGAATGAAAGAGGAATATGTTGAAGGGATTCTTGAGACACCAAGCATCATTGAAGAAACAGTACCAGAACAGCTAAAAGGTGCATTTGGTCAGGCTGTTCACGTGGTGCAACAACTTCCTGTTCCTATTAGAGATGCCTTTTCTAGTGGGCTGAAAATTCCTCTAAGTAAGCATTTTGATGTTTGGATCATTTTCTCTCTATCCTATTTGTGAATTCTCCTTCTAGCCAACAAAGAAGAACAGAGAACCTCTAGACCACAGTCATATAAGATCTGAAGCGAAAGGCATTTTGTTGTCCCTGTGCCCCAGCCCCTTCCTACCATTGTCTTGGAAATTTTGGGGATTCTCCCTTCCAGTAACTCATTTAGCTGTAATTGTAGCTTGACATTTATATTGTTCATGTGGTCTATCCTTTTAGGTTGTTTAACTCTTTCTACTCTCTTCTGACTATTCTAGGAAATGTTTCTGTTATTCTTCTCTGAAGTAACTCAAATTTTGGGTCAGAAACCTTTCCTGAGGTGTTTGTAAATATCATATGCATCCCTGATGTTTTCATTTGCGTTTCTTCTTTGTAGATATGTAATAGTTTCCAAACAAAACTGTTTCTCCTCTTAACTCATCGTTGATTAGTTATTTTCAACTCTTTTTTTGTCTTTGTGAACTGTGTTCCATTGCTATACCAAGGGTACTTATTGAGAACACATATTTGAGGTCATGGTATATAAAGAACCACGAGGCTGGTTTCCAACACTTCTGTAGTCAAGAAAGTTGACCCTGCAGCATATATCAAGACTTGATTAATTGCCAGACATTTTATGTGTGCTGCTTTTAACCAACTGCTTGTGTTCTGTTAGACCTATAATTATGTCATTGCAATTTAGCATTATTTCAATCTATGAAGTTTAACAGGTCCGGAAATTCAACTCTTTCAATTTATTGGAATCCCTTGAACTTGGTCTAGGAATACGAGATGATGGTCTTGTTTCAAAGTTCTACCTTTTTCTTTTTTGTCATAGTGGCAGTTACTCACTGCAAATATCCTGCTCGATACAACAAGTTTTAAATGAAAAGAAACTCGAATTTCAGGGGTTATAAACTTATAATACATAATGATGCCCAATGCTTTTCGTGCTTGGATTTTGTAAATTGCTAAGTTTATTTGTCTATGCCTGCAGCCAGTACTTTCCAGAGACTCTTCATGATTTCATATCTTGATGATGAAATACTTGTAAGTATTCAACTTGTAGTAATTTATCATATCATTCTGCATCATAGAATTTTTGTCCTTAAATTATTATTCAAGTGTTCTCATTGCAGAAGTGGATATAAACTGAACATAGGATTAATCTGCCATCTGAATCTTGTTTAAGTAGCACATCAAAGGTAGTCTTTGCACACATTTAAAAGGAATTAGATATGAAAATGTCAAAAGTTCATGCCATATTTCATTCTCATGCGATGATATGCAAAAAGGGAGCCTTAAGAATTCTAGAGTACTATCTGTTGTATTTATTAACTTGGAGGTGGATGTCTCCATCTACCAAGATTGATGAAGGCTCATACATTTCCTCCCAGCTTTTTCTATCGGGTTCCTTATAAGCAGTGGCGGATCCTAGAAAGCACAGGGTAGGGCAATAGCCCCTAGATTTTGAGAAAATTACATCTTGGTCCATGCGCTTTTAAAAGTAACAAATTTTATCCTTAATGTCAAACAAATTTATTTAATTAGCTGTCTTCTTGTAAACAGAAAAACTGTATATTGGTCCTTGAGTTTTACAAATAACATTTCTGTGTATTTATGAAATAAAATCCATTAAATTATTTCACAAGTCATGAATACATGTGTTTACATGGTTAAATCCTTAGATTATTCGAGAAGTCAAATATATATGATGATAGAAAATAATTGTTTTAAATCAAATATCTTTATAAAAATGTATTTTTTTTAATGCACATGCAAAAATATTTGTTCAAGTTTATGAAAAAAACTCTTTTATTTAATTTATTCATGTGATTTCCACTAAAAATGATCAATTTGTAGATAAACTATATCCATGAACAATGCAATTCATAATGTCATATTATTGATCTTTCTTCCTCAAGAATTGTTGTCAGGATCCGCCATTGCTTACAAAGGGCTTGAATTTACCCATTTGGTTTTCCTTCATTACATGTTCCTCCACTACTGATATAGCTTGTATAGTATAATCACTTGCACTGCTCACTGCTGTTGCCAGAGGGATGGTCATGCAAAAGTATCTATTTTGCATGGTCATAAATATATACTTAACAACATCAATTTTCAAAGAATTATCTTTGTGAAAGATATGTAAGAATGTAATCCAGGAAAGGCAGGCATTATCAAATTTTGATTATTTTTTCTGGTTTTTGACACAGATTGTAAGGGATGCTGCTGGAGTACCTGAAGTTCTTACAAGGCTAGATGCACCAGCCCCTCCAATGGCAGATCCAATTGCAGAGTATGAGAACTAGAGATGTGAAAACTGATTGTTTATAGTTTTTTTTTCTCAACCTTCTAATACAATGTAGACTCAACAGTTTCTCGCTCATCACTCTCAATAAGAAGGGCGTTCTATTCACTGATTGGAAATGAAATAATCCTTCACTGACAGAAGAATTGATGAAACTTTCTTAAAGTGTTCTCAAGTAATTGACTGGGATTAAGTTGTTGGTTTCAATACAAAATTAATGGTAGATTTGTTTGAGGGTCACCATGCATAAAATTGTTTGACCTAGGATATGTTTTACTGGTTGAAATTGAAAGCCTTTCGAAAAAGCTGTGGAGGACTGAAAAAGATAATGATAAAAGTTTGGTGACGAGTGTGAATATGATTAATGAGGAGGGTGCGGTGCTGTGTGGCTCCACTGAGCTTCGCTGCAGTGCTGATAAAACCTCACCGCATCAACTGTTTCAAAAGTTTGCCTTCACGTTGTTTAAATTGGAGAGACCTATCTATCGTCCATGTTGTCTGGATTTTCCTATTCAGGACCATCGTAAGACTCCAATGGATAGTTAGATACTAATTTTCTAATGCTCGAGCAGAAGAAATGGTTGGCCATTGTCAAACAACAATTAGTAATGCAGGAAAATAATCATCAACGGGAGGGGATTTATACAGAATTTATGGTACCAGATAGGTCTTAGGTCAAAGTGTTTTGCATAATAATAATAATAATAAGAAGAAGAAGAAGAAGAAGAAGAAGAAGAAGAAGAAGAAGAAGAAGATTTACGCATCAGAAACACGTACGTCATTTCCTGAAACAATCCCACTTCTATGTTCTTACCCATAATGCTTTCAAAACCCAATGGAAGCTTTCCAACACTCGGTTAAACCTAACCCGCAAGTGTTGGTCAAGGTTGTCAGGACTTGATGGATTAATATCTTAGGCATCGCCTGTGAATTTCTTACTCTACTACAAGTATGGAGCCTCTTTCTAAAGAAAGGTTGCCCATCCAATTAGGGTTTTTCTAATCCAAACCGTGAAGTAGTTGTAATTAATGCCCCAAAACCATCCACATTATCTCTTGTGTGTGTGGAAAAGACACTTCCCAGTTACAAAGTAGAAGATTCTTCATAATATGGGGATTTATGGAAATTCATGATGAATTAAGTTTCATCTTAACATGTCTCAAATCTTTAAAAAAACCTTTTGTTTTTGTATTTTAAAAGGGTTTGTTTTAATTAATTTTTTACTTTATATGTATATTTTTTATTTTTAGATAGTTTTGATGTTCTAATATAAAAAATAAATCTTAAGAATAAAAAAAATATTTCAATGTTTTTTAAATAAAAAATACTAAAAAACAACAAGTTTGAATAAATTCTTCTTGTGTATCATATGAAAAACGATATTTTAATTTGCTCTGCATGCATGATTAATTGGATTCTATATCTGAAGTTATAAGCACGATTAACTTATTAATTTTCTTTTATTTTTATTTACCAGATTTGATTTTTTATTTACTGCAATTTATTTTATTTGATATATTTTATACTAAATTTTTCATCCATCAAATTTAGTCTATAAACAAGATATTTTTTTTTCAATTTATTCTTTATACACAGCTAAATATTAAAAAAACAATACACTTTCTCATTTCTGATTTTATATAAAAACCTGATTTTCTTATTAAAAAAAAAAAAAAAAACGTTCTAGCAAACAAACCGGCCAATCAACACAGAAACTTATCAGGTGGGGGCTTGATAATTAGCGAGGACGTGAGAGAGAGGGAGGCAGATTCATGCACAGTGTACCAAGAAGATAAATAATTGAGTGACGACGACTCGCTGCTGTGATTGAAACTAATTCTCTTGAAATGCAATCAAGTCTTGCAAGAAAAGTAATTTATTAATTATCATAAATGTTTTGCACGTTCATGTTCGGTCTGCCAAACCAGACAACGTTGTTCTTCATCCTCACCGGTCAGAGAAGAGAGAGAGAGAGAGATGATGGCCACATCCAAATGGAAAGAAACAAATGCAATCTACAGTAGAAACTTTTCGAAAATTAAAAAGAAAAAAGGAGCAGTACTTCCAGTTTACTGCAATTAAGAAGCAAAAGTTTTTCCTTTTTATTTACATCAAGAGAGAAGTTAAATAGAGATTAATAATAAGAAAAATGAACAAATTAATAAGCAGAAGAATTCATGAGTTAAACCATCTAAATGAGATCCATACCATATAATCCCAAAAAACACACGCAGAAAAGCCTGATATAATCAAGCATTTGCAGCATCATCTAGGCGAGCCGAGTCTCCCCGAACCCTTGCATGTGATTAGCATCCATTGGCGGCAATGGAAATTCACCAAGTTCTTGAAGGAAACCATCCAAATCTGTAAACCCACCAAAGAACCCACCTGAGTTTGCACCAATATTCCATGTTTCTTCTTCCTCTTTAACTCCTTCTCTCGACCCCAAAGCACTCCCAAACCCGCTTCTCAGCTCAACTTTCTTGGCCACAGCAGGCATGCTGCCACATAAGTAGTTGCTGCTGCTGCAGTTTCTTGGTTGATCCTGTACTCTCGCGCTTATCGGTTTCCTCTTGCAACCGCCCTTTTGAAGAGGCGGCTTCCCTGTCAGTCGTTGCACCAACTCTCTGAAGTTTGCAGCATCTGTCTTGATGATTTCAGGAGCAAAGATGTGAATTATGCGTATCTTTGGCTTGGCTTTGTCGATTGTGTGTGAATTTTTATGCATGGTTAGTGGTGATGAAGGAGTGATTGGACCAGCCATAGAGGCTGGTTGTTTCCTCATCATAAGATCCTCCATTAACGAAGATGTTTTGATGTGATTGATCAGGAGAAGAGAAAAAGAGATCAGGGAGATGGAGCTGTTTAGTGGGAAGGAGAGGGTTTTCTTATATAAGAGAGGGGGAAGGAGAAATGAACTGGCAGGGAAGATTATTTTATATATATATATATGATAATTTTAAGCACAAGTTCTGGGGAAAGAAAATCAATAAAGTAAGAAAGCCATTTTGGTCCCACAATCTCTATAATCAAGACTTGCATATAAACAACTCTCTGTCTAGGCTTGCATTTTGAGAGAGAAATGAAGATGATAATGTTTTCAATCTTGCATGAAATGACTGAAAAGACCCTGCTCTCAGAATCTAGGTTGATTTACATGTTTTAATGCAGAGACATTAAGTACAAATTAAGCAGGCTTCGATCATGGAATATCTCTAGCTGCATAGCAAAATGGCTGGCTGGCTTACTTTCTTGAGCGACTAATAGAAGACTTCCTTTTAGGTCGTTCGAAAGTGTTAATTTTATAAAATATATTTACATGATCATGGCTTGAAATTTGATTTGTTGCAACAATTTTATTCATATATTCACTATTTAATAAATCTTTTAGACATTAATTACAGAACAGCTCATAGGCATCATTGTTATTGCAACATAGGGTAATGTTTACTAGGTAGTACAATTTGGACATTGATTTCCACCCCCAGCAAAGGACAAACCTAAACAATTATACTTACTATTGTTGATGAGCCCAAAATTGTAAAATAAGCACCATCCTAAAATGGGAGGGAGGTCATGAAGTTTAGTGTTGGAGTAGAAAAATGATTCCATTCATTAGTTTTTAGCATATATATATGCAACTTGCTTTATATATATATTGAACAATTAAACTGCCGATCTATATAATTTAATAGCCATTGTTCAGAAATATATGTGTAAATAAAGCAGAAGCACATAATTTTAGGTTTGTGTACAGTGACTCCACCACCACCACCACCACCACCACGAAGTAAGGAATCCGCGTAGCTGGAAGCAACAGAAACGAATGTCATGGCCTCCATGATACGATGATCAACAAGCTAATATATCCAGATATTAACATTATAATTTACACTTCACAGCAATACATTTACAAAAAAATGGCAAATCATTTGATGTTAGATGGATGCATCGACAATACTATATATACATAGTCGTTTACTCCTTCGACGTAAATATATAATAATGAAGAATGGTGGTAGAAAATTATTTTACAGCGAAAATGGTTCTCGTCAGTGCTAAAGAATATCGGGTTTTTTTTTTTATTTTCTCAGGCACAAAATCTTCTCCCTTTATCCATTTATGGTGAAAGATTCTATCTACCCTCCACCCCATTTATGCACATTGTATACTAGACTAGAAAAAGGCACTGTTCTTTCTGCTATCAATGCGAATGGAGGATGTTTTTGTTGTTAAGATTCTCTTTCTATATTTTCCTCTTTAAACCATAACGAGTAAATTAAATTTTTAGGTTGAAGGCAGTTCAGAATATGTGTGGAGAAGAAGAAAGCACAGGTGATGATTTAATTTAGGGCAAATTTCAGCCAGCAGGGTCGATGCATGGATCAGTGCCATACGTAAATATGAAAAAAAAAATGACTAGGGTCATCTTGCCTTTGGAAATAGAAGACGATGACTGACTTTAATTAAGAATACTGTAGCTCTACTTGGGACCGACTCTGCTGGCCTGGTATATTTCATTGATGCTTCAAGTGATTATGTATAAACATATCAAATGGGAATGTCATGATCAGTTGATTTCATTCTTTTTCATCCTGAAATTGCATAAATCAATTTCAATCAATTTCAAAGTTCCCCGGCCCAGTTTATTATGTAAATATTTAAACACAGGTGTGTGTGTGTGTGTGTGTGTGTTAAGTTATCAAAGGCTGTCTCCTCAAAAAAGGAGAAGAAAAAAAAGGGCCGGGTTCTCACCAGCCTAATTGTCATTCCAATTTCCATCAGTGTAGGGTTCTTTACAAGATTGGACTCTGTGATTTTGCATTTATTTTTCTTCAGATGAATGATCCCATTAAAGAGCTGCAGGTTCACATTCCATATGGAAAATCCATAATGTGGGACAGTAACCTTAGTGTAAAGTGACTACAACGCTAAAAATTCAATATTTTTTTTTGATTTCTTCATGTATATGCAAGTATGATGTTTTTTGCCCTTCCTCTATCCTCTTGCAGTCTCTGTCAATAGATTGCTTGTTGAGAGTTTTTCAATCCTCACAGAAGAAAACGCATATTTTAGATTAAAAATTAAAAAAAAAAAAAAATAAGGAGTCCCAGAAAGAAAAACGAATTGGAAGGGCACTGGAGGGCATGATAGCAAGCGATAAACAAATCAAAAGCAAAAAAAAATGAACGATACCGGAAACTAAATTAATGCGAGAGAGAGAGAGTACTAACCGTAGGATGTGCACGCCAAGAAGAGATTCGAACTGATCGGACGCTCGGTTGAGGTTCAAGTCATCGTGATCATCACAAAGGGTCTCGTGCCGGCTGGGCCAGCCGCCCCACACAAACGCCATATATCGTGAAAGACGTTGCCACATGGCGTCGTGGGGAGCGTGAGCGCCATTGGAATTGCGTCCCACCTGCTAAACCCTAGCAGACAACAGGTAGGTGTGAAGTTGAGAGAAAGAGAGGGACCCATTCTTCGCCATGGTTCAAGGGCTGCAATCATCTTCTCTGCATTTTCTGTCTTCTGCATCTTCCGTTCTCCGGTTATGTTAATTCTCCATTACCTTAATAATATTTACGATTTAAATCAACCGACTTTTAAAAATAAATATTAAAAATAATCTCCCTTATATATATATATATAAAAAAAATATTGAATCCTGGATAATCAACATCTGCAAACTCATATAACCACAAAGAACACTGGTATTTCAGATTGTTTTAAAAAATAATTTTTATTTTAAAATATATTAAAATAATATTTTTTATTTTTAAAAATTATTAATGATATCAATGATCTAAAATATCAAAAAAATTTAATTTAAAATAAAAAATAATTTTTATTTTTCAAAAATATCTTTGCAAAACACACCTTAGTATCCTAAATTTGTCGGGTGACATGGCTGTAAAAATAAGCCCAAACAGCAACAAATACAGGAGAGGATAAGCCCAGCCCAATAGCTGCCTGGGATAAGGTGGATGGAGCTCAGCTGAACAACCAAGCAATTGCACCTCGTGTTTTTAGGCAGCACCATTTTTCTGACAAAATAAAGTATATAAAAATTAGATACCATAACTTTACTCTACAAATAAGGTTCCTCTGGAGGTAGGTATTCTAGTTGTATTTTCAAGGGAAGATGTTAATTTAAAATATTGAATTGATATAATAGCCTTTTTCAACGGTGTAAATATGTTTTTTTTATTTATATATAGTACAATGATAAATAAAAAATTCATTTAGAATAGTCGATTATATTGGTTTTGGTATATTATTTATATAACTAATTTAACTAAATTTATATATTATAATCATGCTATTAATTATACAATTAATATGAATGATTTATACGATTAAATATAAAATTAATGAAGTAAAATGAAAATTAAAAGATATATTTCTTCTCATCCAAAGACTGTAGAATTTGCTTGGTAACTTCTCATTATATCTCTAATTAATAATTAGATCTATTAAGAATTCATCAAAATACAAAAAACTTAGCATAACAAAACTAGTTATAAGACTCGAGAACATGTTATGTATCACCGATACTTACGGGAAAAAATACCAAGTTTGATATTCATATCATACCAAGGGTAAGTATTGATCAATTTAAAGAATTTCTTGAACATCACAAAGTCATATATTAATCAATTTATCACCAAATCATGGTAAACCAAGATGACAAACAATAATGTTCTATTTATCCTAGGGGGACTTACAAATTTTGTTTACAATTAGCTCATCATTAAACAAGGACAATGATCAATGATAGTTCATTTATCCTAGATGGAATTACAAAACAAAATTGTAATTCACCTGTCATTAACCTATGATAACGACTAACGATAATTTATTTATCATATATAGATTTATAAAACTCTAACCCGTTATTGATAATGACTAATGATAGATTTATAAGCAAAATCATATATCAAAAACAACATCCACACCCATCAATTCAAAAGCTACATCCAAATCAAACAATAGATTCACAAAACAATCTCAACACAAATTAGTTTTCACAACCATGCACAACACATTGCCAGCCAATCAAAATCATTCTAAAATAGCCATTATTAAATAGCATGATATTACTTCAAACAATTACAATCCATCTCAATAAAACATAGTAAAAACATTCAAAAAACATTTCATTAGAAAATCCAATAAAACTATTCAAGGTTTAAAATGAATCTTCTAAAGTGATTGAGGTTACTTGAAAGTTGTTAGAGCATTTTAAGAACTACAAGAATTGAAGTGAAATAATGACGAGACTAAGTGGTTTGTGGAGCCATACACTACTACTATAAGAGCAAGTCCAATGGTAGGAGGTATTTTTAAGAGGCAAATGATAGAAATGACTCTTTGAATAGTGTATAAATGGCTCTTGAGGTAATGTGGTCTCCAATGGTAAGAGCCATTTTTAAGAGCCATTTTTTGAAATTTATTTTAAATAAAATTTAATTATTTTGTATATAGTGTAATTATACAATTCATTATACAATTAATATAAGTAAGTTATATAATTAAATAATTATTTTTTAGAAACCTGCTAACAATAAAATTATTGTTTTAAAAAAAAATGAATTTAATTATAATTAAAATTATTGTTTTTTAGGAACTAGCTCTTCTATATCAGTATATAGTTTAATTATACAATTAATATGAGTAAGTTATATAATTAAATAATTGCTTTTGAAAAACTCTCAAACAATAAAATTATTTTTTTAATTATATTTAAATTAAAAAAATGAATTTAAATATAATTAAAAAAAACCACAATATTTCTATGTTTTTTATGGTTATTGTATTTAAAATTAATTAATATTACTTATTGTCTTTGAGTGTTAGAAAAACTTAAAAAAAACAAAATGAACACATTAACATTTAATTAAAATACATTCCATTACATAATTAATTGAATCAAATTAATTACAAATTAATACTCCTATTTTTTATGCTAAATATTATTATAATTAATAATAATTATTATTATTATATATAATAATTATTAAAATATAATAATAATAATAATAATTATAAAAACCCACCCCCCGTGCAAATCCCTTTCATTTCAATCTCAAATAAAAAACCCTACCCATCACAATCTTCTTCTTCTTCTTCCTCCAGCCGTCCCCCACAATCTTCTTCTTCATCTTCTTCTCCTCCTCCTCCTTCTCATTCTCCCTTCTTCTCCTTCTCCTTCTTCTTCTTCTTCTTCGCTGCCCCCCACACCTGTTTCTCTCTTCTCTTTCCCTCATTCTGCTCCCTGCTCTCCCCTCTTTTCCATGGCCCTTTCTTGTTCAAGTTTCAAGCGTGGGTTTCAAATATCAATTCAGCTTATGCTCTTAATTTCTATATGGGTTCTTGGTTCTGTAAACAAATATATGTGTTTTTGCAATTTTTCAATTAATTGGTTTGCTATGTTGATGTTGGTTTGCTGTGTTGATTTTGCTTGGCTGTGTTCATGTTGGTTTTTTGTGTTCATGTTCGTTCTTGTTGGTTGGCAACGGTCAAAAAAATTCCAACGGTAGGATTTCGGGTTTTGGCTCCCCGGCCAAAACCTGTGGGAATGGCTCCCGAAATTGGAAGAGGCATTTTGCCTCTCCCCGTTGGAGTGACAAATTTAACAAAAAAAGCCAAATTTTGCCTTTGCCTCTTCATTTGCCTCTCCCGTTGGACTTGCCCTAAGAGCGTCACCTTACAAAATAATTTAGATTTAAATTAAAATTTAAATTGTAAAATTCTCCATGGAAGCAAAATGATACAAATAGACACTAAATTAAAATCTTTTGAATAAAAATAGTCTTTATAAATTTTTATTAATGCAACAAGTGATAATTACTTTACATTTGTTGGAAATAGCACCATTTGGGTAATTTCTGTAGATATTATTGGAAAGGATGGCAAACTCTATGAGCTGCAAAACGCAAATATTGCAGCAAACCCGAGGAGAAAATAAAATTATTGAAGCAAACCCGGGAAGCTAAAACAAAAACTATCCAAACTACTACTGTCCAGCTAGAGAGAAAAGAGAAGGGGCAAGAAGCATGCATCTAAAGAGAGGGATTTTTGGGACAATAATTGTTTGCCAAACTTTAAAAAAAGGAACAGTAGCATTCTCTGGACCTTGATACTTGTAATTATTCAAAACGGAGCAGAGCTAAGATTAAAGTTGGAAGAAACACAAACTTGAACAAGCTCCTAGTCATCAAGACAGGGAGGCTATAATCCCTAACAGGCACACTGAAACTTCCCCGATAATTAATTCATGGTGGAAGTTTTTTCAGTCTAATTTATTTCTGTACCAAAAGACGCCTTTGCTTTTCTGGTTATCATCATCATCTGGATGAACATAAACGCACTCCTTGGCCTCTCTCCACATCGCCTTGTAGAATGGAGTCTCGTCTGCCTGGTAGTACTCTCCCAAAACTGGTTTGATTGCCTTCGTAGCCTCCATAGCATGGTAGTGCGGCATCATGGAGAACAAATGGTGAGCCACATGAGTGTCTGTTATGTTATGGAAAACCTTGTTCAGGATTCCATAATCTCTATCAACAGTTGCTAGAGCCCCCTTCAGCCAGTCCCACTCCGATGAATCGTAATGCGGCAATGAAGGATGGGTGTGCTGCAGGTATGTGATCATGACAAGAAATGCATTCACCACAAGTAATGGTCCTCCATAAACACAAAGAACCCAGGCAAGTCCCTTCGCGACGGCGAGGCGGTAGAGCCCGTAAGAGACGGCGAGAATACCAGCATCGGAGATAAAAATCTCCACACGCTCACGATCGTTGTAGATAGGGCCGTATGGATCGTAGTGGCAAGCAAACCTATCATAAGGTCTGCCTGAAACATTGAATGCAAGGTAGAGAGGCCAGCCAAGAGTAAGAGTGATGGTAAGAGTGACGAAACGACCTACTGGGTTGTTGAGGTATTTGGAGTACCAGCGGATACCAGATTTCTGCTTGGGGACAAAGACTTCATCCCTATCCAGAGAGCCCGTGTTGGAATGATGGCGGCGGTGGCTGTGTTTCCATGAAAAATAGGGGACGAGGAGACAGGAGTGGAGGACAAGGCCGACGATGTCATCAAGCAGTTGATAATCGCTGAAGGCATGGTGACCACACTCGTGAGCTATAACCCAGACGCCGGTGAGGACACATCCCTGGACAGCCCAAAAAACCGGCCAGGCCACATAGGGGAGAGGGTGAGGAAGGAGGTGGAAGTAATTGGTCGCGACATAATAGAAGAGAGAGGCAATGATCAGGTCATGAGCAACGTAAGAGAACGAGCGAAGAACAGAACGCTGGAAACAGTGAGGTGGGATGGCTTTCTTGATCTGGCCGAGTGTGAATGGCGGCTTCGAGTCAGGAGCTCGCTTCAAAACTTCCGAGTCCGCGGGGGAAGGAGGAACAGACATTCTACCACCAGCACCCATGTTTCTAGACCTGAAAAAAATTGAGACTGGAAGAAGTATTAGTTTTCCCTACGCTGAAGGTTTAGAATAATTCGAGCATTATATCAAAATTATATACAGACTACTACAGGTATTCATGTTTGACTGCTAAATATCCAACTACAGCAGCAGCCATGAATCCTCCTGGAAATGGAGATCATGTCAAGTCCAATGTAACTGCTAAAATCGTGGAAAACATGTTCACATTATAGCAAAAGCACATACTTTTACTAATTATGTACAGTGCGACGAACAACAAATTCCACCTCTTTGTCTTCGTACTAATAGTTTTTCATTCCAAGCCAAGCAAAGACAAGTAAAAGCGATAGCCTTTGAGTTTTTCCAAGTTTTTACTGTACACTTGGACGAGGTGGTGCATGAACACGGAATTTATCAACACGGTATTAAAGAAGACTCAAATGACTCGAAAAAAGAAGCGGTCTTGAATTTGACCACGCGGGGAGAGCCCAATAGGGCTCATCCTCGCTGTCACTGACTCATGTTGAATTTTTTATTTTTTTTGGGTTTGAAAGAGTACTAACAGACGTGTCAAATCCTTGGCTATAGAAAAAAAAATCGTGATATTTTTCTTTTCTGATTATGAAATAAAGGTGGTACAGTCGTGATATACACGCGTCCACACACGGCCTAGAAATTTACAAGTCGAATTACGACATCCACTGTATAGCCCAAAACATATTGGGCGTAAAAAAATAAACAAACTCCTTATAACGTGGACAGAATTCGCATTAAAGGAATCGTGGGAGTGGTCCAAGGAGACGTGAGGTAGGTGCTCTTGGGCACTTAAAGGAGCATTGAATTCCTATTTTCAGGAGTTAGGTGCGCCTAGGGGATATTTAAAAAAAATATAAATAGAATGGTAACCTATACATAAAATAATATAATTTATATCTTTACCTTGTCGATTTTAAAACATAATATTTACTAAACATTAAGATAATTATTATAGTATATTTTAACAATATGATAACTTAATATAAATTAGTAAATAAATAAGACGTGAAAGCCTCTCTATCTTTGCTTCAAACTTGGCCCATTATTGGCCGTCCTTTTTCTTTCTTTGCTCTAGTATTATCTTGTTGGGATTCTTCACCTCATTTTCTTTCCTTAAGAGACGCGTCAAAGTCTCCATAACAAAGGTTGTCATGTCACCAATTTCCCTGTTTATTTATCGAGCCCACTTAAAGAAAATTATTATAAATGATGAAACCATTTACACTGATACAAAAAATATATTTTTTTGTTTTTCCCTTCTTTCGTTGATACTGAAAACTACTTTTCAAACATGGCCCCACGAAATTGAATAATAAGCTCAAACAAAAGGGCTATTTTTTTTTATTATTAATAACACTTTTTAAGAAATATTTGCAAACTAAAAAACCAATGTTTATAACTAAATAGAAGCATCTAATAAAAATTTGTTTCTAAGAAAAATGATACGGTGACAAAAAAACTTAAGATCTGCATTAAAGGTCTCAGTTTGAGTTAGAATATACTCATCTTGTAAAAGTGGAACAGTCGAGGTTTTACTCGCTTAACTCGGTCACTTAAAAAATACCTAATAAAACATGTAGTTTTCTCGAATCCAAAAAAAAATCTAATAAAAAACATTACATGGACAAAAAAGAGAGAAAATCCCTATATCATGCAAATGAAAAAAAAAAATCATGTGAGGTGACCAAGAGCTCGCCATTGTTGTCAAAGACAAGGGAGACATCCACTACTCAAGTGTCAGATGTGGCTCACCAATGTTGCTTACTAGAGTAATTTTTTTTTTAATTTATCGAGATCTTTATTTTTATGATAATACTAGAGGTGTCTTAACAAAATCTAAATATTTCTATTTAATTTTTTTATGCATAATAAGCAATGTTAATTATCTTTTTTCAACTATTATGTTAATATTTTAAATTGTCTGTACTACCTTAGAAAACAAATCAACTGAGAACGATTGTAATAACACCCACCAACCTAAATGACCGACCGACAATACGAGGTACATAAACGAGAGAGGTCATGAATCATTGAAATATGAAAGAAATGATGCTGACCACCCGCCGCCGAGGTACTGTCATCCTGTTTACCCACCCATCATAAATGAGCTAGCTATTATTCATTCCCCAAATCTAAAATTATTATTAATTAATTCTAATGTATCTCCAAGGATTTTCCCTTCCCTGCCCCCTTCACGTGTCGACAGCTGTCACGGCTGGACCTTGAGATTTTACTTTTATTTTTCAAGAAAAAAGGTCCTTCTCAAAGCCACCAACTCGTGTATCCGAGTTCGCTTCTTTATTTTACCCCCAACAGAATTTAAACAGAGCAGAGGCAGGAAGATATTTAAAAAAAAATAAAGAAAGTCAAAGAAACCTAAAAAAAAATCTAAAGCCGGACGGCCTCTTTACCCCCACGAAGGAGCCACTCAGCCTCCGTCACTATTAAAAAATTCACCAACGCCGTATCTCCCAAAATTCTAGATATTTTAGAGATGTTAATTTGGTTTCAAAAACACGATCTCAACAACTTTTTTTTCCTCTACGAAAGTATTAAAAACCAAAATGGATGCGAATCGAGAAAAGCATCCGAGTTCTTCTAATCGCCTTGGGTTGCCGCGATTCATAAAGAATCAACAAGCAGACAAATACTTCGAAAGCATTCAAAATCGAGACGCTATTTTTTATTGATATTCAAAATCAGCACAAAGTTCGTTGAGAAAATTAAAAAAAAAAGGTTTCAAAGATGCCATCTGCAATTAATAAATGGAAGAATCGAGAAAAAACCAGCCTCTTGAACTCTTTTTGCAACCTATTCACGGAAAAAAATAGATCTAGCCACGCCAATGTCTTACAAAAATAGCACTGTGATTAACTCAAATATAAGACAAGAAAAATCAGAATAACATACACCAAAGCAGCCGATATGCATAGCAGAAATCTAGCATTGGATTCGTAAGGCAATTACGCACCGATGTTAATGTTTAATCAGAAGGCTTCAACGATGTTAATGTTAAATCACCATTTTTACCTGGATCTAAGATATCTAAGACCTAGAAGAAGAGAAAAATCCGTTCACGCACACAACCCGCAAAGGAATCAAACACAGAAAACATAACAGAGAGCTAAGAAGCTGATTAAGAGAGGAAAGGATTATTACCTGATAAAGGAGAAAAGGAGCGACTCTCCTCCTCTTGAAGCTGTCTTCTCCTATCTCAAAATCCTCTCTCTATTTCGATATGCAGGGGTAGAGGTCAGTATTTAAGCTATGTCATCGACCTCTCCCTCCTCCTACAAATGCTCTCTCACCTGGGCCCCCACGTATAAACCAACTTGTCGTCTAGCCGTTTCCTTGTTTAATTTCGACTGCCGATTCTTCCTTCTATCACTACAAAGTACAAAGCGGTCCCTCCATTATTATTTATTTCTCAGATCGCTTCTAAATCACAAATCGCTTCAATCTTCAATCCATTTGCTTAAATAAATAACAAGGATTAGGTTTCTATTAGCCAGCACGAGCGTGTTATGCATCTGTGTGCTTATATCATGGATCCCTAAATTTAGATGAATATCATTTTATTGAGAGTTGATAGATGCACAAAAGATTCTCAAATTTTATGGTGTTTCTCTTACTTAGGTTATTAAATACAATTTCATTGTCAATGGAAGACTAGATTTAATTTTAGTGCCTTGAATTGCTTTTAAAACCAATGTTTGTCACTTTATTTCAAAAATATTTTTATTAAAAAATATTATTTTTATTTGTGCACATCAAACCACATTTAATTTGTTTTTTTTCCATTTTATCCTCATCAAAAAGCTAGATTTTTACATAAAAAACTACAATCAAGCAAGTTTTACATATTTTTCTTTGCTTCTCTCAACACACACTTGTAGAACTTTATAAGAACATCTCCAAGGAAAAAAATTATTTACAGAAGCCAAATTAATAATATAATTTTTTAAATAATATAAATATGATATTTTTATATTTGAACTAATACATATAATATATATAATATTGATATAATTATTTATTAATAATAAATAATTAATATAAGTTTAATCAAAATTATTTTTTGCATAGAAATATATTAAATAATTTTTTATTTTTTTAATTAAGTTTGTAGTAATAACTTTTCAACTTAAAAATATTAGTTTAGTTCTTTAATATATTTCTCTCATTAACGCTATAAAAATAAAGAATAAAAACTAAAAAAAAATCTTTTTAGTTTGACTTTTCTTTTAACTCTTACAGTGGAGTTGCTCAAATAACCCATTACATTTCCTCAACGAAGTGCATATTTGACATTGCGATCCTATCGGTTTTTAGTTGAAATTTGAATTTTTTTTAGTTTAAATGAATATGTTTTTATGTGTTTTAGATTATTTTTATGTACTGATTTCAAAAATAATTTTTAAAAAATAAAAAAAATATTATTTTGATGTATTTCAGCACAATAAATACTTTAAAACATGTCGATAACAGTTGAGGGAAAAATTGGCGATGCTCTGCTATTTCAAGACAAAACTGACATGACTTTCAACATTAGGTGACTTATTTATAACTCTAACATGCTTTCACGTGGCAACTTGTCAGTGCTCTTTTGTTCGCACGCACGCGTTGCTTCGCCAGAACTGTATGCACGCGATGCTGAGGATTCAATCTTAGCCGTCCCTCCCAACAATATATGGTTGAGATTACCTGTACAGTTTGGAATTAAAACTTCCGGCTTTTGCGTGATATTGAGACATCTGTTGAAAATATTCACGGATTGTCCTGCAGCTCTCTGACAGTGATCGCACGTTTACTGCGATTAAAACCATGTCGGAGTTTCAACCGATGTTTTGTATAGCCTTTTCTTTTGTGTGGGGCTGCACATTAAATCATATTGAAGTGTTTAATAATAATAATAATTATTATTATTATTTAATATATTAAAATAGGTGAGTCGGTTGCTATACCATATAAGAAAAATTACAGTGAGTTATAATAGTACTACTCAATTTTTGATTCAGTTTGGATCAATTCAGGTCATAGTTATTAAATCTGTTCCGGGTACTATTCCGGTTTTTTATTTGGAACGGAACGTTCCGGTTTCAGTGCATTCCGGCGTTCCGTTCCGGTTTTGTACTGTTTATATTTATTTAATTATATATAAAAAAAATATTAATTTAACAAGTATAATTTAAATTCAAGATAAATGAAATTTAAATTATACAATACAAACATAATCTCAAAATTAGAAACATCTTTAAAATTCCAAAATATTATGAAAGTAAAATGTTCTAAAATAAAAGAAAAATACATCAAACATCTTTTACATCATTATGACTATAAAACTTCATTAATTAAGGTTCATATATAATTCAAAATAATTTAAAAATACATTACAAAACAATTATTGATTTTCAAGAGTGATTTCATGATATATATATATATATATATATATATATATATATATATATATATAATTGTTACTTTTTTTATAAAATCAACACAACAATTTTATTTTTTTATAATATATATTTTTTATAATTTTTTTAATATATATATTAAAAAAAATTATATATATATATAATTGTCCAGCATTCGGACAAATTCAATTTGAATTGAATTTGTCCGAATGCTGGGACAAATTCAATTTGAATTTTGTCCGATGTGGGAGTCCCACATCGGACAATTGCACTCCAATCTCCCCACTTTTCCTTTATAAATACTCTGCAGCTGCACTCCACTCTCCGCTCCACTCTCTTTACTTGTCCCACATCGATTAAACACAATTCCAATCTCAACTCTTCTCCATTATAATCTTCAGTCTCCACACTTCAGCCCGGTGTCTCTCCCTTTCTTCAGTCCGGAACGGAACGCCCGGAATAAAACCGGAGCGTTCCGGCCGGAATTTGACCGGAATTTTCGGATCCCACCGGAATTTCATCCGGGACAAAAACGTCGCCGTTTTGTCCCGGATTTTGCACTGGAATGGGTTATTCCGGCCGTTCCGACCGGAACGGAACAGGATTAATAACTATGATTCAGGTCGTTCGATTCACTTTTATTCTGATATTTAGTTAATTGTGCACAACATCATATCATGAACCACAATGTAGCGTAGTGGACAACGCGCTAGAGAGTTATGGATAATTTGATTTGTTATAAAAAAAATTTTCATTTTTCTTTCTTTTTTGATTGTTTTTTATTATTTTTATTTATTTATATTGACGTCAAAGTTTCTATTTTTAGCTTATAATTTATTTATTTTTCATTTTTTGTTTGTTTTTTTCTTAAAGTTATTGACTTTTTTTTTCTTAGGTTGAATTTTTTTTTCATTATACGCAATAAGAATAATGTTTTTTTTTTATCGGGGTAATTTAATAATTTTTATTATTTTAACAATAATAATAATGATATTTTTAGATATTAAAGCTTTAATATTACTATTGTTATAATAGGGTGTGTTGATGTATTTTATTATATCAAACCTTGCATGTATAGATATTATACTTTATTTGATTTTTTTAATTTTTTCATTTGATTGAAATTAATAATATATTTGATTTTGTTTTCGGCCCTTATACTTTTGATTTTTGATTTTAATTCCTTTAATTCTTTATAGTTCTTAAATAATTCCTATTTTTATCTATGTTTAAATATGTGTGCCTTTAGTTTTGGTTTTTAATTTTTATTATTTTCTCTTTTGTTGAGATAACCTTTTTTCCAAAAAATTTGTTCTCAAATTTTAGTTTGTATTTATGATCATTTGAAAATTGATATTTCTTATTTGTTTTCCTTTGTTTTTTCTTTTGGTTTTTCTTATTAGTTTTTATTTTATTTTTAACATCAAATGATTTTTTTAGCTAATACTTTTTTTTATTCATTTTATTTTATTTGCTCTTTTGTTAAAGTTTTTGGGTTATTTTTATTCTTTTATTGAATTTATTTTCCTATTATTCACGCAATAATAATAATAATAATAATTTTCCATTATTCACTCAATACTAATACTAATACTAATACTAATACTAATACTAATACTAATACTAATAGCTTTAGTTTTTTTTCTTGCTTTCTCTTTTATTAATGTTTTTGAGTTTTTTCTCATCGGAATAATTTAATAATTTTTATTATTTTAGCAATAATAGTAATAGTAATGATATTTTAAGATGTTAAGCCTTCGATGTTGCTGTTGTTATAATAGGATGTGTTGATATTTTTATTATATCAAACCTTGCATATAAAGATATTATATTTTATTTTTGAACTAACAAAATATATAAATTATTTGTTCAGCCCGCAACGTAGTGCGAGCAATTAACTAGTTTAATACACTAAAAGAGTTCATGACATCATGAGTCAGTTACTGTGCATTATGAGACAAATCATTATGGATTATAATAGTATAGTTCAGTTTTCGGGTCGTGTCGGGTTGTTTGGTTCCCTAATTTACTAGGTTTGTTTTATTTTGCACAGTAAAACAACAGTTTTATCCCTCGAAAAAGACAAAAACAAGTAATGGCTTGAGAGGTGCCGCGATAATTGCATGTTTTCGGTCTAGTCCGGGCCGTTGCTTTTTTATTTTTTTGCGCAGTCAATTAACCATTTTGTCCCTTGAAAAAAACAAAAATTAGTTTTGACTAGGAAGGGTGCTACGGACATTTCATATTTTTTTGAAAATGACTAAATACAAAAATACCCTCCAATAAGACATAAATGAACAGTTGGCTATAGGGGTGTCCCGGTAATTGATCATTTTTTTATTATTAATCTCCGGTTATTGTGGGCACGTGCGTCACACGCGAGCGGCGGTAATCGGCCTCACGGCCTCTTTGGGCGGCGCGTGTGGCATCTTCTAGTGGTGAAAAATGTGTAACCGGTATTTCTGTGGATGCGTCACCGTTTTATATTCCTCAGGGTGTGGCGCATGTAAGCCAACGGTGGTCAGAGACGAAACGGTCGACGGTTGAAGTTGTTTTCCCCTTTTTCTCTCTCCTTGACCCTAAACTACACAGCAACACCCTGGTTTTATTGCCTTTTCATTTGAGTCCATGATCTTTAAATTGTGATGTGTAGTGTTTATTGCTGTTATGTAAATTTTGATTTGTTTCAATTGGGTCATTCAATTGAAATTGATTATTTATTGCATTTTTATTTTGGTCCTTATTCTTTTAATTTTAAGATTGCTTTTTAAATCCCTTAATATTTTCATTACTTCAGATTTGAATTTTTCAATTTTGTCCTTTGATTGAAATGGACAATATATATGGTTTTCATTTCGGCCCTTATACTTGTAATTTTTTATTTTATTTCCTTTATTTTTGTATATTTCTTAAATAGTTCTTATTTTTGTCCATGTTCATTTATATGTGCTCTTATTTTTTTTAATTTTTATTATTATCTCTGTTGTTGAGATAGCATTTTTTTCAAAAAAATTGTTATTAAATTTTAGTTTGTTTTTATGATCATTTGAAAATTGATATTTTTTTTCTCCATTGTTCTTTCTAATGGTTTTTTTATTTGTTTGTTTATTATTATTTTCACGTCAAATGATATTTTTTAGCTATTTGTTTTTGTTTGCTTTTTTTGTTAAAGTTTGGGGGCTTTTTTTTTATTGTTTCATTAAATTTATTTTCCCATTATTCACGCAATAATATTTTTTTTTCTTGCTTCCTCTTTTGTTAATATTTTTGAGTTATTTTCCTTGTGGTCATTTAATATTTTTTTATTATTTTAGCAATAATAGTAATGATATTTTTAGATGTTAAACTTTCAATGTTATTGCTGTTATAATAGGATGTATTGATGTGTTTTATTATATTAAACTTTGTATATATAAATGTTATATTTTATTTTTGAACTAGCAAAATCTATTAATTATTTCAACCAACAGTTATAAAAATTATTTGTCCGATCCCAACTTAGTGCGGGCAATTAACTAGGAAGTTGCTATGTTGTGTTGTACATTAAACCGATGGTGGAGAATGTGGTAGCTTTTATATATATAACAATGTTGTTAATTATGTTTTGGTTGATTTTTATTTTTTTAATTGGAATAAAATATTTAAATTGGGAAGCATTTCGACGTATCATTCTGAGGTTATAATGGTCATAATTATATATATATATATATATATGAGGAAAAAAATATCATAATATTCATTCAAGGTAGTTGCATGCACAAACATTTAAAATCAAAAGATAAAAAAAAAAAACACAAACACCAACACAAATAAAAAGAAAAAATGTCTAAACAAATAATCACACACTACGACAAGTACTGGGATAAAAAACAAGACATTGAACCATAGTTGTCAATTTTGTTCCATTTCACCCGAAATGGTTGAAATATTCTGTATCAGTTAAAAAAACGAGACAAAACGATATTGTTTATACCTCGGTTTAAATTCCGGTATGTTCTGGATTTTTTGGCCAAATACCGGCCAAAAACTACCGGTTTCATTCCGCCCGTTCTGTTTTAGCCCAATAGTGTTTTTTTAAATAATGATTAATTTTATAATATCAATTATATTTCTTAATCTAACCGTTAGATTAAGATGGAATTTTACGAGGAGTCTCTTGACATATATATATATTATGTTAAAATTTCAGAGCAATCTGAGAATGTAATGACCCTGCGATATTGATGATGACATTCTCATAATATTATACATGTTTATATTTTTGTTCAGAAAAATCATTTTATTATGTCTTTTTTAGATTAAATTGCACAATTCTAAATAATTTTATTTTTGAATTTGAACTATTTTTTTAATTAATATATTTTATTATATATACATAAATAGTACAACCGGAACAGCACACTGAAATATTCTAAAACCAAAACATTCCATTCCAATTACAAAAACAAACCATCATCAGAAACATTGAACAGCAGAAAGATGCTTCAGATACACTTTCACATTCTAATCTCAATACTTGTTGAATTCTCATTAGAAAATCAATCCCCGGATGACAGCTTTGGTTATAAAACCCATCATTCCTCCCCTGACAAAGAGTATAGAAATGGAAATTGTGTCCTGCTTTTTCTCCACTTCGAGCAATAACAATCAGTTGATGTGGTTTTGTGATGATAATGAAGAAGTAAACCAATTGAAATGAAGGCTAAGTTAAGATTTTCTAAGGAAAATGAACCCAATTTTTGTTGCATTTCAAAGGAAATGATGTGTATCCCTCTGCTATTCAAGAACTCCAAAAGCCCGTGGCGTGCACAGTTTCAATAATATACAAAAAACATGGATTTTCCTTTATTCCGAAGTCAATTTTTTATATAAAAAAAAACAAGAGAAAAACTAATTTTCTTAACCCAAATTTCTGTTTATCTGCGGCTGAAATAGATAGCAGGAATTTAAATAATCACTAAAATTATCATTATATTGTATAAATAATGAAACCATAATTATAAACAGATAAAAATAACATAAAACAACAATAAAAAAGAACAAAGGGAAAAGGAGAAAACTAATAATTTTAAAATGATCACCAACATAAATTAAATTTTAGGACTAAACAGAAAAAAATTAAAACCCCAATAAAAAATAAAACGACAAAAACTAAAAACATAGATGTATAAATACGGGTAAAAATTAAAAAAATCAAGTCTTAACAAAAAAACAAGTTAAAGCTCATATAAGGTTATCATAGTCTCATGATCTTTGACTTGCACGTTGACCCAACTTATATTTTTCATTGAATTTTGTTTTTAATTTATTCGTTAATATTATATTGATTGAGAATTAAGTTTAATAGATTATTTTTTTTTCTATTCGGTTATCAAGTTCTTATTACTTGAGTTGATCTAATATGCTTAAATTAAAAAAAAAAATCATTGAATGATGAAACCTTCCTATAAGTTTTCCTTTAGGATATCATTGTCTACGTAATCTCTAATTCTTTAAACTTAATTGAAGCCATCCATTTTTATTTCCTAGATTTTTGAAATGTCTATTTATTTTTTAAAAAAGAGAGAAAATAAAGTCATTTTCATCTTATTTATTTGGCTACACTTTTTCCCAATAAAAAAAAATATCTCTCTTATATGATACAATTCTATTTTCTTTTTTAAAACTTGAGGTTTTGGCCCTTTAGTTGACCAATACCTCATTCCCAATCTTTTATTAAAAAAATGTTCTTGTTAGTCTAGTTTCTTAGTTGGTTTTGTTATATCTTACTTACCTAGCCAAATAGTGTAAGCGTGGGCTCTAAATGTTTATTTTCGTTTATCCCTTTTTTTTAGTAAGGAGACATGAAAAGCTAGATGGACCTTGATTCTCTCTAGGAATTGAAATTAATAAGCTACATATCTTGCTTTAGATTCTACTTTAAAGGACGTAGAATGTCTAAGCACTAGCTTTTTGTTTCGTTAAAGTTTGAGGTAAAGTCATTTCTCTTCCTGCAGATCTATCATATTTCTTTTCTTATTGGTTGATTTTTCTATTGATTATATATTTTTTAAATATATTAAATGGACTGTGGTATTTTTGTTCTTTTCTTGAGGCGTGAATTCACCACTTCATTCTAAGTTGTCCTTGAAATGTCATTAATAAGATTGGGTGGGGGTAGCTACGCTTTTAATTAAAAAAAAATAGGTTTGATTTTGATTGATGTGTGACAGCTCAGATTGTGCCATCATTCTACAATGTTTAATTAGTTTGGCCATTTCTTATGATTAGTACCCACTCAAAACATTTAAATAACATCACAAGGTTTTCTAGTGACCTCTATTTAATCATTAGTTTGTCGGTGGTAGTCTGAAGATAGATGAGGATAATTACCCTATACATTAAGGAAAAAGGAGAAAACTAATAATTTTAAAATGATCACCAACATAAATTAAATTTTAGGACTAAACAGGAAAAACAAATTAAAACCCCAATAAAAAATAAAACAACAAAATTAAAAACAAAAACTAAACACATAGATGTATAAATATGGGTAAAAATTAAAAAAATCAAGTCTTAACAGAAAAAAACAAGTTAAAGCTCATATAAGGTTATCATAGTCTCATGATCTTTGACTTGCACGTTGACCCAACTTATATTTTTCATTGAATTTTGTTTTTAATTTATTCGTTAATATTATGTTGATTGAGAATTAAGTTTAATAGATTATTTTTTTTTCTATTCGGTTATCAAGTTCTTATTACTTGAGTTAATCTAATATGCTAAAATTAAAAAAATTAAAATTATTGAATGATGAAACCTTGCTATAAGTTTTCCTTTAGGATATCGTTGTCCACGTAATCTCTACTTCTTTAAACTCAATTTGAGCCATCCATTTTCTTTTTTCCTAGATTTTTTAAATGTGTGTTTATTTTTCAAAAAAGAGAGAAAATAAAGTCATTTTTATCTTATTTATTTGGCTACTCTTTTTCCCAATAAAAAAATATCTCTCTTATATGATACAATTCTATTTTCTTTTTTAAAACTTGAGGTTTTGGCCCTTTAGTTGACCAATACCTCATTCCCAATCTTTTATTAAAAAAATGTTCTTGTTAGTCTAGTTTCTTAGTTGGTTTTGTTATATCTTACTTACCTAGCCAAATAGTGTAAGTGTGGGCTCTAAATGTTTATTTTGGTTTATCCCTTTTTTTAGTAAGGAGACATGAAAAGCTAGATGGACCTTGATTCTCTCTAGGAATTGAAATTAATAAGCTACATATCTTGCTTTAGATTCTACTTTAAAGGACGTAGAATGTCTAAGCACTAGCTTTTTGTTTCGTTAAAGTTTGAGGTAAAGTCATTTCTCTTCCTGCAGATCTATCATATTTCTTTTCTTATTGGTTGATTTTTCTATTGATTATATATTTTTTAAATATATTAAATGGACTGTGGTATTTTTGTTCTTTTCTTGAGGCGTGAATTCACCACTTCATTCTAAGTTGTCCTTGAAATGTCATTAATAAGATTGGGTGGGGGTAGCTACGCTTTTAATTAAAAAAAAATAGGTTTGATTTTGATTGATGTGTGACAGCTCAGATTGTGCTATCATTCTACCATGTTTAATTAGTTTGGCCATTTCTTATGATTAGTACCACTCAAAACATTTAAATAACATCACAAGGTTTTGTAGTGACCTCTATTTAATCATTAGTTTGTCGGTGGTAGTCTGAAGATAGATGAGGATAATTACCCTATACATTAAGGAAAAAGGAGAAAACTAATAATTTTAAAATGATCACCAACATAAATTAAATTTTAGGACTAAACAGGAAAAACAAATTAAAACCCCAATAAAAAATAAAACAACAAAATTAAAAACAAAAACTAAACACATAGATGTATAAATATGGGTAAAAATTAAAAAAATCAAGTCTTAACAGAAAAAAACAAGTTAAAGCTCATATAAGGTTATCATAGTCTCATGATCTTTGACTTGCACGTTGACCCAACTTATATTTTTCATTGAATTTTGTTTTTAATTTATTCGTTAATATTATGTTGATTGAGAATTAAGTTTAATAGATTATTTTTTTTTCTATTCGGTTATCAAGTTCTTATTACTTGAGTTAATCTAATATGCTTAAAATAAAAAAATTAAAATTATTGAATGATGAAACCTTCCTATAAGTTTTCCTTTAGGATATCGTTGTCCATGTAATCTCTACTTCTTTAAACTCGATTTGAGCCATCCATTTTCTTTTTTCCTAGATTTTTGAAATGTCTGTTTATTTTTCAAAAAAGAGAGAAAATAAAGTCATTTTCATCTTATTTATTTGGCTACTCTTTTTCCCAATAAAAAAAAATATCTCTCTTATATGATACAATTCTATTTTTTTAAAAAAAAAAACTTGAGGTTTTGGCCCTTTAGTTGACCAATACCTCATTCCCAATCTTTTATTAAAAATAACGTTCTTGTTAGTCTAGTTTCTTAGTTGGTTTTGCTGTATCTTACCTACCTAGCAAAATAGTGTAAGCGTGGGCTCTAAATGTGTTATTTTGGTTTATCCTTTTTTTTAGTAAGGAGACATAAAAGCTAGATGTAACTTGGTTCTCTCTAGGAATTGAAATTATAAGCTACATATCTTGCTTTAGATTCTACTTTAAAGGACGTAGAATGTCTAAGCACTAGCTTTTTGTTTCGCTAAAGTTTGAGGTCAAGTCATTTTTCTTCCTGCAGATCTATCATATTTCTTTTCTTATTGGTTGATTTTTCTATTGATTATATATTTTTTAAATATATTAAATGGACTGTGGTATTTTTGTTCTTTTCTTGAGGCGTGAATTCACCACTTCATTCTAAGTTGTCCTTGAAATGTCATTAATAAGATTGGGTGGGGGTAGCTATGCTTTTAATTAAAAAAAAAAAGGTTTGATTTTGATTGATGTGTGACAGCTCAGATTGTGCCATCATTCTACAATGTTTAATTAGTTTGGCCATTTGTTATGATTAGTACCCACTCAAAACATTTAAATAACATCACAAGGTTTTGTAGTGACCTCTATTTAATCATTAGTTTGTCGGTGATAGTCTGAAGATAGATGAGTATGAATACCCTATACATTAAGGAAAAAGGAGAAAACTAATGAGTTTAAAATGATAACCAACATAAATTAAATTTTAGGACTAAACAGAAAAAAAATATTAAAACCCCAATCAAAAATAAAACAACAAAATTAAAAACAAAAACAAAAAACTTAGATGTATAAATACGGGTAAAAATTAAAAAAAATCAAGTCTTAACAAAAAAAACAATTTAAAGCTCATATAAGGTTATCATAGTCTCATGATCTTTGACTTGCACGTTGACCCAACTTATATTTTTTATTAAATTTTGTTTTTAATTTATTCTTTAATATTATATTGATTGAGAATTGAGTTTAATAGATTATTATTTTTTTCTATTCGGTTATCAAGTTCTTATTACTTGAGTTAATCTAATATGCTAAAATTAAAAAAATTAAAATTATTGAATGATGAAACCTTCCTATAAGTTTTCCTTTAGGATATCGTTGTCCACATAATCTCTACTTCTTTAAACTCAATTTGAGCCATCCATTTTCTTTTTTCCTAGATTTTTTAAATGGGTGTTTATTTTTCAAAAAAGAGAGAAAATAAAGTTATTTTCATCTTATTTATTTGGCTACTCTTTTTCCCAATAAAAAAATATCTCTCTTATATGATACAATTCTATTTTCTTTTTTAAAACTTGAGGTTTTGGCACTTTAGTTGACCAATACCTCATTCCCAATCTTTTATTAAAAATAATGTTCTTGTTAGTCTAGTTTCTTAGTTGGTTTTGTTGTATCTTACCTACCTAGCCAAATAGTGTAAGTGTGGGCTTTAAATGTGTTATTTTGGTTTATCCTTTTTTTTTAGTAAGGAGACATGAAAAGCTAGATGGAACTTGATTCTCTCTAGGAATTGAAATTATAAGCTACATATCTTGCTTTAGATTCTACTTTAAAGGACGTAGAATGTCTAAGCACTAGCTTTTTGTTTCGCTAAAGTTTGAGGTCAAGTCATTTCTCTTCCTGCAGATCTATCATATTTCTTTTCTTATTGGTTGATTTTTCTATTGATTATATATTTTTTTAAATATATTAATGGACTGTGGTATTTTTGTTCTTTTCTTGAGGCGTGAATTCACCATTTCATTCTAAGATGTCCTTGAAATGTCATTAATAAGATTGGGTGGGGGTAGCTATGCTTTTAATTTTAAAAAAATAGGTTTGATTTTGATTGATGTGTGACAGCTCAGATTGTGCCATCATTCTACCATGTTTAATTAGTTTGGCCATTCCTTAGGATTAGTACCCACTCAAAACATTTAAATAACATCACAAGGTTTTGTAGTGACCTCTATTTAATCATTAGTTTGTCGGTGGTAGTCTAAAGATAGATGAGGATGAATACCCTATACATTAAGGAAAAAGGAGAAAACTAATGAGTTTAAAATGATCACCAACATAAATTAAAATTTAGGACTAAACAGAAAAAAAATTAAAACCCCAATCAAAAATAAAACAACAAAATTAAAAACAAAAACTAAACACATAGATGTATAAATACGGGTAAAAATTAAAAAAATCAAGTCTTAACAAAAAAAACAAGTTAAAGCTCATATAAGGTTATCATAGTCTTATGATCTTTGACTTGCACGTTGACCCAACTTATATTTTTAATTGAATTTTGTTTTTAATTTATTCGTTAATATTATGTTGATTGAGAATTGAGTTTAATAGATTATTATTTTTTTCTATTCGGTTATCAAGTTCTTATTACTTGAGTTAATCTAATATGCTAAAATTAAAAAAATTAAAATTATTGAATGATGAAACCTTGCTATAAGTTTTCCTTTAGGATATCGTTGTCCACGTAATCTCTACTTCTTTAAACTCAATTTGAGCCATCCATTTTCTTTTTTCCTAGATTTTTTAAATGTGTGTTTATTTTTCAAAAAAGAGAGAAAATAAAGTCATTTTTATCTTATTTATTTGGCTACTCTTTTTCCCAATAAAAAAATATCTCTCTTATATGATACAATTCTATTTTCTTTTTTAAAACTTGAGGTTTTGGCCCTTTAGTTGACCAATACCTCATTCCCAATCTTTTATTAAAAATAATGTTCTTGTTAGTCTAGTTTCTTAGTTGGTTTTGTTGTATCTTACCTACCTAGCCAATTAGTGTAAGCGTGGGCTCTAAATGTTTATTTTGATTTATCTGTTTTTTTTAGTAAGGAGACATGAAAAGCTAGATGGACCTTGATTCTCTCTAGGAATTGAAATTAATAAGCTACATATCTTGCTTTAGATTCTACTTTAAAGGACGTAGACTGTCTAAGCACTAGCTTTTTGTTTCGCTAAAGTTTGAGGTAAAGTCATTTTGTCTTCCTGCAGATCTATCATATTTCTTTTCTTATTGGTTGATTTTTCTATTGATTATATATTTTTTAAATATATTAATGGAATGTGGTATTTTTATTCTTTTCTTGAGGCGTGAATTCACCACTTCATTCTAAGCTGTCCTTGAAATGTCATTAATAAGATTAGGTTGGGGTAGCTAAGCTTTTAATTAAAAAAATAGGTTTGATTTTGATTGATGTGTGACAGCTCAGATTGTGCTATCATTCTACCATGTTTAATTAGTTTGGCCATTCCTTAGGATTAGTACCCACTCAAAACATTTAAATAGCATTACAAGGTTTTGTAGTGACCTCTATTTAATCTTTAGTTTGTCGATGGTAGTCTGAAGATAGATGAGGATGAATACTCTATACATTGAATATTTCTTTTCAAAATTTGGTAATAAATATAGGATCTTAATCATTGATCATATTTTTTTTTGATGACCCATTAAATTTTGGGAAAAAAATTAAATCACCTTAATAATAGTATATGGGTAGGTTAGGGGTAAAAAGGAGCATACTTAGTTAATACTAGTTTAAAGGCCCGCACTTCGTTGTGGGCGGAGCAAATAATTTTTACAACTGTTCAGATTAAAATATAATATTTTTACATGTAAAGTTTGATATAATAAAACAAACCAAAATACCCTGTTATAACAACAGTAACATCGAAGTGTTAACTTCTAAAATTATTACCACTCTTACTGTCAAAACAATAACAATTATCAAAATACCTCGAGAGAAAAAAAAAGCAAATAAGAACAAAAGCTTAAATTATTATTATTATTCTTAATATTAATATTATTATTCCGTAATAAGGAAAAAAAATTAGATTAATCTAACTTGAAAATATAAAAAAAAACCAATACAAAAATAAAATACAGAAATAAAAAAATATAATAGATGATAAAACAAAAATAAAAATTATTAGCTGAAAAAAATCATTAGAGGCTATAACCGTATTTAGCCATTTTAAAAAATATTAAAAAAAAAGTTGCGGCGGACCGGACCGAACCGGACTGGTCGTACGCGTGCAATTACATCCGTGACCCTCACCCAGAACCTTTTTTTGTCCTATTATTAGGGTTAAAATCGTTAAAACACTGTTCAAAAAACAAAAAAAAAATCAATCAAAGAAAAACAAAATCAATAACTTTAACAAAAAAACCAACCAAAAAATGAAAAACAAATATAAGAAAAAAAAATAATTTGATGTCAAAATAAATAAATAAAAATAATAAAAAACAATCAAAAGAAAAAAAATGAAAAAAAATAAAAATAAAAAAAGCAAACAAAAACATGAAAAGAAAATTAAAAGCAAAAAATAAATTATAACTCGTGCTAGACAGGGATCGAAACCTACCCTCCAAGCACAGGCGCGCCTGTTTTCCAGTAAGCCACTGACCTTTCTTTGTTACACCCTGTGAAACAATATATAATTATTATAAAAATAGCGAATCAAACCGACAGTCCACAGTGATCACTGTTCAAAAAAAAAAAAACACTATTGAAATCCACAGTGTTTTCACTCACAATGCATAATGTTTTTCTAATCTCTTTAAAAAAAAAACTATATAAAAAAATGAATTCGAGGGCTAATCATGCTACACTTAAGTTAATACAGATATTCCAATTATAAAAAAACAAATATATATATAATTCGAATCTCACTTTCAGTATAATTTTACGTTTCTTGCCTTTTGTTTTTGTTCTTTTTTATTTTTATTTTCGTTTTTTTCTGGATTTTTTTCATTTTCTATATATATATATATATATATATATATATATATATATATATATATATATATATATATATATATATATATATATAAGTGGGAAAAAAAAGTATAACCATTGGGAAAAAAGAAGAAGAAAAAAGTATAACCAGAAAATGAAATTAAAAATCCAGGAAAAAACAAAAAAAAAAGGGAAGTAACGTAAAGGTGGAACTGGGATTCGAACCTCCTACCTCTGCAAGAAACGTAAAAGTGGCCCGGTCCTGTTTTCCAGTAAGCCACTGGCCTTTCTTTGTTACTCGTTGTGAAACAATACATAAGTATCATAAAAATAGCGAATCAACAGTCCATCACTGTTCACAAACGAAAAAAAAAACACTATTGAAATCCACAGTGTTTTCACTCATAAGCTACAGTGTTTTCCTGAGCTCTTTTAGTTTATTGTATAATATCTATAATAACCTAGATTAGTAAGTAAATCAAAATGCAATGAGCATAATGTTCCATATTGTGAGATGCTCAATTGTCATAATTTGATTACTCTCTTCGTCATCCAGGGTTCGAATATGTTATACACAAAGACTAACACTATCCTGTTAATATGAGTATTTTGATTGACATACCATAAATTCATATCTTATTCAAATAAATGGATTCATATCTCAAGGTTCAACTTATGACATTAATCAAATGAGAAGTTCAAAAGTATATAATGATTGATATCGAAGATTCAATTTTAATAAATGATCATGATTAATCATAAAAAAGGAACAAATAAAAATATAAAAATTGTTAAGAAGCATGATCAATTCCATATTAAAAAATTATTCACTCACCTAACTTAAGAATAAAAATAACACGAAAGCAAATACCAAAAGGAATCATACTGATGTACTGCGAGTAAAATATTAGGATTATCCGAATACAAAATAAAACATACTAAAAAAAAATGTACAGTCTATTTAATACATTTAACTAAGCAATTAACTCATAACCTTATATGTTTATGAACCAAACTAGTCCTTTTTTTTCTTTTAAAAACTTAAAAATCAAATGATTTTCTTGAAATCTAATTCTAAGGAAAACAAATCATAACTTGGTAATAAATAACCAAATAAACCTCAATTTTATTTTTGAAAACTTAAAAATTATAATTAGGGACTAATATGAACTTTTATAAAATCATAGGGGTCAAATTGATAATTAGAGAACCAAGCTGAAAATATCATAAATTCATAATTATATTAAAATTTTTCCTATAATCCATCCAGAACCTAGAATTTTGCTATAGGGACAAAATTGTAACTTTTCCAAAGCCTGAGGAGTAAAATGTATTTTTCATAAATTAAGTGATCAATCTAAAATTTCATCCACGTAAACCTGAAATCCAAACTTGTTTTTCAAAGATCACCTACCAATATACCAAAATCTCTAACTCAAATTCTTCATTTAAATAAACCATAACTTTAAATCATTATCCTTACCGAAAATCAACTAAACATACCATTATCCACAATAATTAAACCATAATATTTCAATAAATTCAACAATTAAACTGGAAACAAAATCTTCACAATCTTAATCTTCGATAAATTCAAAATCAAAGTTAAGTATCATGATCAAAATATAAATCTTACCATAAGGGTTTACTTCTTGTAATCATTTTGTCCTTCTCTTCTTCTTCCATCCTCCTCTCTCAAAAATTCTGATTGCTCCTTTTGATTTCTTTCTCTTATTTATGATTATCAAGCTATTTATTCAATCATCATGACATTCCTTGTCCATTCATATCTATTCTCTAAGTTTTCAAGGATACTGTTGTCTTTTTCTACCAACATTTGGACTTCCTACACTAGTCTTAACCAGCATTCTATCCCAGTTCATCAGCTTCAACAATCAAATCTTCAAATAACGAATCCAAAATCATCAGACAATTGTTCCGGACTTGTGTTCTTGTTCTGCTGCTAGATAACCTGCCTTGAGGCTATAAAGATCCTTTGAAATGGCCAGTATTAGTAATCAAGAGGGAATTTTAAAAAATCCAATCCATCAAGCTAAGATCCAGGTACCTTCCAATCCCTGAAGTCAAATCTGAAGACAAAGCGCCGGCGAGCTACCTCCCCTGAGAATACCTTACCACCATCAGGAGCATTTCTTGGCGCTGAATAAGGAGAAAAAGGGGGCGGTAAAGGAATTACTTGGAAGCAAAGCATCGATCTGCAGGGATCTTACAGCAGGGAATCTGTTTTTGCCAGTCTCTTTCTCGCCACTTTCATTGACCTGCAAATAGTTGCTGAATGAAGAACAGTTTGATGTCTCAATTGATCAGGGAAACGAAATTGGAAGTCAAATAATCATGATAAAGCACCCTCACCTCTTCAGGCCGAGCTCTTCCAGTTGGGTCTTGTGCTTCTTCTACCAACGTGCTCTCTTTCATCTGCACAAAAAGCTCAAAATCTTCGATGAAGATGCAACACTAAAGTGTCAAACTGTAAGGAAAAACAAATCGAAAGGAAATATTGTAAATAAGTAAGACATAAAGGACTGGTAGAGAAACTTCAACAAGGTGCCGATAAGGATCCTCCTCCTCAAACGTCACGGTAACGTCTACGGAAAAGATGAATGATTGCACAAACAAAGATTTATAAAGATTACTATTGTTTTATAAATTATTTTTTATTTAAAAATATATTAAAATATTTTTTTATATTTTTTTTAATATTAATGCATAAAAAATATATAGAAATATATTTTGATTAAAAATAATTCAACCTCAATTTCAAATATTTTTAATTATTATCTGTTAACAACAATTAAAAAAAATATAAAAATAAAATTATGAATAACTCTTTGTTATTTATTTGTTTTGTTCATTTAAAATGTGTTTATATATATATATATAATTTAATGTTTAGTTTGTATGACATATTTTATAATTTTTTCTTATCAAGCTAAAATATTTTAAGCTGATTTATAGTTTAGTTTAGTCATTGAATATTTTTTTTAATCTATAAGTTTCCTTAAATATTTTTTAATCTATCTATATTTTACCAAAATTAGTTCTTTAATTTTTGATTGAGTTTTTTTAGGCTTTGATGATGGAGTTTTTTTCGATGTTGTATTAAAAAAATTTAATTTAATTTTTTTTTATATATTTTTCAAATCCAAAACTAGGATCAAACTACACAATTATTTTTTAAATTTGATATAAAAATATTTTAAAATACTTTTTAGTTCAAATTAATATTTTTTTATATTTAAAAACTATTTTAATGTGATAATATAAAAAAAACAAAAATATCTTTATCATTGTACTAGACACCAGAAATAAATCCCCACCGCCCTGCATCGCCCCCATAAATCTATTGAATTTAAACCCAAATTTTTGTCATCTAAATTTCAAAATCCCTCCAAAAATTACACCCATTGAATCGCTATATAAAGCACTCAATCTTCACGAATCACGACACTGAACCTCTCCGGAAAATTTATTTCAAAAAAATGAAAGCGTCCCTAAAATTTCGTGAAGATCAAAACCCTCTTTTTAGAGCCAAAGTGCCAATAAACATCATAGGTTTACCATTCCAATCAGGGATTCTAGCCGGTGAATCCAATGAGCTTTCTTTAAATCTCTCTACTTTCTTTGAATCAGGCCCCTCCTTCAAAATCTCTTACCGTCCTAATGACACCTGGAACCCCTTCTCTCTCGTTATCAAAACCGGAACCGGTCCTTTCGGTTCTCCGGTTTCTAGCTCCATGATTATGAGCGCTGAATTCAATTTGTTGAGTAAGGGTATCAATAATAACAACAATTTGAACCCTAGCTTCATGCTTCACTTCAAGCCTCAATTTGGGGACTTTTCTGTTAAGAAGTCGCAGTCGTCCAGTCAGGTCACTCACGTGACCAGGTCCATTCAGAACGGTGGCGTTTCGTCTGATGATGATGGATCGACTGCGTCTCCGGGCCCGACTCCGGCTGTGGATAGCGGCGTGTTTTATGGGAAGAAGATCACGGTTTTGCCACCTGTGACGGCGAGTGCGGTTGCGGGGGTGTTTTCTGGTCTGGAAGTGGCAGCAAGGACGAAGTTACCCGTTAGGAGTAGGGCGGTGGTGAGTTTCCGGTGGGGAGTTCGGGTTCCGGCTGAGATCAAGAGTGGTGGCGGGGAGTCGACGGCTGGGATTAATTTCAGGAAGATACCGTTTCTGGTGATGAACAAGGTTGGGATTGAACAAGTGGATGATGGAGATGGGAGGAGTAAGAATGAGGGGGCCACAGGGAAGGCGGGGATGGATTTGGGGAATGCTGACGTGGCAGAGGCGTGTTTGGGTGTGAAAAGGCAATTAGAAGTACTGCAAAGCGAGAATGGGCATTTGAAGAGAGCTGTGGAGGGATTGAGGGAGGAAATTGGGGGAGGGAAATTGCTAATTGGGGAATTGAATTCTGGGAAATTTGAGAGAAATGGAATTAAAAGTGGGAGTAGCGGTAATAAAACTGAAAGGAGAAGCATTGACAAGAAATCAGTAGAAGGAGATGTTAGCGACGAGTTGAAGAAGGCATTGAAGGGAGCTAGCAGTGGTGTTGGTGCTTGAATTTGTTGAAATTACCGTTGAACTTGAATTTGGTTATGCTAAGATAAGTAATCGAAATTCACCTCGCTTTGGAGTATTCTTTTTTGTTTGGAGTATTATAACATATAAGTTTTGTAAGGTTTGTTTAGGGTTTTATGAACTATGTAGTTTTGTGTCTTTGGCTATTTATTTGGTTTAATAATGCAAGATAAAGGTGTATATTGGTTAATATTAATGGGTTAGTATAGATTTGGATATGGAATTTGAAGTCAAGGGTAAATTCTAAATGAATCTGAATTTCAAGTACAATAGCAAGGTCAAGCCTTACTTGTATTTTCATGTGGGTGAAAAATGTTTCAAATGCAGATTTGCAATAGAATCCTAGCGATCAATCAATCCCTTGATTTGCATTTTCAACATTTTTGATTTAGAGAAATGATGAGCTGAACTATAACTGTATGTGATGTGTGTTGATGATAGAGACAATTACCTAAGATACTTAACATTTGTTTGTTTGAGCCTCCTTAAGTTTCTGCTAGCTATGAATTTTCCATAGGAAATGGTGTCTGATCAAAAGCACTGCTGAGGGAAATGAAATGGCAGGGATAGAAGCTTTCTATTTCAAAACACTCAGGCACTTGCTATGAATGATTGGCTTTGTTTTCTTCCAAAATTGTAAAACATTCAGGCATGTCCACCAGCTAATTGCTTGATTACAAAAAACGTAAATTGTGCTCACTTAGTTTTTGTAGATGCCCTTGATGGTTGTTTGTGGTGACTGTGGAATGCTCTAGCCTAGTTTGGGGTTGCCTCAGATGCATTTGTATTCTAATATTGCAATTCAGGGGAACGGGTTGGCCTGCACAGGTTGTGGAATGTACTGGCCTAGATTATTGATAGGCCTGTTATATAATCACATTCATTATGTTATATATCTTATGGTGTGAGTATATCATTTCATTATATATTGGGTGTACCTTAATTTCTCTGAACCGTCTCCAGGGAAAGCTTTGATCTCAATTCTCAAATCTTTTTAGTCAAACATTGTAAACATCACTGGTGTTCCCATGTAAACCCTTTCAGGATTTCTTTTCCTTTTTTTAGATCTTCTGGAGCTCTCTTGTGAAAATCCAAAATGACATGGCATTGTGTTGTACTGTAATCCTCTGCAGCTCATTATCCTGTAGCCTGTAGCCTGTAGCCTGTAGCCTGTAGCCTGCCTTCTGCAGCTCATTAACATCAACAAGACCAATAGCTGCCACTCCTTCAAATCATCAGCCTTGCTTTCTATGATTCTTGAACCCCTACATTATCCCTCATCATCCTCAACTAACACAGCCATCAAGTGTCTGTTACAGGCTCTTGGTTCCTTTTCCTTTTCCCTTCTCGGTCAACAAAGAATGCAATTGAATATTGTTTCATTTCAAACCCCAGATGGCACAACTCTTCATGCAATAGTCTTCAAGCCATCCCAAGAAACCACCCAGATCAACTGACAAGTAATGCAATAGTGCTGGTGCATCCATACTCAAAAATGGGAGGGAGCCAGCACTCGTGCATGGAATTGCATTGAGGTTATCCATCGAAGGCTTCACTGCAGTCACCTTTGACCTGACGAGTGTTGGGATATCAACTGGTGTTTCTTCATGGTTTTGCTGAAATTCAGATGTTGTACTTGGATCTCTCAAAAGTTGCCCCCATACAAGATCTTGTTGGTAGGTTCTGCAGGCATGGTTTTGATCCAAAAACCATTGAGATTGAATTGGTTTAAACCAATGGAAGAAACATCGATATTTGATTTGATGTTTCTGTTTGCATGCCTCCTCCATGTGCTCATCAGCGATGATGCTGATAGGCGTTTTGAACCACATTTATTAAGGCCTGCTCTTCTTGGGTTGTTGATCTTTTAAAGCCCACCTTAGCCCATGTGTTTTGGGAAAGCTCATTAAAGGTTTATTTGAACTTCGTTACTCTAGCCCATGTGATTGAGTTCTCTTGGACAACCAATGAATTCCTTAGTGGGAGCTCGATCACACTAACCTGTGACCCAACAAACAAGATTCAAGGGATGCAAACCCACCAAGACATAAGTAAAATGAAGATTTGGCTTTTACAGAAGAGTTATTTAAAAAAAAATCTTGACAGTTCAGCATGCAGGATTGTAATCCATTTTCAACCCCATTTTCTGTTAGCTTCAAAGTATCCTCAAATATGTTTCATAGAAATAAAATAGAGAGGAGGAAGAAGCCATGATATGTAAGAGACCAGACATTGTACAAACAATGAAAGGAGTTGATCAAGTTATGTTAATTTAGATTTTATTGGTGATCCTGACAGAAATTAAAAAAATTAAAAACTCGTGAAGAAGCTTAGGCACAATCAAGAGAAGACTTGCATGTATTGTGATAGTTAAGAGTGTCTTACATATTACAACGGTTCATTCAAGAATAAACACACAAATATTTCGTATCATTTTTTTAGTGAAGTTATGGAAGAAGAAAGTTTGGGTTTTTGAAAGATTCGTACCAAGGAAAATGTAGTGAATGTTTTGACCAAACCAGTCAACAATAATAAATACTTTGCTGCAGATCCTTTTTATGGCCTAACAAAAATGTAAGCATCCTGGACCGGGTCAGTGATGGACCTTTCGTAGCTGGTGATCTAATTGTCGGTTTCCTGCTTCTTATTTCTTTTGTTTGATCAGGTAACAAAAATCTACTGCGCATGGAAGGCCAGTTCCTGCTTCTAGTTACCGTTGATAATGAAATCCTTCGGTTCATGTAAGAACACCAGAGAATAGTCTCGGAATGGTGTCACAACTCACAGGGCATTCTGTGCAGGGACAGGAGGCATGCATTTCACGTGCACTGGTGAATCGTGACACCAACCTTTCATGAAATTATATGCTACCCCAGCTTGTGGATATAGGTTTTTTTTTTTTAATGAGAGTAACCCCATTATCTGGAAATATTATTTATAGATCCAGGTGAATGAATAAAATCATATTTATTTTAGACTCTTACAAGGAATACACGTCCTGACTCAAATTCCAGACCTGCTGTGCAGATCTAAGTCTATCCCATATAAACCATATTTTTGGATGAGAGGAACCCATCCTCCAGAAAGCAAGCGTATTTTATACATTTTGTGGGTGTAGGTGATCGAGTAAAAATCTGTCTATCCTAAACTCTTATAAGAGGTACACCATCTAGTTCGAACTCGAGATCTATTGGACATATTTCAAGCTCTTTGCTATCATGCTACGTCCATTAAGGACACTTGTGGATATCCATTGTAGGATTTCCCTGTTTGAGATCATAACCATGCCCTACCACAAGGCACTCGGGGATAATTAAACTTGGAAGTGGATGGACAAGTCGCCCCATTGCATTGCAGAATTCATCAACCTTCAGCAGGTTTTTCAAGAGCCTAGCTAGGTTTGATAAGCTCTGTGGCTCATAAATGGGCTACTGGTTTAGAAAATTAATCTGAATTCCAGACATGCATATCTGTCTTGCTATGTGTTTTTAAGATTGCCGATTAGACAGCAAAAACTGAGAGATCTAACGATGGGGCCATACCAGGTAAGAGTGCATTTGCTGTCTGATGGAGCTGATGATAAAGGATATGGTTAGGCAATAACAAAACCCGCTGCTGCAGGTGTTCGCATTATTGCTGGTCGATGGACGCCTCCATATAAATTTATTTATCATAACTCCATGTGGTGTTCATGATGTTCAAATTCTGACCGACTTCTGTTTCTGATGAGATGCTCCATTTTCTGTACTGTTATTCATCCTATTTGCAACACACTTTCAGACAAGGTGGAAATGGCCACGCTTTGTTTTGTTTGATCTATTCGTTAGTTTTTCGTCAAGATGCATGGGAAGATAACACCTCCTGAATTTATCATTTTTTAGCGTCTTGCCATTAGAATTTATAGCTTGTTTGGTGGTGAATCCATTCCTATATATATATATATATATATATATATATATAGTCAAGAGCAGCCAAGAAAAATAATATTTATTTTGCTGATCTGATTCCTGCTCTTACTTTTCTTTCTTTTTTAATCAAAATATACAATGGGATATAAAAAAAGGTTGGCTCGCTGCTCTTTCTCATAATTTTTTATATTCTTAATTTCGGCTGCTGGGTTTATTGCATGCCACAATTTGCTCGAGCCAGCATCGGATACTGGAGGTGGGAATTGATTTATTCCAAGTTCTGTACAGTGATGAATTCATTTCCTTGTCAGTTTGTCATATATGACGGTGGAAAGCATCGTCTTCTTCTCTTACCATGCCGAGTCGACGGGGCTCGGTCAAACAAGGGACCACACCCAACTGATTGTAACAGGCGGAGTCTTAAAAAATACAGCTTGTCCATGATATTAAAATTATATAATCTGATTTAATTGTTGAAGTAAAGTGATGTAGATATTATAGATGTATATATTGAATTGATAAATTTTAAAAAATAGATATCACGAATCAAAACCTCATTTTCAATCATGGCAAACTCAGTCTAGATTATGAACTCGATCGGGTTTGATAACTTCATTTTTTATTTAATTGTGCGATAATAAAACCAAACACCAACATCACTAGTCACGTATCGAAACATTTACTCAAGATTATGATAATGTTTTTAAAAAGATTAAAATAAATTATAAAGATTAATTTAAAATCTATCGAATATTGAAAGATAAAATTAAAAAAAAAACTAAAAAACAATATAAAAGTGAAAAAAAAGAAAGGGAAAGTGCTTTAATGTGAATGCAAATTATAAAGTTATTTCATACCAAAAAGTTAGGAAATGATTCACGTAGATATAGGTTATATGGGAGACTCAATTTTTATAAATCAATTTCAAATCATACTGGGTCATTCAGGTTGGACCGGACCCATTACAAGCTTGGGTTTTCATAACATAAAACCCGACCAAAAAGTCGGGTCACTTGGGTTCCAAACCATCCCGTTAAGCCGGGTTTCATATCTATGCCAGTGGGGGCAGAAGCAGAGGAGTTAGGTAAACAGTTGCTTTAGAGTCACGTTGTCAGAAACGGAGTAGCATAGTATGCAGGGTTATTTATGGCACGTAATTAATTATTGCAAACAGCTCATGGAGATGTAAACCTACGTGGTTGACATTGCTTTTAATTTAATTTATTTAGTTATTTTTTAAATATATATATATATATATATATATATATATATATATATATATATATATATATAATCAAATAATAAACACTTTAAAAATAAATCATTATCACAACATCAAATTCTTCGTACATATGCCTAACCCGACATGATTCTCTCCCCCACACTTTGAATACAAACTACATTTTGGACCAAACGACGCCGATTCAAATTCCGTGTTATCATGACAGCAACGATTATGACACGATCTGGAAACTCTCTCTCGTATTAAACATGTGCAACTGGTTGAGATCTTTCTTTCTGTCTCTGTTTTAGAGAACTACACACACAGATCTAGGGTTAGGGTTTGACAGCTCTTAAAAGTTAGAACTATCTAGCTATCTGTTTATTTATTTTTATTTTTTATAATTTCGAATTATCTATAAAAACCGAACAAATTACCTTCTTCCTGTCATGCCATCGATCCATGGCCTGACAACTATTTTACTTCCTCCTCTATTTTTTTTATTTTTTGTTTCCTTTCTGATCATCGGGTCTAGCGGGAGAAGAAAAAGGGTTTCAGATATCACGAATACTACCGCCATCAACGGCCATTGATTTCCACCGAGTTTTCATCATTACGTGTGTTATCATCGTATGTTCGTGTATGATTATTAAATTAATGTCGGTGTGGATGCAAAAAACAGTCCAGTTACAAGTATATTTGCCTATTTTGCTTGGACTGCATAGATGATAAACTATTTTCTTTTTTTATAAAATGATGTTATTTTTATTTTAAAAAATAGAAATAAAAATAAAAATTGAATGATATTAGATTGATCGGGTGAATTCTCTATGTTCCAACCATACCAAACTCAGGATTAAGTGTCGCATGCAACTATTCAAAATAGAGTATCTCAAGGAAATATTCTTGCAAAAACGCCCATTTTTTCAATAATAAAAGGGGGAAAAAAAGGCTGACGTGGATCTGTTGGCTCGTTTACTTTTATGCATTTTGGTATGTACTAAATAATTTCCCTGTAAAGATCATATGCTCTCGTGGGCATTCCATGTGCTTTCTAGTACTTTGTCCATCATGCGTGATGAACAATTTCCCATGCCATTCCTTGTAATTTCATATTACTATATATATATTCCAGCTATTAGAACACATACTATATAGTCGTATTAGATGGAGAAGATATATCTATATATATAAAAAGCAATTCTTTTTTCCATTGTGACAGTCATGTAACTAGATTTAGGGTATTTAGTAAAATTTACAAGGGAGAATCTACACATAAGCTTGAGACATGAATATATAGGACATTTAATTTTTTATGGGATAATTACCATTGTTACATCTTGTAATAATCTAGCAAATCCTTTCATTAAAGGTTTCTCAAGAGATGTAGTTAGAAATAATTATGCTAATATGGGATAAAAATCATTTAATTAAACTTATGAACCCAACTTTTACCAGTACTTTTGCTGGTTAGGAGTTTCATGAGCAATGACAAGTTAGTGGTATGAGTGGTGTATACTACTTCCTGTATAAAATCAATATTAAAAAAATGACTATTCAAATCAAACAGGAGAATGAATGATCAACACTTTTAATAGAATCTTCATGGGAGAAGGAAGCTTCACCTATATGAACATAAGAAATTGTGACAATTAATCTCTTTGTAAATGTTCATGGATTTGAGAAGTAACATGAGGTCATGCCGGCGCTAAAATAATGGTGAACTTCTCTGCTTTGGATTAATTTGATCATCTGTGTAGTATTTTCAATTTTATTGACTAAAATCTTGATTTTGGCTTTTTTCCATCACGATTTCTTTAGGGTTTTGAAATATTTACAATAAGAAAAGTTTAAATTTAATAATACATCCTTTTATGCATGAACACAACCTACCATTATAAGCTAAGTGCCTGTTTGGTAACGCGATGCAAACTCCGTTTCAAGAAAAACGCAGTTTGCACCCGTTTGGTAACCCATAATCGCAGTTGATATTGCCCAAAATCACGATCGAAACCAAGGTTCATGAGAAGTAGATTTTTTATGTTTTTCATGCGTTTCATGAAATCGGTATTAAGCCACTATAGTGACTCATTCTCCTCAAAGACTTGTCATTACAACCCCAACCTCGTCTCTGCCTGCGTCTCTTTGCAAAAACATTATAAAGGAATGCAAAACATAGAGAGGAAAACAGACTTCCTCAAAAATGATAGGAGAATCTTAGGTAATCTTCTTCCCCAGCCCCTGCGTTGTCAGCTCGTTTTCTCTCCCTTTCTCCCGTCGTCAACTCCCTCTCTCTCTTTAAAATCAGCCAACTTCAACTCTCTCTCTCTCTCTCTCTCCTCAAAGACTTGCCAGCAAGCCACCTAGCTCCACCCTCATCATCACCGACAGCCTCCCCTATACGCCAGCAGCCCGGCTACCTCCTCCGGCGAAGCAACAGGAACAGCCCCAACGACAACAAGCAAAAACCGTCACCTTCTGACGTCCATTCCGGCCACCACAGGCCACAATTTACGACGTCACCACCATACGAAGAACCACCTCGTCCTCCTCTACCCATCGGTATCGTCCGTTGAAGCTATCGTCGTGGTCGGTCGGAAGCTACTGTGCACTTGAATTAATTCACGTGCACAGTAGCGCTGCACTGTCAAGTCTGAAGAAGACGTGAACAGTGCAGCGCACCGTTTCACTTGGCTTTTAATAGGCAGCTTTAAAGTTGGACTTGGGCTGGGTCTGCTCTCGGCCCAGCCCAAGTCCAGCAGAGTTGGGCTTTGGCCCAAGTCAGCTGGGCCGACCTAGACCAATTTTTTTAAATATATTTTAAAAATAAAAAAATATTTAGATGAAGATCTGTCCTGATGAAAAGAAAAAACGTGTGACTTCGTTGTACTCCACAACCCTGCTGTTTTTCGATTGATTAGAAATTAGAAACTTGCAACTGGTTTTGGCATTGAAATTATATCCCTACAACTAGATTACAGATATTGGTACTAATGATATTGTTACCATATGTTGTTCCTCGATCAAATAGTAAGGGATCGCAGAGGTATTCACGTATCGATTTATTTCGTGATGAAATTGCAAGTAGTTTAATGAGAGAATAAAAACAAATATTAATTTTTTTTATGAATTCTTAATTATGTTTTATTGTTATGATTATTAATCTATAAAATTTTAAATGATAACCAAACAAGCAAATTTTTTTTTTTCAACTTCAAACTCAACCACAGTTTTAACCAAACACTTGACTGCTTATTTTGAACCGCAATAAAAGCCCTTTTTTTGAAACTGTTTTTTTTTCAATTTTAACCACAACAACAACCACAATACCACACATATCCTAAGTGGAGGTTGTTATAATAGTTTGTGTATTAGGTAGATAAACAAAGAGAACTCTATCCCACATTAGAAAGTTTGTGTTGCAACTTATAAAAGTTGCTGTTCATAAGTTTCAAGACTTTGCTGTCCGCCAATCAAATATCCACAGCTTGTATCATGATATTTCCAAGGAATATTGTGATGAAATGCTATAATTTATGGGCCATTGCTCCTGCATGCATGCGTGGAGATCAACACGCAAATCCGGCGATTTCCACTTGCCAGAAGAGGTCTGAAAACTTCAACAGCCAGTTTTCTCTTATTGACGTGGCATGCACAGAAGGAAACACGCGATCCCCCTCCTGCTTCCTGGATCCGTCACAATCCTAAGTTTTGCTTTGAAAAATTTAATTTTTTTATTTTAAATTAATTATTTTAGTATTTTAGATCATTTTCATGTTAAAAATATATATATTTTTTTAAAATAAAAAATATTATTTTAATATATTTCTAAATAAAAAAATATTTTGAAAAAAAAACCTTAAAGAAACTCCAAAAATCAGCTGCAAATCGTTTCCAGCACTACTGGCCATGAGCAGATATTCGTATGAACAAGCTGTCTTAGCAGTCTCATCCCAATATCACTTTCGAAGTTTTATTTTTAAATAAAAAGAAAAAAAAATCTGTCTTGAACAAACCCTACGCGTTGATGAGAAAATGAACTGCCCGTGTCTAATATGCGTACGCACGACGAGCCGAACGCTCCAGCATGCTTGGATTTAAAAAAAATATATTTTTAATATTAAAATTATTTTAAAACATAGAAAAATTAAAAAAAAAATGTTTTTTTATATTATTTTAAAACTCAGGGTCAACTGGATTTACCTCATAGTTGTGAGATTATAGGTAATTACGTGGGTGGACCCCATATTTATTACATTGAAGAGAGCATCTCGTATTCGCCCAACACAAGAAAATAAATAAAACCTCTGGACCAGCTTAATTAAAATCCCATATAAAATATGCTAATATTCTGTTACTTGAGATAATATAAATGACTGTTTTTTATTTATTAATAAATTAAAATAATATTATTTTTAATATCATTACATTAAAATAATATAAGAAATTAATCTTAACAAAAAACAATAATTAAAATTTAGCCACCGCAATACAAACAATGGCTAAACTCGACAGAATAATCATTAATCAATGATTTTGTAGCTGAAACAAAACCGGAATCGACTAGCACGTCAATTTAGTAGTTCATTGTTTTGGGATTCGAGATCTAATCTGAAGTTAGAAATATAATCGATATTATTTTTTATTTTAAAATAATGTTATTTTAAATTAATTTTTAATATCAATTTTAAATAATGTTTATTTTTATTCGGGTCTTGATAAATAAATAAAGAAAAAGAAAAAAAAGAGAATCTAAAATGCAGAGGAGCCTTCCCCTCCTCCCTCCACCCCTTCACGCGTATGTACAATTGACATTGACCTCTCTTTTTTGTTCGGATGAGATCCATTAAAAGGAAGCTCTCCCATCCCAAGTCCTAGCGGTCTGTGAGCTTTTTATTTTTATTTTTATTTATAAATAAATAAATAAATTATTTTATCATTTAATTAATGGGCTGCTTATCAGCTAGCTAGTAGGGGATAGTACAAAGTAAACATCACATCGTCAACTTCTAGATTAGATTACAAGAATTTTCGCAATTACAAAATCAATTCTCTTAAATTTTTAATAAATAAATAAATAAAAAAGAAAAGAAATATATTATAATAAGAAAGAGGTGGCTGCTTTCTCACAAGCCCAGCCATACAGCTGGCTTGGATTCATTTTAAATGATATTTTTAGGCTCTTTATTTACTATTTATAAATATAAATATAAATATAGGACCAGTAGTAGTAATAAAAATAGTAAATTCTAAGATCTATTTCCTCTTCTCATCTCTTCCTTCTCAAATACAAACACAGCACAGCACAACACGAGCACTCCTCTCCTCTCCTCCCCGCTCCGCTTCTCAATTCTCTCTTTTCTCCCTTCCCCAAATCCACATTCTTCCGCTCTCAGCTCCAGCAACCGAAGCTACCGTTCTGGTGAGTCACTCTGCTCTAATAATACCTCGCCGGCCGAGATCTGTCGGTTTCTTTCTTTGATCTGAATTATTGATTCTTTATTTAATTATTTTTTAACTGCAGTAGAGGGTGCAATGTCGGCGGATTTGAATGTGAATCACATACAGGAGAAGATACCTGTATTGGATCAGCCTGAAGAATTCACTCGTGTTGATTCTAATGGGAGTGGTAAGGTTAATGATCATCATGGCCCTGATCCTGTCTACTCCGAAGACTCTGTAGCTGATCAAGTTGGAGAATTGAAGGCTGATCGTGTCGAATCTGAGTCCATTACTGGATTCCGTGACGACGACGATCTGATCGAGAAAGAAGAAGATCTTCAGGCAAGGGCTTTACCTTTTTTATTATTTATTATTCAGATTTTACGTCATTAGACTGGTTTGACTGTGTCTATTGATATTTCTGACTTCTTCGGATTATTTTAAAATCATTTTATTAAAAAGAATATATCTTCTTATATATATATATATATATGTAATGTAATGTGACTGCCAATGGAAAAAAAAAGGTTGATGCTTTGGATAATCAAACATGTCGAATAGTGGTTCAAGGCTCGTCCATTTAGAGTCCGAGTCTGTTCTTTACTCCGAATCAGAGGTCTCATTCAGGATTTTGGATTCCAACTTCGGAGCTGTTTTTGGGCTGAATATCTAGGTAGCAGTACTGTAGGTTTGTAACTTATGAGCGTGTCTTTTGTATCTGTGCTGTTTGACCGGGTAATGCGGATGCGTTCTATTTTGTTACTTTTACACTTTCCTTTTGTTCTCTCTTTTCCATATGATGATAGACTTACATTTCTATTAACTAGATGCTTCTTTTAAACTCATATTCTATATTTTAAAACAGGATGTTGAGAAGGGGAGGGAAGAAAAGCTGGCAGAGATACCGGAAGATCATGATGTAGAAGGGAACAAAAAGGAGTTAATTAATCATGCGGAACACTCAAATGCAGGTAACCTATCGATGCCCTCAAATGATTGTTCAAATCGTAAGCAATGAATAAAGACTGTAATTGCAACAAAACAATTAAGAAATTAATACCTTTTTCTAACATCTAGAATCGACATATGCTACCGCTACTAAACTGCCCCCATTTTCACTTTGATAGGTTTTTATTTTCATCATGGGGCTTTTGTTTTTGTTCGTTGAAGTCTTTTTTTATATCTTTTGAGCTAATTTGTGGTCTTTACTTGAACTCTCTGCCCGAAAAGTGGCAGAAGCTCAGGAATCACAAGACACTAGTGTGCATGTTGCTGAATCTGAGCTAAATCAGTCAAATAATGATGAGGAGAAGGTTGAGGTGAAAAGCAAATTGAATTCGGCCATTGACGTAAGAGAACATGAAGATTCTCAGGCTGTAGTTATCAATGGTGTTCATAACGATTTGGATCGGGCAGAATTGATCACCACTGAAGATGTTGCTGAATCTGAGCCCAATCAGTCCAGTAATGATGATGAGAAGGTTGAGGAAAGCAAATTGGGTTCTGAAGACTTAGTTAGCAACGCTGTTCATAATAGTCTGGCCTTGGATCAGGAGAAGAAACTGAAGGAATTGATGAATAATGATGATGTTACTGAATCCAAGCCTAACCAATCTAGCAATGATGGGGAGAAGGTAGAGGAGGAAAGCAAATTGGACTCAGTCGTCCATGAAGAAGAAATTGAAGATTCTCAGGCTGTCGTTATCAATGGTGTCTGTAATAATTTGGATTTGAACCAGGAGAAGGAACTGTCTGAATCAATCAAGGATCTTCCTCAGGAAGATTCTGTGGAGGAGTCTAAGGATCCCTTCAAGCAGAATCTGGAAACAGCTCCATGTCCAGTCATGGCTGATGAAAAATTGGAAGCAGAATCTGTTGAAGGCCCTACATCTGATGAAAATAGAGATGGCTTGCCTGCTGGTCATGCTCAAGATACTGTTGCAGAAACTCAGGTTGTTGATGACCTGGTTGATGCCAAGCAAAATATATCTAAGAGCTCTTCTGAAAATGTAGCAACTTCTGATGCTGAAACTGATCAGAGTTTTCAAATTTCTAGTGATAATGGTACAATTGGAGATAAAGCAAATCACATCATTATGGATGACGTGCAATCAGAAGCTTCAGATGCTAATGGACTTGATATTCATGGAAAAGGAGACTTGCTTACCAGCCAGGAAAGTGCTTCACAAACTGTTATTGTAAATGACTCTGTTCACACACCCGAGCAAAACCAGACCTCAGATATCAGCACAGAAGTGTCCTCCCCTGCTAATCACGAGGATGCACCTGTTGAAAGTAGTGAAACTTTTCAAGTTTCTCCTATCAATGATATTGGAGCAGAACTAGTTGTCAGAATTGATGATTCTTGTCCAGTAGAGGATTCCAAGTTATGTGATACTGTAAGAACAGAGACCGAGGTTGATAACATAGGTGAAAATGCTGATTCTCATCCTGTTGATGATTCAAAAGCAGAGGCTGAAGTTGAGAATGTACTTCTTGCACCAAGTGGCCATGCTAATGATGTGAAGCCAGATATGGGGACTAGTCCCCATACCATTGACTCTGATGAGAAACTATCAATTTTGTCAATCGATAATGCGGATGTAGAATCTGAAGTCACAGAAGCAGTGACCGAAGGTGATAGCAACAGAACTTCTGTTTCTATTGGCAATCCAGATGGAGAGAGATGTGATTCAACTGGGAATGAAAGCTACATTCCCAAAATTGAAGTCCAAGCAGACTCAGAAGTTGAAAATATATCAACTGCACCAATGGAAGAAGTGCCCAACAGAGATGGCCTTGTGTCTCAACTTAAGGATACAACTTTTGATGAGGATAGTAAGAATGAAAATCCCAAACCTACTGTGGAAGACTCTGCCGTTGTCACCTCCGATGAGCAGCATATTGTTGCTGAGCTGGGGAAAGGGCCATTCTACATAATTAAGGTTCCAAAATTTGATGAAAGAAATTTAAGAGAGAAGGTCGAAGATGCTAAATTTGAAGTTGAGGAGAAGAGTAAAATCCGGGATGCTATTCAAGCTCAAATCCAAATAGAAAAGGTTAGATTTTTTGCAAATGCTCTATTTTACTCCTTATATATTTTAATTATTTTCTGTCAACATGATTGGTGAAATGTTTCCCCATTAGGCCAAGCGTAAAGAGTATGAAGATAGCTTTGTAGATGCCAGGTCAGAAGAGAAAGCTGCACGTGACTTGCTTAAGGCCAAGCGGAAGGAAATAGATTCTGTTCAATATATAATTAACAGAACAAGGAATGTCCTTGAAATTGAGGAAATTGATGGCAGGGTATGTATGTTTCTTATTTGTTTTTTTAGTATTTTTTTTCCAGTTTCTTAACACGCAAGTTCCAAAGTTATTCTAAAATGCTTTCAAAACATGCAAACGCGATATTTTGGCACTAAATTGGCTTCAAACAGATACGCACTACGGAACACAAGATACAACATGAAACCTTGCCTTTGAAGGAAGAAAAGCAGTACATTCGTGATATCAAACAGTTGAAGCAAATTCGAGAGCAGCTCTCTTCTAATATGGGCAGCCAGGATGAAGTTCAGCAGGCTATGGATCAGAAAGACCAAAGTGAAGAGCGCATAAAGGTACTATTTGCTGTTAGTGTCTTTGCTTAGCTAGGGTCATTTCTGCCAGGTTCAGTACCAGTTGACATCTTTCTTCTACTGATCGTAGTGGAAGTGCAATACTGACTCCAAGACAATTTGTGCTCCAGAAACCTAATAATCAATTTTTTTTCTCACTTTATTAGTCACACAGACAAGTCTTTTACTATTGAAGTAGCACGGTTAATTTGTTGAATTGTTTATTTGCATAGTCTTTGAGGAAAGAAGCAGATGTATTGAGAGACAGGCTTCTCAAAGCTGAAGCAGTCACTGAAGATGCTAGGAAGAAATATAATGATGAACATGAGAAGATAAATCAATTGCTGTTTCAGCATAGAGCTGCTAATGATGTACGACAAGAAGCATTTGTACATTTGCAGAGTTTGAGGAAACAACTATATGAAAAGGTATGCTACTATATTGTTTGCATGTGCATCTTTTGAATTTTTTATGTTGAGAACTTTTGATAAAACTTTAATTGTTCGGCTGTGGGTATTTAAGAAAAAAAATTATGTCAAGCAGAATACCATGAATATTCTGTTATGAAGTCATGAATGTTGATATAATTTTTTCTATTGTTTGTGTCAGTAGGCGAGCACAACATGATTGAGACTGTAATTGAGTTTTTGGTTGAACATGGATAAGGAAGCATTATAGGGAATAATAAATATAACTTCGAACTATCTGGAGTTGATGAGGCAATGAAACTTTTTCTAACAGTGTTCCGTGTTATGACTTACGAATCGTATGTCACTGGTGTTTTCTCTGTTTTTTGCTATATACTAGATTTATACATAGGAGAACACAGTTTTATATGTTTTATTCTTCAAATCTCTCTCTTGTTTGTTGCGAGAAAGGTTTGGTAGCCACTGTAATAACTATTCCTTTATTACTTGCCTACTGCAAATGATAATTTTAGGTTTGTGTCTGAAGCAAAGATTGTCAAATTATGCAAACTGAATATACTAATGCTACATTTCCCTTGCACTCACAGAGTAAATATTTTTACAAGTACAAAGATGATTTAACGGCAGCAACTAATTTGGCATTGAAGGGAGATAAAGAGGAACTTCAACGTCATTGTGCTAACCAAGTGAGTAAATGCACTTTACCTTTTCTTTTCTATTCTAAGCCATGTTTTGACTTACTAATCTACAATTTAGGTGGAGAGAGTTATGGAACTATGGAATAACCATGACGAGTTCCGGAAAGAGTACACGAGTTCCAACATGAGGAGTACATTAAGGAGACTGCGGACATTGGATGGTCGTGCACTGGGCCCAGATGAACAGCCACCCATTATTCCAAGTGTTGTCAGTCAACGAGTGGCCAGGGCCAATGTTGTTGCACCATCAGCTCCTGCTCTTGAAGTAGAAAAGCTAGTTACGCCTGTGGAGACCCAAAAGATAGATGAAAAATCCACAACAAAGCTTGGGGACAAAAAGAAGCCCAATGTTGTAATTAAAAAACAGGCAAACCCTGCTTCTTTGGAGAATGGTCTGCCAACTGTTTCTGGAAGAGATCAGATTGAAGAATCAAGACAAGAGGAGAACAAGCCTGCAAAGGAGGAAGAATCAAGGCAGGAGAATAAGCTTACAAAGGAGGAAGTCGAGTTAGCCAGGAAGACAGAGGAATTGAGGAAGGAAAAGGAAGAAGCCATGTTAAAGGAGCAACGAAGATTGGAGGAGAAGGCCAAAGCAAAAGAGGCAATGGAGAGGAAAAAAAGAAATGCAGAAAAGGCCCAGGCCAGGGCCTCGCTAAGAGCACAAAGGGAGGCCGAGCAGAAAGAGAAGGTAAATTCCAAAAAACAAACTCACTCCTATATTGAGTGTGGTTCCAACCCTGGATAAAATTTATCAGTGTGTTATAATCTAGTTGTTTGGCTGTCCAGTCTTGTTAATTAATTGGCCGGGGAACAATACATTAATGCAGGAAAAAGAGAAGAAGGCAAAGAAGAAGGAAAAAAAGAAGGCAGCAGCAGAGGATGCTAAAGATATCGACGAGGTTGAGTCTGCTCCTAGTTCTGAAACTCCGACCGAAACCAAGGAGTCTGAGACAACCGCGAAGCCTGTGACAGTGACAAAGAGGCCTCAAAAGCCATCACAGCTTGCAAAGCAAACAAAGGCAAAATCCATGCCTCTGCCTCTCCGCAACAAGGGTAAGAGAAAGATGCAAACATGGATGTGGGCCCTGGTCACACTGCTGGCTGTTATTGCCTTGCTTTTTATGGGGAACAGCAGCTTCTTTAATTTTGGGCTGCTACAAAGGTCTGGCATCTAAATATATAATACTGTTATTCTTTAGATAATCTACACTCTACACAGTTTTGGAGGGGTTTTCCTATAGATATTTAATTAAGCTATTCTTTTCCATCGAAGTTTGCTTCCATTACTCTTTGGGTTTTTTATTTCATACACCCCATTAATAGGTTGGCTTTTCCTGTTATATGCCAACAACATTAACACAGATATTCTGGTATTGCTTTCATTTATTTAGTGTGATCTCTCTCTTTCTATATATAATACAATAAGTTTTTTGGTCTCTCCTCCTGATAAATTGTGATTTTTTCTGCTGCTTCCCCCCCTACCAAAATAGAAAATGTGACCCCAAGAGTCCAGAAAACCAATGATTGAATGCGTTCAAAATCTATCTCTACAAGATTCCTGATGAAAGGACTGCTGTTTGCTGCTTTGCTCCTGTATCTTCATCACCAGGAATAATTGGTCTGAAACATGAGATTAAATAATTGGTCTTGACACCTCTTGAAGCAAGATAAGCAGGTGGGGGATAGTGTTATGATTTTTAGTTCTTTAATTATTGATATAAAGAGTATGTCTGAGGAGGATAAACTATTCAATTCTCTATTGGAAATTTGATTGTGAGCACAATTAGAATTAGAGTCAAGGAGGTAGAAAATCTCCAAGGGATCTGATCGAGGGACCAACTTGGATGAGCTTGCCTTACTACCTTAGAGGAGGGAGGACTCGGTGCGCTATACATTCTGGCGATCGGGTAGACTAGGTTGAAGGAAGCAGATACGGTTTTCTTTGTTGGGTTCTTGTTTCCAGTTCTTTAGTGAACGAGCAAAACATCATGGGAGTTGTACATCATGGTATTGGTCTCAAAATTGGGTGGGCTAAATGGGAGATAAGCAAGACCCTGAAAAGGAGCAAAGCGACAGCATGCCTCTCTAATTGTTCAGAATAGGTTGACAATGGGATCGTCAAGTTCCTTTCTCAGAGCAGAATCAACGGATTTTTCTGTTTTTTTCTGGTTTTTTTTTTTTTTTTTTTTTTTTTTTTTTTTTTTTTTTTTTTTTCATTTATCAATGCAAGCAAAGAAGCAGCTTATTTTACAAAACTTTAAAATGAAGAACAAACAACGAAAATTTCATATTCCTAGCATTAGGCACATAACAGAGCCTGTAATTATACTTTCTACAACGAGCCTTGAGCTTTTCAATTCAAGCAGTGACCGCTGAATGCTGTTGCCTCCATAGATTCTGTCATTCCGATTTTAATCCTCCAAGGCTTTAAACTCCTATAAGGGTGTTTTTTTATTGAGAGATCAATCAAAGAAACACGATGGTTAAATAGTGGGCAAATTAAATGGATGATAGCTTGTTTGCTGCTGGCCAACTGAAAATAGAAGAAATATGAAAAGTTAGGGATAGGGTAGGGCGGGAGATGACAGGCACTGCTCCTCTTTTTTTTTTTTCTTTTTTTTTTTCCTGGATAAAAAGAGATAATTATTAACATTAATGGTAGCTTAACCCCATGCTATTAGAAAAGGTAGCCACTGTATCATCAAGAAGAAAATATATACAACGTTAAATGCCATTCGCTGCCATGCATCATTTTACAGTGACGTGACTGCTCTTTGGATGAAGGTGAAACAAATTGACTTTCAATTAAAAGGCTCCGAGTGTGCATAAAATGTTTGTGCATGGATATGATATGATACAAGTATCGAGTTTTATATCGAGAAGACCACTTGGATAAAAGATAAAAACCCAACCAAAAAATAAAAAGGATCGAGGGAAAAAAAATTGTAGTCTTGCTGTTTGAAGGAGTTCAATGCTCTACTCAATAAACACTTCTAAGTACTATCAGTCCATACTACGAGCTTCCACCATTAGCAGGTTTCATCGACCTCATTCCTGTTCCATTGCTTGCCCATGAAAGAATCGTGGATCTCCATCTGATTTGAGGGGAAAAAAGTGCAAGAGTTTTAGATAAACCAACATGAATAATCATTTGGAGGGCAAACTAGTCAGCAGCTTTATAGTTTTTACTTGTAATTAGCTGACGAGTCCAAGCAAAGCCTTCCATTGGCAAGTGCTTTAGACACCAAGTAGGTTCTAACTGCTCATTCAATTTTATTTCCAGCAATCCGGAAAAAAATATGCCCCACTTACTGGTACCCCTGATGTTATTTCCTAGAGAATTGGACACCGCATCTTTAATTTATGAAGCATACATTGAGAGGATAGCAATTAAATGGAGTATCTCTATTCATATTCCACATGTAATCACCCAAAAAGAGAAGGAAAAATTAAATGATTTCCTAGATGCAAGAAAACAATAATTTCTATTAGCCCCCAGAGAAACAATTCACTTAAACAGAGGATATTGCCAGCTCCAAGGAAACAAAATATGCAGCAAGATGCAAACATATCTATTACCACTTTCTCCATCTGATGCATCTGCTAGCCTTGCAATTGCATCAACAAGTGCTTGTTCATGCTCCTGCAACATAAGACCAGTCAAATCTGCAGTTTAAAAAAACCAACAGTTTGTCTGCACTCAGCATGATATACAAATTGTCTTACTTTTAACTTTTTTTTTGCCTTCTCAAGCTCAAGAGGATCAGGATAACTGACACCAAAAACCCTCTCCACCTGTGTTTAAGGTTTCAATGAAAAAATGAACAAGGTAATGTTTCCAAATAATAAATGTAACAAATTCAAAGCTATTTCACCCACCTCCTTAACTAGGGACTCTGTGTTGAGTAATTCAATATTGTCAGAAAGTTTCTGTGCAATACCATTCTGTGTTCGGAGAAATTCTTTTTTTGATTGATCCTTAGTGGATCCCCTCCCTCTCACAGAACTTGATATAAGACCACCACGGCTCATAGATTTTTTCATTACATGGCTTAGCCTGCCATGAGAAATTCCAGGATCCTCAACTTCCCAACGAAGGTCCTCTGGAGCCATCTGTAAGAACATAGACCATTTCTTTTTTAAGAGAGTGAAGATAACATGGATATACAAATGGAAGCCACACCCAAGCCTCTCTTTCTGTTTTTATTTATTTATATGGTATGAGCCTCAAAACCAAATTACAATTCTAGCACTTGGCGGTTTCCGAAAAAACAATTTCAGAATACAAATATTGGAACATTATACAAGCAATTATTGGGAATCAGAAGAAGAATAAATAATTCATCCTCTCCCCTCAACAGACTGGAAGGTAACACCACCCATACTGACCCCATCCAAACCTTCAGCTCTATAACATGGCTCAAGGTTAATTAAGATACCTAAGATCCCTAAAGCAACCAAAACAACCTCGTGCAAACAGATAGAGAGATGGGAGTTGAATACACTCAATACCTGATCAGCAGAAAATCTCTCTCTAAGAGAGTATGCAACTGACTTTCAAAGAAAAACTACAAACCATGCACCAAAATCCCCATCTTCTACCTATTGCTACTCATTGCTCACCAGCCATACCAATCCCATAACACGATTCCAAACTCAGAATTGATTTCTTTCTTTTTCTGTGCATGTGTCTCTGTGGGTGCACACTACAGGAAGTTACAAGGTTCACATTTTACATGCATGTGAAAATAATCTTGGCAGTCATACAGATTCACAAATTCTATCAACTTTCTGTAAAATGGCTGCTGCAAAAAGGTTGTGGCTAAGGAAGTAGGAGGATAACTATTTTAGCTCATGAAATACTATAAACTTACCCCATTGAGATCAACCCATTCCCATGTCTCATTTTCAGTATTCATATCGTAGACCAGAGCATGTCGAGCCTGCAAATTATCAAAATCTAGTCACTACAGCTGAACATCCACCACCTAAAAGAACTTTCTAAAAACAGTGAACATACCAGGAACCAGAACAAGAAAATATCTATGTTTTAATCAACATACAATTTAACAAATTATTGCAACAGAGGAAATATAAAACAAAGAACCCTAAAACAACAGAATCATGAATAATGAAACAGAGATAAAGAGGTCATGTTTCTTCACACGGGGGGACTTTCACTGCTGCAAAAGTAAAATCTTGAGCAGGCCATTATTTTCAGAACACGCCAAAAATATCTTTTACCTGTTACCGGCCATTGCTTCATTCTATGTTGCAACTCATCAAGAAATATCAAACATGCCTTTTAAAACCTCAAACATACCTCAACAGGGTTATATCGAGTTATGACAGCCTTGTAGAAGTTGTTGTCCTCAGGCCATCTTGTCCACACTTCTTTTCCAATTTCCTTATCATCATAGGCGGAACCACAGTTATTGAAATGTTGAATTCTGGGAGGACCAGTGGGGTACTGCATAAAATTAAATAAAGAATATTTTAAGGTATGGTTGACCCAGCAAAAGAAAATGGAAGGAAGGTATGCAAGCGGAGACAATACATTTTTAAAGTTATATCACAAAAAATCAGCACACAGAACTAGGTTTTCTACTATGGGAATATCATCTTTTCAGTTTGCATCTGAAGAAGATGAATGTATGGATTGAGGTATTGATGAAGGTTACAATGACAGTGTCATTGCATGAAATACTAGAGAAAATACCACCAGGGAAGTCTTCTGTTTTTTACGAGATGCAGAAACAGTGGGACTGGACAAAACATCATGAACAGACTGTGAAGCAATGAACCTGGTAACTTGCGGGCCACCTGCCTCTCTCCACTCCCTATACCATAACCAAGACTTTAGCCATTCCATACAAATTATACTGATAATCAAGTTTTCACAAACTCACAGAGCATTCAAACCTTATCCTTTGAATGATATCATCTCTATTGACCAAAGTTAAGATCTCTCTGTGTTCGTCATCTGACACCCTGAGCTCTTTCCTGAGTTCTGTAATCAAACCCTCCTTATCCTGAAAAAAAGACATTGTGGAACATCTAGATTTTATCAGATATAAGAACGTTTCCCCCTTTTTATGATATGGACAAATAATTAATTCTTAAGTATAAGAAGATACACCAACAGAGAAAGTCGATACCCAAGAAAGTTGATCAGACTGAGCCTTGAAAGCACGAAGTACAGCCCTATAAGCATCTTGTTCGAGATGATGAATTTGGGCCTCCATGTCAGCTTGCATTCTAGAATATGTTGCAGAAATCACAGCAGATTGCCCACTCCCTGGAGCTCTTCCTCCTCTTACATATCTATTTTGATTTGTGGGCGGGAGATCATCATCAGTACCTGCATTTCCCTCAATTCATCCACTAAACATCCGTAATTCTATAATTCTTATTCCTAATCTAATCTTCATGCAACATATCAGCTTCACGTGCACAGACAATCACAATGAAGTTCAAAACATTCTGATGTAAATATGAATTTGTTTCTCACTTAAAATTCTACAAGCACATTATTACATATTCAATAACATTTGGCAGCAAGGTAAAACTGGCACAATCTAAACCAAGGGAAACAAAAACCAGAATCGAGTTCTGATGCTAATTGCATTCCAAAAAATAATCACACCGTCAAAATTCAACTCAATCTCCAAAAAGATAACCCAATTCCACATTCAAACTCTAAACCCTAATTCCTCCAAAACAGATGTCCCAAACTCCCTCTATATCACAGGCTCACCAAAACGACAATACCCCAATTAAATTTACTTAGTTTAAAAACCTACGTCACAGCAAGCAAATCCACACAATTCTTTGGAAAAAAAGAGAGTGAACAATACTAATAAAACAACAAACTTTATGTTGCATACAAGGCAACGAAAGCAAATCAGAGAAAGAAAAATAAAACAAAAATGAGAGAAGGAAACAAAAGAGCATACCACTACTGTCTGAAACTTCATATTCCATAACAAGAAGAGTCACATGAAAGATGCAATTTTTTCTACCGCATTGCAATTCTCAATAATCAAGGCTAAAGTTTGAGAGGTTTTTCAAAAGTTAAGAAATGGGTTTCTTCAAAATTCTTTATGGGAGCAGGGTTTAGAGAAAAAAAGGAGATGGGTTAGAGAGAGCAGAGCGAGGAAGAGGCAAAGGAAACAACTTTTTCTAGTTGTTGACGAGCTTTGAGTCTGCTCTCTCACGACTGTGTGCTGTGTGTATTTTATATAGAGAATTGCCCTGGCCTGTTATGAGACTGGATGGTGGGTTTTTGTTTTTGGACTTCTTACTTGCTAATTAAACTTCATTTTGCCTGCAGATTCATCTATCTACCCCAGCAGTTTATAATTTTGTAATAGTACCCTCCTGGTTTACAAAGTTTCAATGAAACCTCTTTTTGAATTATTTTTAAGTTTTTATGAGATATTATAAATTACCTATTGGACAAGCTTGAGTGGAAAATGGTAGGAAAACAAATATGGTAAAAAAGGAAAAAAAAAAAAGATTTTGTAAGCTATTGTCTAAGCTTGAAATGTATCGAAAACCATGAGAAAACATTGAAGAGTTTAAACTAGGGGTTAGAAGTGAAACATTGATGAATTTTAAAGGGTCAAAATATAGTTTACGTAATTTAAGCTCTAGTAATAATAAAAAGCCATTATCAACCAGTAAAAGTTTTACTATACTCACATTGTTCATTATTTTATATTAATTTGGTCACCCCGTTGTTTATATCTAGAATTTGTTATTTTCAATTCAATTATTAAACTTAATTTCCTTAGAGTTTAGTCTTTCTAATTTATGTTTTCATGGTTTTATGTGTTAAACTTTATTTTGCGTTGTATTCTCCTGCATGCGTGATATAGCAAATACTGTTTAATAATCTTATTATTTGATATATAATATTGATATTAGCATATACAATTATGAGGTTATCTTACAAAATTAATAGAAAAGAACATAATGACAAGAAGAATTTATTTTTTTTATTTTTATTGTTCAAGTGTTGTGTGGTGTAATGTTAAAGGGCTTGCGATCTGAATATCAGATCTCGAGTTTGAGTCAATACGTGTATTTTTTATAAGAATCTTAAACAGTTTGGATTTTACTTACTCATCTAAACCTACAAAATATATTTTTTAGGATATGAGGTTTCCTCGTATCCAAAAAAAAAAAATCAAGTGGTGCGATATTTTGCACCTTAATCCTTGTAATTTCTCACTTTGAATTTCAATCCTAAAACTTTATTCTCTTTTTTTACAATCCATAGTTAAGGAAAAAGAGAGAATCACAACTTAATTTGATTTTTTATTTGATTTGATTTTGAGTTCTTATGCTAAGTAAAATGTGTTTTATTGTTTTAAATTAGATTTTAGAGGTTTATGAAAGACATTTTTTATATTTTTAGATGAAAAAATATTAAAATTTTCGTGTTTGGATCCAAAAACTCACAACTTAATTTTCAACCCTTTATTTATAACTAAGACTAATGCTGAGGAAGCCAATGACATGTCATTCACTATCTTTTAAAAAATATGGCATGGGTTCGAAAGCCTAGGTTTGGAGGCCGAAGCTGGATTCTCTTGGCCCTCTTATTTTTGTTTTCTTTCTTATATCTAAAAACAAAATCCTATTTAGATAAATAATTATAATATATTTTCAGAAATATTCAACCATCGCATGCTTTTTTAAATAAGATTTGATCTTTTTTATTTAATATTTATTATAATTATATATGAAACTAAAATGCAATAATTTTCAAACAAATTACACATGAATATTCAATGAGGATATATATATATATATATATATATATATATATATATATATATTATTCTAAAATTATTATCTTTTTATATGGTCACATAAAAATAATCGAAACAACATATTGTATTTCTTGATTTAAAATTTCTTCACAAATTATGATAAGTTTTTATTTGAAAATTCATGCTTTTAATTAAAAGAAATAAAAAAATTAATGAAAAGAGTTTAGGCTAAAAAGATCATTCTGTTTGTTACTGGATTTTCATAATTTTAGTTCTTCAATGTTTGATAAGTTTTTGTTCAAATAATCATATTGTTAACAAACGATTATGGTTTTGTAATAAATAAATAAATACATAGGAAAAATGAATTTTAATTGAATAAATATTGTTTTTAGAATTTAAATCATTAAAACTTTTATAAATATTTATTTTGATTATCACAGGATAAATACATATTTCTTTCTTTCTAAGTTTTAATTCTTTTAATTCCCTTCATAAGTTCGATATTGTACTTTTTAAGGTTGTCTAAAATAAATAAAAAACAATATTTAAATTACTTTGATAAAATGAATTCTTTTACTTCAATTAAAAGGTCCAAGTGATACAATATTCTATATCATTTATATTTGAGAATATGTAAAATAAAAATAAACATAAAAACTACTTTTTTAATATAGTTTACATTGAAATTAATAAAAACTTTTCATATAGTTTTCGTTAAAAAAAATCAGCAAAGTTTAAAATCTTAAAACTAAGAAGCCAAATGTGTAATTAATATAAATGTTAGCATAAAAAACAACTCAATCTATATAGAATTCAAAGAAAGATGACGCTATGTTAATCCAATATGGACTGCATTTTTATCTAAAATAAATATTATCATTATTCCAAATTAAGCTTTAACCAAAGTCCTGCCCATACATCGACAGTCCATCAATCTATCTCTTGAAAAACAGCATGGAAGTAGTCAACGCCAAGACTAATTGATCTTTCGATGTTAATGTCCTTCTTGACAAACAGCTTCACATGCGCACAGCCGCTGATCACGTCCGGCGGGGAGGCACGAGCAACCCTTCGGCATGCTACCGGCGCCGTACTTGTTCAAGAAATCAAGAAAACACTGGTAGCCACCTCGCTCACCACAGCCTCCCGGAAAAGTCTCCTTCTTCAGACACCATTGAGGATCAGCTGCATGCATTTTGAAAAGGGAAAGACAGAAACACTTATCTAAATCAGTTCTTGAAGAGAAAATTGCCTAATAGCTTTGTAAGCTGATTTACCTCGAGTATGGCTGCAGAGGCCGGCGAGCATAACCCAGGAAATGAACAGAAAGATGAGTGGCTTCACCATATCTTTTTTATTATTTCTTGTAAACCCTAACTTGTTTGATTTACGATGCTAAAATGAATTCATCATCTGTGTTTGCAATAGAAATATATAGAGAGGTAAACACATTTTTTCTCGGTTGTCATATTTGTTTATATGGAAACAAACCTGGTGGTTCCCTCGTTGAGAAGAGTATGTGACCTTGTTAACCCTAAAATGTATCCTTCATTTTCGTTCTCTTTATCTGTTTCTTGGCTGTAATATTTGTTTCTATTTTATTATAAGTGGACTTAATAAGAAAAATAATAATTAATAAATTACTACTAATTATTCCTTCTATACCATAAAATATTCCATAACAAAACTAGCTAGGTGCTCGAAATTCTTCTTGAAATTAATCCCTTTTTAGTGAAATGAAATTACTCTTGTATGCACATATATTTAGTCACATTATGAATGAGAATTATACGGTAATTGTTAAATCTTGCTCATTAATATTGATCAATAAATAAGAATAGGATATCTATTTTGTTTTCTTTATTTTAATAATATATTCATTCATACAAGTGTGTGTGTGTGTATATATATAATTGATTCATGATATTGTTTTTTAAACTCCATTCATGATCATAATAATTTTTTATTTTATAAAATAATGTTTCTAATAAAAAAATATTTTCATCTAGAATTTTAATAATTTTTTTTATAATTATATAATTTAATTTTTATATAATTAAATAAAAATAGATATAAAAACAATCAAGAAAAAAATATCAAAGCATTGTACTAGTCTATCCCCAAATTACTTTGTTGCTTCTTTGTATCAATTTTAAAGATTAATATTTCAACATAGTTTAAAGACTAAATTGCCATATTTTGTTTTTGTTATTATTATTATTATTATTATTATTATTATTATTATTATTATTATTATTATTATTATTATTATTATTATTATGATATATTAATTTTAAAATAAAATTTCCTCTCAACTTATCTGATAATAATAAAAATTATGAAAATAAAAAAAGGCCTATTGAGATCAATTTCATTTGTTTTATATTTCAATGATAACTTTATTATTCAAATATTCATTTTTTTTTTATCATTTTCAATATTTAGTGAAATTCAAAATCCCTCTCAGCTTTATAATTATGAAAGTTGAAAATCCATGTCGAGGAATATTTTAATTAATTTATTTTATTATCATTAACAATTTGACAATAAAAATATACCACTTATAAATGTGCAAATGTGTGTAAATTTGTTTTCGTGAAAGAAAATTTTAAATTCAAGCATCTAAAGAAGAAAACCAACATCGATTGCCAACATTTCTTTTCTTCATTCTCAAAAATTATTATTGTTATTATTATTTGAAAAAAGACTTGATTTTGCCATGTAATATTATTGTTTTTTTATGTATACACACACCACGGTTCATGAAACAAGATAAACCTATAGAAAAATAAAATAAAATTAAAAATTAAAACTCAACTCTTAGCGAACAAAATATTGAAGAAAAACATTGAAAACAATTAAATTAAAAAGGAGCAAAAAACAAGTTAGCAAACCCAAGTTAACATGTCTATCCTATGATTTGAGTTATAAAAATGAGATAAACCCATAAAAATAAAATTAAAAAATTACAAAAAATCCTAATAAACACAATGTAGAAGGACAAAAAAAAAAAAAAATACAAAAAGTCATAAAAAACCCATTAGACCTTAGTACCTATGCTATCTTGTTAAATTTACGGTCCAGATCATGAGACTAGAATAATTCTTTAGAAAAAAGAAAAAAACTCATAAAGCACAACTACTTATCAACCCAACAAGGAACGATGTGGTGGAATAAATAAATAAATAATTTAAAAAATAGACCAACATCAATATAAGTTGTCCTTTTTAACATGTGACATGAATTATGAGATACAGATTAATCCACAGATAAAAAAATAAAAACAATAATGAAACCCAATTCCTAACTTATGGAATGTTGAGGATCAATTGAAAAAAATAAAAAAAAGCAATTAAAATAATCATGACCAAATTTGATATAAAACAATGACATGACACCTTATTCTTGAAAGATGAACGTGAAAACCAAGCATTAACCTAATGATGATGTTTTTGTTGATAATAGCTAATCACCATGTATGGAAGACTAAAATAAATCATCAACAACATTAAAGGATCAAATCTAAAAAAATATATATTGGGTGACCAAAATTCAAAAAAACCAAATGACTAATTTTTCTATTTTAAAAATTCATTATGGATTACACTCAATCAACCATTTAAGGGGTAATTTAAGCCAACCATACATCATAATAAACACAACCAAAAATAAATTCTTAGTAAGAAAAAGCTAGCAAAAATCAGTTAAAGGCCATGAAAGCATGTGAAATAATTGAAAGTCATGCTAGATATGGACTCTTTAACCCTTATTTTATTGTTTCTCTTCATATATATTTTGTTTCTCTATACAGATACTAGTTTAAGAATCATAGTATTCTTTATTTCTTAGAGGACTTATTTCTTTAGGACTAAGCAAGCCTATCAACCCAAATATGAAAACTTTGATTTTTATATATTCTTTTTCATGAATTCATCGTAAATCAAATAATATTTTGAAAAATTATTATTCAATATGAATAACATAATACTATAATTTTTTTTTAATATTTCTCACTAAAGTATGATGAGGCACCATTTTTTTTTAAATTAGATAATTTTTTTTGATAAAAATGTTTTCTAATGTCAAACAAGAACTTAAAACACAAATAGTTTACCCATAGTGATGCATGAAATTAAAGTTTGAAGAACTTGTTCTTGTTAAATAGAGGTTGTTAGAATTCTATATTACCTAAGAGTTTATGGTTTATAAGATTCAAAGTTTGTAAGAATTCTAATATTGTTAGAACTCTATAATATTAAGATCAATATTTATCAAAGTGTTTGTGTAGTTAGAAGATAATTAGTTTATTAGTTCTCTTTTTAATTGAATAAAGATAAAGTCTTAGCTTAGTAAGATTTGTTAGGCTATATAAATCCACCTCAAGCATTTAGAATTATATTAAAAAATAATAAGAGAAAACAATGGTTGCTGTATTATTTATTGCAAAATCTATATGAGTTTTGTTTAAAAATTGATATTAGAAAAAATAGGTTGGGAAGAGAAAAAAGGTGTACGCGAAGCAATATTGTCTTTAATTGACCTCCCAAAAATAAACTAGTAACAACTTGTAATAGAATCCAATGCACTATTATCCTTATTTGTAACAACAAAAACTTGTAGCATTAGTACAACAAACTTAGTAACAATTTATTTTTTGGAAGGAAAAGACTAACATCAATGACATCTTTTTTTCTAGTAATAGATCACATTCCAGATAAAAGGATTAAAAATAATGTCCAGACATGGTGGTAGTAGACCTTCTAGGACGATTCAATAGTAAATCACATTGTAAAAGTAGAATCAACGGTAAAATTTAGACTTAGTAGTGGTACACCTTCACCTAATCAAGCAGGCAATAATTTTTTTTTTCTTGTTCCATTAGCAAACCTTCATGTAATAAAAAACACACCAACAAGTAGAAATACTAGTAGTATATACAACAATAACAAGTCAATAGTAGCATAGACAATAACAAACATGAGAGATCTTTAAATTATCAGGGATTAAAAAACCTAAAATCAAAATTACAATACATGGTCAACATGCATGATATGGTAGTAAAACTAGATAATCAACCAAATTTAATAATAGAGTCATACTTAAATGAAATATTAATACCAACAAAACAATGTTTTCCTTAAAGACCATAATTAAAGAAGATATGTTAGAACACATTTAGATTTAAGATGTTACATCACTAAAACTAGTATGATACGTTCTTGTTAGTCTCTTCTCAAAGAAGAAAGATTTTAGATTGCAACTTCTCAAAGTATGAGTTGTTGTCAATGACATAATGACATATGATAATTCCTCAATACTTTAATTACGTAAAATAAACATGTTATAATATTTATAAATTAAAACTTAATATAAATATTAGAGAAACCAAGATAAAAAATAAACATCCATGGTCTAAGACTTAGTTTTGTTATCGTAATTCAAGGATGACTTACTCAACCATCACTAGTTGAGTTTCAAAGTCTGCTTGTTTGTCAAAACAATATGGTCAAACAAATAACAGGAATATTGTTGACGGGTGATTAAAAATCACTCTACTCCAATATTGATAGGAGTAAGCAATAACATACTTGTAAGGATAAAATTCATAGTTTACCCACTATTGGTGAATCTAATAAGGATGATGATAAGAAAAAAATCAAAGAAATGAAGGTTTTCATCAAGAGAGAGTTTCAAAGAATTATGAAATGACAGAAGATTTAAAGGTATATGTTATAAATTTTAAAAAAGTGGTCAAGAAAGATTATTGATTAAAAAACCCTATAAAAATCAATGTTTCTATTCCAATATTAGAAAGGCATGTTGAAAATAATTGTGGTATTAAAGCTTATTTTACCATAGAAGATGATGATTAACATTGATAATGATAATTAAAGATCAAAGCAATTATCTAAATGATTGGATCTTTGACTCCAGGTATTCTAACTACATGACAGGTGATATAAAAAAAAAACTATAACATCCAATAAAATACAAAGAAAGTCATGTGATAGTGATAATTGACAACTTAAAATTACCAATAACTCATATTGGTAGGGTGAAAATCATGTATCAATATAATTATGATCATACATATTTTTAAAATATTTATTATGTCCCAAATATGAAGAAAGATCTGTTTTTTATAGCACAATTAAATCCATATACCATCATATCTTGTTTAGTTCAAATGATGTTAAAATATATTAGGATTGTGATCATGACCAATATAATGACCATAATCTTGATTATGATAGAAAACCAAGTCAACAATAAGGATTTTCTTCATTGGTCTTTGAAAAGATAAATTTCCAGTATAAATTCAAAAGTTGTCTTTTGCTTTGATACAAAGAAAGACATTGTAAACAAGATGAAAAGGAACTTAGTGATTTTTATGACTTTTATACAAGCCACAAGAGTTTATAACTTTTATCACAATGTTTTCTATACATATAATAAAGTTGTCTCACCATATTTTATAAAAGAAAGTAGTAATGGGTCTAATATGGATGAAAAAGATAATTTTGAATCTCTAGTGTTCATGTAAAACTATTCAAATACTATGTAAGAATAAAATTTTGATACAAACCTAAAACAATCATTTATAAAGATGATTGTTGTTGTTATAGTTGAAAATTTTGTTTAAAAGAATGATTCTCCTAGGAGAAGAGTTTCTGCTATAAGAGACTTTCCTCCACTTTATAAATCCAATGCTTCATCTCTTAACAAAAAAGAAACTTGTTCTGTAGAAAAAATATGTTCAAGTCAAAACAACTCCAAAGAAAATTTAATGATTAATGATGTTAAGGGTAACATCTTTAAGAAAAAAGATTTCAAACTTATATGATGTCACTATTGCTGAAGAGGTAGAGCTGAACGATTAACTTTATAACATTAAGGTAAGTTATATGAAATTGAAGATTTGTAAGCTCGAAAGTCACTTTCAATTGGAAAAGCTATGAATCTAATTGAAGGTGTGAAAACATGAACATAGTTTGGAAAAATGCAATTGATGTTGAGAATAATGGTTATAATACCTTTTTAAATATAAGAGAAATCCATGTTTCATAATGATAAAACAAGTATGACATCAACCCTTTTGAAGGAGGACATCATGAAGAGAAGGAATTTTTTTTTTAAAGAATGATGGTTGTTCAAAATTGCAAACATGTCTGCATCTGATAATTCTAGAATTAACCTCTTAATATCAGTTAAGAGTTTGTAGTTCATAAGATTTAGAGTTTGTAATTTGCAATATTAAGAACAATATCTATTAGAGAGTTTTAGTGGAATTAAAATATAGTTGATTATTTTTCATTTTAGCTAGATAAAGATAAAAGTCTTAACTTAGTAGGATTTGTAAGTCTATATAAAGCCACCTTAAATATTTAGAATTATATATAAAGAAGAGAAAACAATAATTGTTATGTTTTTATTAGAACAAAATGTACATGAGTTTTTTTGATAGAGATTATGACCACTAAGTAGAAAGTGAGTGATTGTGCATCTAAATATGAGTTAGAACTTGAATTAAGTTGACTTTAAAAATCTAGGGCAATCAAGGGCAGGGCCACAAATATTTTTGTCTTGGGCTATTAAGAAAATGCATAGATATGTTTTTCCAATATCAATCATTAACTCATACACATAAATTTGTCAAGTTAACAAAATCTCCAAAGAAATACATAACACAAAATATGAAAAACTTTAAAAGTACATGAATTTTAAAAAAAGAGAGTAAAAATAAAATATACTATTAAAGTTGCATCATTTGATGTTTTATGCAATATAATTCATCTATGATCAAATTTAAATCAATATGCTCAACAAGCTATCAATCAATGTAAATCATCATAGAGTTTACTAAGAACTCCTCTCATTTTATTGCAAAACATAGTTTTAACATGCTTGATAACTGAAAATGCTTGCTCTGTAGTGACATTACAAATAGGCAAAGTCAAAACAAGATGAATCTGTTAAGGAACCATCACACCTAAAAACTTAAGCTTGTAAGTAAGAACCCATAATATGATTTATATTATTCTCTAACACACACCCTCAAGTGAAAGCCCTTTGGGCTTGAAACTTGCACAGGCCCACATCACCTCGTGCTTGATTTTTATCAAATAGAATGGGGGTGGTGAGATTCGAACTCGTGGTCGCTGAGTCAACAAGGCTCTGATACCATGTTAAGGAACCATCTCACCTAAAAGCTTAATAGTTCCTTAGCATGGTATCAGAGCCTTGTTGACCCAGCGGTCATGAGTTCGAATCTCACCACCCCCATTCTATTTGATAAAAATCAATCACAAGGTAATGTGTGTCTGTGCAAGTTTCAAGGCTAAAGAGCTTTCACTTGAGGGGGTGTGTTAGAGAATAATATAAATTATATTCTGGGGTCTCACTTACAAGCTTAAGCTTTTAAGTAAGGCCCCATAATATGATTTATATTATTCTCTAACAGAATCAACCTATCAATCAAATGATAATACTAGTAAACTGTCACCTATCATTGTTATTGACATGAATGACCGTGCCGTTGTATTTGAAGCATTCAAATATGGAATGTTAATCTCATATAATGTGTAAACAGATTACACATATGAAAAGAGAAAATCAAATCTCACATTTCTAAAGTTCAAAGCAATACTATATTAGTTTTTATAAGATCCATTGCATTGCATTAGATGTGAATTAGAAATTTGCAACTTGCAAGGTAAACGTAAAAAGGTAGAATCGATGTCATGGTGGGATCGATGACATATAATTAGGAAGCAGTTAACAATGATTTGAGAATACGTGTGATGATCAAGTGAATATTTAACGTCATCTACTCTTGTCATCTCCATGTGCTTGTATGATCTCAAAAAGATTCATCACCAAGCTTTTCCTTTCTGTAGTTGAGTGCACGTAGCTCGCTGGATTAATGCGGAAGCAGAAATAACCTCAAATTAATTACCCCCCAGCCCAAATCTCCGTTTCGTCCCAAGAGTTTATCAATGGAGGAGGGCCTAATGTTTCAAATACTTCTCGATGAAGTCCATGCACGTACGCTGATCTATTTTTCATCTAATTTGCATGTATAATGCATCAAAATGTCACCGTTTCGAAGAAAAGGTGGTATTCTTCTCTCGTGGTAATTTCCTCGTTAATGGCATTATGTATGGCTGGCTATGATTTCTTTTAATATTCCACGGATTTCGGTATTCTAAAAAGTAAAGTAATCTCGGTTCATGCTGTCATCACTTTGTGAAAATGAGTTTAAAAGGCACTTAGAATAAGGAATCCCACAGATTTAGCCGTAGCTTGGAGAGAGAGAGGGGGGGTATTCTTTTTTGCTTTATAATTTTAAAGCATTCTGGCAAGAATAAATACATCACAATATGCCTTTTAATACCAAAATATAGAATTATATGGTTGTTTTACATCGGCTTCTGAGGCACCTTTCGGATGAATTTCAAAAGTGAACAGCGCAGAGGCCTTCAAGTATCCAAAGCATCAGCAGCAGCCATGAGAAATCATTGCCGGAGAAGCTATTACGTACGAGATTTAGAAGTCATTACTGTACGGTCTTTCTACGCCTTTTTCCAGGATAATGTTTTCTATCACGTCGGGCTCCACATTGATATGCTGTGTTCAGCACCTTCAAACATTTCCAGCTTTAATGCAGAGTAGATACACCATAACGATGGCGGCAACAGCAGCACGATGATGGAGCCCAAGGGAGATTGACTCAGTCCAAAAAAAGGCTAAGTATCGCAATAATCGGCACAATTATCAATGTATATAGTGACCTCAAATAATCTAAGATCATAATGTGACTTGCAATTGTTTGAGATACGAGTACGTGGTTAAAGAACTTAGCCATCGCATTCATGACTAATAAACTTGAAATATGCACTGCTTACTTTTTGACTCTTAAGATGATAAGAAGTCTGGACAAGAACACATTTGTTTTCTAATAGAAATTATAAAACACAAAACTGTTTTTTTATGTGATGTTACTGTTTCGGAACGTGGATATTTGATATTTAGATAGGGAGTAATTATATCTTCAAGTCAACATTATAGTTTCTGAATCTCAAAAAATAGATGGCTGATAGCAGAAAGTCTAATAATACCTACAATACAATTTATTTTAAGTCCGATTTATAATTTTTAGATGATAAAGTTAATATGATTTCTTTAGTAAAACATTGCGCAATAAACGACAAGTTTTTGTATAATTAATGCTATGAAAATTAAAGTATGAATACTTAGAAATTAGAAATTATGAATCCTTTACTTAAGTGATTTAATTGGTGTTTTTTTTTCAATCTCCAAACCTTGTTGTTTTGATTGAGTAGAAGGGGTTGAAAAGTTATTTTCTGATAATAAGATTAATGAAGGATCAATATCATTTACACACCGTTAATGCGAAACAAATATTCACTACATATCATTAATGAGATAAGAAATGACAGGCTTTTGAGAGATTCTTTATGCACCTATGGGTGTATGGATTATGTTAAAAGTGTTAAAAATAAATAAGTAATCTTACAACCCTAACATGGACCTATAACGACGTACAAACCAATTGAGATTGGAGCACACCCAAGTTTCTAAGTTCAAGGGTATTAAGTCTAACAATTTACCAGACCATCTTAATCTAGGCTTAGCATGTAGCTGAACGCATGAACGTTTGATTTGATAACTTGTCAGATCCATGTTTGTTTGGGGTCAATATAGAGCTAAACTTGAAGGTGTTGGATCTAATAGCTCGATATAAGTGAGATTGCCCTACTTAAGGATAAAATGAATATCCATGGGCAACTATTGACAACCCTCATAGATACCTATGGTCAACCTCGTCACCCTCCCGATTCTATTAAAGATTTGCCTCCGCCTCTTCTTCTAACTTTTGTCTAGTAAATAAATTGGTTTTTTTTTTTATTACATTTTTTATTGTGTATTTTTTTATTAAATAGAATACTGATACAATTACCAATGAAATTTGAATCACCAACGGACTGTGTCTCTCAAAAAATTCTAGAGAATTGAAAAACAATTACAAGACTTGCCATATATTGATGTAATTCCTTCAACAATTTAATCTTGTTTGTAATATGGATACGATCATCAATAAACTTACCAATACTTTATTTTATCAATAATATATCATAATCACCAATGGATTTACCTATAAAATTAATGTAGGTAAGTTTTATTTGTTTCATGTGCCATTTTGATATGTAAATCCATCAATAATTTACCAGACCATCTCCGTCTAGGCTCAGCATGTAGCTGAACACATGAGCGTTTGATTTGGCAACCTGCCAGATCCATGTTTTCTTGGGGTTACATGTAACTAAACTCGAAGGTGTTGGATCTAATAGCTAAACATTAGTGAGAATGCCCAACTTAAGGATAAAATGAATATGTGAGAAACTATTGACAGCCCGTATAGGTACCTATGGTCAACCTCGTCACCATCCCAATTCTATTAAAGATTTGCCTCTGCCTCTTCTTATAGCTTTTGTCTAGTAAATAAATTGTTTGTTTTATTTTTTATTTATTAAATAGAATACTGATACAATTACCAAGGAAATCTGAATCACCAACGAATTGAGTCTCTCAAAAAATTCTAGAAAGTTGGTAAACAATTATAAGACTTGCCACGTATAGATGTAACTCTTCTAACAATTTAATCTTGTTTGTAATATGGATACGATCATCAATAAACTTATCAATAATTTATCATGTCAATAATATATCATAATCACCAATAGATTTACCTATAAAATTAATGCTGGTAAGTTGTATTTGTTTGATGTGCTATTTTGATATGTAAATCCATCAATAATTATATCACAGACGAATAGATTGGCATAATAAAAATCATTAACAATATTTTTTTTGTAAATCATTAATGATAAATAGTATCGCATGTATTCATGATGAACATAGTATTTGTTGTTTGAAGACAAAATTGAGAGTGAAGTAATACATTATGAGTGAAAATTAGGTTTTATCTCGAGGCTGCACCAGTCAAGCAAACCCATTAATGAAAAATGATTTGCACAACCATGTATGATCACAAATTATAATCCCAAAAAATGCTTGCTTGATAGAGCTTGCGGACCTTTTAATCTACTTGTTGAGTATATAAAATAATGTAATTGTAAATAAAATTATCATTTATGTTGTAATTAGACTTAATCCAAACTTTATTCTTTTCCTCTTATTTTCTTTGATTGAAGCCAAATGTACATTAAATTCTTATTTTACCAAAAAGATAAAAGAAAAGAAAACATAAAAGGGTAGAATTATACCATAAATTACATGAATAATGAGTCTTGACACTAAAGAAAAGAAGAAGAATTGGTAAACATTAGTTATTATTTTTTTAAGAAAAAGATTTCACGTAAATGCTTCAAATGTTAAGATTAGGGATGTCTCCAAGGAGTATGGCGTGATAACAAAGAATTTGTGATATGAACAATAGGTCTTGAGTTCGAGTCATGATGTGCACCCCTTGCAAAAATCTGAGATAGTCGAGATCTTTTTCGCTCACCTGAACCTATAAAATATATTTTTCAAAAGATGAAATTTTCTCTTAATTCAAAATAAAAGTTAAGATTAGGGATGTCCAAATGAAAACGTCTTATTCAAACCTCGAGGAGTGAGGATTTGGAATTGGAGAAGAATCTCAATCCATTGAATTTCCAGTTAAATAAATAAAAAAAGGAAAAAAAAAAAGAAATAGAGAAAGAAAGTCAAGGAGGTGGGTTGGAAGGTAGGGTCTTCACCCAAATTTCAATAATACAAAGCTTGTGTGCATCCCATGACACCAGGGTAACTTTAACAAAGATATAATATAGAAACACCAACGTCTAAAAATGAAAGGAAAATTTCAAAGCAATTCAATGATAGATTAACAAACCACACCTCCACCACCATGAATGAGGTAGGCATCATCATATTTCTAGCGGCCAGGAATTGCACAAATTACCCCTCTCCCCTTCTCCCTTACATGTACAACTCTCTATGCTTCCACCATTAATTTTCTTAAAAGAACAGCACAAGATCAGAAGAAGAACCTAAAAAGATACCACTATGTACTCTCCTCACCCCACCAATGCTCTAACATAGAAGAATGGGAAAGCGAAAGCGAAATTACAACAAAATAATAAACTCGATCTCCGATTCACATGCTTCTAGCCATCATATCTTGGAATCTCCTGTAGGACTCCTGCTTCTCCAATTTGAACTTTTCATGGCAGCTTGCGATGAACAAATCCGCCAGCCGATTGATATCTTTCTCAGTGCCAGTAGAATCCTCATCATCAACTTTCTGTTCTAGCCAGTGAAGGTAGCCTGAAAGCTGTGACTGATCAGTGCTGTGTTCATGCTTCTCATTTGGAACTACTGAGTTCCACGTCGAGTCGTAGTAGAAATGGGAAGCGGAGAATCCATCGAGAACTGGTTCTGACACTGGCAACACATGTGAAGAGCACCAGTTATAGTGTAACCTAAACGAGCCAAGGAATATCTTCCTACTCCTGTTCTTCCTTTTTGTGTTCTTTGGAGTGGAGATGAAGTTTATAGGCTGGTTTTCCTTGAGAATCTCAATGAGAATGGATTTTGCTTTGGATAGAGCTCGAATGACGCGGCCCACGTGTGAGATGATGAGCGTGTGAAGTAGGGTTTTGATTTTCATGGAGCTTAAGGTTGAAGATGGTGATTTCGTGGAGAAAACTTGAAGAGGGTGCAAGGTTCTTAGGCCAGACATATTTTCTCTTGGTTTGGTGGGGTTAATTTCTTGGGCATTGTTCAATGGGATTTATAAAGAGTTTTGATTACTTATTTGCCACTACACTTTAATCATATTTAAAAGAATACCATCCACTTCGTAGACTGTGTAGGTATTTCTCCATTTTTTTTCCTTTTTCTTGGACATGCCGATGATAAGGACTTTTAAATCTTGTAGCTATCTCAAGTTTCTATATTATGTGACCCGCTTACATTTTTTGAAATATAGTGGCACCTTTCTGTTATTGATTAGTACCATCAAGGTCACGTTAATAATATAATTAAAGGATGTTTGATACTCATTTCAAAGGTATTTTTGAAAAAAATAATTTTGTTTTTTGTTTTAAATTAAAAAATTAATATTTTAAAATCATTTTCAAGCAATAATATCAAAAATAATTTTTTAAAAATAAAACAAAATTATTTTAATATATTTCTAAATAAAAAACACTTTAAAAAATAACATCAACTATACTGTCAAATAGTCACTTAGAGTGATAAAGCAAGTGATGCATGACAATACGTGTATGTTTCGTGATATTGCGTTTTAAAATTGTTTTTTTTTGTTTTAAAATTATTTTTGTTTTAAATTAAAAAAATAATATTTTTAAATCATTTTGATGTACTGATATTAAAAATAATTTTTAAAAATATATATTTTTTATTTTAATAGATTTTGGAACGAAAAATACTTTAAAAAACAAGTTCAACAGACTCCCAAACATACCCTAACTACTTCCCTAATTCTTAATTTTTTTTTTATTTTTATGATAACGTAGGTGTTGTATTCCCTAACAAATCTTAATTTGTTTTTGTACAGAAGAGTTCGAGTAGGTTAATTTGGAACCCCCTAAAATCTGGGAAACTTCACCTAAGTTCCACTGAAATTAACCAAGAAATTAGAGATATATTTAATTATACAGCGAGGATGAGGGTAGTTTTCCAGATGATGGAATATGGTATCAATAAAACACTATTTTATGATAAGATGTAAAATACATTATAATTATACCTAATTAAAACCTTATCAATCATCAGATTAAAAACATTAAAACACTTGAAAATTCACCTCATTTACGTATAAAATGACTGCAAGATTTAGTGGAAAGAATAGTAAACCTAATTAACTTAACCTAGCTAGTGAGAATATATATAAAAGTTTCCTGTCCCGACTTTACAGATCATAAATTCAAGCAAACAGTTTCCAGGTACTTGAAAGCCGGGTGAGATTATAGAAATTAGCACCCTATACTCCAAAAGATGGCCCACTAAGTCTATTCGAATGCATAAAAGGGTCTTGAAATGTTCTGAAATGCAAAAATTTGTGAGGAAGAACAAGGCAAGATTGTGTTTTTTCCTGACTGTAGCTGCTGCGAAGAGAATCTCCAGAGCTTACAAATAAAGAAAAGGGAGGGTGGCAAAAGCAACAAAACCCTAGCCCAACTTTAGTCATGTACAAAAGAGATACATTCAATGACATTTAGGAGGATTGGAATACGTTATCTTCCCTTTGATATATTCTGCCCCGGAATCTCTAGCAGCAACAGTGAAAGTCACTTGTAATTTAACATTTCAACTTTCTATGCTCTGAGCAGTTTTGAATTTTTGTCCCATTTTGTTTCTAGTTGAGAGAAATTTCCTAATTCCTAGCCCTTATTACTTCAAAACCTTTATGCTATGGCACCTAATTGTTACCAACTGGAATTATAGAATATTAAGGTGGCTGTATGCCAATTTTTTTCTACTAATATTATTCTATTTAGATATCTATATTTACCCATTTCTTAACCAAAATCCAAGATAATTAGGAAAAAGACTGTTGTATTGGATAATTAGTCAATCTCTTTGTTCTAGTAATCTGATTCATTCTTCCTAGCCAAAATGTCTAGTGGCTTAATATGAAAAATCAAGGTAATTGGTAGCTGGTGTTGCATGTAAACCATGATAGTTGATACATGTAACAAGTCTCATTTGATGTATATGGAGACTCTTAAACGTTTATGTTAGTGATTTGAAGAGAGAGAAAATGCAATGATATTTTAGAAACATAAGATCTCAAAATATATATGCTGAAAATATTAAGAATTAAGAGATTGCGAACCTAAAGTTTAATTTACACATGATATATTTATAACTCACAAGTCTTTTTTTTTTTTTGGAGAGAAGGTGTTGAACTTTAATTTCACCCTTGTGATATTTTGAATTGCATTCCACTAAAAAAAATATTAGATTAATATAAAATATTAAAGAACCCTCGTAGGGTCCTGGAAAAATCCCTTATGGAGTGTTTGGTTTAAGCAAGGTGTTTGAGCTTATTGAAAGTGAAAGATAGGTCGAGACATGCTGTCTTGACCCAAGAATATTAGGCTTGGGCATGGTAGCTCGAGCTCATATGGGTGGTGGGGTGCATGCCTATCCTAAGCATCCGACAAATACGACTCGGGCTACAATGTCGAGCAAATATGCCTTGGTAATAACCAGGCTCGAGTGTGGTAGCCTGAACCTATAAAGTTTTTATTAGGTCTTGTAAGTTATTTTGGACTTTTTAGGGGTTTTTTACACGTTAAATTTTAGTTTATCAATAGCCCCATAAATGTTTGATACACAAAAACTTGTGAAAATATTTGATGTGTCAAGTTTTGTTGAGTTTTCTTTGTGTGAGAAGAAAGGAGAAAACCCCAAGTAATATACTAGAGAACCCATGTGTAGAGACATGCGTCATGGTTGAAAATAAGAATTTTTAAGTATGTATAAGGGGAACCATAATTAAAAAAACTTTTAAGTAGATAAGGTTAACCCATCGAAGGTTAGCCTACATTTAAATTTTTTTCTAAGAGTCTTAAGATAAACCATAAAGCTTGTAAAGATAACCCATCTTATACTTAAAAGGTTTCTATGTGGCTAAATGGATGGGCCCATATCAATTCCTATACTTAGAAATATTTATAAAGGGATGAGAGGATGGATCTATAAAGGGCAGTGCTATTGCACTAGGAAGACTAAGTTCATCCATAGAAGAGTTGTTGTATTGGAGTGTGAGAGGTATGTAACCTCTCTAGGATATCAATAAGTACGAGATAAACTCATTCAAGAGTGGTTAATAGAGCATGAGAAGTATGTGACCTCTGTAGATGACATAAGGTGTAAAATCCCTCAACTTGAGAGTGGTTGTTTTCTGAGAATGAATGGCTTATGGGAGAGAAGTTGTATCTAAAAATGGGAGATATAAGATCATTTCTAAAGATAATATAATGTTTGGGAGTTCCACTGAAGAGTTATGATAATCTAAAACTATATTAGAGAGGTAGAATATCAAAGATCAAGACCTAACAAATTAGTGAGAGGAATTTTGGCATCATTTGGAGAATGTGTTAATCCAAAACTGCTTTGGAGAATAGGAGATCTAATATCAACCCCTAGCAAATTGGTGAGAGCCTTTAGTCATCACTTGAAGAATGAGCTAATCCAAAACTACACTGAAGAATAGCGGATTTGAGATTAACCCCGTGTAAGTTAGTGAAAAGCCTTTAGGTATCACCTGAAAATTATTTCAATCTATGATTGTAATAGAGAAAATAGAGGATTCGAGATCAACTCCTAGATATTTGATGAGAGGTTGTTAAGTATCACATGAAAAAAGTGATATTATAATAGGAAGACCTCATATCCATCTCTTGAAGATTATGAGGGTATTTTCTTAGAAAGACCAAATCAATCATTTTCTTGAAAAGTATCCAGAAATCCCACTTGAGATCTATAAATAATGAATGTATGTTTGGGATATATTATTCTTATTTTAAAAAATAAACTTAAATTCTTGTTAAGGATTATGCATCCTAAGGTGAATTGAGTTATATGTACAATGAAGGTTCTTATAAGGAACATGTCTTCGTGATGACATTAAGGTGTTTGCTTTGACTACCCTAATAACTTTCTGTAAGTGATCTTATGTCAATTTAAGGGAGTTATAAATCATTAAGATACACCAAAATCCCATGGTCTAATCCCTCATGGTTCTTTTTTGATCTTTTATTCTATTAGAATAATGATGTTTTCTTGGAAGGTTCTTCATGTTGGTTATCCTTGTAACAACAAAGAGGCCTATATTATATCGAATTAGCCTCTTTCATTTGTATGTGATTTTCATGACTTTTTTTATCTTGAGCAAAACTTTCTTTGGATGGTAGGTTTCCTTACTCCTTTTATCAACCCTTGTAAGTCTATAGGCTTAAGAAGTTCTTCCATCTTGAGCATCTTTTTATTAGATCTCTTCAACTATGCCCTTATGGATTCACCATCTAACTAAGTAACCCCAAACAAGTCCCATGAGATTCTATTTGGAAAGTATACTCATACTAAAACATGCCACCAACTTAACATAAAGATATATGAACCCTTTTATAAAGCCTGGTTTCAGGTTATACCAAAAACACATAAGCTTTCTAAAAGTTGCAGAGAGTATCTTACATATCACTTAACTATCTTGAATTACCAACTTCATGCTACTACATATATTTTTCACATGTTCTCTCGAGTTAATAAGACTATCATAGTTCCAAGGTTTTTTTTATACAGATTTAATCATGAGGGATTAAAGTATTCAAAACATGCCTAGACAAGGAGGAGTTTCATACTACATAGGGATGATAAACATCTTCTTGGAAATGCTCAAAGGTTGGACACATTTAATCCTTTGTCTACTCGGTTTTGGGGAGCTTAAGTATTCTAATGTGGAAAATTAGGATTGATAACTATTATCCATCTCATAGTGGTTGGATGGATCACGTCTAAAATAAATATTTATTAGGATATCTTCATGTCAATGAGAGTGATCTATAGTGGGACTAGTGTATTGTCGTGGTGGAAAAAATTTCAAGCTATTTTGTCTAGTATCTTTCAGATAATACAATTATCTCCCAGTAAAAGGGGTTATATATGGATGAGAAGTTAAGATTGAGGAGAAATGTCATGGGTTGACAAGGTTTTATTTTGTCCCTAAGATGCCCAAATGGCTCGGGAAAGAGGTTGCACTTGATCTATGAGTTATCATTAATTAATGAAATAAACATACTAACAACTATAGAGAGATTCATGAAACGTCTTATCCTAGTGGTTTCTTGAATTTTTGATATTAATAGTGATTAAGGATGTTAAAAACCAAAGACAAATTATTTATGGTTTTTTTATCTTTTCTCTTAAACAATGCCAAATGATGATATCCTAAAATGAAATATGCTTATGAATAAGGATAAAGTATTGGATAATTGGTTAATCTCTTAATTTAACTAATTTTGATTCATTCTTCCTAACCAAGGTGTTTGACAACTTGATATAGGTCTGATAGCTAATGGTGCTAAATTAGCCAAGATGATTGATATTTCATACGTGTAAAAAGTTTCATTTGATGGATGTTGTGACTCTCAAATGCTTAAGTTAGCAATTTTATAAACAGAGAAAATTCAATACTATTGTAGAGAGATATACTTTATATATATAGTGAAAATGTTAAGAGTGAGTAAGGCTTAGTCTCTATATTTTAGTTTCTCCATCACTATTTGTTATCAATTTCTGACTTATTACAAAGATTTCATATTAGCAATTCAATTCATATTCCATATAATCCAAATCTAATTCACTAACTCACCATTTAGCTGCATAAAATTATTTATTCAGATATTCTTATTCTTATCACCCTAAAAATTCATTACCATTTTGATAAATTTACTTAATCCATTTGAAATTATCTTACACACACAAACAACCACACAAACAACCTTTTTTGCCCAAATAAATTACCTTTTAGGAACATTGAGGGAGCATTTCAAATAACCATCCCTTTCACCATACTTTAATTAAACTCAAACTTTCCCAATGCACAAATTAACAATCTATAGCAAAACAAAACTAAAGTGTTTATATATCATCATTAGTATATCAATTTAACACCATAAGATTAAATTTTTCCAATTCCCTCAATTTTTCTACCATGGCCAACCCCAACATCCATACCTACTCATGGGTTTTTGTCAATTTGTTTCTTCCAATTACACTACATATAACATGCATTTCATTTCTTCTTAACCATTTTACAACTTACACCATGTATCCCTATTCAACTTGTTTAGACGACGGTACAAGTCTCTAGTCATCAAAATGAGCTTTGTATGATAACCAATTCAAATTTCTCCATCCCTTCTCCTTCTTGCTCACTCTGCATGATTTCTCCCTCCAACTCCTTATTCTCTCCCTTGATCTCTTTTTATTTTTTATGTTTAAACTCTTATCCTTTCATCCTTTATGCCTAAAAACATTGTTCTCCCAGGTTTTCCAATTAAGACTCAAGAACAGATAAATAACTTAACCTTTCTAATTTTTCAATTAAACCAATCAGTTATAAAAGAGGAAGAATTTAATTTTTCCATTTGTTCCACTTATTTATGAAATTGTCATTAATAAGTCTATATAATGTTTTTCATCCATCTACTGCCAATATTATATAGTTTTATCAAATATAGTATGAAATTTCAAACCAAGCTAGAAAAATGTTTTGGAAGACTACTCATAAATTTTTTACCTAATCTAATGATTAGATTGAGAGTTATGACTAATAGCATAAAATTGGTTAGTTTGTGATTTTTCATTAGAAATCCAAATGTTCTTTTTCAATCTTTGCATAAATGACCAATTATTTGACTGAATCCTTTGGATCGTTTTCTTCTCCCAAGTATAATTATTTATCCTTTTTACTAACTATTTCATTTTAAGATTTTCTACTAGTTCATTATAATGTTATCTATTTTTATTCAGGTTTACATCAACACTCTTACAAGAAATTCTTTCTTAACTTTAATTCTTAATTTCATTATAATTCCTCAGAATTATTTATCATTCTCAAAACATATTTCTTTTAATTTTCCTAAATGTTTTATCCATAAAAACTCATTGCTAATTGTTGTGATGTCATGATCACACAAATTAATTACCTTAGCTTAAACAAATAAGATAATAAATAGGGAAAATAAAATTGTTTATGTGAGACTAACATCAAGCATAATAGCTATATGACGCTATTTATATTTTTATGAGATATTACATAGTATTTGATTACTATCTTAGGATATAAGAGATGAAGACAAAAATATTTTGGTTAAGAGATAAAGATGGGGAGATAAATCTCTTTGTGACAATTTTGGAGTTAAAGAGATATCCCTTTTATCCCAAAACATTAACCAAATACTATCTTAGAGTTCAATATAATATCTTAAAGCTAATTTTATACATATTGTCTATATTAGATGAATATATGAGGGCATATCTTCAGAGATTCAATGAGGAAATGCTAAGTATAAAAGATCTAATTAAACTTTTCACCACAAAATCCATAATCAATGGGGTTTATAATTATTTTTTATAGGAGAGGTTATACACGGTCCCTAATAAAAATGTCATTAGCATCAAACATTTAATGAAAAATCACATTATTGTGGATGAAATTAGCATGGACAATAAGGTCAACTATATTTCCACATATAAGAAGATCACTAAGAGGAACATCCATGATCATCTTACAATCCTTGAGCTTATGACCACACCTCTCACATTGGCACGTGTTCATGTGTTAACTTCCATAAAAGGAATAAACTTCTTGAACTACCCACCTTCAATGAAAAATGATTGAAATACAAAGAACCCCACTAATTTTTATCTATTTCACCATGATTATGGATATGACATTGAAAAATTTCATGCACTTATGTTAGAAAATACGAAGATTGATTTCAAAAGGATACTTTCAAGAATTTATGAAGAAGGAGATACAATAAGAACAAATAGGAAATCATTCTTCTAATGTATTACTCCAGATAAGATAAATCTTACAAATTATTTCTCTATAATTTCTTGAACACACACACACACACACACACACACACACACACACACACACACACACACACACACAAAATTAATCTCCATGTCTCCAAACTCAAATGGTCTATGTGAATTTTCTATAGAGAAGTCTCGATTAATTTCCATTATGTCGCTAAGTTCCTATGACCAATTTTTCTCTAGTCCCCAAGACCACTTGTCTCCAAGTGTCATTCTTATTTCCAGGTGTCATTGACCACTTTCTCCAAGTTCCTATTACCACTTGTTTTCAGGTATCGGTCACCAACTTTCTCCAACACCTTGTGACTACTATCTCTAAAATATTATGGATCTTTCTCCATAAACATTGGTAAGATCTCTCATGGATTCAAAAAACAGGAAAAATATTTAAAGGCATACCCATAAGGTAATGTGAATATGTTTTTATAATGAATGCATGCAAACACATATTATATGTATTCCCCCCCCCCCCCCCCCCCCCCCCCCTCTCTAACTCTTTAAAGTGTTTTAAACATGCATGTTCACAATACTTCGAGGGGGTAAATGATAATACAATAAAAAAAGAAGGATGAATAATAATATGCATAAATAATATAATATTTCTAGATATTCTCCAAGTTATTTATTATTAGGTTTTGAGAGAGATAGGAGAAGGATTCATCTGAAGAATACTATGCAGAGAACATTCTTAATGAAACCCAGAACACATCTTCTTTCGACACATAAAAATACCATTTTTATCTTCATGGACCTTTACTTGATTGTCACTTAATAAAACAAAAAATAAATATAACTTAAGTATCAAAGTGTCCTTGAAAAACTTGTTCAAATCTCCTCAACCAAAAAGATTCACCTTCCTTTAAACACTCCAACTTTCCTCTGCACGTTCAGTTTGCAGGCTTCTGGCATCAGCATGAGAGTCATGGAATTTGAAAGCTGCACGCATATGATGATGGTTAAGTTTTTATCTGCCTGCTACACGGTCAAGGATGGCCCAGCACTGCCGATCATGGCCTTGAGCTCTTTAACTTTCACGTATTCCTTTTTCTTTTTGCAAAGTTGGTGAGTTGTTTTATGAATAAGCTGTGACCAAGCCTCACGGGACCTTAAACTTATTTGTTAAACCCCAACTTCTCCCGCATAGAAAAGTGAAAATTGTATAGAGATGATATGATTAGTTGCACCAGTAATTAACTTTTAATCAACCATAAAAATAGATGTAAAAAGTTTATTTTGAACAAAACCTTTGATGATGGCAGTGAAAGCTTAGGAGTAAGGACGAAACCTTTGATGATCTAATCCAAATCGCAAGTTGTTTGCCGGTATGGATTTGATGGTTTTTTCATTCATAAAAGTGGGATTGCGAAGAATATTTCATTGCATCAGCATATATGAACTATTCCTACATATATTTGATGCATCGACACAGAATTTGATTGGTTTTTACAAAACAAAATCAGCATATAATTGAATTTGATTATTGCGAGAAAGAATATTTAAGAAAAAACAGTTCTCTTCTCCATCGTCGTAGATGATGGTTGAAAGTGTGGTTGTTGTTGTTTTTCAAAATAGTTTTTACGTAGAAATATATTAAAGTAATATTTTTTATTTTTTAAAATTATTTTTAATATAAGTACATCAAAACAATCTAAAAATGCTAATTCTCTTTTCATGTAGAGCAAAAAAAAAAAAAAAAAAATTCAATTTTGTAAAACTCACTGTTTGAGGGCTTCCCAAATACGCTTTTAGTGCCATTTGCAATTTCCTGCAAATTGGCACCCGAACAATCCCTTTGCTGTATGGTTCCTTTCCTAGATAAAATTTGGCACGTGCTTGGAATGTTTTTATCTCCTCTCAATTATATATATAAAAATATAAATTAAGAGGGAGAATATAGAGTTCTTTCTCCATGAAGCATGGAAATTCTACCGTTGAAACAACAATCACTGTTATTCATCTCTATCTTGATTAGTTTTCAGTGGGCATAATTTGAGGTCTTTGTCTTAAGTATACACCAAGGGATGATACTAGCTGGGCACAATCTTAATATTAGCATGAGAAAAAAATAAAGAATAAATCCTTTTTTATTATTATTTTTTTAACATTTTAATTATCTGGAATATATATATATATATATATATATATATATATATATATATATATATATATATATATGCATTATTTTCTTATTTTTACACTCTTAAGTCTGCATTACTTGATAACAATTAAAATCACTGAAGAGAGAGAGGAGAAGCATGCTAGATAATAGTGAATGGCATGAATTTTAAGTGGTAATCGCACAAAAATATTTTCTTTTATGTGGGAATATATATTTTCTTTAATGAAACTCCACTTTTTCACTCAGGATTGAGGAAATGTTTGGAGTGGTTACTGCTTTTAATTGTTTGGGTACAAATTGAATCACAGGTAAAAAAATAAAAAAATTGTCGTTCAATTAGAAAAAAAATTTATTCAGAAATATATATATATTTTTGACATCAACAGAAAATGATCTAAAAATACTAAAATATATAATTTAATATAAAAAATAATTTTTTTTTTCAGTTTTTTCAAAATCACTTTTGAAATGTAATAATATTTTTTTAAAAAAATTATTTTTTAAGTGTTTCATATTTTTTTAATATGATAAAATCAAAAATATTTTTTTTAAAATAAATTAATGTATTTCTAAACTAAAATATTTTGAATAGTATCTTGGTTATTTTTTACTACATAAATTGGTGAGTTGTGCACTCTGTTCTCCCTTGAAGACAATAATCAAACAATGAATATTCATTGCTTTACTGCTATAAAAACTTAGTACATAATTGACCTCCTTTATCCTTTAGAAGATACGAGTGAACTTCCCTGCGCGGTGCGCTGAGTTTTTTTATGTAGAAAACTGATTGATTTTATATGTATTGTAATTGATTATTTTAATATTTAAGTACTAAATTTGTGATTAAAAATATCTGCTAGAAATGGGATTTCCCCCCGCTTAAAAGTGATTGGATGGTGTTACTGCCAAAAACTCTTTTGATAATTATTTAATCGGTAGATTATACAAGTAAAAGTGAAAAAACTCTATTAAAATGATTGACGTGCCCCGTGTAACATACAAATTGATTGTTGTGTATATTTTATTTGTTTCATTATAAATTTCATTAGCAAATAGTTAAATTACAATCGTTGAATTTTAGCACATATAGTAATTTGTTTTACGCAACAAACAATGTGATTGGTAGTTTTGTTTTAACTACCTTGGTAATATTTTACTTGGTAGATAGTAAAATCACAATTGATAAAATTGACCAAAGATATATTATGTGTTGCGTGTAACATAGTAATGGTTTGTTGGTAATGTTTGAACTACTTGATGAATAATTTATTTGATAGATAACAAAAATGCACCTGTTAAAATTTATATAAAAAAAAATCATATTTTTTCTTTACATTAAAAGTATTCTAGAGAAATGAGATTAAATTAATGTGAGATTTCTAAAGAAAAGTCAGTTTATTTTTTTATATACATTTCAAACGTTAACATCAAAACAGTATCATAATATATCATTATTATTATCATTCTAAATGTCCTATCTATAGTAAAATAAATACATATAAAAACCACATAATTTTCAATTTTTTAAGTAGATCATTTAACTCATATGGATAGCATTTTTTTTTTTTTAAAAAAAAAAACAAGACCATTAACAATTTTGTTATATATTCAAAAATTTAGTGTTGGCAGTGGCGAAACATCGCACAATTTTTATTTTATTGTTGTAGACAGTTTGACATATTTTCTCAACTTGTCTTGTCAATGCGTGGTTTCATAGTTTTTTCATGTCATATGAGAGCTGAAATATCATAAATTTAAAAAAGACGCATAAGTTATTTTTAAAAAAAATAACATTGACCAAAGAATTTATATTACAATTGTTATAGCTGTCATTATAAATATTATATTCATAATTAATATTTTAATCATTATTGGTCATACTATCGATGATACCATAACTATTGTTTAGAAAATTATTTTTTTTTGTTTATAAGATTTATTTGTCATATTACTATATTAAAAGTATTTTAGAACACTTATCATTAATTATTATTTTATTTTAAGAGAATAAATAGGTCATATATATATATATATTAGGATGTTAATATTAAACAAATATAAAAATATATACTTAGCCTCATGTATTTATAAGAAAAATAATTAACAAACAATCATTATTATTATTTTAAATGTCTCACCTATAATAATTAGGAATCTTGACAATGAAAAATATTAGCAAAAAAGCAATTACCAAAACAAATGAAAAAAAATGATTACATTTTAAAATAATAATATGTAAAGGGGCTTTAGTGAACATTGAAATTAAATAATTTAAAACAAAATCAGAAATCAAAATAATAGGGACCGAAATGAAACTGAAATCCATAATTAATTTGCATAGAAGGATAAAATTGAAATAAATCAAACTTTGATACCAAAAATATTAAGGATTTATAATAAATTTGCATGGAAGGATGAAATTGAAATCAATCAAAACTTTGATACCACATATATTAAGGATTCCAAACCAATCCGTAAAAACTAAAAGAATGAGGACCTAATTGAAACTACAATATATAATCAATTTAAATTGAAGGATGAAATTTAAACAAATCAAAACCTATATAATAGGAATAAGGGCCATAAAAACAAATTCAAACGTTCAGGGACTGAAATGAAATTTAACAAAAAACAGCTGCGCTAATGTCATCTTGCGTAGGCAGGAGAGGGATTAGAGGGGGGGGGGGGGTTCAAACTACCATTGAAACATCTCCAGACACCGCATAGTCACACGCGCCGCATGAGGTGAAAGAGAACATGTCAAAGGAATTTACCGTTCTACCTTTTTTTTCCTATGCAACTTGGTAAACCTTATGGCTACAAAATTAGTCACGGGCTTTAAGTGTTAGGGATTCATAATGTCTAATCAAAATCACTTTATATTCAACATTTTTTTTTACCCGTATGACAACCCTCTCAAGTCTACACCCAATGTCTTTCCATGCTCATTTTTTTTATTTAGGCACCATGTGCTCTTATGGTGCAAAAACACTTTTCAAAAAATATGAATTTTTATTGTTTTTAAATTGTTTTGTTATGCTGATATAAAATATATATTATTTCAATGTATTTTCAAGTATAAAATATTTTGAAAAACAACTATTATTACACTATCAAATGAGAGTTATTAGTCATTACAATATCAATATGAAGAAGATTTGTTTCGCCGGTGTTATAAACCTCAACACTATATTTGAACTTTCCAACCTCATCATAATGCATCTTAAAAAGTTAAATTATATGAGTATCAAACCATGTTAATATTCCGTACAAGTTAGATACAAAAAAAAGTGGTGGATTGGAGGGAGGAAAAGAATTGTCCCAGCATGCGGTGCCTACATGCACAAAGATCCAGAAAAAAAAGTGTTTCTACTTTTGATACCTTTGCACTTCTCTCTGATTGGGACATGGAACAAGGTTCTCAACTCTCAACTTGCTTGTGTATGAATGATGGAGATTTCTCTTTAATGCAAAATTAAGCCCTTTTTTTAAACCATATACTAGGTTTCAAATGATAAGAGATTGGGATTGGAAGATTTTTTTTTGTTATTTCAGGTTCCAGTCCTATGGTTGCTAATAAAATAGTCACTGGAAATTTATATGATTATTAATTTTAATGCCCATAATATTAATTAAGATACATGTAAACTAGTCAATATGCTCCCGGTTAATAAAAAAAAATATTAAGCCTTTTTTTTTTTAATGTAAAAGCTATACATATGGTTCATGAACAAGACAGATTTTGTGCTTTTTCTTTTGAATATTGAACGCATATCGTGATGATTCGACTATTTCTCCTCATAATAAACGACAAAGAACAAATGTTCAAGAAGTTGAGAGAGAATATTATTTAATCATCAAGACTTAATCTCTTTCTAATTAGATTTTAATTATGAAAATTTTGAGTTATTTTCTTAAGCTGAACAGTGTGGAAATATCAATTCACAGTTGAGTGCACAGGGCCATGGAGGTAAGAGATACAATTTCTTGTAAGGGAAGGAAATCTTTCATTTTTAGACCTATGTCAATATATCACAAAAGATTACTCTTATGCATGCAATTGGTGTAGCTAATGTAAAGTTTAAAAGTATTTTTGATTTAAAAATATATTTACTTTTAAAAACATATTAAAACTATACAAAAATATAAAAGAAATTTAAAAAAAAAAACAATTTTGCCAAATGATATTTGTGACACGCAGACATTGAACTCTTCCTTTATACTTGGTTCCTTGAGCACGATCTAGAATCTGACCGTTACAATTCCACTGTACGTTGAGAATGATAAACACTACATATTGCTATAATACAGCAACTTTGCTGGTGATTTCAGATTCCCACTGTGCAAGATGCATTCATGCAGGGAATGGAGGAGAGAAAACAAGGCATCCTTTTTTTTTTTTCTTTAATGTTTTTCTCGCATACCTAAATCTTGTGTGGTGGCTATAGTGTTTTCAGAAGTATCTATAATAGGAATAATTTCAAGATTTGTTTCTGTGAATTTATGCCAGGATCACATTAAATTATTAAGCCAAAGTCACAGATGCCCACAACCATCTTCAATATTCTTCATGAACCTAATTTCTGACTGTTAAGAAACCATCTCACCTAAGAATTTAAAGGGTGTGTTAGAACTTTATTTTTTAAAATGGCATCAGGACCTTGTTGATCCAGCGATCATGAATTTCAATCTTATCATCCCCATTTTATTTGATAAAAATCAAGTACAAGCTAGTGTGGGTTTGTGCAAGTTTTAAACCCAAAAAACTTTCACCTGAAAGGTGTGTTAAAGTATAATATAAATCATATTTTGATACCTCACTTAAAAATTTAAGCTGTTAGATGAGTTGGTTTCTTAACACTGATGATAAAATACTAACACTAGGGTAGGGAAGTTCTAATGGGACAAAACCCAGAAAAATAAAATAAATAACATTAATAATATATAATTGAAACTTCTTTTACTCTCATTATTTTTATAAAAAACAAAATCCTGAACTTTTAGTTTCTTGATTGAGACATGATATTCTTTTCCTAACCATTTTTCATCTCGTATATATGAAGACAAATTTGTATCAACTTGTTGTTTAATGTTAAGAGTATTGCCTCTTTTCTTTTCTCCCTCTCTCTTTTTATATTTATCTTGTGCTTTGCTTATGTCAAAATTCGTTGTTCGTCCCTATCCATTTTAGGAATAATTAAAAAGGGATGCATAGTACTTTGAATATATATATTTATATATTCATATCTTATGCCAGAAGTTTTTTAGAATATTAGAAGAGAATTTTCTTAAAAGAAAAATTGCCATACAATATTTGAATTCAAATTTACAGTGGATCATACCACTTAACTGCATCTTTCTTTTCCAAGAATGATCGTGTAATTTGCGTTCTAGTCTTTATATAATTCAAAACAGTACGAGATTTGATACACTTTGTGATGCTTGCAAAGAAACCTCAGCATAAACTCTCTGCTCTTTCTTGTTAGCACAATATTAGGATTGCAGTTCTGTTCATTTGTGAATGAACACTCGAAATATCGACAGCGAAGAACGAGTTCATCGGAACGATGGAGTAATGATTGGTGACTTCGTGAATCTATCGTCAGAATATTTCGGAAACCAACAGATTCGAAACATGACACCTCGTTTGCCACCCGCAGTCATGGAGGCAGGATGCCAACAGCAGAATTTTATCCCTGAAAGATCATCTAACAGCATAATGAGCCGGTTTGAATCTCCGGCTTCAGCATTTTACGCGACGGAACGATGCATGCGATTTCCGCAGTATGATTTTCAAGTTGGTAGTTCTTTCTGCTCTCAATATTCCAAGTCCTACGATTCACATCCATCTTCTGGTCCAAACTATTCTATTGACATAGGAGAGCAATCTGATCACAGCTTTGGATTGAACAGCACTTTGGAATCGGTTTCAAAACCCCATTTCTCTTACTTTAATTCTCTTGACAAGTCTGATAAAGGTCTAGGCAGCTCTTCAGGGAACAAGCTTCCTTCACAACAACACAATAAGTTCTTAGACAGCCATGGTGTCTCTCTAGGGAATCGCTTTTCAGTTCCTTTCCAAGGAAATCAGGATCGTCAAGTACGTATTCTCCATTCTATTTAGTTTCGCTGGTTTTAGCCTCTAACAGATATACATGTCTTACGTAGATGATTCATTTTGATCATGGTTTGTTGTTTCTGTACAGGTTCGTTGTAGTCCATACAACTCTCCATTTGCAGGGCCGAGCTTCAATTCTCGAGAAGGAAAGCAGTCTCCAGGATTTTCCTTGGGAGGTGGTCCTACATCTTCTGGAAAAGATCTGCCAAGTAAAACACGGATAAGATGGACCCAAGATCTCCATGAGAAGTTTGTTGAGTGCGTAAATCGCCTTGGAGGCGCTGATAGTAAGTAACTTCAGTGTTAGCTTCTTATCCATTTGAGGAGGAGAAATTGTTCATCTTCTTACAACTGTTCTTGTTGATTTGTCAATTACAGAGGCAACACCTAAAGCAATACTAAAGTTGATGGATTCAGATGGTTTGACTATCTTTCATGTGAAAAGTCATTTGCAGGTATTGTTGCTCAGCCAGAAAGTTTGGATTTTGTATTTTAAATGGGATTTTCTTCCGAAGATCTGTTGTTTTTTTCTTTTCTCTTTTTTCTTGCAGAAATATAGGATTGCAAAGTACATGCCAGACCCTTCAGAAGGTAAACCCTAGTAATTATCTCCTATAATATATGATTTAATTCCCCAAGTCCTTATCTGCCTGAACTTGATCTCATAGTTTCTATGAGAACAAAAATAATTTATCATGAACTGATTGTGTTGGGTTTGAATATGAATACATGCAAAGAGATCTTCATGGAACCTCTGATGTTTTAATTCAGAACATCCCTGTCAAATAGTATGAACAAGTAACACTACCTTTCAAAACACATAAAGACAGCAGAGAAGTCTTTAGCCTTCGATCCCTGTCAATCTCTCGCAGCGAGGAGTAAAGTCCTCTGCTTTTTTGCAAAAGCTATTACATCTATCATGTCAGTAGGTCAAGAAACCATCACACCTAAAAACTCAAGCTATTAGGTGAGGTTCAGAGATATAATTTATATTATTCTCTAACACGCCCCTCAAGTGAAAGCTCTTTATGCTTGAAACTTCCATACAGACCCACACTACCTTGTACTTAATTTTTATCAAATAGAATAAGGGTGATAAGATCCGAACTCGTGACCGTTAAGTCAACAAGATTCTAATACCATGTCAGGGAATCATCTCACTTAAAACTCAAGCTGTTAGGTGAGATCTCAAAATATAATTTATATTATTCTCTACCATTTTTTTCTATATACACAGTAATCATGATGATGTTATCGGTATGAAATAATTTTCTAATTTGGTTTTTGGAAGTGTTGGCTTGTACATGCTAAGAGTCCAGCTAGCTTGTAAAATCCACACAACAGCAGGGATTATTCCAAACAAACTACTTTTACTATGCTTTCTTTAACTGTGCTTAAAATTCTGATTCAAATACCAATTCTATGGCAGGAAAGGCTGAGAAAAGAACTAGCATAAATGATGTATCACAGCTCGATATCAAAACGTAATTCTCATAATGCGTCCTTCTTCCTTGGTTATTATTCTATTGGCATCCCGAAAAGCATTCAACCCAGATAAATTTATGAAAATTGAAATTGATTTTCTTGTTTTCTTTTCTGTTTCTTCTATATATATTATCATGTGTGCTAATCCTCTCAGACAATCACTTAATCTTATAATAACTATTTTTTAACCTCATCTTGCAGTGGCTTTCAAATCAGAGAGGCACTGCAACTGCAATTAGATGTCCAGAGGCGTCTGCATGAGCAGCTGGAGGTACATCCACAAGATCTTTCACCGATGCTAACTGTTATCTCATTTTTGTCAATATGGGTCTTTTCTTTTTACATGCTAGAAAAAAAAAAAAACAACCTCCAAGGGCAGAGCTGCAAACAAAACAAGAAAAAAAAGAATGAAAGTTAATATAAATCATATTATGGGGTCTCACCTAGTAGCTTAACTTTTTAGGTGAGATGATTTCTTGACATGGTATCAGAGCCTTGTTGACTCAGCGATCTGATTTCGAATCTCATCACCTTATTCTATTCGATAAAAATCAAGCACAAAGTGACGTGAGTCTATACAAGTTTCAAACCCAAAGAACTTTAACTTGAAAGAATATGTTAAAGAATAATATAAATCATATCGAGCCCCGTCCTATTCTGTAACAAAAACTATATACTAACCCCCCCTGAGAAGCACCGGCCCCGCGTCATTTGGATATTCAAGACCGAGATGATCAGAACTTTTGAATGACAGAGCCTTCAAATTTTACGTACAAATTATTACTTATTTTCCTGGTTGCAATTTTTTTGTAACAGATTCAAAGAAATCTACAACTACGTATTGAAGAGCAAGGCAAGCAGCTTAAGATGATGTTTGATCAGCAACAGAAAACAACAAACAGTCTCCTGAATAATCAGAATTTGGACATTACTTCTCCTGAAGAGCCCACATTTAGCCTTGAAGATATTGATGTTTCCATTTTAGAAGGCTCTGATAACAATACCCATTTCCCATCCAAGATAAGTTAGATCTTCAAAGCTCACAGGACTGGTTTTCATGTACGAGTACTAATGGGTTCTTGGAGAAGTGATTTTCTAGTCCCCATTAGTACTACAGAATTGAGGATGATCTTTGCTTCTTCCTAAAGAAAGTAAGAGCATCTCAATGTACCTATATAGGAAGAGTAAATACATACGAATTCGATGTGTGTTCTCATGCATAGTACCCTTTTGAACTTGGAGGCTGGGATTCTTTGCAAAACAGAAAGTCGTGTGGTTCTTGTAGGGTTCAACTCTTTTGAGTTCTGCTTGTTTGATATTATAGTATTTGTTGTTTTTCAAAGTGATTTTTATTTGGAAATACATTGGAATAATATTTTTTTATTTTTTAAAATTTATGTTTAATATCAGAACATCAAAATAATTTGAAAACATCAAAAAGCTTTTTTAAAAAACAATTTTTTTTTCTTTTCAAAAGTGATTATGAAATGCAAAAAACAAACAGGATATTAAAACCGTAATCTATGTACTTCAAGTTCATCCTAATAAAAATGTACCAAAGTTTTTATGCATGTATCTTAGTTAGAAACACTATGATGCGAACCCCGTAATTATGTAACTCACAATCAAGACTGTGATCTGATCCTGGAAAGACGAAATAGGTCTGATAGGAGTGTGGCACAATGGCAACCTACCCCAAGACACCAACACCATTGGAATGAGTAAAATGACACAAACATGAAGAACGAGAAGATGAATGCAAACACTGAAAAACTTTAAGGAACACTAAAAAAACAAAAATAACAGAAGGATATGACCTTTTTTCAGAGTCTAGATTTGATACAAACTGATGTGAACCTTCTATGACCACGTGATCACGAGGTTCACATCACACTAGCCTTTTAGCTTTGCATGTTGCACCCCATTAGAAGTCGACCAAAAATAGAAATACATGTCTTTCCATTTTCATTTTGTTATCAGCATAACATTTGTTTAAATGGAAGACACAATTGACCATTTTTTTTGTAACGTACTTACAAAATGATAAGATATTTACTGATATGGAAGTGTCATGCTTTATACAATTTTTCATAAGATCCAGCACATCTGACTGCATATATGCTACTATCTCTGAACCTTCACTAAAGAGGGTGAGACTATTTATGATAAGGTTATGATGTAAAAACTAGAAAAGATAGAATTCCCACACCCTTTGGAATCCACCAAACATCACTGCCATTCATCACTCTTTGAATGAACCAAAGAAATAGATAAATGAAAGCAAAGAGTATGACATAAACTACTATCAAGTTGATTTAATCATTCATATTTGAAAGTGTTTTGAATGTTTTATTGATCAAGTGAATAAAGTTGACAAAGAGATGATTTAAACAACAGCTGTATACTATTGTTTTATTGAATGAAATGAAGGATTCAATTGTTCATTGTTCATAGCAATCCTTACAAATATATAGAAACTAAACAAACTGATTCGCTAACTTTTGGCAATATAATGTGCCAGGATTAGTTAACAAACTAACAACCTAACAAACTCCTAGAGACTAGACCAATTCTTTACTGAAGCAGAAAAAACATAACAGTAACACATGATTTTTGACAGCAACTTAAAACAAACTTCAACACTTCTCCTTGCTTTAAGGGCTGCTAACTCCTATCTTTCATATTAGAAACTCAAATCGTTTTACTGGAAGTAGTTTCATAAATAGATTTATCAATTGATCTTCAGACTTGCAATATATCAGTTTAACATCACCATTTTTCTACACTTCATGCAAAAAATAAAGTCTAATATTGAAGTGTTTAGTTTTTCTATGAAACACTGGATTGTGAGAGATTGTTATGGTTGTTTAATTGTCAACTGATATTTCTGTATCTTCTTCTTCTTCTTCCATATACAAATCACGTAGTATTTTTTGAAGCCATGGTGCTTGATTTATTTTTGTTATGGCTGCAATGAATTCTACCTCTATAGTAGATTATGCTCCAATATCCTGCTTATTGGAAGACCATGAAAAAATTGTTGTTTCTAGATTTAAACAAAATTCATAAGTGCTCTTCATATCATCAATGAATCCATCTCAATCACTGTCAAAGAAACCATATAATCTTAACTTTTGAAACTTTGTAAACTTAACGCCAAAACTGCATGTTCCTTTGATATATCTTAGAATTTGTTTGGTTTCTCTCATATGAAATTTGCTTGGACAATGCATGAAACATGATAGAAGACTTGTTACATAAAGTGTATTAGGACAAGTGCAACGGGAGTAGCCATCAGAGCAGGCAAAGGCATAATTTAAAAAAATTGGCTTTTTTTGTTAAATTTGTGTCTCCAATGGGGAGAGCTAAATGGAGAGCCAAAATGGCTACTCTATCCTTGGGAGGCATTCCTACAGATTTCAATTGCAGAGGCAAAAAAAATCCTATCGTTGTAATGTTACCGTTGCATTGTCTAAATTGAAACACGCAGCAACACAATGAATTCACAATTGAAACAAAAGAAAAAACACAGTATATTTTCCAACCAATCTGAACAAGAAAAAACACATAAAATTAGCATAAAAAATACTGAGTAAAAACAAACCCATTGCCCACCGCACCAGTTGTTCCTCCCATTACAAGCTCCCGCATCGCCATCTTCTTCCTCTTTTATTGTGATTTTAAAGAAAAAATACTTAGTAATTGAAGGAAGATAGAGTGGAGTAATGGAAGGAAGGACGAGGAGTATTTTTGGATGAACGAACGGACAGACAGATTGGTTTTTGAGAAAAAATGATGTGGGTGAGGGATTTTGGCTGGCTGGCGGCGCAAATTAGAGGGAGGGAAAAGGAAGATAAGGTTAGGGTTTTTTAGAGTGATAAATGAAGGGGAATGGGGTGGGGGTGGGTTTTATATTAATTATAATAATTATTATCATTATTATTATTAATAATTATAATAATAATAATTAGCATAAAAAATAAAGGTATTAATTTGTAATTAATTTGATTGAATTATTTGTAATGGAATGTATTTTAATTAATTATGTTTGAACTAATGTATTTTAATGTATTCATTTTGATTTTTTAAGTTTTTCTAACATTCAAAGACAATAAGTAACATCAATTAATTTCAATTACATGTTTCAAATTTACAGTTAGATTTAAGAACTGTGTAAATTTAGTTTGTAGAATTGTTGTGGAGGTAATTAATAATAATATTTAGGAAAAAAAGGGTAATTAATAATAATATTTAGTAAAAAAATAATTATGCGAAATTGAAAAATTATGAATTTTTTGATCAATTAGCTTAATTAACACAATGTATTTTTTATGCAGATGGACTCAAATTTGCCAGATTCATTCACTGACTTTCTTATAAGGGAGTCTGAACAGATTGTTTCTCAACAAAATGATCATAATGTTCATACAACTCAAATTTCAAATATTCTGAATCTTTTAATTATAATTAAATTCATTTTTTTATTTTTTTATTTAAAAAAAACTAATTGTTGGTGGGTTTCTCAAAAACAATTTTTTAATTATATAACTTACTCATATTAATTGTATAATGAATTGAATAATTAAACTATATACAAAATAATTGAATTTTATTTAAAATAAGATTAAAAAAATGGCTATTCAAAATGGCTCTCCAAAATGGCTCTTAGATCAAGTCCAATGGTAGGAGGCATTTTTAAGAGGCAAATGATAGAAATGGCTCTTTGAATAGTGTATAAATGGCTCTTGAGGTAATGTGGTCTCCAATGGTAAGAGCCATTTTTAAGAGCAATTTTTTTTAAATTTATTTTAAATAAAATTCAATTATTTTGTATATAGTATAATTATACAATTCATTATACAATTAATATGAGTAAGTTTTTTTACTAAATATTATTAAAACATTACGCTTTTTTTCCTACATATATTATTAATTACCTCCACAACAGTTCTAAAAGCTACATTTACACGGTTCTTAAATTTAACTGTAAATTTAATACATGTAATTAATCTAATTGATCAAACAAATCATAAATTTTCAATTTCACATAATTATTTTTTTACTAAATATTATTAAAACATTACGTTTTTTTCCTAAATATATTATTAATTACCCTTTAATTTTTTTTTCTAAATAATATTACACCCACCCACCCACACAAAAACACAAAACCCTACTTCATTTTTCATTCTTCAACTTGCGCCGCCCCCTCTCACTCTCAACCCACTCTCATTTTTCACGCAATATCACTCTCACCCTCTGCTCTCACTCTCACTCTCACCCTCTGCTCTCACTCTCACTCTCACGCCGACGACCTCACTCCTCACCTCGCTCCTCTCACGCCGACGATCTCACTCTCCTCTCACGGTGCAAACTGAAATTTGGAGTTTGATGTGTGTTTTTGGAGTTGATTCAATTCGTAGTGTTGTGTTTTAATGTTGAGATTCAACGGTTAAAATGCCAACGGTCACATTTTTGGTTTTGCCTCCCCAGCCAAAACCTGTGGGGATGGCTGCCGAAAATGGAAGAGGCATTTTGCCTCTTCATTTGGCTCTCCCCGTTGGAGTGACAAATTGAACAAAAAAAGGCAAATTTTTCCTTTGCCTGCTGGGATGCCTCTCCCGTTGGACTTGCCCTTACCATTGGAGAGCACATTAACTCAAAAGCCATTTATATACTATTCAAAAAGTCATTTCTATGATTTGGCTCTTAAAAATGGCTCTTGCCATTGGACTTGCTCTTAGATCTTGTTGTTGCTAAATACAATAAACAACCAATCAAGCTATAGAAATTCTCTTCATCTACTCTTGCAGTCCCATCTTTTTTGTTGAATTTGTCTTCTTGATTCATTAGAGTGACAATTGGTTTGCAATTCTCCATATAAAATTTCTTCAAGATCTCCTTGTGTATTTCTTCTAACCAATGAAAATTTCTCCTTTACCTTATTTGATTTCCATTCCAAGAAAGAGACTCATGAGACTAAGATCAGTCATTTCAAAGCCTTGCATCATCTTCTGCTTGAATTCTTTAAATTGTTGTGTACTGCTTCCAGTTACAAGAAAATCATCAATATAGGGAGATATTATAAAAACTTCATTATTGATTTTCTTTACATTGAGAGTTAATTCAAATAATCTTTTTTGGAAACCAAAGTTTATCAAACAATCATCAATTCTACCATATCAGGCTCTAGTGTTTGTTTTAACCTATAGAGAGCCTTCTTTAACATATAAACCTTGTCTTTTTTTACTTGAATCGTGAACTTAACTCGATGTTCAACTTAAATCTCTTCTTGCAAAATGCCATTTAAGAAGGCTGATTTGACATCTAACTGGTATATTGTCCAGTTATTATTCGCAGTAACAACAAACAATAATCTGATGATATTCATTCAAACTGCAGGAGCAAATGTGTCAAATAATCACTATAAGTTTGAGCATACCCTTTAACAACCAGTCTAACTTTATATTTTTTTATAGTGCTATCAACATTCAGTTTGGTCTTGAATACCCACTTCATGTCAATGATGTTTTTGTTTGATGGCCTGTCAATTAGTTCCCATGTGCAGTACTTTTCGATCATGTATATCTCCTCCTACATTACTTTTTGCCACTCTGGATTCTGCTGAGCTTCTTCATAGCCTTCTGACTCGCAGATAGCTACATTACTCCTTTGGTAAATATCTTCAAGAGATCTAGTGCCTTTGATTGGTGAATCATCAATTGATTCATCCTGCAATAAAGGTATGATTTGATCTTCAAGTAGCTCAATTCTTTGTGAGTCTTTCCAATTCCAATGTTCATCTTTATGAAAGTGAACATCCCTAGTAATGGTTATCTTCTGAGTTTGAGGATGATATACCTTATAGGCTTTAGAAATTGTGTTATAGCCAACAAAGATATCTGACATAGCTTTTTTTTATCAAGGTTGTCCCTCTTGATCTATGGAGCATGAACAAAACATATACTATCAAAGATTTTAAGAAAACTTAGTGAAGGTTTGTAGGCATACTAAACTTTAAATGATGTTTTTTTTTTTTCCAGACAATGTTGTTAGAAAATGATTTTGAAGAAAAATAGTTGTGTTAGTTGCTTCTGCCCAAAACATCTTTGGCAAAAAACTTCATGTAGTATGCATCTAACCATATCCATTATGTATCGGTCTCAATTTTTTCATTCAACTGCAAAACTTGTTTAGTTAATGAAATAGGTTTCAATACATTTTCTTCTTGGATATTCCTTTTCTCTTCCAACTTTGAATTTAAAATCTCAGATGATGAGGTGGGCAACCAAGAACGCTAGCTAATGGGATAAATATAAATGTAGAAACATCTTTATGAATCCAAATTGAAAATAAGAAAATCTATCCAAGGAGAATAAATGAGACTTATACAAAACAACATAGAAGGATTCATTCATAATACCACTAGTAGTGAGCTTGTCAACCCCTTTGTCCTGCTCATCACATGGTTTCAGTGATGCAGACTGGGCGATAGATACTGATGATAGAAGAAGTATTGAAGCTTATTGTATTTTCATGGGAAAAATCAAGTTTCCTAGGGTTGTAAGCAGCAAAAAACAATTGCACACACTATGGGGTTGGGCTTGGTCCGCCAAAGAGGGATAAACATGGTTCCAATGTAGAAAAGTTATTAAAGAATGTAATCGTTTCTCTACTCATATAAATAGAGACATGACTCATAAAAAAAAGTTTTTCATAATAAGTTTTTTATTATTGAAAGAATATAATTCTATCTTTATTTCTATCTTAATTCTTTTTATTAACTTGACAAAATTTATAAAGATGTTCGTACCATGTAATATCATTTTCTTAGAGATGACATAATTCTTCTTATTATTTCCATCTTAGTTCTGAATCCGTCTCGATCCAGCATTGCTGCCGAAATCCCATCTTCCATGCTAGAACTGAACACACGATCATCCTCTGGTTAACAAAATTTCAGGCCCTACCGATCAGAACTCAAACAAGAGATGAAATGGGCCAGCCAATATTGGGCCCTAAGAGGCTTCTCAGCAGCCCAAAGCTCAACCCGGCTTCCTGATGCCACGTAACTCAGCATCCGTTATTTCTTTTGCTGACGTGGCTGGATTCAGTTAATCAGTTATATCGACGCATGTCATGTGATCGATAGCCGTCTCTATCACACTCTCCTCTCTCTGTAACAAAGAAAAAACGCCTATTTGTTAGTCTTGCAACTTAAGACCTTCCTCTTGCAACTTATTCCACCATCTTTTGTAAGTCTCTGTAGTTTCTAGCTTTGAGAATTTCTCTTTAATTTCTCGGAACCCAAACAGGAGCGACAGAAGATTTTGTAAGGATTTGAGTGCGTCCTATTTGTTTCTAGGAAAAAGAAAGTGAAAAGGTGTAGTTTCTTGGAGTTACAATGGCTACCCAGAGTCTGCATTGGGGTTTTGTTGTGATTGTGTTCTTGGCGATTCTTTCTTTACAAGCTTCTGCTTCTACTGATGCTCCTGATGGTAAATCTAGTTAATTTCACCTCTAGTATTGCCTTTCTAGTGATCCATTGAGTGTTCTTGCGTGGTTTTTTTGTGTGTTTTTGAGGCCATAATTCACTAGAAGGCTCTTTGGCAATATCTATTTGGATGCTGAGAGAAAATGTAGGAACTTAATTGCAGCATTTGAAATCGGTACTGTTATTTAGTAGCTGCACAACAGAGAAGAAAGTTTTCTTTTGATGTGTTTTAATTATTTGGAAAGAGAAGAGCATAGACTCAGGATTAAATCAAGAGTTTAAATTGATTTTCCTATAAATGAAAGTTTTAATTCAATTTTCTCTCTTTCTTGGTTTACTCAGAAACCAACAGAAGACCAGGAAAAAAAAATAGCTTCGTTTTCTTTAGCGGGAAAATTAGGCTGCAAGGGAGAAAAATGGCGAGAGAATAAGAGAATAAAATCTGATGCACTTTTATCGAGATATCTGCCGTTATTGTTAGAGCGATAATCTAGCGTGTATCATGTATAGATTGTGATTACTGATGATTAGGGCTTTAGTCATTTGTTTACCACCCAATAAACTATTGATTGATTATCAGAACATGATGATGCTGATACTGTTTGCTAAACAAAATAATGAATAAATAATTATACTAGACAGAACGTGATGATACTGATACTGTTTGTTAAACACAGCAATCTGATTATTATCTTCTAATGTTAATACAGTCATAGCACTTCAAGATCTATACAAGGCCCTGAATAACCCACCACAGCTAAAGAAATGGAGATTGGATGGAGGAGATCCATGTGGGGAATCATGGACTGGAGTCTCATGTGCTGGAGCATCTGTAATACACCTGTGTGGACATATTCCTATCTCACAATCTATACATTTTTTTTCTATTAGTTACCTATACAAAATTTCCAACAGTGATTTTTTCTTTCACATTGTGCAGTAAACTTCAGGGACTGAACCTTAGTGGGTTTCTCGGTACCCAGCTGCATTTTCTCCATAGCTTGAAGCATCTGTAAGTGATTTTTCATATCTTAGATTCAGTTATTTAAATCCTTTCAGCCATTTGACTCTTAAACTTGCTTTTCTGTGGTAGGGATGTTAGCTCCAATTACATTGCGGGTGAAATACCGTATGCTCTGCCACCTAATGCCACTCATATGTAAGCTCTTCTGAATGCTCTGGCTGTAAATTCTGTATTACTTTGATTATATCTATAGTACTCTAGCCACACAACAACCTACTTATGCATCTTTTTCTTTGGTTGTGTGTATTTAACCTAGGATAATGTTTGACTTATTAATTGATGCAGAAACTTGGCATACAACAACTTGAGCCAAAGTATACCCCTTTTCTTACCAAGTGTAGAGTTACTTCGGCATCTGTAAGCTGATTCTCACCATTCTACTGCCTATTTTTCTATTTAATTTATTTTTTTGCTTGGCCTTGTTGAGTCATAAATTCTTTGGTTGTATTTTTGCAGGAATTTGAGTCACAATTCATTGTCTGGACCCGTTGGCAATGTGTTTACTGGCCTACAGAACCTAAAAGAGATGTAAGCTTTTTTTAGACCTTTGGGTTTAGCTTTGTCGAAGGCTGCACTCTGTAGATAAATATATACACAGGGTCTTCTGTTAAATAAAACCATAGCATAATTCTGAAGCTGTTTTAGTGGTGCAGCCTTCATCAGCATAGTTTCCTTAATCAGATCAAATGGAAGAAATATTTCATTAATAAGAGAATCAAACCATCTCATTTTCATCAGCATAGTTTCCTTAATCAGATCATATGGAAGAAATATTTCATTAATAAGAAATCAAACCAACTCATTTTCTTATGTGTTTCCATCTTGCATCAAGAGATTGTATTTAATTTGTTCGGGAAAAAAATTCTCAAAAAATCCGTTCTTAATCAAACATTGGCAAGGAAACTGGTTTTATTATGCTCTTGAGTATTTATTTTGTTCCATACCAAAGTTGGCACCATAGTCAAACCATGATTTGGTTGATATATCAGAACATTTTATATAGGCGGGTTTCTTGAACTGGCAGTATGTCATGCAAAGCAAGTTGCTTTTTGGCACCTTATTTCCCTAATGTTATCAGTTCCAATGCCATCATAATATTACTAGTAAATTCATGCTCACTCTCATTTCCTTGTGAACCTTCCATCTGCTGCCACAGCGACCTGTCATACAATAACTTCACTGGAGATTTACCAAGTTCTTTTGGATCTCTGACAAATCTTACCAAATTGTGAGTTTTATACATCTTCCTTTAAATTTTCCTCGGTCTTATACCTGGTGTGTTTCTTGATATACTATGTTGGTTCCTGTGTGTTGTTTTGGGTGTATCTACAGGTTCTTACAAAACAACCAGTTCACTGGCTCAGTTGTCTACCTGGCTACTCTTCCACTAACTGACCTGTAGGTTCTTACATGTTTTTTGTTCTTTTTGAAAATTAGGCTAAGTAAATTTGATTTTTTTTTCTCACATATTTCTATTATCATCAGGAATATCCAAACCAATCACTTCAGTGGTGTGATTCCAACTCAATTTCAGTTAATACCCAATCTATGGTGAGTTTGGAAGATTTCAGCTGCTTTGCTTTTAATTTCCTGCATTAACTAACTATTCATCAATTTCCTTTTCTCTCTACCTTTCACTAGGATTGACGGAAATCAGTTCCACTTAGGGGATAATTATCCTGCCTGGAATTATCCTTTGGATAATGGATCCTTTGGACAAAATTTTAATGGTCACCCAGCGACCGAGTCAAGTGCCATGGAGAATTATCTAAAGGTAAATGGACACAAGAAGAAGAGGTTGGGCCCTGGTGGAATAGTTTGTGTGGTGGGTGCGGTAGCTCTGGTGGTGACGTGCGCTGCAATCTTCATTGCAATGCTTATCAAGAGATCCCGCAATTCTTGTTCTGTCAGGACAACCACAGGTCAGAATTGTGTACAAAAATATGTTTGCTTATTTCATAGTTGTTAAATCTTTCTTGGTTCCATTGTACGTGCAGTTTTGTGCTTCTTCTTTTTGTGTTTCCTATCCCATTTTCAACAATTCAAATGGCCTATTGGGTAACACAAAGCAACACCATCTTAGTGGTTCGGAATCTATACAGCTGCATGACTTTGTGGTGGCATTACCTTCCATTTGCTTTTGATAGCAATAACTCTTTACCTTTCCATCTGTTTTCAAGTTGATACATCATATTGCTTTATCTTAAAGTTTTTGATCTTTAGGTGTTATTGTCTTGCTGATTCTTTTATTAACATATATTTCCTTACCACCCCTCCTCTTCCAACGGTTATGTCTCTTTCCAGTAGCATCTGAAGTGAACCCACAACTATTGCCTCCCAGATCTCCTTCGCTTCTTCATATCCCTCCTATTTGCAACCAAAGAATTGAAAAAAATTCAGCTAGAAAAAGTTTCTCGAAATATAAAGCTCCAGTAGGTGCAAAAATTTACACTGTGACAGAACTTCAGTTGGCAACAAACAACTTCGGTGAAGAGAATCTTCTTGGAGAGGGGTCTCTTGGTTCTGTTTACAGAGCCGAATTCCCTAATGGCCAAGTATATACTTGAACTTGCTGATTTCTTATTACTTCTGAAATTTACAAAGGTTATGAGAAGTCACTGACCACCACCATCTCCACCTAATATTTTATCTTTTCCAGATATTTGTCGTGAAAAACATCAATATGGTATCACTGTCATTCCAAGAAGAAGAACAATTCTTGGATGTGATTTGGACTGCATCCCGACTGAGGCACCCAAATATTGTAACTCTCATTGGCTACTGTGTAGAACATGAGCAGCATCTCCTCGTGTATGAGTACATCAGAGATTTGTCTCTTCATGATGTTCTGCATAGTGATGGGTACAAGCCACTGTCATGGAACATTCGTCTCAATATTGCACTTGGTGTTGCTCGGGCTTTGGAGTAAGTATCCCATTTGCTTGGTTTGCTTAGTAGGACCATTTCTTTAAATCCACCTTGCAGGACTATAAGAGTAGATCTATAGTTGCAAAAAACAACAAAAAAAAAGAGGAGATATATTCATTTTATGCAAAAGAAAACATTCTGGAAGCATGCATCTCTGTGCTTCAGCATTCTGAGTTGAAGATGGTAGTAGTAAATGAACTGATTTTAGCAAATATCAGGGGTAGGAAGTGGAAGAAGTTGATGTCTATTATACATGTTACATTTTTCCACGCGCTGGTTACTTCCACCTTGAAAATTTTGATTTCAGGTTCTTGCACTCCACATTCTCGCCTCCTGTTGCTCATGGCAATGTAAAGGCTTCCAATGTCTTACTTGATAAAGAGCTTATGCCTCGTCTCTGTGACACTGGACTAGCTATTTTGAGGCCACTGACAAGCAACAGTGTTAAAATGAAGGTAAGTGCATGACTAATCTTCTCAGAATTTTCCTTGTCACCCAACATTGTAGTATACAACTGCAAGAGTAGGCTGATAATATTAAAAGTTGATGCAACTTGTTTGTTTGACCACAAATGTTTCAAGGAGAATTTGAAACGACTTGTGTCAGAAATGTTCTTACAAAAGAATTTGTGAGCTTCGAGTTTCTTTCTTCCTCAAATCCCTTGAATCTTATTTGTCATTGAAGCTGAATCAAATGCATCTCTAGACAAGTTAACCTTATTTGTCGATAGAGAATGAAGGACCCATCCTATGTTGTTGACTGCTGATATAAACAGGCTTCTGAAATTGCTATTGGTGACACGGGATATATTGCTCCTGAACATGGGGAACCTGTAACTGACAACACCAAGAGTGACATTTATGCGTTTGGAGTGTTGCTTTTGGAGCTATTAACTGGAAGGAGACCTTTTGATGGGTAGACTTTTTTATACATCCTCCCTCAATCAAATTGCAGCATGGTGTTCTGATATCCGTTTCTGTCTCTAACACAGCTCAAGACCAAGAGAGGAGCAATCTTTGGTGAAATGGGCTTCGTCTCGGATGCATGACAATGAGGGTTTGCTTCAGATGGTTGACCCGAGCATCAAAAGAACACTTACCTCCAAGACTCTATCTCGGTTTGCAGATGTTGTCTTGCTCTGCATTCAGGTAATGCATGTAACATCTACTAAAAACACTGTGACAGAAGATTAGAAAAGTTGGTATTATGTGATTATTCATTTGATGCTGTTAATTTGTTAGCAGGCTGACAAGTTCTTCCGCCCACCTATGTCTGAAATTGTTTCATCACTGACAAGTGTGCTGCAAAAATTCACTGCTGCAAAAAGTGGTGCCATGGAAGGTGCTGAAGTTGACTCTTTTGAGAGGTCTTTCCGTTCGACTTATACTCGCTTCGTAACCTCACCAACACCGAGTTACATTTCTGTTTGATTTTCGCAATAAACGAGTTACTGTCAGAAGCATGATTTTTGTACTTCTAGTTAAGTACTCTGTTTTTAGCGCAAGACCCTTGATTGTCGTCTGGCTTCCCTTTCCATTTCATGTATTGTCACTGTTTGTTATCCTCTACATTTTGATTACCCAAGTCAAAAAAGAATATATACCTCCAAATCCTCGTTGACTGGGCTTCAAGTTGGAATTAGTGTTTTTTTTTTTTTTTCATTTTTCTTCTTTATCAAGTCAGACTATCCATGTGACAACACACCTCTTTGTCTTCTTTTTTTTAATTCCTATGACTATCCAGCATATAAGTTTTATGTCCACACCATACTTTTTTATATATCGAGCATGATTTTTTTTAGAGTCTCAAGAATTTTGTTACCAATAAGCTTTATGTCCACACACCATGATTGTTTTGTTTTTTTAAAAAAAAAAAAACATGTGTATTCAAGGATTGTTTTCGGCAAAACTTGTAAGGCAATTAAAGATGAAATTAAAAAAAATCAAAAGAATAAAGACCAAATTGAATTTTAATCAAATCCCAAATTAAAACTCTAGGGCTATTAAAACAACATTATTTAATTTAAATGAAACAAAATGTTTTTACTAAAACGATTTCTTTTGGTGTAAAACAATGTCATTTTAACCAATACAAGACAAAAAAAAAAAAACTAATAAAAAAGGCTAGACAATTTGTCATTCTAGCCATTGTTCATCATCTTTAACCTTTTGCTAGAATTATGCAAGTGTAATTTCCCTTTCCTTAAGAATAGACCAATTTATCGAGAGTTATTCAACTATTTAATAGCTTGAGGCTATGAATAAAATTATCATATGATTATTACTCACATCATAAAGTTGAATTTAAGGTGTACTTTTTGTTAAATTAAATTGATCTAAACAGACCTAAAATCCCTTTAAGAATCGTACAAACTCAAACCACTCCATGTAACACACACGCATAGAGAGAGAGAGAGAGAGAGAGAGAGAGAAGTCAAGGAATATTCCTTTATATATGATAACAAGGTTTTCAATATAAAGCTATATTATTGGTTTACAACTTATTGTAAGAAGTAATAGCAAAAAAAGACATTAAACTTCATTATAAGAAAATTTAGTTATTACAAATATTGATCAAATACTAAATAAATACCTTCTTATTAAAAAAAAATGATCATATTTAAGGAATCTTCATGATGCAACCATTATGTGTGCATTATAATATATTATATGAGAACATAAACCTTTTCATAAAACTCACCATGGTGTGCATTAAGGAACTTAATTATAAAGATTTGAGGTTACCACTACATGCCATTAATGTTGGAGGTACAAATAAACTATGTAATGCAAATGATATTTATAGTAGTAACAAAGTCCTTTATTAAGAAATGAATCCTACTTTCATTAGAAAAAAAAAAAAAAACTTGATAGTCTAAACAATAGAATTGAATTAAGTTATATGGTCTAATATTTTAGTCCAAACATGAATAAATATAACAAATTATGAATTGAATTCAACTTAAAACGTGATATAGTTCCAAATAGGCTATAATAATATCATGGTTTTATCTATAATAATATCATGGTTTTATCTTTTACTTCTCATAAATAAATATATTCCTTAATCAAACACCTAAGACTTTATTAAAGAAGATTGGGAAAGATAAATGTGAGAGCTAAAAATATATTTATTTATGAGAAGTAAAAGAATATTTAAGAGGTGGAATAGAATAACCCGGTTATTAGTAGTTTGGAGTGTGAATTATGAGCATTACGTTTATGCATAACTTTCATACCAAGGTTAGCACGATTAATAATATCAGTCGAGGTATCAATTACATGACCTTGACTATCAACTATAGATTGGTTAAAATTAAAAACGATTTAGTTTGGAAGCCACAATGCTAACACCTAAAGTAGTGAACCAGATACCTACTACATGTCAAGCAATTAATAAGAAATGTAAAGAGCGAGAGTTGTTAAAACTAGTATATTGGAAGATCGCCAAAATAACCATGAATGACTATGATATTATAAGTTTCCTCCTCTTGACCAAATTTGTAACCTTCATTAGCAGATTCATTTTTTGTTGTTTCCCTTATCAAACTAGAGGTTACCATAATAAATAGTTTTGATTATGTCACTAAATTTTTTGCCTATTGATCTTTATGGGGCTTCCTCTATCAATTAGTCCTTTATCCAAGAGTAAAGTATCTAGGCATATTTTGTTTTTTATATATCAATTTTATGAAGTTTATTAACTCGAATATTATGACTAGTTTATCCAAATTTTAGAGGACAATATGAATAATGTTGACTCCTTCACACATGCTCCACTTGTCTCAAAAGGGATATAACTCAGTTGGTAGAGCTCTGCTCTTGCAATTGGGTCATTGCAATTATGGTTTTGGTGTCTAATTGTCCAGGCGATAATGGTAGTATCTTGTACATGAACCAATGACTCACTTTTTCTAAGTAATGGGGAAGAGGAACGAAACATGTCACTGAAAAACTTTACTGAGACAAAGATATGCCGTCAAGAACACAGAGAAGGTAAAATGAGCAGGTGGTCAGATCTACTTGGATCGAATATAGATGATATTTGGAGTTGATGACACTCCTAGGTTCCCCTCATCTATGGTCCTTAGGGAAGAGGGTCAAAATGACTCTTGCAAACAACTTTTTCCTAAACAATCACAAACACTTTTTTTTTATTATTATTATTATGAATCTATTACCGGAAATTCAATGTGTAATCTTAGCATTCAATTAAATTCCTGAATAGTCTCATTTTTCAACTATTCAACCATTTTATTTTACCAAGTTCAATGTTAGTCAACATTTATATGTTTCGATACAACAACAAGATGTTATTTGTAATAAGCAGTTTTGGCTAAATAAAATATCCAAAAAATACAAGAAATTACTCATTAGCTAAATGAATAATTTGAATATGAATAATCTTGTAAGAACACATTTAAGAAATTCAGTTATTGGAGAGGGAAAGAAATTCATAGTGAATATGAATATGAATAATTTAAACACATTTAAGAAATTCAGATTATATTATCGGGGAATGGCTATATTGTAAACATTCCATTAGTTATGTATCAATGTTCCAACAAAAATACATGTATGCATAAAAAAATAAAGCAAAACAAGCTAAAGTTCTGAAAGAAGGCACTCTTCAATCCATGGTTGAAGAGGGCTGGAAACTGTCCTTTTTTTAATGTCAAAGACCAGAAGTTATTCGCAGATTCTTATTGGATCTCGGCTGTTCATATAACTCATATTAATCTAGTTTGTTTCGGCAGCAAATTTGTTTTTTTTGCCTTTCCAATTGAATATTAATTTCTTTACTAAATTAAAAAAAAAAGGAACACAACCCAACTTCCACATCCCACAATTACAAGAATTGTTTTCTCACCAGGTGGGGTTTTGGCCTAGCGGTTGAAAAGATTTATTTTCTTTTTTTTTGCACTAGGGTTCAAGTCCCATCATGCATATCTATCACTCCCGCGGTACCTTACATACTCACTTGGTTTGCAGAATATTTAGTTAGTCCGGAGATTAGTTGTGGTGTGTGTAAATTAGTCTGGACACCCGGTTATTAAAAAAAAATTGTTCTCTCACATACCAAAAAAAAAAAGAAAAAAAAGGGGCCCTCTGCCTTTAATCCCATCCCTTCTAACCTTTCTAGTCACAAAGTCCCCATCACCCTATCACTTGTCAACAGACTCAAGTACTGTACTTGCATGGATGAAACGCTCCACGTGCCTTTCTCCCTCTCCTTCCTTCCTTCAAACCCAAGTTATATGACTGCTGTTTGTATTATTATTTTTTTGCTGTTTTCTAAACTGATTTTGATTCATGTATTAAAATAATATTTTTTTAGTTTTTTTTTTAAAGATTAGTATTAACACATGAAAATAATTAAAAATATAATTTTTTTTATTTAAAATAAAAAAAATCATTTTTTTTAAATATTTTTGAAAGAAAATGATTGGTAATAACACAATAATATTAGAGGTAACAGTTACCAGCAGGGTTGTCAATTTCGTTTTATTTCGGCCAAAATATTTCGTACCAGTTAAAAGATAAGACTAAATGGTGTTGTTTTTTTCTCGATTTAAATTTCAGTCTGTTTTAGATTTTTCATCCAAATACTGACCAAAACGTTCCAGTTTGTTTTGCCCGTTCAGTTTTGGCCAAATAATGTTTTTTTAATAATAAATGATTTTAGAATATAAATCATATCTCTTAATCCGACCGTTAGATTGAGATAAGATTTTACGATGAGTCTCTTGAAATATTTATATATATTATGTTAAAATTTCAAAGCAATGAGAGAATATAATAACCTTATGATATTGATGAGACATTCTTATAATTTTGTTATAAGAAATTATTTTATTGTGTCTTTTTTAGATTAAATTGCATAATTCTAAATAATTTTATTTTTGGATATATAAAATAGTACAGCTCTGAAATAGTACGCTGAAATAATCTAAAATTAAAATATTATGTTACAATTAAAAAAATAAAACATCAATGGAAACGGTATAGAAAACTTTGTTCCCGGTGAGAAATGCATCATTCAGCTACACACCCCACCTCACCTTGTACAGGTGTGTTTGGGATTTTGTGGTCATATGTGTTTTCAAAAAAAATAAAATGTTTTGAAGTTTTAAATTATCTTGAATCGTTAATATTAAAAGTAAATTTAAAAAAATAAAAAGATGTTATCTAGCTGTATTTTTAAGTAAGATTTACTAACTATCAATGACTACTGAAATGCTCTCTGAAATACTCTGTCACGAAACTAATGAGGTTTCAACAGAGGAAGAAGATTTGTTGACAAGATCAAGTAAAAAGGTAAAGATAGGGGATAATAATGGTCAGAGTTACGTTGAGAAATTGATGGGGGAATCATCGGTAACACATGAAATGGATGAAGACAATCTTGCGAATGACTGTGTATCGGAAGATGAAGATGATGACGCTGATGAAGATGATTGTCTAGTGATAAAAATTTCAAGTGAGGAGAAGAAGCGCATTCGGGCACCTTGGCAACAGACTCTCATAATCAAACTAATGGGGCGAAAAGTGGGATACATGTTCTTCATGCAAAGACTGAGAAACATGTGGAAGCTTAGGGGTGACTTCACATTAACTGATTTAGGAAATGAATTCTACTTGGCGAAATTTGCAAATCCAGAGGACAGGGAACATGTACTCTTTGGGGGTCCTTGGATGGTGACAGACCACTATCTAACAATAAGAACATGGCATCCCAATTTTGATCCATTTGAAGCCACAATAGAAAAGGTTGCAGTGTGGGTTCGTTTACCTGAACTGGCATTAGAGTATTATGATACCGCAATATTATGGAAGATCGGAGACAAAATTGGGAAAACGTTGAAAATTGACAGGACTACTTCGGTGGGCATGAGAGGAAACTTTGCGAGATTGTGTGTGGAGGTGGATCTCACAAAACCATTATTGGCCAAATTTAAGCTTCGTCGGAGAGTTCGCCGTATAATGTACGAAGGATTACACTCTATATGTTTCCACTGTGGACAGTATGGGCACAAACAAGAGTTATGCCATCAAATTCCTCATGAGAACAAAGACCATAGCAGTGAGAAGGAAAAGACTGAAAATCAAGAAGTGCCCATAGACCGACCAGAAATCATGGAATCATTCGGTTCTTGGATGGTTGCTGAACGGAGACAAAGACGGCCGAACAAGAGAACGGTGATGGAGGAAAACAATCGAAATGGAAAGGGAGGAGTTACAGCCGTTAATTCAGGGAAAACTTTAATGACTATAACGGGAAAACAAATTAATGTCTCTGCAAGATTTGATGCGCTAATGGCGTTACAAGAAGAAACGGCATATATGAGAGCTGGAGAGAGAGGAGAGGAAATTAAAGAGAAGGAAGATGCAGGCGGTTCAACATTTATTCCGAGGGCTGGACGGCTTACGGGCCATAAAAAGGAACGGGCCAGTGGTGGCCAAGGAGACAAACAAAAGATACAAGGCCCGATGACAAGAAGCCCAAATGCTGGTGGACCGAAGCTTGCAGCTGATGAAAGTAACACGCCCGGCCCAGATGAAAGCAACACGCCCGGCCCAGACGAAAGCAACACTCCCGGCCCAGAGTCAAGTGCTCCTTTGTCTGTTAAAGGAAAAGAGAAAATGGAAGAGGTTTGCACGGGAATTAGAGGAAACGGAAATCACAGTGCAATGTTGAAACCAAGGAAGACAAACTCAAAGGTGAATATGAGTTACAAGGAGCAACGACCACAAGTCCAACACCGGGAGTACCACACAGACCATGAAAGATTCAGAAATGTCACAACCCGAACACAACAATTTCAGGAAAATGCACACAGACCGGAACTACCAGATAAGGCAAGTGGGGGGAAAATGAGTACTGAGATTGGGGACAAAGAAGGGTTTATAGAAGTTGAAAGTGAGACTGCAGAGGAAATGATGGTTGATGGAGGGATTGCCCTCACGGAGCATGCTTGCTGAAGATGAATTCTTCATGGTGTGTAAGTATAATTATCACTATTATTTAATGAAGTTTTTCTTTTGGAATTGTAGAGGTGCTGGCAGTAGTGAATTTCGGGCAGTGATTAGTGATTTTAAAAAAAACACACAAGTTTCAAATAATGGCAATTGTAGAGCCAAGAGTTAGTGGGGCGAGAGCTGACAGAATTATTGAGCAAATGCATTTTGATTCTAGTTTCAGAGTTGAGGCTCAAGGGATGTCTGGGGGTTTATGGGTTTTATGGAATAATTCGAATGTGCATGTTAAGATTTTAAATTCTTCTAGACATTTTATTCATGGTATTGTGGATGAAGGGAGTGCGGAGAAGTGGCTTTTTACAGTGGTGTATGCTAACCCAAATGCGATCTTGAAAAAACAGTGTTTTGAAGAGGTTGCAAAATTGGCCAGTGTTATTAGATTACCATGGATGGTTATAGGTGATTTTAATGAAATTTTGATGGCGAATGAAAAAATGGGAGGGGCGGCCGTGGATAATCAAAGATGTTACCGATTTGCTAGGTGGGTCCAGGAGTGTCAATTAATAGATTTGGGAAGTAAGGGCCCAAAATTCACTTGGCGAGGGGGTTGTAGAAATGGTTATGGTAGAGTTTATGAACGGCTGGATAGATGTTTTGGGAATGATCAGTGGAGAAATTTATTCAATGATGCGAATGTTTTGGTTCTACCAAGGGTTAAATCGGATCACCATCCAATCCTTGTAGAGCTAAAAGAAGTGAGAACAGGGTCTTATAGTTCAGGAAGACCTTTTCGTTTTGAGGCAGCTTGGATTCATCATAATGAATTTGCAGGATTCTTGAAAGATAACTGGGAGACAGCCACACAGTTACCGAGTACTTTGACAGTTTTGACAGAAAAACTAAGGATATGGAACAAACTTGTGTTTGGAAACATATTCCAAAGGAAGAGACGGGTGTTGGCAAGACTGGGTGGTGTGCAAAAAGCTATAGCTAGTAGAGGAAATCAGTTTCTCTACCAGCTGGAACATGAATTAGCTACTGAGTATGGGCGAATTAGTCAGCAGGAGGAGGTGCACTGGTTCCAAAAATCGAGATGTCAATGGATCAACCATGGGGATAGAAACACTTCCTATTTCCACACAAAAACTATTATCAGAAGGCAGCGAAACAAGATTAAAGCTTTGAAGAATGAGCAGTATATTTGGGTTTGGAAGGAGAATAATCTTAAAGAAATGGTGAGAGATTTCTTTCAAAAATTATTCATGAATGATACAGAAGGGAATCAGAGAAGCAGAATAATGGAGGGGCAATTTCCGTTACTAGCTACACAGTATATGGAAAGTTTAGTAATCCCAGTGCTAGATGAAGAGATAAAGACATCGGTATTTGACATGAAACCGTATAAGGCTCCAGGTCCGGATGGGTATCAACCGGTCTTCTATCAGTCTCAGTGGCAGGTGGTTGGTCAGTCAATATGCTGGTATGTTAAGGATATTTTTGAAGGTAAAAATGATGTTAATGAGATTAATCATTCTTACTTAGTGCTCATTCCAAAAGTTCCTATGCCGGAGTATTTACATCAGTTTAAACCAATTGGTCTATGTAATGTTCTCTTTAAAGTGGTGACAAAGGTGATAGTTGAGAGACTAAAACCATTGATGCCGAAGCTAATTAGTGAAGTTCAAAGCAGCTTTGTTCCAGGAAGGCATGTCACAGACAATATAATTATCGCCCAGGAAATTGTTCATTCTATGAGAAGAATGAAAGGCCGGAGAGGAGTTATGGCTATTAAAGTGGATTTCGAAAAGGCGTATGATAGGCTAAGCTGGAGCTTTATCCGAGACACACTAGTTGATGCTAGACTGCCTAGTGAGTTGATAAAGATTATTATGCAGTGTATAGAGTCTCCAACTCTTAGTGTTTTGTGGAATGGGTGTGCATCTCAGGAGTTTGTTCCTTGCAGAGGTATAAGACAGGGAGATCCTCTATCGCCTTACATTTTTGTGTTGTGTTTAGAAAGACTGTCTCAACTTATCAACAAAAGTGTAGAAGAAGAGAGATGGAAGTCGTTTACAGTGAAAAGGAATGGTTTGAAGATTTCACATTTATGTTTTGCAGATGACATGCTTCTGTTTGCAGAAGCCAATTTGGACCAGTTATCTAAGGTCCAAAAATGTCTTGATGATTTTTGTGCAACATCAGGTCAGCGAGTAAGTGTTGCAAAAACAAAAATTTTCTTCTCCAAGAATGTCTCAAATGCCTTGGCGAACACTATTAGTAATAATAGTGGTTTCAAGGCTACGAAGGATTTGGGAAAATACCTTGGGGTTCCTTTGTTGCATCAAAGGATTACTAAACAGACGTACAACTATCTTCTGGAAAACTTACAACAAAAGTTAGCTGGTTGGAAGTCTAACAATCTTTCGCTAGCTGGAAGGATTACTTTATGTAAGTCAGTGCTATCCACTATCCCTTTGTACTCAATGCAAGCTGCGGTAATCCCAAAGCATACATGTAATGAGATAGAGAAGATATGTAGAAGATTCATATGGGGGAATCAAAATGGTAGAGACAAGATCCACCTTGTTAACTGGGCAAAGTTGTGTCAGCCTAAAGAAGAGGGAGGTTTGGGGTTAAAGAAAATGAAGTCAATGAACAAGGCTTTTGTAATGAAGTTAGCTTGGGAGATAACTCAGGAGAATAACATGTGGGTTAGATTTTCGAAGGAGAAATATATAAAGCCTAATCGAAAAGATGATCACCCGACTACTACCGCGAGGGATTAAGTGCTTTGGAAAGAGATTTGTCAGGTATGGCATACAGTGCAACAGAATACTAGCTGGAATTTAGGGAATGGAAAGAAGATTTTATTTTGGAAGGATAGTTGGTTGGCTAACTATGACCCTCTATCTAGACACATAATTTGGGAGATTCTGGTGGATAAACGTAATTACACGGTAGCTGATATGGTGGATGACAGGGTCAGTGGAAATGGGAAGAATTTGCTCAAGTTTTACCCATGCCAATTGTGATGGGTATAGCAGGTCATATCCCGCCTACTCAGGATATGATTGCAGACAACATGATTTGTGACCAATCTCCGAATGGAATCTTCAAGACAAAAACAGCCTACAAACTGCAAGATGACAGGCGGTTAATGGATCATGATCCCATTTGGAAGGTGATATGGCAGTGGAAAGGAATGGAGCGGATCAAATTGTTTATTTGGACTGTGGCGCATAATTCCATTATGATAAATGATCTGAGATGGAGAAGACGATTGACAGATAATCGATGTTGTATTCAGTGCATAAATGAAGTGGAAACAGTAGTTCATGCATTGAGAGATTGTCCTAAGGCCCGGAAGATATGGGAGGTTTTTGTCAAGGAGGAGGAAAGAGATCTCTTTTTCAGCCAAAGTTGGTATACATGGATGATATCAAATTTAGCCATAAGGAAAAGAGTTGCTAGCAGTATGAATTGGCCTCTGGAATTTGGCATCATTCTATGGTACATATGGAAAGAGAGATGCAATAACGTGTTTGGCTCTTCTCAAGGTAATTGGTATGGAGCTATTCTAGCTATAAAAAGAATGGTTTTAGATCATACAAGTATTCAAGTGCCTGGTACAGGAGAGAGGAATCACAGAAAGGAGCTTCAACAGGTCGGGTGGACATATCCAGCTACTGATTGGATTAAATTGAATGTGGATGGGTGCAGTAAAGGAAATCCAGGGGAAGCAGGTGCAGGAGGAGTTCTTCAGGATGGCATGGGTTCTTGGATAACAGGATTTGCACGGAATAATGGGATTTGTTCTTCAATTACAGCGGAGCTATGGGCGGTCTACATAGGTCTTCAACTTACATGGGATAGAGGATATAGAAAGGTGATTTTGGAGTCTGATTCTAGTGTTGTTGTTGGGCTAGTGAATGGAGATAAAGTAAGCATGGACAGAAATTGCACTTTAACCATGAAGATTAGGGATATGTTGAATAAAGCTTGGGAGGTCAGAACGGTTCATATTTATAGAGAGGCCAATTGTGTGGCTGATTGGTTAGCCAATTATGGGTCAAGTAGAGATGTTATAGATAGACAATCTGATGTTTTAACGGACCCTCCGTCAGGTTTATACATTTTGTTGTACTATGACCTAATTGGGTCTACTATTCCAAGATTAATCTAGTAGGGCTTTAAGCCCCGATTTTTATCAAAAAAAAAAAAGAGTAAGATTTACTTATGAAAAACAACATTTATTGTGTCTTAATTACCTGTGTTTTTTTATTAAATTTTTATTTAAATATTTATATATATATATATATATATATATATATATATATATATATATATTTGATTTTTTAATATACTAATGTTAAAAATATATTTTAAAAAATAAAATAAATTTATTTTAATGTATTTTTAAGTGAAGAACAATTTAAAAACAATAATTATTATACTTTCAAGCATTCTCGAGTATATTTTTTCGAAAGAGCTTCTAAAATAACTTTACTTTTTTATTGTTTTATTCACTTTAAATTATTATTTTTAATATTTTTATACTATTTTAATATATTAATATTAAAATATAATCTCTACAAATCTTTTAATAATAATAATAAAAAAAAACTGTATAAGATTACAGAGAGAGATTCACCCGCTTAAAAAAGTCCTGAATTTTTCCAAGCTCATTTCCAAGTTTCTTCTGCGGCACCGACTGGACGACTGTTTTATGTGTCCCTTTTTGTTATTCTTATCTATCCCCGATTGTCACCATTCAAATCTGGTAACCTTGCCTCTCCTTCTCTATCTTTAATTCTGTTCAGTCTTAGATTACACACACATATATGTTTGTGAAAAATCTTGGGAGGGTTTGTGATGGTTTAGTCAGAGTAGTGAATGTGCACAGCAAAACCCATTTGACAAAATCCCGAGTTTGTGAATAAAGATCGATTCATTTTTCAATTTGAAGTTTATTTATGGCTTTTGATCAAACGCCAATACCAAATGATCTAAGGCCATTAAACATAGCGAGAACCATAGCCGAAGAGCCCCGCCTTGTGGCTGCCATGGCTAGTTCTAGTAGTAGTGCTGTCACCACACCAGCAATAGCTGGTAGAAACCCAGAATTTTTTGCCAGCCCAGAAGGGTCCATACCTGTTATTTATTCGGCATCAGTGTCTGATGCTGGTTTTGTAGGTTTAGGATATGGGAATAATGTTCCCGGGGTTACCCCATGGGCTCCAATCCTGCAGGTGCCTGTTGGGAATGTGAATGTGGGTGCAAATGGTTCAGGTGTCGCGTTTGGTTATAATCCTAATTTGGGGAACAGGATAGTTGGTAATGCTGTTGATCATGCCGGAAATGATATGATGTCAGGGTTTGGTTCCTCGCCCAATTTCGGGAATCAGGTTAATGTTAATGGGAGCAATGAGGCAGTAAATATGGGGTCAGCTTATAACCCTAATTTGGGGAGTTGTGGTATTGGTAGCGGGGTTGACCATGGGAGTGAAGATGGTAAGGATGATTCGGTGTCAGGAAAGAAAGTAAAATTTTTGTGTAGTTTTGGGGGGAAGATTTTGCCTAGACCAAGTGATGGTATGTTGAGATATGTTGGAGGGCAAACAAGGATTATTACTGTGAGGAGAGATGTGAGCTTTACTGAGCTACAGCGGAAGATGATGGACACATATCAGCAGCCTGTTGTTATTAAATACCAGCTTCCTGATGAGGATCTTGACTCACTGGTGTCTGTTTCATATGCTGATGATCTTGATAATATGATGGAGGAATATGAGAAGATGGTTGAGAGGTCTTTGGATGGGTCAGCTAAGTTAAGGGTGTTTTTATTTCCAGATTCACAGCTTGATGGTTCTGGTTCGGTTCAATTTGGGGATTTACATGATAGTGGGCAGAAATATTTTGACGCAGTAAATGGGGTTGTGGATTGTGGTGGCCGTTGTATCGCTAGGAAGGAGAGCATGGCAAGTTTAAGTTCAACACAAAACTCTGATTTTAGTGGGACTGAGGCTGTTGATTGCTCAGGTCCTGGTCAAGGGGATGTGACTTGGCCACCATCTACCAGCCTGTTATCCCCTAGGGATAATTCGGCAACTTCTCATGATTCTACTCCAAAATTATTCATTGCGGATACTAAACCCCCACCTTATGCTGGTGCATCTGCAGTTTCTTTGGTAATTCCAACAGCTAAGCCTGGTCCTCCCCAGACTTCATGTTCTCAACCTGAGGTTGAATTTGAGAGGGCTGTTCCTATTACTGAAAAACAGCAGCATATGGCCCATGATTTCAAGCAAGTTGGTTCTGGCATTCCACCGCATGCACCTCAGATGCAGGTTTATGTAGATCCTCATCAAGAAATTACAAATCATGCAGAGTATTGGCACCTTCCTCCACAAATGGGTCTTCCAAATAATCATCTGCTGGGAGCTTCTGGGTCTGTACTCACCCAACAGCATTTTCATGAGAGTAATGCAGGTGCTACTTCTCTTCAATATATTCCTGCAGTGCATATGACTATGACATCTGCACCTTCTCATGTAGCTATAAGGCCATCTGTGGTTCAACCATTGATGCAACCCCAACAAACTCGCTTGGAGCACTATCCTGAAGACAATGCATTTGGAACAAGGATTGTTCAGATTCCTGTTGACCCAAGCTACAATGTGTATCGGGCTCCACTCCCTGGTGCATTTGTTGGAGGAGGCTATGGCTGGACCCAAGTTCCTCAGCCAGAGCGTGTTGTCTTCTCTGATGGGTCAGTGTCTCATCAACAGGTAATTTTCCCTGAGAAAGTTCCAAGAATGGAGGACTGTTATATGTGTCAGAAAGCACTGCCTCATGCACATTCAGATCCTTTGGTACAGAACCCAAGAGAATCTGGAATGATCTATACAAACTCACTTCATCATAGTCTTCGCTTAGAAGATACTATGACAGTCCAGCCTATGGGCAGGGTTGCCTTGGGAGAACACATCATTGAACAAGGTGTTGGTGTTCAACCTGCAGTTCTTGGTCGTATGGATCATCATATTGGGCAGCCACAATCAGAAGCAATTGCGCCCTCTCAGAATCTTGAGGCACTTCATGAAAATGAGAGAACTTTCTTGAATACTGACAATTCTGATAAACCTAAGATTTCAGCTCCCTATGGCATGATAGGTTTACCAGGTGATGTACAGTCTGCTTGTGGCATGGTCACAGGTGGAATTCCTGAGTCTCATGTAGAAGATTATGTCCAGCAGCATTCAGTGCGAATGCAACCCCAGGTTTTGCTGAGTAAACCTTCTAATACTGATGTCTCTCATGCTGCTGGTGTACCTATTCAAGCTTCTGAACAACTAGTTTATGAATCTCCAAGAGAGTGCACTGGCATGCTTCCTGGTTTTGTTTCCAAAGAAGATGCTGTAGACTCTTACATATCTTATGACCAGCTGAGATTTGTTGATGGGATGATGGAAGCTCTCCACACACGCCCCCCTGAAATTAATGTTACCAATGATCAGAAAAAGTCACCTGTTGATAAATTTAGAAAGGAAGAAATCTTAGATCATAAAACCCAGCAAATTGCTGGGAGGGAGGTTCTTCTAGATAATACCTTTAGCAAACCTCAGGTGGTTCCCGATTCAAATCATATTAAACAGTTTAAAGTGTTACCTGCTTCTACAGAGGGTTCTTACATGCATATTTCTCGACCAATGGAATTACATGAAGTTGCACAACCACCTATTTTGGTTGATAAAGCACCACATCCTCAATTTAAGAATGAAATTCCTCCCTTGGATTCTGCTGAAGTTAGTAATGGGATCCCTGCATTCTCTTGTGTTGAGCCAGCCTATGTGAATGACAGAATCCCACCTGTTGTTGAATGGAAGAACGATTCACAATTGCATTCAAAGGTTGTCCCTAGTGACGTGGAAGCTTTATCATCAACTGGTACTACACTATCTTCCCTGTCACCATCTAACGGAGTTGGCAATGCTCAGGACTCCTCGAACTCACTCTTCAGCAGCCAGGATCCTTGGAACTCAAGGCATGATAATCCTTTTCCTCCACCTAGACCTAGCAAGATTGCTACAATAAAAGAAGTTTTTGGTACTAGGGATCCTTTCATTGAGAACCACTCTGGTGAGGTGGACTTAATCACAGGTTTGATGGTGGAGGATGGAGTTCCCAATCCTCCAAGTAATTCAAACAAGGATTTAGAGTGTGCTCAATCATCCAAAGGTCAGAAGCTTTTTAGCCGGTGTGCTCATGTGTGTTTATAACTGGATAACTCCCATATTTATTTGTTATTTTTTTGTTTATCTGGATACTATCAAATGTTCTATGAGGTTGCTAAAGTAGTTTCTTAGCATTTTTTATTTCATGGTTGAAGGTTCAGCTGAGGAACTCATCAGGAAAGAACTCAAGGCTGTTGCCGAGGGTGTAGCTGCTTCTGTTTTCCAGTCAGCTAATTCTAATCCAGAACCAACAGTGTCAGAAAGCTGTGAATCAGCTTATGAACCAAATCAAGAAAAAGAAGTTTCAAATGAAGGTTTAGAAATGAAGGAAAAGACTAAATTTGAGGTCCTTAATCCTTACTGTTTTCATTGTGCACTTGTGTGGGAACATGTTCATGTTTATCAATGGGCTTTCCTTTTCCTGTTGCCATATATGGTGACTTTAACTGACTATTCCTATGTCTTGCTGCTTTGTTAACTCAGGACATGAAGAAAAAACTGCCTGAAAAGATGAGTTGTGGTTTTCCAGTATCAGAAGACCTTGGTCGCTTGCAGGTTGAAAGAGTTCACTATTTTGCTTCCTGTAGTTTTTTAATTGTGATTGTGCATTCTAAGCATTTTTCTGGTTGTTGACCGGCAGATTATAAAGAACAATGACCTTGAAGAGCTGCAGGAATTGGGTTCTGGCACCTTTGGCACTGTTTATCATGGAAAGTGGAGGGGTACTGATGTCGCAATCAAACGAATTAATGATAGGTGTTTCGCTGGAAAACCTTCCGAACAAGAACGCCTGGTTTGTCATTTTTCTTTTTTTTTTTGTTCCATCTCACCTGTGAAGCTTTGGTTTTATTGATGTTATTCCTGTGTTATGTGTCTGTATTGTGCCATATGCTCAAAATCAGAGAGATGACTTCTGGAATGAGGCAATTAAGCTTGCTGATTTGCACCATCCAAATGTGGTTGCCTTTTATGGTGTTGCTCTTGATGGCCCAGGAGGTTCTGTGGCGACAGTGACGGAGTACATGGTTAACGGTTCTTTAAGAAATGCTTTGCAGAAGAATGAGAGGTGCCATTTTCTTTTCTAGTTTCTTTTCATGAACCTGCATCTCTCTCCATTTTAATTCATGCACCACTTTGAAAGTGAAATTTGATTTTGTAATTGATTGTTATCTGGAGCCTTGACAAGCGTAAGCGTCTCATGATTGTCATGGATGTGGCCTTTGGAATGGAATACTTGCATGGGAAGAATATTGTGCACTTTGATTTGAAGAGTGACAATTTACTTGTTAATCTTCGAGATCCTCACCGGCCAATATGCAAGGTTAGTGACCTGATCTGGAGGAAGAGAGATTTTTTTCTCTTATTCATTCTTATATTATTATTACTGTACTTAATGGCATAGGAAAAGAGAGGTAATTTAATCTTCTCAACTGTACTTGATGCTGATATCTTCAAGTGCATGCTGGATGCTGATATCTTGTCAACAGAGTTTCAGGCTGATATTTTTTTAAGCAAGAGATGAATGGAATGTCGAAGTTAGATGATTTGAACCTTCTTTTGTCCAGCTGTTACTTTTACTTGAGTGACTTGGTAGATTTTATCTCCCAGTCTGTTTCACGTGTGAAGTGTTTTTACCCCTCCTTGTAATGGCAATAATCTTCCCCTTTTCTTTTGCTCCTTTTCTGTTTTCTTTTCATGAGTTTGGGTTTCCAAGTTATTCTTTTATTATTAGTGATGATGTTTAAGATTTTTGTATCTATTTCTAGTCCTGAATTCATGAATCCTTTGCTTTTGTCATTAATAGAAGTTATTAGAGATTCAAGTGCTTATGAAACCTTATCATAAATGGCAATTTGCAAATGCTATTGGGAATAGAACTCCATTTCCAAAATGCTTACATGTAATTCACTATATTCTGAACCTCCTTGTATGACAACCAGTCAAAATTGAGTTAAAAAAATTTAAAGGTCTATGGTTATGTTGATGCATATAACTTGCAGGTCCTTACATGTGCTGTTTAACGTATGGATTCTGTGTTTGATTTCAATAGAAAATTTATTGGATTGGTTTTTCACTTCTGCTTTTATGCCAGGTTGGTGATTTGGGCCTGTCTAAGGTGAAATGCCATACACTTATCTCAGGTGGTGTGCGGGGAACACTTCCATGGATGGCACCAGAGCTTCTGAATGGAAGCAGTAGTCTTGTCTCTGAGAAGGTAGGTTTGTGCTTCCATTTGTCTTTTAATATCATCTTGCATATAAATATTTTCTCTTTCTCACTTGTTCAGCTTGTGCTTCAATTCTCTTTAACATAGGTCGATGTGTTCTCATTTGGTATTGTGTTGTGGGAACTTCTAACTGGGGAAGAGCCATATGCAGACTTACACTATGGAGCTATCATAGGTAAGGTTTTTGTTTTATCACTAATAATAACGTCGCATTGACTTAAATGGGCTCGAGTATGTGTCTGGCTGACCATTGCCCTACCAAAATGCTAATCAGGTGGTATTGTGAGCAACACCTTGCGGCCACCAGTGCCGGAGACTTGTGATCCAGACTGGAGATCATTGATGGAGAGATGCTGGTCTTCTGAGCCATCAGACAGACCAAACTTCACTGAAATTGCAAATGAGTTGCGCGCAATGGCAGCAAAGATACCCCCCAAAGGGCAAAGCCCGTCGCAGTAGCCCCCCTCAACACAATCTCAGGCACAAAAAATGATTTCAGGCAAGCTTTTGTGTTTTGTGTCTCTCCTTTGTACACTTGGGAACATGTATGCTTTGACTTGAATGCACCAGAGGCTAGGTCGGTGTTTCTTTTTTTGAACTACAGTCTTAGAATCTGCCAATCTGTTCGGTTTTACGTTTTTTTTAAAATCTGTTTATTATTACGTTTCATAGCATCTGTAATCTTAGAGAGGTCGAATTTGTTTGTTCTTTTATAAATGAAATTGGTACGCTATCTTGCCACCCAGCAGCACAAGAACATGGGCTGAATTGTCTGCGCAAGTGCTCTGTTCACCACCTGCATTCTTTATTTCCAAGAGTGCAGTATCATGTTTACGAAATGTTACGAGCCAGTCGACAATAACTATTGTTATTACTCTGGCTTAAGCATAAGTTTTATTTTATTATTAGCGGTACGAGGTTCAAGAGATCAAGTGTATGGGGAGTTCCAAGTGTTAGCTGTACTATAGTGTCGGATGCTGATAGGCTGAGTTTGTATGAGAAGCTTTCATTAGCATCTTCCTGAAGATTATATATATGATGATCTGCCAAGTTAAGGGGAAAAGGTTCCTATATCATTTAATAAATAATAATAAAAAAAAATAAAAAGATGAAGAAAAGCACAAACATCCCACGTAACCATTTCATAAATTCGTAGTGGAGAATCCTCGGATTCTTGTGCGAAAAAGTTTCACTCCCACGGGACAAATTGGGCAACTAACATGCAAAATGGTGAAGTAAAGTATTTTGATGCAATAATATATTTTGATAAAATTTTAATTAATATCACAGTTTATAATTGTCACTTCAATTAAATTCACACTCACAGCTAATTGGTTGAATAGTTTATAATGGTCAAACTAGTATATTTCTTGAAATTTAAAAGTTCTCTTTTATATTAATGATACTTATAAAATATATTTGAAATTTTATTTTATAAAATTATAATCTGTGCTAAATGATAGACCGGTTGATATAATTAGTTGAATTAGAGAATTGATAGCAAAACAATATGTTAGGGTGTTGGATTTTAAGGGTACAATAATGTCAAAATATATTATTTTACCTAAATATTTTTTCAAGTTGTGTGTTCTCTCTAACTTTATATGCTGAAAGGACACTTTGTCCTTTGAAGGTGCCCTTTTTCAACTTCATTTTGGAGCTGATCTCCTTCCAGCTAGAAACTAGCTAGCAAGCTCCAGTGACAGAAATGCGTTGCCAAATGATAGGCCGAGATAAAGAAAGGGCTTGCTTTCTTGTGTTCTGGCCTCGAAATCCCAGATAGATTATGGGTTCTTTCAAAACTCGTAGAATGTTAAAATAGATATAATCACAGCTCCTTTACTGCTGCTATTCTTATCACAGATTCAGAAATATAAACCAATAACTGCAAAATTACAGGACCATGGCACAGAGGGAAGCTGCTATCCAAACCAATAATTCCAATCTCCTTTGCTTATAAGCTACGACATCTACTGTATCAGTCTTCTCAACTGGAATTGATAGTTGAATGGGATTAGACCATCTTTACATATAAGAATATATATTGCAGCCACTTTCAAACTAAGCTGTACGAGCAGCACAGGGATAGTCTCCAAACAGAACATCCCTTGAAGAATTCTTGCTCTGATTCTCATCCCCGGGTTGGTACACAAGGAAATAACAGCAGCCTAAATCTCAAGTCTTTCCATTGATAGGAAATGTTCAACGCTGGCATCACCTGCATTAGTTGTTTTCTTCATTACAATTAGAAAAATGTTCTTGAAGGAACCAAAATGTTCTTCATTTAGTTGTCAAGCTTACTTCTTTCGTTTGCTCTTTGAAGTAGATCCTGAGGGGCTGCTGTGCCAGTTCCTTTTCCTTTGGTTTATGAACCAGTTATTTATCTGCTTCAATTGCAAACCTGTTTCCTGCACCAATCTTGCTTTGTCTTCCTCCTGGAAACAATTTTGAGTTAAGACATTTTGAGGAGCGGCGAGAAAAACATCAGCGGTGTATAGTTAGGACATCATCTCATCATACTTACAGTGGGGTATGGCCACTTGGAATGTGTTTGCCACCAAGCTTTTAAGAGTGACGTCGTATCACCTGGAAGTTTTCCAGCTCTTCTCTTACGTAGAATCTCCTCTCTAATGTCCACAATCTTGTCCTTGTAATCCTGAGCAGAAGAGAGCTTCTCAGCCACCACACCATTTTTCACATGGTAATTTACCATTGAAATTTATGCATTCTTACCTGTTTGAGCTCGTGCTTCAATTCTTTCCTCACGCGCTCCATCAAGGACCTCTCAGCTTCAGAGGGGACAAGAGGACCGAATCCCATGGTATCTAACCCATCAAGATTTCCATCATACAGGTTGGCATCACTTTCTGCTTGGTCATCATCGTCATCAGACATGGTTGAACCAGTGCCTTCCCCTGGAGACACACCTGCCATGCACAGTAATTTAGCTTTAAGCTTAGACACGCATTTCAATCTGGTTTAACCCTTAGCTTAAACGCACACTATCATATAAAAGAAGGAAAATCCAAAGAGCATGAGATCTTCCATTTCTTTCGGGTTACTCTCAGCAACAACAAGAGTCCTAGCTCAAGCTAAATGTTCCACATGAGAAAACTTTGTATCCAGAGATAATATACATGGGATTGCCAACCTAAATGCTTTGAATGGAAAATAATGAACCAGTGTTAGACTGATGAGAAGCAAGCAACAGGAACAATTGTAGCATTTGGTGGCAACTATTAGCAGTCACAGTAAATAAGTGGTGTTTTAACACAAAGAAATGTGTTTGTTTGGCTTCAATTTGTCAGAGACTTGAACATAATTTGCAAATAAACAAACTACAATTGATTAAATGTTGATAAAAGATTCAGATTTTAGAGTGGCGCAGTATAAGGTTGGACAAATAGCTGTTCAAAGAAATTCCTTTCCCCCACGGATGAAGTGGTGCTTTAAAGCTGCAGGAGACACAGCCAAGAGAACCCTTAATTTGACTGAAATGGCATGAATGATGGGTCATTCTCTTTACATAGGCATCACTAATACCATTGCAATTTCAAAACTAATGCCAAAAGCAACCATAAAAGTTCTTCAAACACCAAAAATTAACGTGAAGATTTAGGTCATAAATCAAATTTAATTTTAATGAAACACCATATGCAGTACTTTAGCTGTAGCAATGATGCGGGAATTTTATTCTAGTTCTATGTTTTAAGTTTTAAACAGTATTAGTGGGGTACAGGAAGAGAGGTAGGCTGCCCCCATGGTTAAACCCTTGGCCTATTTTAGCAGTCGAGGCACAGTTGGCTAAGGGATTGGCTAGGATTGGCCATAGTTCAGCTTTGATATCTTATTAACTAAAGTGTTTAGCTTCAATATTGAAAAACAAACAGGTAAAATGTACTATCGAACAGTAAATCCCAGCAAAGGGGGCTTATCCCAACAGAAAATGTTAAACAGCATAGATCGAGTATGATGACATTGACACGAAGCAAGACAACTAACATGACAGCAAAGTGACAGCGCAAATTGAGGATCTGCGAGATGAATACAAAAAAACAACGGTAATAAAGAAGCAGTTTGACCAACGAACATGCAAGGAATCATTTATGAATTATTTCAGTAATTTCAACTATGGAGGCCACCAGCAAGCCCTATGCTTTACGTTTTCTTTTCCTTTCGATAGAAGGTCGAACTACCTGTTAAACTTTGTAGAGATTGTTCAAGCTCCCAGCATGCCATTACAGCCTCCATAGCATGAACGCGGACATGTTGCTGCAATTGGTCTTTGAAGGAACAGAGCAATAAAACGTAATGTGTCTGCATGACAAGAAAAAAAGAGGAGTACAAAAGGAGAGTCAGATGGAAAAACAAAACTGGCAGCGTTATATGTATCTCACATAGAACAAAGAAACAAAAACAGGAGGAAAAGGACATATTGATACCATAATGAATATAAATACTTAAACTAAAAAAAAAAAATAGACATTTTTCATAGCTTATCAGGTCGCATGGAGCAAATGTACGCTTGTATTATACATTCATCTATACATGCAGTATTAAGAAATCATCTTATCTAAAAGATTAATGTGTTAGATGAGACCTCAAAATATGATTTATATTATTTTCTAACACACACACTCAAGTGAAAGTTTTTTAGGCTCGAAACTTGCACAAACTCACACTACATTGTGCTTAATTTTTATCAAATAGAATGTGGTGGTAAGATTCAAACTCGTGACCACTGGATCAATAAAATTCTGATACCATGTTAAAAAATCATCCCACCTAAAAACTTAAACTGTTAAATGAAACCTCATAATATAATTTGTATTATTCTCATAAACATGCCGAAAGATTCATAATCCTTATTTACTAGACATCAGTAGTAAGGAACAGCCAAAGTGAAAAACTTCAATCAATTCCGTATCACCTGTATCATCATATGACGCTTAGAAACATTAATGACAAATCTATTCCAATCTAAATGGTCTTGAATATCTATTTCTCTTAAATACTTTAGCTTCGAAACGCTGGGATAAGCTTTTTCAATGCAGGACATAAATGCATTATCATGCTGACTGGGGAACAGTCATCAGTTTTATCATTTACACCCACGAACTTCTTTAACGTCGCATATGGTAAGGAAGAAATCAATGTCAAAACAATCCAGAATATCGGAAACTTCTCATTAATTGACAGCAAGAACTTGTTTCATAACCCATCATGACCAACTAGTTTTTTTACATCAATTTGAAATGGGACTTGATATTTCCAACCTTATTGCTTATCTATAGCATGTCTACTCGCTAAAAGGGCATGGGATGGCAGGGGGTATCCATTGATTATGTCTACTCACTATATATGGGCATGGGGATGCAAAAGGGTATCATTGATCGGGCTTATATTATATTTATTAACTAACTATTGTGTAAAAAAATTAGATAATTAGTTTCTACCTATCGAGTTTTCGGATACCCATTTGAGTATCCTTACCTAATTACTATTTATTATTCAACATAAAATAAAAGTCATATAGATATATATAGATTAAATGGTAAAATTAAACCCCATTGTAATATTAGGGTATTGGGTTTTAGAGTATCAATTACCAAAGTAATATTATTATTTAACATAAAATATATTATTATATTGGATTCAAAAAAAATAAATGTTATACATGCATATAATACTAATGTATATATCTTAGGTTTTAATAAGTTTCAATTTGAATTCGACAACATTCATATCGTATCCATTACCCAACAAGTAAGGTAATTGAAAAACAAAACACCCTTTTGAATTTGTTTAGGTTGGTATTCATGGAGTTCGGAACAATATTAATCGGGTTTGGATTATAATATCATCTCTAGATGAGTGTTTTGGATTCTAGTGCTAATTGTTTTTTTAAAATAGTTTTTCATTTTAAAATGCATCAAAATAAAATAAAAATCAATTGTTTTTCATATTTGATATCAACGCATCAAAACTAACTATAGAAAACACTAAAAATAACATTAACTTATTATTATTTCATATCAAATATACTTTTAAAAACTACTTAAAAATAATCTCAAACGCACGCCCCCAATCATCCACAATTATTCTAAAGAATGGAAGCTATGCCAAACACTCTATCTATATCTATCAAGACATTAATCTCAACTTGTCTTCTTTTTGGAGCTCAACTAATTGTCGGCAAGCATTTATTCCTCTAATAATTGGGCTCGAAAAATATAGGACTTTTTTAAAAAATAATTAAGGGAAGAATTCTAGCTTCAACCATGACTGCAACACAGCAGAATCATAGCAAAACGTTAACTCGTGCAGGTCTGAGCAATGAAAGTTGATGAATCAAAATCAGTGCATGAAATTTGGAGATAAAAGACACTTGGCAGAAACTTTCTACATGCCAGAACAAATCCCATGACGCAAGGAGGACTAATCCCTGTAACAAATGGATGCTCCAAAGAGATGCTCCAACGCACTTCAAAAGTTTCAATTATTTTTGGGAGCTTCAAAAACATCATGATTGATAACTGTACGGTCATAACCAGTGCATGAATCAAATCGAGGGCACCATTTATCCACTTATCAGAACTACTTTCCACATATACCAAAAGGGTTTCTTCTTACTTGACTCACTCCCGGTAATGGACAGCAAATTAAGGTACAATCAAGAAGGAAGTTTCTTTGTAAGAAAGTACGACATGCGTTCATCAAAAACAAATGTTAAGAACAAATCCCAAGATATATAAATCTCAAAAGCTAAGAGAAATTAAATGATTGATCAGCCATAAACATGATTATCTCATATCTGCTGTCAAAAAAAAAAAATCAAGCTTGGACTCACTCAAAAAACAGACTACAGGACAGACAAACCTTAAAGAACAGAAAACGAGGTATAATTAACAAAACATTAAGAAAAGTAGTAGTAATTACCATGAACTGATCGAGTTCTTTCTCCTCAACAACATGGCTCCTTCCAACACCAGAATACTTAGCCACAACATCTTGAGACTGGGCCAACTGTGTATCAATCCTAGCCAACTGGTCAACTGGCGTGGCGATCCTTAAACAAGCCACGTGAGCAGCCAGAAGCTGTTCATATAAAGGATGCCCTAATATCTCAGCTTTGCACTTAGCTCTCTCCCAATCATCGCTAACGGAATCTATCAATTCCTCTTCACTTCCATTATTGGTGTTGTTTTCGGGTTTTTCGACGCGGGTCTGGGTTAAAACGTCGTCGTGTCTGCGGAGGACTGCGTTGCTTAGCCATGTGGGACCGGTGGAAGGTGAGGCTGAGAGGTGGTGGTGTGGTAGTTGAAAAGCCATTTCTTGTGGTATATGCTGGTGATCTCGAAAAGCCATTAGAAGTGGGTTTTCATTTCAAAATGAGGGAGCGAGAGATACGGGAAGGAAAGAAAGTGGGTCTGGATGTTTTTGAACGGAGAAGGTTTTGAAGTGAGGTGAAATTAAGCATGAACAACAACAGGAAGAAGGAAATGGAGGAGAAAGTGAAAGCCATTTGTTTTTTGGGGTCAACTACAACTTTAGTCCTTTTTTCTTGCAACCAAATCTAAAACAGTTCTCAATTATACTATTGGAATTTCTTTCCCTTTGTTTAAAAAAAAAAAATAAATATTGATTTTAAAATATCAATAAAAAACAAAAGAAAATGTTAATATCTTAGGGTTTATATATACTGATATTCCATCGATCTCAATTAATTAAGCAGCAGCACACAAAATGCAAAAAATCATTTATTCCATTGAAAAGAAAAATTATATATTTCTTTCCAAGTATAGATTGTTTAGTTTTCTATATAATTTTTTTCGAAATTACAAAAACAATGTGTATCATCGTATGTCTGTTTGGGAGTGTGATTGAGATTGTTTTTAAAAGTAATTTTCTTTCAAAAATATATCAAAATGATATTTTTTTAATTTTTTTAAAAAAAAACATATAAAAATGATCTAAAACCTTTCAAAGAATTTAATTGAAAAACAAATTCAAAAAATATTCTTAAAACAAAATTTGAAACCGTTAGTATCTAGTGCAATGAATAGATGAAATACTTCATCATGTTCTTATCTTCAGCAGATGTTGTTGATGGAATGTGAAACATAAATCATTGAACTTGCACGTGAATTATCTAATTAACAGTTCACTGTCCACGCGTCGCATTGGAGAAGACCCAAATTGAGAAATCGGTACACGTTAGAGAGTAAAATTGCAATTTTCGAAACACTGGGACTCTAAGAAAAATAGGACGACTGGTCTATTATATTGGACGGCTTGTTTTTGGGTGGACTTCTAGTAGGGTGGTTGAACGGACAGATCCGATGACACGTGTACGATAGATTACTATTTGCAAGTCAAAGTTTTTTACGGTAGTATTTTTCGCCATCGGCCTGCCTACTTCTTAGGCCACTTGCAGACAGCAACAGCTACAATCAAATTGTGTGCTTAAGAAGGACAAGTGTCAGCCCGAGGTTTCATGGACCACAAAAGTGGGGACAACACGGGAGCACGAGGCAGAGGAATCAAGCCAATAAGATTCGTACACTTGTGAGCTGCTGCTGAGGTGGGGACCTGATTAGGATTTGACTTTCTTCTTTTTTTTCCTGTCTCTGTCTATAAAGGTTCTCGTTCAGGCTTTGGGGCTGCTCTGGCACAGGGAGGAGGGTGGTCCCGGTGGTGTGTAGATAAGGAGGTGAGAGGTGCAGCCAGGCAGGGCCAGGCAGTGATTGAGGTGACCATGTCCGGTGTTGCTCTGAGCTGCCCTGGCGTACAAAATGGTCCCCCCCCTGTGAAGGGCAGTGTAGCTGCAATTGGCTCTGGTTGGATTTGATTGTGTTTTTGACTAAGTTTTTCTTTCAATTATTGACCCTGCAAAGCCAGTTGTGTAAAACTGTCTAATTTTTGCAAGTAGGTGCTGCGGAGGCATCAAAGGACAAGACTTTTATTACATTGTAAATTCCTTACACTGAGGTGAAGTTATATATATATATATATATATATATATATATATATATATATATAGAGAGAGAGAGAGAGAGAGAGAGAGAGAGAGAGAGAGAATGTGAATGAAAACATTTCATGGTTTTTGTTTTCTCATAAAAATAAAATAAAATTGGCTATGGAAGGCAAGTGAGATTTTTTTTATGGTCCTATTGTTTGGATTTTTGCAAGCTATTAGGTTATCTAGTTACTTTTATATTAAGTGACAACTCTTGAATTATATAATCATAATTTTATGAGTATACCCACATTTTTTTTTCACTCTTAAGAGGCAAATTTGTCATTCAACGCATCATAACACTCTACATTATACTTTTTCCAAAATAGTTAATAGTCCATATCCCTCATACTTTTTACCGGTTGAGTCAAAAAATCATATTATTTATAGGCGTCGAAACTATAAAAGTTGTTAAAGCTATAAGAGTTGTCACATAGGACATATCAGCAATATGGTCTAAAACATAGAATTAGTAAAAAAAAAATACAAGGGCTTTAGTAGGTGCTACTAGTGGAGGCACAACATTATATCTCTTGTCGTGATGATTGTTTTTCGCTCGCGGCTATCCCTAAAGATGGGGGCGAGGTGTTGAATTTTTTTTTATAACCATAAAATTATGGTTATAATTTTTAGAACTCATCACCTTGTATTAAGATTACTAGAAAACCTAATGGCTTTCGAGAGTCTGAGTAAGGGGACTTATTGTGCAAGGATAAGACACATCACCTCAAGTGCATCCTACCTAAGGTACGCTGCATTGTTATGTGATTGTTTTTCTAGGTCAGATTTTTATTTATTCATCTTTTCTAAGTTTCGAAGTAGATCTCTCTTCGTGAGGGAGTCTCTATCTTATTTGGTTAAAACTTAATTGTTTTAAGGTCCGAATTTTAGCATTGTATTTTTTATACTTTAATAACTAATGGTCTACTTTACAATGTAATTTTAAACCCCAGTAATTAAAGTTTACAACTAAAAAAATAAACAAAATGATTGTTAAAAGATTTTTTATATTTTGGATGAACTCTATTGGATAATCATAAACTGATTATGATGTCCCATTTTTCATTTTAAAACATGAAAAAAGATGCAATTTGTTTTTTTGTGAAAATATGCTTAGGAAATTTTTAGAATTTGGTCACATGCATCAAAACAAAACATTTTTTAGATGCATTTTTTATATTTTTTATGTGTTTTCTAGGTTGGTTTCCCAACCAAATTGCCTGAAACTGCCTAATATGCTCAAAGGGATGGGCTGGATGCAGCGTCTAGCCCAACCAACACTTATTGTTCACATGCATGTGAAAACTAACTGGAGAAGAAGGTTCACCTATTGCTGCCACCGTGCAGAGGAGGTTAGGTCAGTGTCGAAAGGGATGCTAGTGGAGAGATTGGTGGCTGATAGCGGCTATAGAAAAAGGAGAAAGCAAGTGTTGCTGCATAGAGAAGAAAATAGGTTAAGTTGTCAACGGTGTAGAGATGGAGAGTTGCTACTACCAATAGCAAGTAGAAGGCCAATCGCTGGTACTCGATGATGAGCTGAAGGAAGTGCCCTACGATGGAATTTTTGTTATCGTGGGAAGCAAGATGTTGTTGTTGTTGTCGTTGTCATAGGAGGAGAATAAAAAGCTAGATGTTGTTTTTCTGTCCCCAGAAGAGAAGAAGGGGTTGTTGTTTCTGTCACTGGGGAGAAAAAGAAGTTGTTGTGGTTTGCTTATGATGGGGAAAAAATAATGGTCTATGGTTGAACTATGTGCTCTCTCTTTATTTCTCCCATTCTTTCTTTTATTCTTTTGTTCTCTCCTCTTTCTTGTTCTTTTTTTTTCTATTCTTTCATCCCCCTTTATGTTCTTTTTTCCTTTTGTTCGTTCAATTCTCCCTTTACTGTATATAAAGTCTACAAGTGTTGCAAGATATGGCGAATTGTCATGCAAGAAATAATTATGGGTAAGACACCATTGTGGGGCATGATTATGGGCAAGGCAATTTCTTGGTATAGCAATTTTTTAAATTAAATTTTTGAGATGATGTTGAAAATAAAAAATAAATAAGAAAAAAATATTAAAAATTAGAGAGTCAAAAATCGGGTTATGACAATGAGTTTTTAGTTGAAAAATTGGGAAGAAAAATGCTTTTTATTCAATTTTCACTCTTATTTCTCCCCTCTTAGGCCACATATTTTGCCTTTATTTATACCTGGAGGAAAAGGGTAATCTAGTCTATACTGGAGTAAAATTTCAGCTATTGGTTTAAAGTAGAACCATTCCAACCGTTAGTCATGAATAGTAGGTTGTATGAGTTGTCACTTTTGAAGTTGAATTAATGTGTGTGTGGTGCCAATAAACAACAACTAACCATATGTTGGTAATAGTCAAGAATTAGAGAATCATTTTCATGCAAGTTTTGTCAAATTGATGAAGGATAAAGACATTAAATGCGCTTGCAAAGTAAGTACCAAAGTAGGATTTTCGATGAATATTTGGGGAAGAAAATAAATAGTCATCAGACGATGAGTTGTCTGGACACATTGATGGACCAGACGACACGTTGTTTGACCTTATTCTTTTCCTCTATCAAAGTTCAGTTTGGTCCTTTATCTTATGATTACTTTGATTTTATCACAATTTTACCCCTAATTTCAACTAATTGACTTGGTGAAACAAATTAAATTTCATCTCTAAAAATTCCAATCATCTCAATTTAACTCAAATTAGGCACTCAAACTTAATTTTCACTAATTAAACCCTTAATAAAATTAATTTGACTCAATTAAAGTATAATAAAATCCTTGCACTTAATAAAATCCTTCAATTGGACCCTAAATTAATTTCCAATATAATTAGACTTTAATTTGGCCCATGATTAAATTAGATTGGCCTATTAAAAATATAATTTTCCTTTCGATATAATTTTTATGCAAATTTATCCAATAATGATTTATTTTAGCTTTGAATTTGCATTTTTCTCTAGTTTTGGGCACAATAGAGTTACAATAAAGCTCTCGAATCTGTCCAAGATTTCCAACTTGAATTTTTTTACCACGTCATCCCTTTTAATTTTATTTATTGTTTTGTTTTGAGTAAATTTTAGGAATAACCCATAAATGAGTTATGACATCTCTAATAACCAAAACCCTTTACTATGCATCTCTATTGAGAGACAATAGTTCCTAAGGGGTCTTTTTTTTTGTCTATCCTTAATATCTATATTTTAAATCCTCCTTCATACCAAAAAGGGATCAGTCTTAGTTTTCTATTTTACACTTACCATTCTCCAATAATTCAATATTTATCTATGTTCATTTCAAGCCTCCTAGACCAAAACAAGTGCTCTAATACAATTTACAACATCCTTAACTTTTAGAATACAATTCCAAAATAGTGCAATTTAGGTAATGCAAAACTTGAGATTTTTTTATGCACACTATCAAATTTCTAGCAGAATTTGCCCTGCACTTAGACTAAACCAAGCTATCAAGATCTTCATAAATATCACAAGTCAATACCATAATTATGGTCTACCTATCTTGGACTTTGTCCCACATAAAAACAAACTCAAGAATGACATATATTTAATTTCCATGAAATATAAATAGTGTAGGCAAGAAATAAATTTACTTAAGATTTACATAACATGCTTAGTTAAACAATCCAAAAAAAAACATTAAGATTTAGAATATGAACATATATCAAGTTTTATCTTAAATATATATATATATATATATATATATATATATATATATATATATATATATATTTCACAATTTTAACAAAAGATAATGATATCTATACATCTATAAAAAAATAATAATTTTTTTAAAAGAAAACAAATGATGTAACTCAATTCTTAGCCTATTAAAAATGAAATGATAAGATTAGGTAAAATAAGGACCTAAAAATATTGGTTGGGGTTAACTTAAGTCATGGAAAACATGTAACCTTGCTAATCATAACTGAGCCAAACTGAGTTTTATATCAAACTCGTGGTTTAGGTCATAAGATTTGGATAACTCGATAGAAAAGTAAAAAAACAAGTACTTTTTTTAAAAAAGCTATATTATGACGATAAAAAATAAAATAAGTATAAAAATAATATCAATCATCATTAACTTTTTAGAACTATGTCTCAAATCATTAAATTAGAAGCACCCTATCTAGAAAAAAAAATCATAAAACTCAATTCTTATTCAATCAAATATTGAAGGATATTTTTTAGGTCAATTATATAAAAGGATCCAAAATAATAAATAGCAATTAAAGGGGAAAATATCAAAATTAAAATACAAAATAAATTTATTTTTGATTTAAATGGTGAAGTTGAAAATAAATTAACAAAAGGATCCTAAAACTCTAAAACAATAAAAATAATGAGGATAAAAAATAAAATTAAAAAAAATTAAAAGGTACAGCTAAGAAGAAAAACCAATTTAACAAAAGAAAAAAAATCAAAAAAATGACAATCAAATTGAAAAAAAAAACATATCCCTAGATTAGAATTGAATGATGAGTTTAAAACAACTGAAAATTTTACAAAAAGATCAAGATCAAAAATTAAAAATCAAATAAATAAGGATCTAAAATAAAATACTCATAAATCAAATGACAACTTTAAAAATTTGTATGGCTAGCTCATGAATTTTAAGGGGTAGAGAGAAAAAATAATAAAGTGTCACCAATGATATATAATATCATCATCGATCACATACGTTGCCTAAAAAAAGACACTGTAACGACTCCATCAACATGAGAAAAATAAGATTTTAAGTGTTGAGAGGTGTCATATGCATTGTTCCTAAATAAAAAAAGACACTGCAACACATCCCCCTACTATACTATATCTAAAGTAAACTGTATTATTATTTGATTATTTTTCTTAAGTTGGGTTTCTATTCATTTTTCATTTATAAGATTTAAGGTGGATTTTCCTTTGTGAGATAATTTGTACTTTATAGATCAAAACCTAATTATTCTAAATTCTGAATTTTAGCATCACGTTTAATTTTTTTTTATCTATAATATGTAATGACATATTCTACTATGTTGTCTTACACTCTTAAATAGTAGAGACTAAAGCTAAATTCTAATAGTTTAAATATTAATTAAAAAAATTATTGGTGATAAATTTTTCATATTTTAGCCAAATCCTAGTGAATAATTTTAAAAAAATTGGTTACGAAATTCATTTTTGCATATTAAAATATGTGAATTTTTGCACTATAATTTTTTTCTTTCATCTTTCATCTCCTTTTCTTCCATGCTAAAAGCCAGCCTATCCCTGCTCCAGCACACCTCTCTATGCATATATATTTTCAATATTGATAATTTCTCCATACAAGCACCACCATGGTTACTGTAACCATGATTTTTCCATGCAGAGCTACGCTAACTCAACACCATTCTCTTGAAACCCTGACGTGCTAGCATGTCTTCTATGCCCACTTTTCATGGATTGCTAGCCAATATTTCCACCAGTAGAATAGCTGTCATCATCCCTAATGAGCGTGGCGCCATGACTGCTGGTTCTTCACCAATAGCATCACAAGCTCGTGCCACCATAGCCAATGGTCTGCGCCCACTTCCTTTCTCTGCTCCTACGAGGCAAGCCGACATGCTAGATCTATAAATATCTCAGGGGGGAGACAAGTGAGACCAGCACTGGCCCACGCAAACACATGCCAAACCCAGTCCACACATACCCCATACTCCATGAACAAAGTCTCACGAAGTTTCCAAAGGCGCAGCTACAGAAACTAAATTTCAGAAACTAAACCCAGTGATGATGTCCATGACACGGCCTGGTATGCTGGTTAAAGTCGACCAGAATTGAATTAGATCTCGGGGAGGAAGCTGAGCTAGATCCGTTTGGACCAACATGCTGCTGCATATTGCAATTAGTAAGAGGGAAGCAATTGCTTGGCTTTTGGTCGACATGTTTAGTTTCAAATTTATCTTTTTTTAAAACCCTCGTTCTGGGAATGTCTGAGAATTTATAGAAACAAATGAGGATGGATGAAGATAAATTCTTACAACGTTCAACTATTTACCTTTTTAAAAAACTTGGAGGTCATTTAGTGATATTAATCTTGATTTGGCAATTAGCTAGGAATTTCATGTTGAATGATCAAGTTTTGGTGTATTATGGTAAGCTTGATTTTTGTATGGAGCTAGGAATTTCATGGTGAATGATGTATTATTGCATGCATGATTCTATAAATTATATTTATGCTTTAAAAAAGCAGGATACATTCTTGAAATATAATTTTTTTTATATATAATCATTAATTAGCCAAAATATTAAATTTTCTGTATAGTCAATAGTCAAAATAATTGAATTATATCAATCATGTGGAGCACGTTTAAGAGTATTTTAAATTTATTCTAATAATATAGCATACAAGTTGACAAACATATGATACCTGTCATAATCAAATCTCAATAAGAAGCAAAATAGTGGGGGTGGGGAAATTAAACAAGAACAAAGACAAATATGAATAGGCTGTTTGAAATCATGATTAATGGTAATATCTTGTCATATTCCTTTCATTCTTATTCCATTGAATGTATTACAAAGTCCTTAAAAAAGGATACAAAAAAAGAGAAAGAACTCAAGCTACATATACATGGAGGCAAACATGGAACGTGAACAAATGAATGTAACGAATGATGAACTATGGTAAGCTAGGAGTAAGAGAGGGCTTTGCAACTTTCAGCTCTCCGCAGTCACTGATATAGACAGTCTTGAGAGGTTTGTTCCATATTGTTCGAGCATTTTGTGCTCTTTCATCACCAAGGAACTCCGCCAGGTCATTGAATTGGCGAATTCTATCTGATGGTTTGTATGTCGGGATGGAAGCTATGGATGTCACAACATCTAACCCTGTAATGGAGTTCCAATCAGAAAGTGAGCAATGTAATTGATGTTGGTGATGAGATCATCAGAGCTTCACTCTCACTAATTCTCTCTAAAGATTTTTAAGTGTGTGCACAGGAGCATTCAACAGCATTTAAGTGATTGTTTCTAAATCAATCCGACTACCTGGTAATGCACAACAAAATCTCCCAAACCCTCAATTAAACGGATCTTCAGTCACAGAGAATGGGAGCAAGGACGGATGTTCTGGTGAGAGCTAAGCAATATATATGCATTAACATGAAAACTGAAAATGATCTCTTGCTCCTTTTTTCACAAAAGGAAAACTATACTATTCATGTCCCAGCAGAAATCAAAAAGAGTAACCGAAATGCATGGTCAGAGACAAGTACAAAGCTAAACAAATACTACATCCTTCACCTACTAGCGGTCCCATTTGGCTTAGAACTGGTAGCAAGCATCCCCAACAGTGCGATCACACACATACTTGAGCAATGGAGGGAAGAATTGATTTAAATGAAACATTTTTGCAACGCAATTGTCGTTGACTAAAACAATAGCTTTGGAACAAGCTGTTCTCGCAGTGCCAATTGCCCATGAAGAAAAGATAATTTAGTTTCCATGACACATACTGGTATGTCAGTTAAAGCTGACCAGCATCGAGTTAGATCTTGTGAAGATCAAGGATTTGGAAGGCTCAGAATTTGTAGTAAAGGAAGTGGATGATGACCTGGATTTAGAGGTAGGCCTAAAATATGGGTCATGAAAGGCAGCCTGATTGGACTAGCATGCTGCTGCATATTGCAGTAATTAAGAGAGAGAAAACTGCTAACTTTGTTTGACATGGTTATTGTCAAATTTATCTCTCTAGGGATGCAAGGAGAAGACAATTTCTAGGCTTGGCGATGCAAAGTTATAGTGACTGAGAATTTATAGAAACCAAGGAGGATGGATGGAGAGAATTTCTTCAAACATTTATGCAAGGAACCACATCCTTTAGTAATTGGAAGGTCAACATTCCTATAATTAGGATCAAGTTTAATATAGTTCTCATCACCATTATCAAACAAAACACAAAGAAACAGTTCCACGACTAATGCACAAGCTTATAAGCGTCAGAATCAACTGTCCATATCTTGAAAAAGTTTCACCTACCCTTACCGAAAACATAGAAACTATCAGTGATTTCAGTAAGGACTTCACATATGATAACTTGAGATTGAAATGAGAGAAGTTTGATTTTTGTTGGTTTTTTGGTTAATATAGCTTCATTCTCTAGAGAAATATGCCTTAGAGAGATCGCTGCAGAATTTCTATCAGGAACTACTAATATGAAACCAGCAATAAAATGTCAACATCTCTAAACAAATCTTATCACTTAAACCAGGTGAGAGATTGGACATATCTACGAAATTTTTTAGTATGGACTGTTGTCATAGTAATTTAAATTTTTAGAACAATCCGTGAATATTGATTTATTTCAAGGGGGAAAGTGTTAGTAATTTAATTTTAGACCTGTTGTGTGATTGTGAATGGTTAGTTTGATATAGAGCGCGAGCAAAAGTCCATGGAAGAAACTGAAACTATTCTATTATTCCTCATTTTTAAATGCAAATATTAACAATTCAAATACTAGCAGATAAAAAAAGTCTACTTGAAAAAAAGTAACACAAGACCAAAGTTGGAGAAAACCAAAGCTAAGCAAATCTATCGCTACTTCCAGCTGACCCTTTTGAGGTAGCTCTGGCAGCAGTTGGTGCTCCTCTTCTGGGACCACAAGCATCCTTGAGCAATGAAGGGGAGAGTGGAATTAAAGCACACAGTTTCTGAATACAAATGTTATTTGTTGAATTAAAAGCTTTGCAACAAGCTGATCCTACAGTGCTAAACTGACCATTTTAATTTCCACGACACATCCTGGTACATTGGCTACTGATGTATAGCATTGGATTACGTTTACTAGAGTTCCAGGGATTTGGGGTAGTGTAGGAGTTGGAGGCAGCCTCGGAGCCTGGGGCAAACCTGGAACTGAAGGTAGGCCTGGAATCTGGGGTGGTGGAGGAGGAAAAGGTAGCCCTGGAACCGGGGGCAGACCTAAAACTAAAGGCAGAACTGAAATTTGGGGTAGTGCAGGAGTTAAAGGCAGCCTCGGATTCTGGGGCAGACCTGGAATTAAAGGTAGTGGAATTGGGGGCAGGCCAGGAACCTGAGGCAATAGTAGCAGCTGAGCTACGCCTGATTGGACCAACAGGGTGCTACTACTGCCTCAAATAAGACAGAACTTTGTTCGATATGATTAGTATCAAATTGGATCTTCTTCATAGCAACGCTAGCAGAGGATAATTAGTCTGTACTTGGAGATGCAATGAACGGCTGAGAATTTTAAAAAGAAAGAAATGTAATACGGTAATTCCTTCAAACGTTTCTGCAAAGCTTTTTAATCAAGAATAGATGTTATCAGATTTGGGATTGACTCATAAAAGTCCACCTCGGATTCTTTCAAGAAATATTTTATGCATAATGTAGCCTCAAAATTAATCGATAGCAATTCAGCTTTATGCTCTCCTTCATCACATTTGGCTCTTCTAATTATGACGGTTGAATATTAGCACACCCAAAACCACAATAAGAAGAAATCAAACCCAAAAAAGCAAATAAAGTAAGAAAATCCCAGTTCTAAACAGGTATAATTACTAATAACTCTACAGAAAAGATGAAAAGAGCTAACCTTCAAGTACCACTCCAAAAACAATGTTCTTGGAATCCAACTGGGGACAAGGACCCGGTCCAGTAGTAATCAAGAACTCAACATTCCTGTATTCAGGATCAAGCTTAATATCATCCTCATCATCATTCTCAGATAAACACAGAGAAAGAATCCCAGGTCTTGAATGTGTTAGCTTAAAAGCCTTAGAATCAACACTCTCGATATTTCTTGTCAAATCTTGAGGCACTTTCACCTCTCCTTTTTCTCTCCTTCCTTGCCGGCCCGCAAGAAAAAACTGACCCGGAAAGATTTTATGAACTAGAGTGTTCTTGTAAGAGTATGAGGTGCACATTGTTTTGAAGTTGGAGACAGTGAGAGGGACCAAATGGCCATAGAGGCCAAGAACTAGGCGGCCTAGGGGAACTGAGTCGGCGCAGAGGGTGGAGAAGTTGTCGGAGAGGGTCCGATCGGGGCGTAAGTAATTGGAGCAGATGGAGAAGTCAAGAAAGACACGGTCTGTTATAGTGGTGTCAAGGTTGGGTCGAGGTGGAGAGAGAGTGGAGAGGGAGGTGGAGAGTAGGAAGGAGCGGCGGGTGATGGCGGTAGAAGATAGGAGAGAAGGGATGTGGTGGTGGTGGTGAGGGAGGAGAGGTGGTGGTGCTTGAGGGGTTAGAGGGGAGTACATGGTGGTGGAATTGAAGTGAAGAATTGGACATGGATGGATAGGGAGAAAGAGGGAAACAGGATGATTGGTTGTCTGAGATTGAGAAAGAAGAGGACTACAAAAAGTGGGGTCTACATTTGTAAAACGAGGAGATAAGGTGAAAAGAAGATGGAATTAGAGATATTGATTTTGTCTTTCATAAGTATTTTTGAGAGAAAAAACTATATATTATTTGTTTATCTCTTAATTTTAATTAAGTTTTTTATATATATTTTTAAATTATTTTGATGTTGTTCATATTAAAATATTTTTAAAAACAATTATCATAAACAATTTTTTAAATCAGTAAAAAGAACACAAGAAGAAGATAATTTATAGTTGGTTTGTTATTTTGATAGTAGTTTTTTTAAAAATATATTAAAATATTTTTTTATTTTTTATACGACACATCAAAATAATATAAAAATAAATAATAAAACTAAAGAAAATAATATTTTTTTAGAATTTTAGAAAAAAATGTTATGAGTTAAGAAAAATCACATTTCTCTTGATAAATAAATATGATTTGAACACAAGAAAAATGGAGACTTTTCTTGTTTTATAGTCTCTCGGGTCATTTCTATAGACAGTTGAGACTCATTGCTAGCTTCTATTTTTCTAAAAGCATTTTTTGAATTATTTTTATTTTAAAAATATTAAATTGATATTTGTAAGATTTTTAAAAAATTAAAAGTTAGGAAGTGCTAATTTCTGTCGGCAGCCAATTAAGGTACGGCTATTCATCTCTAAGATTTCAGTTTATCATGACGTAGTTTTCTCAGATGTCAGACCACTGAAGTAACTCAATTTTCAATTTTATATTGTGGATTAGGACTTCTCCATCGATCTGGATGGTGACAATTTACACTTAATTGCATGAATCTTCAGTGATACAGTTCAGGATGAATTGAATGTTAGACATATACATTAAATAATCAAATACTAAATACATATTGCAGTAGAAATTTATATTATAAATACCTCCAGTTATTGTTGCTCAATTATCGAAATTAAATGAATTTCCAATTGCAGCAGCAACCAAGCTTTTTTCAAATTAGTAATAGCAATATAAAATAATAAAATATTTTACGAGAGGAGCCTTCTGATCTATGTCTACCAGTAGTCGTAGATAAAGTACACAAGTTATTATTTATAGGTAGATCAGGGACCCCACTCATTAATTTATTTTCCAATTTTCTCCTTCCATCAAGAAGATAATTAGTCATGATCAATCAATTGATCCCCATGATCAAACCCTATGACCTATTTGTTGGATCATTAATCCAACATTGGGCTTATATGAGAATAATTATGTATTTGTGGACTGTCAAATAAGGTAAAGCCTTATTAAAATGATCTGCTAAGAATTTTTAGGCAATTGGGTTTTGATGTATCTAATAGGGTGTGGACCTTTAATGTGTAGAGATTACGGGGTTATTTCTATTTTAGTGATGGGCTAAAATAGAAATACCAAAAAGGCACTTGGTTGCCTATAAATATGGGGTCATGGTCCCCAGATTATAAGTTCAACATATTTCTCACTCTGACATCCCATTATCAAAGAGAAAACTAAGGTAGAGAGATCAAAGGGCTCTAAAAGGCAGAACTTGTTAATCTGGAAGGCCATCCATACGACTTCCGGATATAGATTCAGGTACGTTTCCGCTTTATAGTTTATGCAGTTTATTGTTCTTGATAATTCGACATGAACACAATTTCTATATGTTTAAAAATGCTAGAACTAACAAATGGTATCAGAGCCATTTCACGTTGAATTATTAAGAAACTAATTAGAAAAACTCAAGTAAACAGAACTGCTAGTTGAAGAAATAAACTGCTGCATAGTTAAAGAAATAAACCAGTTTATATATATATATATATATAACCAGCGCTGGCTCAAAGCCAGCGCTGGTGGTGAAACTGGCAGCCCGTAGGCTGCCAGTGAAGGTAATATATATAACCAGCGCTGGCTGTCAGCCAGCGCTGGTGAGGGAAACAAACTGGCAGCCCGTAGGCTGCCAGTTTAGATGAAGCAACCAGCGCTGGCCTTGCCAGCGCTGGTGAAGGTTAGTGAAGATGAAGGAAAATTAAACTGGGCATCTGACGGTATAAGGAAATCCCACTGGCCAGCCTGTGAAGATGAAGAATTCAAACTGGCAGCCCGTAGGCTGCCAGTGTAAGAAAATCAGAGGACCAACGCCGGTGATTAGTGCTGGTGAAGGAGATTTCAAACTGGCAGCCTCAGTATAAGGAAATCCCAGTGGCCTGCCAGTGAAGATGAAGAAGAAGATAAAAAAAAAAAAAAAAAAAGGATGAAACGATTGCACTGGCAGGCTGCCAGTGCAATTAAGAGACAATAAAGGCGGTATGGCAGCTGCAGTCACAAATTTTGTAACAGCTGCCCAGCCTTAAAGACGATATGGCTGCCAGTAAATGCATATAATTAAGTAGCATTTTTTTTTTCAGCCGTTTATACAAGCCCATCAATCCCTGGGCCTGTGGCAGAATTTATTACTTTATTTTTTGGGCTATGGGTTTCGGCCCACATTAAACAAACAAGGCTTGTGGGCTTTAGACCTACATAAATTATGTAGTATTATGGGTTTTGGCCCATAGAAAATTTTAGCCCATAATAAAAATATGGATTTAGTAGGCTGGTTTAGGATCCGAGTTGGCCCGACCCGGTCCAGCCGCAAGGTCAATGGTCAAAGTCAACCGTTGACTTTGACCGTTGACTTTAAAAAAAATTCGGTGCAAATTTATTTTTCAAATATTGGTATATTGATATATATTTTGCAATAAGTTAATTAAAACAATATGTCACCAAAGTGACCTCTTTTGTGGAGATTAATTTTATTTTGAAATATAAAGGGTTATGTATATGCGATTTATGTTCTTATTGATCGGCCCAAAGGAAGGTCAATATTTAAAGTAAATGTATGCGCACATGTAGTAATCAACATGTGATGATTATTTGGTTTTACATGTTACTAATTAATTGACCCAAAGGCCAATTTATTTTTCGACATGTTCTTATTATTAATGTTTGATTACTACATTAAGATATCACTTACAAATTAATCTTTTATCCAAAGATAAAATATTAATGGAGTGCCCGATATCTTAAGATGGGTTTTACCTTTATTTGAATTAATTTTTGCTCTTAAGATAAGTTTTGTTTGTGAGCTTGTTTAAATTGTTGTTGTTCTCTTTTCAGCGATTAATCCTGCTAATATAACTGCCAGTATCAACTCAATTCCTATGCTTAATGGCTCTAACTTCAAATCTTGGAAAGACAATCTTTTGATTGTTCTTGGAGTTATGGATCTCGACCTTGCGTTAAGGACTGATTCTCCCCCACCTCTTAAGGATGAGAGTACCTCTGATGAAAAGAGGGATATGGAAAGGTGGGAGAAATCAAATCGCATGTGTATGATGATCATGAAGAGAGCCATTCCAGAAGCATTCAGGGGCACAATGTCTGATCAAATCAGTACAGCTAAGGAATTCCTTGCCAATATTGAAAAGAGATTCGTCAAGAATGAAAAGGCTGAAATCGGTATGCTCTTGACAAGTCTCATTTCAATGAAGTATAAAGGCAAAGGCAATGTAAGGGAGTACATTATGGAGATGTCTTATCTTGCTTCCAAGCTCAAAGCACTTCAGCTTGAACTCTCTGAGGACTTGCTAGTGCATCTGGTTTTAATATCCCTTCCTGCACAATTTAACCAGTTTAAGGTGAACTACAATTGTCAGAAAGAGACTTGGTCTCTGAATGAGCTCATCTCATACTGTGTTCAGGAAGAGGAAAGGCTTAAGCAAGATAGGACAGAGAGTGCTCACTTAGCCACTGCCTTTAAAGACAAGGGAAGGAAAAGAAAGAACGCTAAGGAAGTTGCAGGTACAGTACCTCGAAAGAAACAATTAACGAAATCAAATGATTCGATCAGTACTAGTTGTTTCTTTTGTGGTGCTGAAGGGCATAAAAAGAAGCAATGCACCAACTATCACGCTTGGCGTGCTAAGAAAGGTATGCTTATTGCTTTGGTTTGTTCTGAAGTTAATTTAACTTCGGTACCTAGATACACGTGGTGCTTAGATTCTGGTGCAACAACTCACATCAGTGTGTCTATGTAGGGTTGCTTGAGTTGCCGAAAGCCAAATGATGTTGAAAGATACATCTATGTAGGTGATGGCAAGACTGTTGAAGTTGCGGCAATTGGAAAATTTAGATTATTGTTAAAGACCGGACTTTATTTGGATCTTAACGAAACTTTTATTGTACCGTCTTTTAGACGAAATTTGATTTCTATTTCTGCTTTGGACAAATCTAGTTATTCTTGTTCATTCGGAAATGGAAAATTTAGTTTGTTTTATGATTCCAAATTATCTGGTTCCGGTTCTTTATCTGGTTATGATAATCTATATTTGATTGATACAATTGCTTCATTTAATGAATCCCTGCAATTAAGTACACGAGGTACCAAGAGAAAATTAACTACCGAGAATTCAGGTATATTATGGCACAAACGATTAGGTCATATCTCTAAAAAGAGAATAGAGAGACTTGTGTCAGATGAAATTCTCGATCCCTTAGATTTTACAAATTTTGACATTTGTGTTAATTGTATTAAGGGAAAACAAACCAATACAAGGAGATTTGTAGCCAACAAGACTATGGACATCTTAGAATTAATACATACGGATATTTGTGGGTCATTTCCTACGGTCGCTTGGAATGGTCAACAATATTTTATAACGTTCATAGATGATTTTTCCAGATATGGCTATGTATATCTCATAAGTGAAAAATCACAGTCACTGGATGTGTTCAGAAGTTATAAAGCTGAAGTTGAAAATGAACTCAGTAAAAAGATTAAAAGCGTCAGATCTGACCGTGGTGGTGAGTACTATGGTAGATATGACGGTTCAGGAGAACAACGTCCAGGACCATTTGCTAAATTCCTAGATGAATGCGGTATCGTCCCACAGTACACTATGCCGGGTTCGCCCACTATGAATGGTGTTGCTGAAAGACGAAACAGAACGCTTAAGGACATGATAAGGAGTATGATTAGTCATTCTACCTTACCAGAATCACTCTTGGGAGAAGCACTTAAGACTGCAGCATATATCCTTAATCGAGTACCCACTAAAGCAACTACCAAAACCCCTTATGAACTTTGGACAGGCAAGAAACCTAGTCTAAAACACTTACATGTTTGGGGATGTCCAGCTGAGGCAAGGCCTTATAGGCCTAATGAAAGGAAACTGGACTCTAGGACGGTAAGTTGCTATTTTATTGGATACTCGAAAAGATCCAGGGGATATAAATTTTATGATCCCACAACTAGGTCGATTTTCGAGACGGGAAATGCTCGATTCTTTGAGGATGTCGAGTTTGCGGGAGGTGATAAAGATAAAGACTTTGTCTTTGAAGAGGAATATATTGATATTCCCACAGGTGTCATTAACATTGGTCAAGATTCTAATTTTGACCATGTTGAAGACACAACGAATCAAGACAATGTCGAAGCACCTCCTATTCAAGAAATTGTTCCAGATGAACAACCTCGAGCATCTCTAGAATCTATGCCATTAAGAAGATCCACTAGAGAGAAGAGAAGTGCAATATCAAACGATTATATTGTATTTCTCCAAGAACATGAAGTAGATATTGGAGTGATGGAAAATGATCCTATCAACTTCCATCAAGCCATTGAATGTTCTAACTCTCAAAAGTGGATTTATGCTATGAATGAGGAGATTAAGTCAATGAAAGACAACAACGTGTGGGATCTTGTCCCATTACCTGAAGGTGTGAAACCTATTGGTTGCAAATGGATATTTAAGACCAAAAGGATTTCGAAAGGTGATGTGGAGAAGTACAAGGCACGTCTTGTTGCAAAGGGCTTTACACAGAAAGAAGGTATCGATTATAAAGAGACTTTCTCTCCGGTATCTTCGAAAGACTCTTTCAGGATTATAATGGCATTGGTGACACATTTCAATCTTGAGTTACATCAGATGGATGTGAAGACAGCATTTCTCAATGGTAACATTGATGAGACGATTTATATGTTGCAACCAGAAAACTTTATGTCTGGAGACCCAAAGAATATGGTTTGCAAACTTAAGAAATCCATCTATGGACTCAAACAAGCATCTCGACAATGGTATTTCAAGTTTCATCAAGTGATCATCTCGTTTGGTTTTGAGATGAATTTGGTCGATGATTGTATATACCATATGTTCTGTGGGAGTAAATATATTTTCCTGGTTTTGTATGTCGATGACATCTTGCTTGCCAGCAGCGATATAGGCTTATTGCACGAAACCAAGAAATTTCTAGCTAAGAATTTTGAGATGAAAGATCTTGGTGAAGCCTCTTTTGTATTAGGTATTCAGATACATCGAGATCGCTCTCGAGGTATTCTTGGATTATCACAAAAGAGCTATATCGAAAAGGTTCTTAAGAGATATGGCATGCAAGACTGTAAACCAGGAGATACCCCTATGGCTAAGGGAGACAAATTTAGTCTCAATCAGTGCCCTAAGAATGATTTTGAGAAAAGAGAAATACAGAAGATTCCTTATGCTTCAGTAGTAGGGAGTCTAATGTATGCTTAAGTTTGTACGCGTCCGGATATTGCGTACATTACTGGGATACTGGGCAGATATTTAAGCAATCCAGGAATAGACCATTGGAAAGCAGCTAAGCGGGTCTTACGGTACTTACAGAGAACAAAAGACTACATGCTCACATATCGGAGTTTGGCTAATCTGGAGATCATTGGGTATAGCGACTCCGATTTTGCTGGATGCCAAGATACCATGAAATCTACATCAAGGTATATTTACATGCTAGCTGGAGGTGCTGTTTCCTGGAAGAGTGCTAAACAGTCACTTATAGCCTCTTCCACGATGACAGCTGAGTTCATAGCATGTTATGAGGCATCCAATCATGGAGTATGGCTGCGGAATTTTGTCACGGGGCTGCGTATAGTGGATGATATTGAAAGACCACTAAAATTATTTTGTGATAATAAATCGGCAGTTTTATATTCCAATAACAATAGGAGCTCATCAAAGTCGAAACACATCGACATCAAGTTCCTAGTTGTTAAAAAAAGGGTTCAGAGTGGACAGTTGTCTATAGAGCATATCGGTACAAACTCCATGGTTGCGGATCCGCTTACTAAGGGATTGCCACCCAAAATGTTTCATGAGCATACTGCTCGTATGGGTGTTTTGGCAATTGATAGTATTCAGTTTTAAAGGGAGTTTTGTAATTTCGGATGCTTTTATAATATAGACAAATTTTCAGTTTATGGATATTTATGAGGTTATTTTTGCAGAAATAAAGTCTTTGGTTTAATTTACACTCTGATTTTAGTATGGTTTGATCTCACTAAGGTTTAAGGGTGGACCAGTTGGAAATAGGCATGTTAAGATCATATTGCATGAAATTTCCATGCTACACATCCACATCATGATCCATGTCATTTAATTGTATTGGCATTCGTGACCTATGATAGGTTGAGTTACGATAATTGTAACAAAAACCGCTTAGATCCTATGTTGGTATGATTACTGGACCGGATTGGTTATAGATACATCTGTTAATGACAGCAAAGATTGAGCTCATTTGGTTATTTTTTGCAAAACATAATTATAAGGTTATACATATAGCCCAAGTGGGAGATTGTTGGATCATTAATCCAACATTGGGCTTATATGAGAATAATTATGTATTTGTGGACTGTCAAATAAGGTAAAGCCTTATTAAAATGATCTGCTAAGAATTTTTAGGCAATTGGGTTTTGATGTATCTAATAGGGTATGGACCTTTAATGTGTAGAGATTACGGGGTTATTTCTATTTTAGTGATGGGCTAAAATAGAAATACCAAAAAGGCACTTGGTTGCCTATAAATATGGGGTCATGGTCCCCAGATTATAAGTTCAACATATTTCTCACTCTGACATCCCATTATCAGAGAGAAAACTAAGGTAGAGAGATCAAAGGGCTCTAAAAGGCAGAACTTGTTAATCTGGAAGGCCATCCATACGACTTCCGGATATGGATTCAGGTACGCTTCCGCTTTATAGTGTATGCAGATTATTGTTCTTGATAATTCGACAAGAACACAATTTCTATATGTTTAGAAATGCTAGAACTAACACTATTTTCATGGTCATGGGTTTGCATGATCAAGAACACGGGTGTGTCATGAGGGACACAAATAGAAATTTCCAACATTGAAACGAAAGAGAGCAACATCAAAATGCTTGGGCATAACCCTGCATGATCTCAATAAATATCGAAACATTATGTCAGATGCTGCAATAAACATGCTCTCTAGGTTTGTCTTACAGGAACATGCAAGACATATTATATGAATCTGATTTGAATCTACTATCTTGCTATAGGAGTGTGGGTGTTGGAAGATCTGTGTATCTCGCTGTTTCTGTATTAGAAGTTGAAGTTTTGCATAATTTTGTTGACCTTTTATATAGAGATGGGAGATAGAATTCATAAACAAGAATATAGGTTGGGTTTTAAGAACAATTCTCTTGCAGGAATGCCTTGTGTCCAGCTTATTTAACAGGTTAAGGAATCATCTAATTTAAAAATATAATTTATTAAGTGAGATTCAGAATATGATTTATAATATTTTCTAGCATATTTTCTTGAGTTAAAGATTTTTAAATTTGAAATTTGTATATTTCTTGGTGCTTGATTTTTATCAAATAAAATAAAGTTAGTAAGATTTGAAATCGTAATTATTGAGTTAACAAGAATCTAACATCTTGTTAAATGAAATTTCAAAATATAATTTATATTAATGTACACCACTTTATCATGACGCCTGAGGTAAGGAACTCTTTTGAGCAACAATGGATCAAAATTGTTCACGTAATATACGTATAAACTACCAATACTCTAATTTGGACATATTATACAGTACTTGATTTTAACTTAAGCTACTGTTTGCTTGTAATCTTGACTATAGTCCCACACGTCCATTTGATGAATATTCAGAGAATCTACTTTCATCAACTCAAATCATAACTCATTATACAGTTTTGATATCTGCACTTCACTGTCCCCACCTCATTTCTCTTGCTAAAACAAGGAATTACATTGTTTACAACGTGAAAAGTTTGAGCTCAACTTAGGGGCCGACGATGGAGGCAATGCAGGGGTACTAGAAGAAACACAACATCAAATTATCCACACCTGATCTTAAATTATCCATAGATTTTCCCAGATCTAAGACTGATTCACCCTGAGCCCTCACTTCGCTCAGCATTCGAATTACCGACTGGCACCTAAATGGGAAGCCAGGAACAGCAAAGCAGCCTAGCATATAGCCGTTTTTGTGCCTAGTAAAAAGAACTTGCGTGGATGGGGATTATATATTGCTGTTTCCTTAATTTAATAGTGCAACGCAGTGGTCACTGAATCCTGATTATGAACTCTTGCACATTCTGCTTCTAAGGAACCTAGCTGTCCATAAAGATGACAGTAAAGATTTAACCAATGTAATTCAGCATCTTTGTATTAAAAAGATTGAACAATAGCATTTAGACAATGAACATCTTATGCCATTTTGTCCCCAAGAGGTGTTGCGTGATGGCAAAGGGATTGCGATTTACATAGCCATTTTGTCTCGAGTTCAAGTCAGAACGTGCACTCCTTGTAAGAATCTGAGACAGTTGGGGTTTTACTCGCTCACTTGAGCCCACAAAATGTGATTTTGGGGTAGGTTTCCTCGCATCCAAGAAAAAAAAATATTATGCCATTTTCTGTACTGAATATCTGGATATTGAATACACACATGTAGAGTCCTATTATCCTACACTGTATTTGCTATGTTCGCATTGCTGTGAATTCTAAAATCAGAAAGAGGAGAGACTGTGAGGGCGTATAAACACTCAATTTGAGCTGTCAATAATTGTTGTATCCGAAGCACCCTCCAAAAATAAGGATCCAATGTTTTGCATTGATGAATCATCAGCTCTAGAAGATGGAGAAGAGAGTCTGGAAGTAGCTACGGACAAAGGATGAACGCTCCTTACCTGGTTCTTGGGGAACGATATACTCCTTTGCTGAGGACAAGCATCGGAACAAGTATCTTTCAGGTTGTGGAGAGCACATTTGCAGCTGCGATGGTATCATCTCAGCAGCTCCAGAAGCCATTATCTCCTCCCGTTCTTCTTCACTGCTGAATCCGCTTTGTTTCTGTAGGTGGGGATGTAGTGTCAAGTGTGTGTGGTTTTGAGTTTATTTGAAACATTTACGTGCTTTCTTGGTACTTTATATAGAGCATGGATAGTGTTATGCGAAGCAAGCAATATCCTAGGGTGAATATTTGTTGGTGATTCTGTGTGAACTATAGAAAAGCATGGCCTCATCGTTCTTTCCAGGTTCATTATAGAACTAAAACAAATAGTTTTTTCCTATGGGTTGTTTTATATTTTAGTCCTTGATTGAGGCAGATCGTTTTCGTTATTCTTACTGAGAGAGAGAGAGAGAGAGAGTTCTAGTTCGAAGAAAGGTTTCTAGTTTCATTGGGTTTGGACCCTGAATTCCTCTGTGTTAAGATTTCTCCATTGTTTTCTCCAATGGAAATGAACTGTTTCCAACCTTTTGGAAATGAACTGTTTCCAACTTTTGACACTTCTGATGCTTATCATAGTTTTGTGATTTTCTGTGGTTTTAGGGACTATTCCTACGCAGCCAAGGATCTATATTTCCTGACAAATTGCTTCTAAGTATATAGATTTTGACACTTCTCAAATAACAGAGCTGGCCTAGTTTTCTTAATTGATTTCCATGGCTATGAGATTATTTGATGTGGGTTTTCCATTTTGCTAGCCAATCCCTATTCAGAGTACCTGTTTATTACTGCGTAGAAGTGCTCGAGTTCGAGTTACAATGTGCATTTATAATTTTCAAATAGATCTTGAAGATAATCTTAGGTATTAAAACTAATAAAAGGTTTAATGATTTTTTTGGACTAACAAAACAGTCATTTTACTATTTAAATTCAGAGTGAAATGTTTTTAGAAATACACCGAAAAACTAAGCACTTAAAGGTTTTTGTTAATGTCTACAATACTTAAATGGAAAAATTACTTATAGCATCCTATAGTTTAAAATTACACTTACTCATGTAATTGTTTATCAAGCTTTGGGAAATTAAAATTTATATCTTGGTTGTCCTTCTCCTTATTAGCTCGGAATGAGTGGTGAATCATAAGGAAAAGACTATATTGCCACTAATACAGCCAATACCCAGACATATTTTAAACATTTTATTTTTAAATGAAAATTTTAAAAAATATATATTTTAACATGGATTTCGTAAACAAAAAAATTATTTTCTTGTATTTTTAATTTTACAATATGTTTGTAAATTCCATAAGGTGTTGGCCAATATTCCAAAAAAAAATCTTATTTTTGGGGGATTCGTATATTATTCGTTGATATTATTTGGGTAAAAAAATCATAAATAGGCTAGTATCCAAAATATTATTGGGGATAATTCGTTATTATGCACTGTTAATAATTGAATAAAAAAACCTTAAGTTGTAAATATCCAAAATATTTTTCTAGGAATAATAAGTCATTATATATATTCAATCAATACATCTTTGAAAAAAGCCCTGATTACAATCAGGGACATTTCAATTTTGACTCCACGATTGACAGGTTGTAAAAGTACGAAATGCTAAGGAAAAAATAGGCTTGTAAGGCGCTCTGAATTTCCTTAGATTTCTAAATCTTTTGTTCATTTTCCTTGCGATTTACGGGTCACAAACACTAGAAATACTAGAAGGAAAAATAAGCACATTGAATCTTCTTAGATTTTTATCCAAATTATCTCTCAATTCATAGGTTGTAAATTTATTTTAAATCAAACATGGATTTCAAGAGATCTACATCGATACTCCTTAGCATTTGTATAGACATATCTAAAGGTATGATCATTTTATCCAAGGATATTTTTGTTTAGACTTTGAGCCTAAGTCTATAGCAAACCTATCTTAAAAAAATTGATTAGATCATACTAGCACCATAGCAATCATAAAACTAACATCAAGTAGCTTATTTTAGGTAGGACGTACTAGGAGTGTTAAAATTTTCTATTTATACAACCAATCTCTTGCCTTAAAATCTTTTAAAAATCAGTTAAGTTTTCTTATAATCATAATAATACTAGATGGTGATTTTTTTTTCACAAAATAAAAAATAAAAAAAACTTGACATGAACCCCCATTCCCAGGAAGATTAACGCGAAGCCGCGCCCACGCCAGGGTGCAACACCATTTAACCCTCTTTTTTTCAAAAGAACAACTCAAATATATTGATTCCACAGAAGGAAAGAAACTGTGATTAGAAAATAACAAAAACAAAAAACAAAAAACCCAATCCCCGCAGTTTGTTTTTTAGAAAAAAGAAAAGGAAAAGGAAAGGTGTATCCTAGTTGACGCGTTTATGGCCTTTAATAGTGTGCGTATGCTGACCATTCAACCCGTGCTCCAACTTTACTTTGCAAATCCACTCTGTCATCTTACAAAGGAGGTTCAAACTTCCCCTCCCAAGTTCTGAAATTTCTTGATGTTAACAGATCCATAATTGATTGTCTTCGATACAGCTGGATTTGCTTGGAATTTGTTGAAAAGAATCACTTTACAGCAATTATTTTCTGTTGCTTCTCTCTGCAATTAATTCAGCAACTGATGATTGTTCAAATTGAAGGCATCAAAACATATTTAACACAGCCACCTTGACATCTATTTCAACTTTTCTTCAATTCTTTTCCTTGTTTCTTGAGATCTGTACATGGGCCAGAATGGTGGAAGAGAGAGAGAGAGAGAGAGAGAGAGAAGAGAAACAGCAGAAGCCATGGAAGATGGAAATACACAAGCATAACATCTAATTTTACACCGCAATACACAAATACTATTACAGACCAGAATATTCAAGAATAAAACCAATCCCCACCATAAAAATAAAAATAAAAACAAAAACTACAAGGATCAGACCTTAAGAGAATACACATGGTCTTCAACATCAAGATCATGGCTTGACCTCCTCTGATGAGGAGTGGTAGCGCTCCTCCCCGCTTGTAAAGAAGATGGAGGGGAGTTACTAGAAGAAGAAGAAGAATTAGCAACCATCAAGGCCAAATTTCCTTCACTCCAACGCCTTTTTATTGGATACGACACATTTTTATACCTTGACATTGTATGTGAACAATTCTCTTTGGAATTGTGAAGCGCACATCTGCAATTGCGGTGGTATGGCCTCCGATCAAAACCCACCTCGCCACCGGAGAGGCAACCGTCATGGACATAACGGAAGAACCCATCGGCAGCTCCTGTGGCCATGTCGTCCTCACACCACCCCCTAGTAAAAGTGCAGCAAAGCAGCAGCTTGTACTCTGGAGTTTTATTTTTTTTCTGTATGTTTTCGGCCAGGGGATCTAGCAGAGGCAATTTGCTTAAGGGAGGTGCTTGTGGGATTATTATATATATAGAAGAGAAGAGTAGTAATGGCGGCATGGCAGAAGAGAGGGTGTTTGGTGATTGTTGGATAGCGATACGCGCGGCAATAGCGTTGTCATAGCCGACAGACCTCGTGAGACTGTGAGAGTGTTGTTCTGCTGGAAAATTATAATTTCTCTACTTTACCGTTTTTACGGAAAATGCAAAGACTTTACATCTTAATTAATTTATTTTTCTTTTAATATATATTATTATGAAACTTTTATGTTTTAAAAATAATTAGATATTTTTTTCTTTTAGTTTATATTAAGTATTTAAATTACTTATATATTAATAACATTAGTTATAAAATCAAGAATGACCTAATGGGTTGATCTAGAATCGGTTTGACCACATACATGTATTAGTCTGAATTTAAAAGAAATATATAGAAATGATTGATTTGCCCTGACTTAGTAAAAAACTTGAGTTGACACCAGATGAAACACGAGTTACAAACTAGTTGATTTATGAAAAAAAAATTGAGTAAAAAAAAATTTACTTTGATTATTTTAAAAAATAAAATTTGGGTTAATCAAGTCGACCCTTGCAATCCTTGACTTAAACTTTGCCTCGAGTCGGGTTTTAAGATATAGGATGACCCTTTGCATGCGAGTCGGGTTTTAAGATATAGGGTGACCCTTTGCATGCGAGTCATGTCTTGTTTTGGTTGACCATGAGTTAATTTTTAAAATTATGATAATAATTATTTTTATTTTAAAGTTAATTCACTTAGGCCTTGACTAGTGACCTAGGCTTTGTCTAAGATCAACTCTTGAGTTAAGTTTTAAGATTATAATAATATTTTATCCATATATGTCTTAACTAGAGAGTTTTGGAATTGAGAGTTTTTTACAATGATATTTTAAGAATAAAAAATAATAAATATTATTTATGAACACATGTCTCCTTTATACCTCATGTTTTGAAAGTACAAAATTCACTCCAAAAATATCTCAAAGACAAGATTTATTTTTATGTTTTTTTTTTTTTTGTCTTTTCAACTAAATATATTTTTGTATCAACTAGTTTTATCTTTTTTGTTTCAGCATGTTACCAAAATGCTACTAATAAATAAGCAAAAACTAAGCGGTAGTTTGAGAGTATTGCTGAGATTGTTTTGCAAAGTGTTTTTTTATTAAGAAATGCATCATAATGATAATTTTTTATTTTTAAAAATTATTTTTGACATCAGCACATCAAAATAATCTAAAAACATCATAAACATTTAATTTAATTTAAATAAGATGCCCTAAAAAAATTATTTATTTATTTTTTAAAAAATAAAACGTAATGTCAAACACTTACTGGTCATATTATACTCTAGTAGTAGCTAAACATTGTCGTCTATCTATACTTTAGTAAACATAAACAAAGAATAATAAAAAATATAGAAATGCAAATAAAAACAAAAACAAAGAATAATTAAAAATATAGAAATGCAAATAAGAAAAAAGTAATATAGCAGAAAATAAATGTTGTGGGATAAATAATAAACATTATTTTTTTTCTATCCCAAACATTACGAGAAACTAGTTTCTAGAAAAGTGTTTTCTGAAAACAAATTTGGCATTATTCGAGACTCGACTTCCGGAGGCTTCCTTAGAAGAGGCGTCAATGTTGACGGTGTGCTCGTTGATTGGTCAATCAAACACAGCACCCATCCAAAATTGGAGCCTTTCGAGAATACTACTCTTTTTTTTTTTTGGAAGAGTAGTAACTGTGAAAGCTTATGGAAAAAGTTGTCTATTTGAGTTTTTTCTTTTTATTAAGTTGTTTTAGAAAATATTTTTTATTTATAAGTATATTAAAATAATATTTTTTATTTTTTTAAAATTATTTTTAATATCAATATATTAATTATAAAAAATAATTTAAAATAAATATATTTATTTAAAAAAAATGTTTTTCAATTGTACTTCCAAATACTTCTGAAAACTTCTTTAAAGAAGTTCCATGCAAATTGCTATCACTTTTTGGGTGTTAAAAATTGTGTTTTCTATATTTTGCTAGATTATTTGAATGTATTAATGCTGAAAATAATTTTTTTAAAAATAAAAAAATATTATTCTAATATATTTCTGAATAAAAATAGACAGAGAAAGTGTTTCAGATTTTTGATAAAGAATTTTTCAAAGCCATATATTTTTTGAGCTGGATAGATACGTGACACGTGGCATTTATTGATCATCAAGCCCTTCTGATAATCTTGATTGCATCATTCAAGTGTATTCAATGCCCACTTTGTTAGCTCATAGATTTTATCAAGTGTTAAATTAATGGTATCAAGCTCTCACCCCCCCACTGCCCGCATCCATACTTAATTCTAAGAATAAAATCCCTACTCATATTTTTGGAATTCAATTGAGACAATATTTGCTAATGTCAGTCATACGTCGTTCAAGATATACTCTTTATTTATTTATTTATTTTTTTATTTATTACTACCTTCTACCAAATTCCACAACTACTAAACCTATGGACGACTGCCCGGCAGAATTAATGGGCAACCGACCTATAAAACTATTTATTTATTACTACCTTCTACCAAATTCTAAGTGTAAATTGATTGTAAATAAGTTTTCAAAATTAAGGATTATAATGTAATTATTGTAGGAAAATATATTCTAGATTTAGAAAAATCCAGTAGATAATTGATTGAATAAATTTTTAAAATTATTCTGAAATAATATATGTAATATTATTCAGGGGGTAATGTGATATCTTACAATTTATAGGGTTAATAAATTTTTCTACAAATAAAATATTATATCTCATATTTTTTTCTAAGTTATAATTCAGAATCTATTACACACATTTCACCTATATGGATAAGCAAAGTGGAGAAAACAAAGAGTTAACGTTTAAGGCATGACCACCCCTCTCTCATAAAAGGGTCTTAAGAGATTTTTTATGAGTGATTTGTGTGGATTACTGTTAGATATCATATGCTTAGATGATTTACGATACGTGTTTCAAAAAACTATCATTTTGTTTTCAAAATTAATTACAATCCAATTTTGTTTTTAAAAATCACCATTTACATTGTGTACATATGTTTCAAAAAACTTAATATATACATTGTTGTTATCCTTATCTTCTTTTATTTTTTCTAAATCTATAGTTTCATATAAATATTCTTGTATTTGATAAATATAATATTCTTGTTCAAATTCATATTCAATATCAAGGATTATAATTGATAATTATTCTTTTATAAAATCTTATAGTTTTAATTCTCTAATGTATGTATGCGTGTGTATGAGTTTGGTAACTATTATTAATTCTGATTTGTTTATTTATGTATATGAGTTCAATTTGACTTGTGCTTGAGCAAATACTAGTACTAAATAGATTAAAATAAAATTATAGTATTTTTTATTTTTTAAGATTTTTTTAATAAAATAGATTGAAACTAGAAAGTTAACCATTGCTGTATGGGTTATCCATATACCTAATTTTTTGTCTGACTACTTGCAGTTTTAAAAGTTCTTTTTTCTTTTATTAGCAAATACAACAAATTAACATTGCATTGAGAAAAAAATTAATAGGTGTTAATAATTCAGAATTGTGATGGTCATAAATTAGCTTTACCAATCACGTTAAAGCACCCCACATAATAACTAATACTACAAAGGAAATTACTCAATACAGCACAAACATATAATCCCATATCTACAATCATCTATAATCAATGAAAACTCAACAACAATTAAAAAATAGCAATCAAACAATTATTTAAAAGAATAATTACACTAATCTTGTAATTTACTCGTTTTTTATTTTGCCTCCTTTCTTTTAAAAATTATACTTTACATCCCCACCATGATGTGTCAAAAAATAACATAAGCATATTTTTTTATATTATTTATAAGATCATCATTATATTTTTATTAATAATTGAAGATCTTTTATATTAAATATTATAACTTTGTCATTATTTGTTCTTTAAAAAAAAAAAAAAAAAAAACTAGGCACCACCATCATCTTTTTCTGCTCTCTTTCATCTGAGATTGCCATGAGATTTGATATGATTTCTTATTATGATCTTCATTTCTAGAAAAACCCATAACCTATAAATTTATAATCAACATTTATATAAAACAAATTTTATATCTCTTTCATGTAACTCACTTCACTCATAATAATAATAATAATAATAATAATAATAATAATAATAATAATAATAATAATATAAAAAGGAACACTCCATGGATTACACACCTAAAAGAATTGAGAAAATTATCTTATTTTTATTATTATTAGTTGCCAAAATACTAGTTGAAATAAAAGAACACCCAGCTACGACAAGAGAAGATGGTTTTACAAGTTGTCGAGGATGGCGATTTGGATCATAGTTATTGATTCCGTTCCGTTCCGTTCCGTTCCGTTCCGTTCAACAAACCAAGACAAAACGACGTCATTTTCGTCTCTGTTTTAATTCCAGTCCGATCCAAAAATTCCGGCCGGAACGCCTCGGTTCCGTTCCGGGTTCAAAATCTATTTTTTTTATTTTTTAAAAATTATTTTTGACATCTATACATCAAAATAATTTAAAAACACCAAAATATTTTAAATAAAAAAGAATCCAAATTTTAATTATGCTTGTAAAATTAAGATTTTTTTTAATATATATATATATAATTAATTATATATGAACAGTACGATACCGAAACGGCACGCCGGAACGCTCCGAAACCAGAACGTTCCGTTCCAATCGAAAAACCGGAACGGCGACCGAAACGGTATTGACAACTATGATTTGGATGTTTGCTTTTTTTTAATAATACTTTAAGATTGGTATTTTTAAATCGATTGGATTATTTTAGTGGGTTTATATTGGGGAAGTGATGTGATTACAAGATCAAATTGGTAAAGGGATGAGAGATTAAGGAGAGATTGAAAAAATGGTTTTAGTTTTTAATTTATGTGGTTAGGTTTGTAAATTTTAAAGTATAATTTATATGAGGATAATTTGATCATTTTTTTTAATTATAGAATGCTCAATGTAATTATTTCTTAATTAGATTAATAACATGGTTTGTTTTTCAAAACATAATTATCATTAAATACATAATGAATTGAGAATCTTGTCAATGATGATTGCATAAACTTGAGGTCATCCTATATCAACTCTTACTTAAATAATATTAACAGTTGTATGATCCTTTACACTAGTAGTTTGTTATATATATTTTCACCATGAAATGAAGGAAAATTGTATAAAGCTTGATAAAAATTCATATTGATTGAAGAGTTTAAGTGAAGGTTGTATCAACATTGTAATAGTGATAACCATCTAAAATGATTATACCTATTTCCCTCATAGTCCCTTTATCTTTGCTTCCCCTTTTAAAGCCACAAACCATATCCATAATTTGAAACTTAGCTTCTAAACATCATGACATCACTAAATTGTACCACAACACCTAGCATCATTTCCAGTTCTTATGGTATTTTCTTTACCTAAAATTTCATTTTTCCAATCCAACCAGTCCATAATAATTTATACATCGCTAGCAATAAATATCAAAATTAGCAACCCATTGAAATCCACCCTAAGTTCCTCTAAGCCAACCAATTAATCAACAAAGTATGAAGAGATTAACCTAATAAAAGGTAGATTTGATAAAGTATAAGAAACAAATTTGTATTGAAGATCTGTTGTGTGGATTTCTATTTTTATAGGAGAAGGTGAATCTCATCACCAATATAGGAAGTTTAAAAAAAAAAGTTGTTCCATATCCACTAGCTTTCTTTTCTCTTTTTAGCAACAACGACAAATGATTCCATGTGACAATAGTGGAGGTGGTGCGTGAAACCTACACGTTTCCATTACTCTTACTATGCTATCTTATTTACAACAACTTTTTTTTTATTATTTTTTTATCTCAACATGTCCAATCTACTCCAAAAATTCCAGAAAGTCTATTTCATACTTGTTTTTAATAGATTTTTAATGTGTTCTGTTGTGATCTTAATTGATATTTAAGGATGATTATATAAATATATGTGATTTTAGGCTGTGAGAGTACATTAATGAAGAAGGATGCACGAGTGTCATTGCATAATTTTTATTTTTTTAGTATATGTTACATAAATGGATAAGATTAGAAAAAAATTAACCATTTGTTTTAACTTGCATTATAGCCAAGTTTCTCCAAAAAAATAATGTTCGTATTTTAAATTGAAAAAAAAAATATGAAAGAAAATAAGAGAACCAAAAATATATTGCATGATTTCACATTTCTTGAAAAATATCAAAATTTTAAGAAATAGTTTTTATATTTTGCATGCATCATGAACATAATTGCAAGTTTATTAAGCCCATAAAGAACATGGCCTAAATTTCAAAATACTAGAAATCAAATTTATTTATTTTTAATATTTTAGGATTTATAAACTTATATATAAAATATGTTTCTAATAGTAAAAAAGAGTGAAAGTAAGTACATGATAAATAATAATCCCATTATGTCTCTTTCTTGTTTACTTTTAATATTTAAGGATTCTAAACTTATATGTAAGATGCATTTCTAATATTAAAAGAAATAAAATAAAATAAAAATATTATTTAACTTTAAAATGGTTAAGTTTGACTCATAAAGTCATAATTTACTTTATTGAGGTGAATATATTTATAATTAATAGACATGCTATTTTTTTTTTAAAAATTAATAACAAATTCTTTGTGATAATTAGACAAATAAACAATGTAGTGTATCTTATATAGAATGTATTACCGGTATTATTGTTTTTTCTCTACACGATTATTTTTTTTATCCAACTTTATAGACCAATTATGATTTTTAATAATCAGAATACTAGGTAGCAACTCTAAACAAGACAAAACTTGTTTTACCAATTTAAAAATCATAAAGTTATGATATTAAACTATAACCTAATTCATTTTTGTTTTTTATTTTACTTAAAACCTCTAAAACAACTGTGAAAAGGCATAAAAAACCAATAGGGTTGATTAATTCATTTAATCAAATTAAGTGAAACTTTTTAATCAGTGGCAGTTTTTTCCACTCATTTTCAAGAGTGTTCATGGGCTTTCAACTAAAAGACAGAATAAGTCAGCCCTCAATCTGAATGGGCCCGCACAGCATCTTTAACGGCCCATACCAGATCACCCTCTGTAACGGCGGAAAAAAAAAGTGTTCTTGTTCTTCAATCGGCAAAGCAGCAGCGAGAGCAAACGGAAACGGCAGCCATGGCAGGAAGGGGTAAGAGAAGACCCGTTCACAAAAGCATAAAAATAAATAAGAAAAACAAAAGAAACACCAAAAAAGACAGTGAGGTCAGCATCTGGAGCAGAAGAAGATCGAAAGAACTTCGAAATCCTCTCTTTGTGGAAGGCGGAGTCTTGGCGGATTGGTCCCCTAGCCATTCAGGTCCCCTGATTCTTTCTCTATTCATTGTTTTATTTCTGTTTTGGAGCATTTCTGCTGGGAGAGATCAAAACTTTAAGTTCAGTTGAGCTTAATTTTTTTAACTGAATTAGGGTTTCTCTCTTTTATTTTTTGGTGTTGAATTGCAGGAAGGAGTGGTAATGTGAAATGGAATCCCAAGAAGGGTTCGAAGCCGGGAAATTCTAATAAAGGAAAAGCGGGTTCAGGTTCTAAGAATGCACCGCGTAAATCCAGTGGAAATGCTTTTGGTTGCAACTATCCTTGTTATGATCCTCAGGTATTTTTGACTAGGAGTTGCTTTCCAGCTATTTATATGGAACATGTATGAGTAGACTGGATAAAGAGAACTCTCCGGCAAACTCCTAATCGGGTTTCAATTTGTACGTGTGCCTCCTTTTCGCTTCCAGTGGCTTTGGTCTAGGGTTTCAATGATGTGCTATGTCTGAAATTCACCTAAACTTCTATCTACTTGAATGGAGCTTGAGAAAAGTTTTCCCCTTTAATAAAAAAGTATGTGGCATACTATCACTGCGAGACATATGAAGCCAGAAGCATTCATTTTGCTTAAGGTTTTCTGTTATTGTGCGAAAAGATTGGGAAGTTGGTAAAACGATTTTACTTATGGAGTTATTCTGTCTTTTGTTTTTCAATATTTATAGGAGGGTACCAGTAGATATGTGGATGAGGTGCAACCTATTGTTTTAGTGGATTCCAAGGAGACACAGATTGTTGCTTATTTTGATGAAACACCGACTCTAAAGGCCTGTAATCGGAATTTAACTTACGAATACAGTTCAGATTTTCTGCTTGGCGATATATCACATAGGGGATTGGGGTTCGGTGAGAAATTGAAATTTGAGGCTACCCCAGGTGCTCAATCATCCTCAAAGCAAATGGAAGAGGAAGAGCAGAAAGGATCTTCTTTTGGTTTATCATCTTCTGAGAAAGAAATGAATTCTGATGACACTGCTAACTGCAAGGCTGGTGAAGAAATGCTGACTGCAGCATTTTCTCCGAAGAAAAATTCAGCCTTTTTGTCAATTGGAGGCGTGAAATTATTCACCCAAGATATTACCGATGGGGGAAGTGATTGGGAGTCACTTGATGAAAGCTCTGAATCTCAACGAGTTGAACTGTCTCAAAGTGATGACTCTGACGATACATTTAATGGTGAATTGGATGTTGATGATAAAGTTGCAGAAGATTACTTGGAAGGAATTGGAGGCAGCTCCAACATATTAGATGACAAGTGGTTGGTAGAATATGTTCTGGATGATTCAGATGAGGATAGTTCTTCTAGTGGTTGCTTTGATGAGACTCTGGAGAATTTGGGTGGGATTGCCCTCCAGGAGGCGTCTAGAAGATATGGTATGAAGAAACCTCAATCAAAAAAGAACCATGCTTTGTCTGCCAGAGATGTGTCTCAAGATTTTGATGATTTTATGCATTTAAAGGATCCAAGAACCGTCTCTGCCAAAAGGAGGCATGTTGCCCACTTGCCTCGGTCTTGGCCTTCAAAGGCTCGAAGGAGTAAAAACTTTAGAAGTTTTACTGGTAATGTTTGCTCATCTTTATCCTGGTTAATAGCATTCCAAGTTTCTTGAAGTTAGAAAGTTATTCTTCTCTGATGTTTTGATTTTTGAAATTAACACGGATGGGTGCAACTAACTTTTTTGCATTCCCTAACCTGCTAATCATTCAGGTGACAAAAAGAAGCATGGTAAAGAAATGATTGCTGTCAAGCGTCATCAGAGAATGCTGAGCCGCGGAGTTGATCTGGAGAAAATAAATAAGGTAAATGAATCCTTGTTTGATTGATTGTTTTTTATGCTGATATTTCTGTCAGTGTTATTACAAGTACTCATTTGTGTACCCAGTAAAGGAAAGAATTGATTTATTATTACCATTTAATTTCAAAGTAACATGGATGAAATAATGGTCAACAGTGTAATTCATGTCAGGTTGAATGAGAAATAGCATATTAGCACCATTTAGTTTGCAAGCGTAGCCATAAAAAAAACACAAACACAAATACAAAGAATTTATCTAAGCGTTGCCCACGTAGAATGAGATGTTACCAAGATCTGGTGCTGTTTTTGTTTGACCGGAAAGAGGAATTACGGTTCCTTCCTCATCTGTCCTATCTAAACATGACCAGAGGGAACGGTTATATTTCACTTCTCACTTGTTTCCCTTCTTCTTGCTTTGTTATTTCATGCTGGTGTTCATCCTTCTAACAAAACATGATATAAGTTTCCAAGTCAGTATAAAGATTAATATGAATGGTGTTCTGACAGTTTTCCTTCAAAAAAAAGCCTATAACCATGGAAATAATCTCAAGTTCAAGTATAATATCATACTTGATTTTGTCTATGTGCTAATGAAGTTAGGGAGATTAATAGTGTTTGTGCCTTTTCATGTTGTTTATAATGGTACGTACCTTCTTGTTAGGATTTATAAACAATGAATTGTATTGAGCTGATCTAGTAAGTATAACCAATCACAAAAATATGTATAACTAATAGCAAAGAACTAGTTACCATCTTTGTTTTTTCTTTTGTCCTTAAATTGTAGAAACTAGAGCACATTTTTTGGATGAGGTTGATATTTTCTGTTTACAGCCTGTGCATTAACGGGATTGTTCTCAGGTATGGAAATTTGGTTCTTATGTCTTACTGATTTTAGTTTTCTATGCTTCATTAACAAATTAGAGAGGATTTTCCCCTTCCTTTTCTGGAATATATTTTTCTAGCCTTTACACCAGCCTATGCTTTTGGAAGATTTTTAAAGTTAATTTTGATTTAATTATTAGCGTTGATGATTCTCATTCTCTAGTGATGTCTGTCTTTTGATTTCAGCTGATAGGGGCTGGTGATGAGGATGCTGATTTTGCTGTCAATGAAGGCTCAAAAACAAAATCAGTTAGTGCAGACAGAAATAGGAAGAAGAAAAGTACAAGGAGTTCTGGGAGAAATGGTTTATACGCTAATCAACCAGTGTCATTTGTATCAAGTGGGGTAGTGCAATCTGGAGTCATTGAGACCATAACAGTGGGCGCTCAAGAGATAAATGAAACTTGTGAAAACAAGGACGCCACAAGCTCATCGAATTTTGGTGCGTTTGAGGTGCACACTAAAGGATTTGGATCTAAGATGATGGGGAAAATGGGATTTATACAAGGTGGAGGATTGGGAAAAGATGGTCAAGGTATGGCACAACCCATTGAGGTAATCCAGCGGCCTAAATCACTTGGTTTGGGTGTTGACTTCTCCAACATCAGTGGTGACTCAGTGAAGAATAAACCTCAAAGCATTGGAACTGGAACTGGAACTGGAAAGTCCAGAAAACATAGTAAAACTCAAAGCTTCGGAGCTTTCGAAAAGCACACTAAAGGATTTGGATCCAAGATGATGGCCAGGATGGGTTTTATTGAAGGAATGGGCTTGGGTATAGATTCCCAAGGTATTGCCAACCCTTTAGTTGCTGTTAGGAGGCCGAAAGCATGGGGATTGGGTGCAAAAGGTTAGGCATTATCTTTCCCTTTTTCCCCATATAAAAAGATGGGCAACACAATGTATAGTTTATTTAGGTTGATTGTGTCAAAGGTACTTGCTGAAAAATTGATCTTCCATTCCCTTATACTTGAATATATCAGCACCATAATCCATGTGCTCGAGATGTCTTTATGAGTATGATTGTGTCAAAGGTACTTTCTGATAAAAATTGATCTTCCCTTCCCTTATACTTAAGTTGAATATATCAGCGCCATAATCCATGTGCTCAAGATGTCTTTCTGAGTATGATCGTGTCAAAGGTACTTTCTGATAAATTGATCTTCCCTTCCCTTATACTTAAGTTGAATATATCAGCATCATAATCCATGTGCTCAAGATGTCTTTATGAGTATGATCGTCTATTACTTTCCTGGCCCTTCTATTCTTCTTGCCCATTCGTTTGAAAAATGAAGTGTAGGTGTGATACTATAACTGGATTTTTACGTGTAGATTAGATTTAGGGTTCGTTTATTGACATGTTTTTTGCACGTTTTTTGAAACAAAAGATGATAGAACTTGGAAGTATTTGTGATTCCTTTGGAATCTTGCCGCGGCTCCTCAAAAAAAGCCATCTTCCAAGTTGCCAGGGATGAACTGTTACTTTCATGGACTATGCACGGCCATAGAAAATATGGTTGGCAGTCCCTGAACTGGCATCTACTGGCTCTAAGATCTTTTTCTCCTTCCCTGTCTAGATCCACCACTGATTCAAATTTACTGAATCAATAAACCTAATTACTTCTATGTTTTCATATTTTGGTAACTCTCAGTAGCTTAGACTATTTTTCACGCTGATGGAACACATGCTTATACCAGCATTTGAATTTTGCGCGTGGATTAGTGGAAGAATCAAAGGAGCAAACTAGTAGTCTGCTCATAGATTTACTTGATCTGTGTTTGAACAAAGCCCTATTCCTAGTCTTTCAAGTTTCAATGCCATTGAGAGAAGAAAATTGGCCTTATTGGTTGATGTGGGCTATTTTAGCTGTTGTTTCTCTTACGTTTTACGTGTCCAAGTACATTAGTTTATGTTAATGGCGTGAGTTGTGGGGAGGGAAAAGGGGAAGACTTGTAATTTATCCATGTGATGGAGAAGGCGAGAAAATGTGATCCCATTCATCGGGTCAGCCACAAACTTCTCTTTCAAGTTTTTAGATACATACTTAACTGCAAATATTGCTTCTTTCGGGTATGATTTCTTCATCAAAGTTTGTATCGTGTACTTTTCTTTCTTTCTAGATATGAAGGGACTCATTATGCATAACAGGGGATGATTATTAGTTAGCCAGTCTTGTGCACTGATCACCAACCGGTTTCTTGCTAAATTATTGAGGCTTTGAGCACACCTCCATTTGTGAATCAAAAGGGTTGTGAAGGGATTTATTTTGGTTTATTTTCCGATTTTGGTTGTTAACTAAGAAAAGAGATTTTTTGTTCTTCTGTATTGTTGCTCTCTTATCTTCATCAACAAGTATAGAAATAAAAAGTTTGTGTAATTTTTAGAAGTTGGTCGTATAGCTAGAAACTAGATAGTTTGCATCAGGATGGGATTTTTTTTATTTTTATTTTTAAAAAGAATCCATATTAATTTAATTATATAATATAAAAAACAACAATAATAAATGAGGTGATATGATAACACAAATATAGAACATCTCAAATCAACTCGGGTTGGCATGCATATTCACTACTTGGGCTGTAAGGTTGGGCTAGCTTTATAAAGTAAAATTGAAAATAATAATAATGGTCAATCCTTATCAATTCAAATATAGAACCTGATTAAACCTCAAAAGACTAAAAAAAATAAACACTTGTAAACTCGAGTAAGGTAAGGTGGTCAAACTTTACTCAATCATGCAAATAGAATAACATAAGAAAAGGTAAAACAAGAAAAAATTACAAACTTTATTTTTAAAAATACCTGGTTTTGAAGGGCAAAACTAGAATAATATATTAAAAAAACCCTAAGAAATATACATGGGTTAACCAATCAAACATGTTGTTAATGTTATAAGATTGGGAAACCTGATTGAAAAAAAATAAAAAAAAAATTATAAAACATATTTTTTTCAAAATAAACATAGAAGGATGAAGAAAAATAAGTGCAAAATAAAAAAGCATTTAGAAAGAAGTGTTGCCTCATATGAAAGAAGGCATCGCCATGTTTGGTCACTAAATGGAACCTTAATGATGTTCTCAATCGCTGACACATTATTATTTAAATAATATTCTATATTTATTAAATACTAAATTTCCCCTCAATCAAATCAATTATTAAAAAAAAAAAATTATGAATATAAAAAGCTCCTGATGCCATCCAAAGAAAAAAATTTCTGAAGGATATTTCTACTATTTTAGTGTGCTTTGAAAATAGAAGAAAACCAAGCAAACCCAAACTAATCTTCTAAAACAAGCAAACCTAAGTGAATCTTCTAAACTTGGACTAAAATTCCAAACTTACAACACTTGAAATTTTAGACTTTGCTCAACAAAAAATTAGCTCTCTATCAATGTAATGTTGAAGGATGAAATTTTAAAAATAATATCATTTAAAAAAAACTGTTAAAGCTCAAAAAATAACAATAAAAAATAAGAATTGAATCTGATAAGAGAAAAAAAATAAAGGAGAATTAAATTCTAAAAAATTATCTCAAATTAAAAAATAGCAATAAAAAGAATGGAGACCTATTTTCATAGAAGAGGAAATTAAAAGAGAATGAAATTGAAAAAGGAATAAATTATTTAAAATAAAATTAATAATAATAAAATAAATAGGGATCTAATCTAAAGGAAAAAGAAACTGGAGGGTTATTTTTGAATTGAAAGGGTTAGCATGAAATTTGTTGACCTTTGGGTCATATATTAATTTAATCATTACCTAGCTTAGCCAACAAAATTAGCCACCACCCAAATTTTGGCACAATCCATTTTTTTAACCATAATTGAGAATCATAAATTTCTAATATTCATTGAAGATCAACCACTAATTGACCCGTCAAAAGAAGACATATGGAAATACTATGACATTCAACTATAAAATTTCAATTTCATGAAAATATCATATTCATCATATTTGATATTTCTTCTTGAAAATAAAAGTATATAGTTGGTTCAAATAAGAGAAGTGAGAGATTTACTAAAAACATTATATTAGCATATTGATTTTACTTCATATCTGTTTAATTAAGGTTCTTAAATGAAAAAATGATATATATATATATATATATATATATATATATATATATATATATAGGAGAGTGATTAAATGAAAAAAATATTGGTTATTTGATATCATTTTAGAAATAATATATATGAAAATAATTTGATAGTTTTATTTAATTTAAATTTCAAATTAAAAAATGGAGATAAAATTAAAATAAAATAAAATTTGGTAAGTGTATTTTATTTTATAATGATTGATTTTTTTAAAACACTTTGGTAGAAGAAAAAACAGTTAATATTGTCAATCTATTAAGTCATTGTTTGAGAGTGTACTTGAAATTGTTTTTGAAATATTTTTATTCAGAAATATATTAAAAAAATATTTTTAAAAATTTATTTTAATATTAACACATGAAAATGATCTAAAAATAAAAAATTTAAAAATATATTTTTTTTCAATAATTTATAAAAATAATTTTAGCCGAACGCCTTTTAAAAACAAAAGTTGTCGGCTATCAGGAAAACAACACTAGAACTTCAAAACTGTTTTGCCTTCCAATCCTCATTCTGAGTCTCTAAAAAGATCCCATTTTTTCCAAAATCTCAAAGATCTCTCTAGTTGCAGCACAATTCTTCTAATTACAGACTCTTCTTTTCGTTTCTCTCTTTTGCATCATTCTGTCTACAAGGTCAGGTTATCTTTCTCTCATGTTTTACACCTCTAAATAGCTAGACTCTGTTTGTATCCTTTTCTATTTAATGTCAAGATCTTAACTTTTACTGAAAAAACAATAAAGATCAACCCTTTAACGTTCAATCACTTGTTTTCACGATCCGAGTCGCTCAGATCTGATTGAATCCTTTCAAATTTCTAAAGAAATGGACTTTTTTGCTCATTTTAAGATCTGGGTCTTGACCCTTTGTTTGGTCTTCCAATATGGATATGGATTTTACCTTCCTGGTAGTTACCCTCACAATTATGGTATTGGTGATACTTTATCAGTGAAAGTGAATTCAATCACTTCTATTGAGACTGAGATTCCTTTTAGTTATTACAGTTTGCCTTTCTGTAAGCCTCTAGAGGGTGTTAAAGATAGTGCTGAAAATCTTGGTGAGGTTCTCATGGGAGATAGGATTGAAAACTCACCTTATAAGTTTAAGATGCATACCAATGAGACCGATATCTTTCTGTGTCGAACCGATCCTCTGTCGGGTGGTGACTTTAAGCTTCTAAAGAAGAGGATTGATGAGATGTATCAGGTTAACTTGATTCTTGATAATTTGCCTGCGATAAGGTATGCTAAGAAGGAGTCTTATTTTTTGAGGTGGACGGGATATCCAGTGGGGATTAAGGTTCAGGATGCTTATTATGTGTTTAATCATTTGAAGTTTACTGTACTTGTTCATAAGTACGAGGAGGCCAATGTAGCACGTGTGATGGGAACTGGAGATGGGTCGGAGTTGATTCCTACTGTTGGGAGTGGGGGATCAGAACTTCCTGGGTATATGGTTGTGGGTTTTGAGGTGGTTCCTTGTAGTGTCATGCATGATGCTCAGTCTGTTAAGAAACTGAAACCCTATGGGAAATACCCATCTCCTATTAAGTGTGATCCCACCACTGTGGCAATGCTGGTTAAAGAGAATGAGCCAATTGTTTTCACTTATGAGGTTACATTTGAGGAGAGTGATATCAAGTGGCCATCGAGATGGGATGCTTATTTGAAGATGGAGGGCTCTAAGGTCCATTGGTTCTCTATCTTGAATTCTCTGATGGTGATCACTTTCCTCGCTGGTATTGTCCTCGTCATCTTCTTGAGGACTGTCAGGCGGGATCTGACCCGTTATGAGGAGCTTGACAAGGAAGCTCAAGCACAGATGAATGAGGAGTTATCTGGGTGGAAGCTTGTTGTGGGTGATGTTTTTCGTGCTCCAGCTAATTCTGGGTTGTTGTGTGTTATGGTCGGAGATGGGGTCCAGATTCTTGGGATGGCAGTTGTGACAGTAATGTTTGCTGCTCTTGGATTCATGTCTCCAGCTTCCCGTGGAACTCTGATTATAGGCATGCTGTTTTTCTACATGATTCTTGGTATTGCAGCTGGCTATGTTGCAGTTCGCCTTTGGAGGACAATTGGCTGTGGCGATAAGAAGGGATGGGTTTCAGTTTCTTGGAAGGTTGCCTGCTTCTTCCCTGGCATTGCCTTTTTGATTTTAACCACTTTGAATTTTCTACTATGGGGTAGTCATAGCACAGGTGCCATTCCTTTCTCTTTGTTTGTTGTTCTGATTTTCATGTGGTTCTGCATCTCTGTTCCTCTTACCCTAGTTGGGGGCTACTTTGGGGCAAAGGCACCGCATATTGAATACCCTGTTCGAACCAACCAGATTCCTCGGGAAATCCCAGCTCAAAAATATCCATCTTGGCTATTGGTCTTTGGAGCTGGAACTCTTCCTTTTGGCACACTCTTCATCGAGCTCTTCTTTATCATGTCTAGTATCTGGATGGGCCGTGCTTACTATGTTTTTGGGTTTCTCTTGATTGTTTTCATCCTTCTTGTGGTGGTATGTGCTGAAGTATCTCTTGTCTTAACCTACATGCATCTCTGTGTGGAGGACTGGAAATGGTGGTGGAAATCCTTCTTTGCTTCTGGTTCAGTTGCTATCTACATTTTCCTGTACTCCGTCAACTATCTCATATTTGAGCTTAAGAGTTTGAGTGGCCCTGTCTCCGAAGCACTTTACCTTGGCTACTCCCTCTTGATGGCTTTGGCAATTATGTTTGCAATGGGCTCAGTTGGGTTCCTTTCATCGTTCTGGTTTGTGCACTACTTGTTCTCTTCAGTGAAGTTGGATTGAAGAACTTCATCATGCTAAGAGTCATGGCCCTTCGAAGAACAATACTGTCAGTTGGGGCAGAAATGAATGCAACCCTTCACAGAAGTCCATCATGCTTTCCATTTCTTTGAGTTTATCCTGCTATAATGTTTACTATATGTTTTAATATAACAATAATTTCGCTCGTTTTTTCATAATTCTTTATTAGATGGGATGATAGCATGTTACACAAGTTCATCATTTTGGCTTAGTTGCTGGTAGTCGGTGGTATTTCCCGAATGTACCTTGTTCATTCAGTTCTATATGAGGATCGAATGCCGAGTAGTAATGTTTATCATTTGTGTTTGACTTCTTAGTCTTGTTTTGATGTTATTTTTTGTCTCTGGTCTGATCTTGAGTCCATGCCTGCATTTACCTTGCGCAGAGGCCAGCCTTGCTCTTTTTTTTTTCCCATCTTAATTTTTGAAATCCCGAACAAAACAACTGTCGGTCAAAAATACAAGTGTAGGAAGTTTGCTTTTTTGAGGCTGCAAGTGAGGAATTTAAGAGAACTCGAAACAGAATATCATGAAATTAATATATATATATATATATATATATATATATATATATATATATATATATATATATATAGTAGTAAAATTGGGCAGGACATTTTGAAGTCCCGAAATCCGGTTCTTCAACACTTGAAAGTTCTGTTTAAACGGCAAGGGAATTTAATCAATCAGCCTTGAAATACAAAAAAAGGCTCAGGAAAAAAGAAAACTTTGATGAATATATATTAAGATGGTCAGGCGTAAAAGCGAGCCTGAAATTATCATATCACACAAATTTGATACCATTCCAAAATATCTCAAACAAGAGTGGAGAACATTGTTAAACACTTCACTGACATCTCCCAACTCTACCACTGTTCCTTTCACTCCCTCTCCCCCCTTTCTCTTCTCTCTCTGCCTCTTCATCATCATCTCTCTCCTTCCAGCAATCTTCACTTCAACATCGCCATCTTGTCTCCATTGGTCCCAATACCACAACCCTTCTCAGGATAAATTCCAAACCGAAGGTTTGCTTGCTCTTCTATTCGTTACGTATTGTTATACTTCATGTTTTCGCGAAAGGCTGTGTTTTCTTTTCCTTGTTTATGACTGTTAAGCACATGGAGTAAGTTCCTAAGTCTGTTTTCTTTGGCGCATGCAGGGAATGTTGAGGGTGAATTGTTCCACAAACAAGCCATTGAAGGTGATGATATCAGGTGCAATGGGATCTGGAAAAGGCACTCAGTGTGAACTAATTGTTAAGAACGTAAACTCTCCCATCATTTTTTTTTCTTTTGTAATCTTTAATTCTTTTGATTTATGGTCATCGCTTGGTTATTTGAAGCACCAAAACTTGAGTTATTTGAATTATGAGGGTTCACATGGCATTGAACTTAGAAATTGGTATGTGAAAGCAAATCATTATCCCTTCGCAATTTGGCGGGGGTACTGAATTTGAACTGCACGAAAAGGGTTTTAATTATTTGCAATGGGATGAATTGAGCGAAAGGAGAGGGCTAGTTTTGGACTTGAGTTCAAATGAAGAAGATTGTCATATATCTAATGATATATATTGACTTCTCTTCTTTAAACATGAACTGGAGAGGGTTTCCCCCTTTGATTAGAAATTGTGTTTGGCTGCTTGATTTCATTTCATTCTGAAAGTAGTTTGTCCAGGCCTCATTCTATCAAGCCTAAGTGATGATTACATGTAATCTTTTCTTTGTATTGATTCTTTTGCGGTGACAGAATTTGGCAATAAAGCAAAAGAATTTATGAATGCTGCTTGTCTGGTTCCTGATGAAACTGTAACAGCTGTACTATTTCCTCCATGAACTTGTACTAGCTTCTACTTTGTTTTCATTTCCTTTCTCAGGGGCGTAAGGAATGAGTCGTTTCACTTTGTAGATGGTGGCATCACTGTTATCATATGATGATGCAAAGGAAAGATAGTGGCTTCTTGAGAGATTGAATGTCAGGCCAGCTATCTTGTTGTTTTGGATGTACGTAAATTGAATACTAATGCTATCTTTGCTTATGATCATGTCCGACAGTGATATTGCTCAGCTTCCAATGAGATTATTAGGAACTCATTTACTCCAAATTATTGGTGAATAATCCAATATTTTCACAAGAAACAAAAATTCCGTGCATATTCATCAAAATGCATGTACGTTTCTGTGCTATAAAAACTGACATAAGAAAAAGCTACTGGGATAATTCCAAAATTCTATGTTGTATCTGAACCTGCTGTGGCTGGTTTTTCTATGAATGACATGCTTTGAAGGCCAACACTACCTTGGTTGACATTGAACATTTTCTAACTCAAACTCTGTGATATTCATGACATATATCTTTTAATACTCGGGTTCCTGGTGGAATTCTGACTGACAGAGATGTTGGTAGAAGGCTAGACCCAGAGACAGGAAAGATTTACTACATACTCCAACATTATGATCATGGTAATATCAGTTTTATTATATTGTCTCTCTGACTTGTTCTGTAAACTTGCCGTCAGTAATCTTTGCATGTTGCTTCATCTTCTTTGCTGTCTCAGGTGCCGAAAGATGAAGCAAAATTAGTCAAACCTGGCAAGTGTTTTCAGGTTTTGAAGCTGTTGTCTTATCAGGTAGCTAGTGTTTGGCCAAAAATTCTAAGTTATTTCAATCTAAAAACACTTCACCAACACCAATGTAACACTTACAAATCATTCCATCAACTCTAAATACCCAAATACGGTTTCAAAAACTCAAAGTCAACTGTGTGTGACTTTTTCTATCATCACTGAAATGCAGCAACCCCTCTCTTTTCTCTCTCTAGTGAGGGAGTAAAAAATAACACAAATAAAGTAGTGTATTAAAATTGATTTTTTTTTAAATTTAAGGGGACCTAAATTGGATAAATTATATGGTGATCATGGCAGCTACATAATTCCCACAGGCAAAGCCTGGCTGCCATAGATCAGAAGTGATCATTCACTATCTTGGTACTTAACTGGATCATCTACTCACCAAGAAAATATTAAATCTTATTTTTGCTTCTTCAGTTGATGCTACAGCTACAGTACTCAATCTGAATTTCAAATGTTCATCGAGTAAAATTGTCTTGTAAGACCACAATTTTGCAAATTATGTATTGTTGTCAGCATTTGTCAACATCAAGTTTGAAATTTTTTATTTTTGTTTTAAATTAAATGAATTTGGTGTTTTAAATCATTTTGATAGGTTGATATCAAATATATTTTTTGAAAAAAAATAATTATTTTGATGCATTTTTGAATGAAAAACAGTTTGAAAAACAATATCAACCATACTCCTGAAAAGGCTCAGGACAGATTACCTCACACGCCGACACATGTGGTCCACTGACTAGTTTTTTTTTTTTTTTTTTAATTACTATTTTGATTCTATTCATCATTTTTTTTTAATTTAATTCCTAATTATTTGATTTTTTTTTTATACTAACTGTTACATGGCAATCTAGAATAGTCCCAAATTTCAACCCCACATGAGCCCGGAAAGAGAGAGAAAAGGTAGGATGGATAGTCAATTTTAGCGAGTTAATAGGATCAATTTATGATATATATATATATATATATATATATATATATTTGGATCATATTCTTTGGTGTTTTATTGTTTAGAAAATGAATTTGATCAAGTTAGATGATAGTTTATTAACAAAAAAAAGGAATTAAAATTGGGTTTGAAACAAGAGCAACGAGGCATGTTAAGCTCATCTTTAAGCCATTCCCATTACAATTAGAGTTAGAGCCTTAACCATGCATGTGACGATGACATGGAGCCAAGCTTAGATAAATAAATATATTTCTTATTAACATATATGAGGCAGATATTTTACATAAATCAAATCAAATGTGTATGATTAAAAAAAAAGGTTAAATATGAATACAAAAAGTCGTGTTCGGGGGGCTGCCGACTTGGGAATGTCGTCAGGGTTAGATTTTTATAATCGACATAGTTTTTTTTTTTTTTTCCTTTCTTAAGGTGATATTGATTAAAGTGTTATTAAGTTTGAAATTATATTTAAATAATTTCTTTTTTATTATTTAAAAATTAATTTCATATTAGCATAATACAACAATCTAAAAATACTAAAAAAAACTAAAGTATTTTTAAATTATTTTTATAATACAAAAATAAACAGGCTCTTTGGATTATAAAAATAGTTTATTAAATTTTTATCTAGAAAATAATTTATTTAAAATCTTAAAAAATTAAAACCATTCACTCTTTGACTTTCAAAATATCTTTAAGTGGTTTCAAACGTGTCTCGCTGATAGTATAGGATAGGATATAGCCTATAGGATTACTGATGAAGGGATTGTCTGTGATAAGATTAAAAAGGAAAAAATGAATATCCTTAATTTCTGTCTTTTAAGTGAAGTGGCTATTACATGCTTATAGTGTTTAAAAGTATAGTAATAAATATATTTTTTTAATATATTGAAATAATTTTTTTTTTTTTTTTCATTCTTCGAGTTCGAAATTGCATGGTGGTGGTAGGAGTTTTTAATATAAATGGATTTGAAAATGAGACGCAAAGAAAGAGAGAAATGTTCTTATAAATCCTGACCGCTAAAATTCTGCTGCACCGAGACAAACTCCTTATGAAACAAATAGACTCCCATCATGTCTCTATCATTTATGTCATCTTGTCAGACCAAACATATGAATAAACCCGTGTTTTCTGCGTAGCTAACTATATAGTTTTCATTTCCCACATGATCAGAGTTGAGGTTATGGAAGATTGTTTCTCCTTTCGTTGAATTGTCTCTGGAAAACCAAGAAAAGGGTCCGTGTCTATCTGTTGATTCCGGTACCTGAGCTTTGAAGATGGCGGGAGGGTCTATTGGGCCGGCTGGTGTGGCGAAGGAGAGGGCAGAGCAGTATCAAGGGAGAGTCACCTTGTCTGTAATCATTGCATGTGTTATTGCTGCTGTTGGTGGCTCTCTCTTTGGCTACGATATTGGGATTTCAGGTACTCTTTTTCTTATATATTTATTTTCTTATCAAGACTTGATGGAGATAGATGAATGGATACTGTTTTTGTTGAAAGAGAATATTCCAACTGGAATATTAGGTGGTTGTGATGCGTCAAAGGCTACAATGAAATAGAAAGTGAAAGCTTTCTAGATGGTGAATAAAACCAGAATTCAAACGAAAAGGGTTTCTGGTCTCCTTGGCCATTTCTGAAATTATAAAGATGATGAGAGATTAAAATCAAAAGTTTACGATTCAATTTCCGCACAAAAATAATGAAATCAATCGTTGACAAAATGATGATAGACTGCCGGGATAATTTCCTTACGATACTAGATGAGATCTCTCGTTTTATGTTTTTATAATTTTCAATTCTTCCTTGAAGGTATCATGTTAATTCATGTTGCAATTTGATTTTTCAAGGCTGTTGTCTTATGATAAAATTAAGTATCACGAGATGATTACAGATTAGATGGCATTAATCACCGAGACGAAAAGAGAAACTAAGAAATGTTGTGAAGGAAAGAACAGAATCCTGAAAATGTTGGGAGTTCTACAAACTGAATTTTTCTGGATACCTACTTCAATGATTAACAGGAGGAGTGACATCAATGGATGGATTTCTTCAGAAATTTTTCCGAGGTGTATATGAAAAGAAGCAGCGCGCTCATGAAAACAACTACTGCAAGTTCAACGACCAAGGGCTATCAGCCTTCACCTCTTCTCTCTACCTTGCTGGTCTGGTTGCATCTCTGGTCGCCAGTCCTGTCACAAGAATTTATGGACGTCGAACAAGTATAATCTGTGGTGGTTCCAGCTTTCTTGTCGGAGCAATCTTAAATGCCACGTCCATTAACCTGGCAATGCTTCTCATGGGTCGGATCATGCTTGGCGTCGGCATCGGATTTGGAAATCAGGTTCTTCCCTGTCAGTTCTCGAAACGAATTGAAAATGTGGTGATCGAAAGAGAGCGGATCTTTTACAGTAATAATTCGTACTTCTTCTCTTACTAATATATTTTGTTTACAGGCTGTTCCTCTATACTTGTCAGAGATGGCACCGACTCATCTCAGAGGAGCACTAAACATGATGTTTCAGCTAGCAACTACCAGTGGAGTCTTCACGGCAAACATGGTTAATTATGGAACACAAAAGCTTAAGCCATGGGGATGGAGACTCTCTCTGGGCCTAGCAGCAGGTCCGGCTGTACTGATGACGGTGGGAGGGATAGCCCTGTCTGAGACACCTAATAGTTTGATCGAGCGGGGAATGCGAGATAAAGGGAGAAAAGTCCTGGAGAAAATCAGAGGGACCAAAAATGTGGATGCAGAATTTGAAGACATGGTCGATGCAAGTGAGTTGGCTAACTCAATCAAGCATCCATTCAGAAACATCCTTGTAAAAAGGAACAGGCCTCAGTTGGTTATGGCCATCCTGCTACCAGCATTTCAGATTCTGACAGGAATAAACTCTATTCTCTTCTATGCTCCGGTGCTGTTTGAAAGTATGGGATTCGGACGCAATGCTTCCCTCTTCTCCTCAGCTGTGACCGGAGCGGTTCTTTGCTCCTCTACCTTCATTGCTATCGCAACAGTCGATAGAGTTGGCCGGAGATTTTTACTTATCAGTGGTGGAATACAAATGATAACATGCCAGGTAAACGTTCACCTTACTCTTTCATCACCTCTGGCTTCAAATAACCATTACTATTCAACTTCTGTAACAGGTAATTGTTTCTATAATCTTGGGGGTGAAGTTCGGGGACAACCAGAAACTATCTAAAGGCTTCTCGGTGCTGGTTGTCGTTGTGATTTGCTTGTTTGTTGTGGCCTTTGGATGGTCGTGGGGTGGGCTTGGCTGGACCATTCCAAGCGAGATATTTCCACTGGAAACCCGATCAGCTGGACAGAGCATCACTGTAGCTGTAAATCTTTTTTTCACTTTTGTGATAGCTCAGGTGTTCCTATCCCTCCTGTGTGCATTCAAGTTTGGAATCTTCCTCTTCTTTGCTAGCTGGATTCTTGTCATGACTGTTTTCGTTTACTTCTTCCTCCCTGAAACTAAGGGAGTTCCTATCGAGGAGATGATATTCCTATGGAGAAAGCATTGGTTTTGGAAGAAGATAGTGCCTGGGAATCCAAATGATGACACTCAGAATGAGGAAGGGAAAGGCGTCGGGCCTAATTCAGTTTCATCCTGAGTGTCTGGTTTAAGCTTTTTTCAGCAATGAATCGACCCTGTGTTTTACAGAAGCTTGGCCTTCTTGCAGCTTTTCATTTCTCTGTATTTTCAAATCTACAAGTTATGGGGATCTTCATCCACTCCAGTGGTATAAAAATGAAACATTGTGCTCAGTAATCATGATTTCAAGTGAAGTCAGAGGATGCAGGAGGTGGGACTTGTATTTTAATTCCAGCAGCTTTTGGATCTTGCATGTGTGAACCTTTACAAAAGTTCGGGGGCTCAGCAGGAATGGTGAGAGCATCCACCGCAGGAAAGAGATTCTTGAAGCACTCATTCCTTCACTTGCCATGTCGAATTTCTCAACTTCTTCGTCCCCGTTCAACCTTGATTATCTCAGAAAATTCTTAACAGTGCTGCATCCAACTTTGGATCAGTTGCAAGGAAACTACAGACCACCAAATAAAGTGCGGTTTGATCCCAGTTGAAGAATAACACCTCTTCTATAATATCTATGATTTGTTGTGATGCAATAACCCTTCATTGTCCATGATTAATTCATAGAACATGCACTCTTATTCAGCCATTTTCGGCCGAGCTTCTGTCACCAAGTTCACGACCTTTTCAATAAGCTCTTAATGGTTTGTTAGGCATATAGAGACAAGAAAAACATTAAGAAAGGAAAATAAAAATGTCCCCTGACACGTTGGGAAAATGAATCCTATATAACATAGTTTTGAAAAACCACCTTAAATCCATGAAGAGGTTTCACACCCACCTGCCTTACAAGGCTATAAAAAGGCAAGGAAAATAGCCAAAAGAAGAGGAAAATATAGAGAAAAGAGAAGGAAGAAAAGAAAATTCATAACAAAAAACAGCAAGGAAAACCATACAAATCAAAGTTTTTTCTTACATTAGAGCTTGAACATAAAAGATTAGAAGTTTCTTAAGTAGAAAAGAAAGAAAACCATACCAATCTGGAGTCTAAAAAGAAGTTGGGCAAGGTAAATCTCACAAGTTCTTAGTGGAGAGGGTGGAGTTTAATGAGTTTTTTCCTTGCGTCTCTCCAAGAGTAATTGTGATCTGCACAATAAATTTAAGTTTAAATTAGAGCGTGCATCCTTTGTAAGAATTTGGGATAACCAAAGTTTTGCTTGCTCACCTGAGTTTACAAAATACACTTTCTGAGGAGTGAGATTTCCTCGTGTAAAAAAAAAGATTTTTTTTTGTTGCTTTAATGTTTGTGTCTAAATGCATTCCTACCTATTTTTGTACTAATAAGGATATATGTGCTCATTTTTGGATAATGCATAGTTTGTTATGTTATGATTGTCATCTTAATGGTGATGTTTGGTTACGATGAATAGTTTGCTCATGTAGACTTAATGCTATTTTGTTTTAATGCAAGTGTGATTATTAAGCTATTTTGAAGTCTTGTTAGATTTATTGTCCTTGTTGTTTAGGTGTGTTTTCTAGGTTATAACCACCAAAAATTTATATATTTGACGCTGAGAATGCGGATGAATTAATGTTTTTAGTTAATTGGATTTTCAAATGCATTTGCTAAGAGGTTTAAGCATGACATTATTGCATTTGATTCCTACGTTTTGTGTTTGTTATTGACATTTTTAGTACGCCAGGGTTGTTTCTAAGCATTGTTTCCTGATTCATATGATATTTTATAGGTTTGTTGCAATTTTTAGGTAGTTTGGGTTTTTGGGCAAGGTAATGTTATTGGAGTTTCTGAAAAGAACATTATCTTAACTCTTGATTTGGATCATTTTTTTTATCCATTCCTTATACATTAGCCTTCTTTATGCGTAATTAAGCAATTATAGGGTGCTCATTGTCATCAGCAACACCTTCTAAATGGTTTTTGATCCTAGGATTTTTTCTATTTTGAACCAACATCTATTTTACCAAAATATTGATGTTTGAGTAATACTTCAAACAAACTGACATTCGATTCTTGATCCATTCCTGATTGCGTATAAAAACATGATTTTCTTGCTTTAATTTTGGTTTGGATTATTATTAATGTTGTTGGGTTTAAGTTTGAATGTTTTTTGTGTTTCATCCTTTTCGTTGAGTTTTTTTTTTTATGTTTAATATGTTTTTTTTTCATGCTAGACTGGTCGAGTCAACTCATTTGGGTCACCCCATCAAGTCAGCCCATTCAGGGTTAACCTAATCCCTGAGTATCCTAGCGACCCTGAACTAAACAACTAGTGGTGACTCCCTTAACCTTCCAATATCACTTGCCCACGAGTGATAATGCATGCAAGCCTAACTTCTTCTTTTTTTGTTATATAGTCTTAGGAGACAAACATGTCATCGACCCCAAAACAAATAAATTTCTTTATAATTTTCTTAATCCTAATAATTATCAATCAATAATTGTAGGGATTATGTTATATTGCACAATTGTGTTTTTTAATATCAATTATGTACAAAATCACTATCGAGAATAACACTTGAACACAACCGTGTTTCCTACTATCAACTTTGTACACAACCACTATTGAGAATAACAATTGTGTATTGATATTTTCTCTTTTGCAAAATAAATTAACCTTATCAAAAATCAACTCAAAAGGATCCAAGAGAGAAAAATGAGGGAAGAAAAAAAATGGATCATTAGGGACACACTGAAAATTTGTTTTTGATACACTCGGTACAAGTAAAAAGATCTTAACGAGATAATTCTAACTACATCACAGAAGAATACTAAATAAGATTGTAATTAACCTTAAATTAACCCTGTACAAAACTCCAAACAAATCAGAATCATGTTTGGTGTCTTTTAATGTGTAGTTAAAATTATCTTATTGAAATATTTGATGTGTAAAAAATGGAGCTACCATTAAAATAAGAATATATATATATATATATATATATATATATATATATATATATATATAATTACTTAATGGTCTTGAGAATGTGTATCACTTTTGTTATTAAAAATCAGATCTTTGATATACAACGGTTGAGTCAAACATCCATATTTGAGAGACTATATTTAAGTTTTATCAATGAAAATTAATTTATTTGATCTCACATCCATATTATTAATATTTATATAATAACATAAATTCTAAAATGTTTATTCTTAAACCCATACTATAATATGGTATGCACGTTTCAATCCCCTTGTAATTTCGTTACTAATTTTAGTCCATATAAGCATCGAAACTTGATTATAATGCAATAGTTTCAACATAACTTTATTATTATTATCTAATTGTAAGCAAGGTGTATTGAGGGCATTTTAAAAATATTTTTGAAAAAAAAAAATTAATCTTTTAATTTTTTTAAATATATATATATATATATATATATATATATATATATATATATATATTATTTTAATATATATTGAAACAAAAAAACACTTTCTATCCCTCTCAGAAACACCTCCCATAAAAATGTAATTTTATGTTACACAAGTGACAGAAAACGCTATATAAATAACTGATTTGGCAGGTTTCCCAAACTGGAAATAAAAGTACTTATATTCCAGAAAGAGGTGTGGGGTCCCTTTGTACAGCACCATCACAGAGAAATTCCTAACGCTTCTAACCTCCTCATAAATAAATCCGTGAATCACACGCACTACCATACTTGAGGCGGAGCAAGAGAAAAACGGATCTTGCTACATTCTGTCTTTCTCTCTCAAATCAAAACCTAATTGATTAAGAAAAGGAGTGAAAAGCGATGGAAACAACGACGTTGGCAACGAAGGTCAAGGTGGAGAGAGACGGTGGTTCGGATGGAAGTAGTGGAAGCGGGAGTAGTAGTAGTGGCGGTGATGGTGGAGGAGAAGAGAGGGGGGTTTATATGTATTCAGGCTGGGTGTATCATTTGGGGACGAATTCGATTGGGCATCAATATTGTCATTTGAGATTCATGTTTATCAAAGGAAAATATGTTGAGATGTACAAGCGTGATCCTCAAGAACATCCTGGCATTGTATGTCCTCTCCTTTGTTTTTTTTCGCTGAAAAATCCAGAAAATACCAGCAGTGATTGCTGCATTTTGTGCTTTTTTTCCTATGCGATTAGTGATTTTATTTTAATTGATCTTTTTAATGTGATACTATTTCCTTTAGTGATTTAAATTTTTTATGATGGAACCATTACATATTAGAGAAGGTATATATGCTTTTCGTGTTTTTTTTCCTATGCGATTAGTGATTTTATTTTAATTGATTTTTTTAATGTAATGCTATTTCCTTTAGGGATTTAAATTTGTTATGATGGAACCAATACAAATTAGAGAAGGTACATGTGTTAGTTGTAATATCTTGACTGATTGATATGTAATTAATTGATTTAGAGAAATTGATCCCATCCTGGGATATTGATTGATAGACAATTGTAATTACGGTCCAGGAGTAATTCTAGCATGTAATTATGTTGATACTTCACTGTTTAAAAAGAAGAGATCCTCCATTGAAAGAGGCATTTATACCAATTTGACATGTTATTAGAGCCAAAAGTCTAAATTTTTTGCTCAGTTTTTTAGGTAGTATTTTTCTTCATTGAGTTGTGAGATATTTTTCTTGGGTCTCTTTTTTTCTTGGTTTGGGGTTATAGGTAATTTCTGGGTATAGAGAGATTCTTTTGATATCAAGGTCTTTTTTCCCCACTAGTTCGGTCCCTTTCTTCTGATTTATCATGAAAAAAGATAATTATATTGTTTTTTTTTTAATGAAAAAAATTACTCCACTTGGGAGTTTCAATTCAAAAGGAAAAATAATTATGGGATCACTTTGATGGGTCATTTAAGGCTCCCACTAATTCAAAAGAGATTGATTCTTAGGGGAGAAAGGATGCACATATCATCTCTTGGTTAATGGTTTTTATTTAATCACATACGGTGAATCATCTTTGATCATTCACCACTGCCATGTCAATGTATACTTATCTTTAAAGCATTTTTTCTTCAAATAACATTGTCTGAAAGTTTTAATTGGAGTTAGAAATTGACAACTATCACCAAGGTGATCTTTCTATTGATAAATTCTATTATGGATTTCTTAATTTATGGAGTGGATATTCTAGGATAATTCATTTTACTGTTCCCAATGAGACCTTAGCAACACTACAAGTTTTTCATCTTGAGAGCTGAAGAAATTAATGAAACTAAGACCAAATTTAATCAACCAAAATTTTATTCCATCTTTGGAGGCTTGTTTGGGGGAATTATTCGATGAAGAACAATGCCTAGTTACTCAGCCTAACCTTAATTCAGAAACCATGATGTATTAGATGGTTAATGTGGCATATGCTTTTCAAGGAAAAGGAAGATTCAAGTCACAGACTTAGTGCTACAATTGCAAGGAGTTTGGACATATTGCAAAATACAGAGACAAGAAATTTTGCAATTATTGCAAAAAGAAGGGTCATATCATTATGCTGATAAGATTGTCGAGTGTAGCCTCAAAATCAACACACTCTAGTCCCTTGAATATTTTCCGGTCCAATTTATTGTTGCGTCTTTGGTTACTTTTCCAGATCAACATTTTGTAAGCAATTAATCATCTACTCTCTCACTGGAAATGGTCCAACAGATGATTGTTTTTGTCTTTTCTACCTCTGGCATGTAAGATAAGAGGAGTCTTTTCTTCTTGGTTGGTTGACTGTGTAGTGTCCAATCATGACTGGCAGAAGAGATGCTTTATTCAAATAGCCTATAACAGTGCTCTTCCTATCACTATGTTGATATGTAATTACTTGATTTAGAGAGCTTTATCTAGGGAGATTGATTGATAGACAACTATAATATGGTCCAGAGTGATTTTAATATTTAATTATGTTGACAGTTCACTATTTAAAAAGAGAAGATCTTTGAGAGGCATACAGACTATTTTGAAATTTGGATATTTTGTGCAGTGATGGCTGTGAGTTATTTGGGTTGCTAATGTTTGGTATTTAAATATCTGTATGTTTTAATTTTAATGGAGGTGAAAGCCTGATTCTGGGATTTTGTGGGTATATGAGGATTGTAATGGGTTGATGGAATCTTCAAGTAAGAGAGTTAGAAGTATTACAATCATTGGGATGAGAATTGAACAAAGATAATTATGTCATCTAATTGAACTGTGCACTGTGGTGGGTGTTGGAGGTTTTGAGGATTTGAAAGTTGGAAGTGCACTTATATTTGAGTTCATTGTTGTAGATTTGGTTTTGCATTAAAAAGAGTGAAGGGGAATGGAATTGTCAGATTTCAGTGAGTTTCTATATAATATGTCCGAATCTTTTTGAATAGGCAACCAATAAAATGTTAAAATAGGGTGCTAATGCACATTACTTTGCTGTGAAAAAAATCCAAATTGTGTTTTTGGGCTGCAATCTTTCTTCTTTTCTATTTCTTGGATTATATTTTGGCCTTTGTAAACCGTCGCCATTCTTTTTTACCTTTTCCTTCTTGTTTTAAGATTCGCTTGGAGGTTATTTCCTATTGCGCGTCATCTCTTGCATTAACTGCATATTACTGAGAAAAACTTTTAAAATTCATTTTCTTATTTATGGATATATTCCCATCTTTATTGGTTCTTCAAATCTTCTTCTTCCATCAAAGGGGAAGAAAAAATGAGAAAAACTGAGAGATTATGTAATATAAACTTCCAGACTGGGTTTATTATGGTGCAAAACAAACACATTTCAATATACAAACTTGTTATGCATGGACAAGTTCTTAAAAGATCATTTGAACCATGAGTTTTTGAGTGCTTAAATTGATTTATACTTAAATCTGACTATCAACTTCTTGTTGGTCCAGAAACCTATTAGGAAAGGTGTAATAGGGCCTACACTTATGGTGGAGGAGCTAGGGCGACGAAAGGTCAATCATGGGGTAAGAACCTTGTCAATCTATATGTCATGATAATTTGGTCATTATTAAAGGTTTTCTTCTTGTACTTTTAAGACATGTTTTGACGCTTCTGTTAGTTTTGCCATTCTCCTTTCTCTAGAATATCCTTTGAATCATTTTCAGCCATAAGGGTGAGAAACGATGGAGGCTAATTTCTTTTTCTTTTTTGACTGTAGGATGTTTATATTGTACGGTTTTACAATAGATTGGATGAGACAAAAAAAGGAGAAGTAAGTTGCAGTTTTTGACTATTCAATTTGCAAATTATTTGTGCAATTTTAACACGGGATAAAGGTTTCAATTTGACCTGGTAAAGATTGTTGGCTTGTTGGAATCCATGCTACATTCTAACATTTCCATTTGTTTGGTGATTTATTGCTTTATATAATTTTTCTTAGTGATGATTGATTGTCTCATTCCGCTTATTATGGATATCTACCATGCAACATTTAATAGTTTACCTGTATGACAAAAATATTAAATAAAGCAGTATTTGTGCCAGTTCATAGGTTAGTTTCTTCTCCATCATCTCAATGGCAAACAAATATGCAATGAATTCTTAAGTCATCTTCTACCCATTATTTTTTTTTTATCGTCTGAATCTTAAAATAATAGTCCTATTTTACAATTTTAAGTGATGGTCCCATGCCAATAGTTCTGTCCATTTTATTGCCCATTGGACTCCACTGGTTTGTGTTCCCTACGCATTAAAGGCAGGTTTATGGTTGTAACTTTATGAGGTTGTTAGTGATGCAAACTAATCAAACTATTTCAACTATCCTAAATTCATTGTGGCATCAATAAGTATTTAGCAGACCTCCTTTGTGTTAAGCTATAATACCATATCTAGTTGCAAAGAAAAGCAACCTCCTAGCTGATAAGTTCTAATAATAACCTGAAAAGAATGCTCTTTGAAATTCCTTAGAGACTGAACTCATCAAGAATTCTCAAATTCGATTCAACAACATTAACTATTACATTGTATGTCTTATAGAATAAAGTAGATTACTTTTTAATTCAACACCATTCAAAATCTTTCATCATAGCTGTAGAATCTGTAATCGCACCCTATAAGAAATTATCATTTCAAAATTCTGACAAATAACTAAGAATTGGAGATTTATCTTAAAGAATAATAGAGATCCTTCGCGAGTCCTTATCTTGTTGACTTCCATACAAGAGCATTACGTGAAAATTGCCAGAAAGGCAACACAAAAAGAGGGCAGCACATTCCATGTGTTCACTGACATAGTCATTAGAGTTATTTTCTCTTACATGCGAACCTCTACTTTATGTAATAAATATAGAGTGAGGTTGGAAGGAAGAATGGATCAGTAAGTTTCTGGAAGATAGCTTCACGAGTTGAAAACACCTTTTATAAGTCCATGAATAAACGCATGTCCCAAGTATGTGGCCTAATGCATGCTTGCACGTGACATGCATTCATTGCCAAATGCAATGCTACTGTGACATCCTAGGGTGTAATCTTTTATATCTTCTTATATTTATGGTGTTTCACTCTTGTACTCTTGAGACGTTATATAGAATCTCCATTTGGCTTGTGCTAACTTGGTGATGCCTTTTAAATGTTTCTTAATAGAGATTTTTTCCCCCTATAATTACACTCGTTATATGCCAATATGACTTGCCACTAATTGCTTGTTTTGCATTTCAGATTGCTTGTCCTACAGCTGGAGAGGCTCAAAAATGGATGGAGGCATTTAATCATGGGAAGCAACAGGTGCAAGGAAGTAGACTTGAATGTAGTCAATAACTGGTCCCATGTTGATTTTGTGTAGAATATCATAGTTAGTTCTGCATCTAAGATCATCATGGTAGAACCAATTACAACAGTATCATTTAGTATATTGTGTTATGTTATTTTATTCAGTATGTGATGATGGTTTTGTTAGAGAATAATATAAATCATAATCTGGTGACTCACCTAATGGTTTAAGCATTTAGGTGAGATAGTTCCTTGACATGGTATCAGAGCCTTGTTGACCCAGCGGTCACGAGTTCGAATCTCCCCACCCTCATTCTATTTGATAAAAATCAAGCACAAAGTAGTGTGAGTCTGTGCAAGTTTCAAGCTCATGAGGCTTGAAACTTGAGGGGGTGTGTTAGAGAATAATATAAATCATATTCTGGAGCCTCACTTAACAGCTTAAACTTTTAGGTGAGATGGTTCCTTAACAAATTTATTTTCTGCTAACTTAACATTTTCTTGGTCCCTGTCTTGAAATTGGAACTAAGTGTTTTTGTTTTGGATAATTTGGTACAAAGTGTAAGTAATGTTAGATTCCTCATGTTCTTCTCATGTTTGTCTTGTCACAATATACTTTTGGCAGGCCGAGTTTGAACTTTCAAGAGGAGGTAGTACCAGAAACAAGCTGAACATGGAGATGGAGTATGCTTCCAACATGTGCATTGTCTTGTTTAAATATTTCTCTTTGGTCGAGGTTGTTACCATTGGTATTGCTTTGATAAACATAAAGGATATAACAATCATATTAAGTGAGAACTAGAGGAGTTTGATTTCTTAACAGTAAAAGTAATACTTACACATATATAGAAACATACATTAATTGACATGTGTAATCTCCCCCACACATGTTTGATGAAATCTTGGTTGTACTTATTTATAATAATTTTCCCAATCATGAATTAAATAAAATATTATTTTCATTGTCAAATAATCCTAATTGGCTAAAATCTTAGAAATGTTAATGTGATATGTGTAATTAGATCAACTATTGTTTATGGTTTAAGTTTTATTCTTGTTGTATATTGATACATGGATCTAGGTGACCAATTTGAAAATCTCCCAAATGATTTTAGATGTGATGGTGTGAAGTTTTTAGTCCTCAAAATGATTGCTTAGAGAGGCCCATGTTTATTAAATTTAGCTAGTATTCCATGTATTCCTTATCATCTTGTATTCTTATCCCATTAAGAAGACCATCACCTGGGGTAGGAAAGGGCTTAGAGCTTTCTAGTTATTTTGTTTCTCAAAGTAAAGTTATCATTTCCTATCTCCATTATTTTGGTCGTAGATGGCATGTAATTCTTTAACAAACATATAATGAGATTAAATTACAAATAGGGTGTGAACAGTTGGTTTGGCTTCTTGATGTCTATTCACTCCTCCAGAAGACGGGGTTGAATCCCTTGCTACTCAACTTTTGTGCTTGATTTTGTATCAAAAACTAGGGAACAAAGCATATGTTTCCTTAGGTGTCAATGTAAATCTATGGAATCATTTTGGCAATGTTTTTTTCTTTCTTATTTTTTATCAGTATTCTTGCTTGGTCAACTGCAGGATTATTGTATGGTATTCTTGCTGAATTATTAGTGTTCTCATCTCTTTCTTTTCTGTCATGTAAGGGTCATTAATCTAGAAGGACATCGACCTAGAATGAGAAGATATGCTCATGGATTGAAAAGGTTGATAAGAATAGGGCAAGGTGAGGTGGCACACTTGATAGCAAAATTGTAGCAACTCATCATGCATTGAAAATTTGCTAATTTCAGTTTGCAAATTTTCAATGCATGATAAGAACAGTATACAGTTTGCTTGCATGGACATGAATAATCGAATTAAGATTGCATATTTAGGTGAAGTGTAGCATTTTACCTTGCTTTTAAAATATAGGATTACTGTATGGCATAGACTATGCAGGTCTTCTAGGTGCTCATCTATTTCATTTTCCTTAGTAATATGTTTATGGACAATTCGAGTTGACTGGTTGTATAGAACACTATGACAACGTTTAGGATGTTGTATGCTTGTGATATAATGGATCTGACATGGAAATGTCTAGGATACCAAGGTTATGCTAGTATTTTCCAGGACTTGTATGTTCCATCATAAAAATTTGGACTGAATCTTAAATTTATCATGGTATTGAGCAAGAAATAAGCAAAACTGTTGTGATCTTAATGAGCTCACACCAACTGTTTGATCCATGCCCCCTTAAAAAAATTAAGTTAGAGAATTTGTTTCTCTGAGGAGACTCTTCCATCTAGCCACCAAAAAAATTGCAAAATAAACTAGGAAAACAATATTTAGTCATGTTGATGTCTGCTGGTATTATCTAAAATGCAAGATCATATCATATGTTCCATCAATCATTATATGCCTTGTCTGCTTTCTAGGTAAAATCTTACAACAATTTTATTTAAATATTTGTCTTTCTCATAAGAAATTGGAAATTCAATTCCATGTGGTAAACATTAATGCACCACAAGTCCCCCTATATACGCTGAGTGAATGTTTATATCCTTACTGTCTGGTGTTTACAGATATGGAATGAATTATTGATTCTGAGTAATTTTAGAAAATATTGATGATTTTTTATCAAATTGCTTCATCTCTTGATGCCAGTTTTAAATATCAAATAGTGTGCAATAAAATATTTATTGACTTGAAATTATAATTCTTTATTTTTTTTATATTTTTTAAATTTCTTTTGCTAATATCTCCTTGTCTTTTGTTATTGACAGGTCCAGAAACACTTCTCCGGCAATCCTCAAACTTGGCAAGTAATGTTAGGCCTGATGGGTACTTTGATGGGGAGGTTGGAGATGCAATTGAATTTCATCAATGGAAATGTATTCGTACAATTAATGGTACATTTCTGTTAGGCAATATTTATATGCTCATTGACAAGTGAGGATCGATGTTGCATGGATAGCTCTCCCCAAATCTCTTCCTTTCTAATTTTCTCTAGATGACTAGATATTTTGGCATGCACTTGTGATTTTTTTTAGATACATCAGTTCATAATCTTTGTGAACTTACTGAGCTAAGCCTCGGCCTAAACCTTGGAACTCTTAATGTCATAATGCCTTGTATTTCTCATGTCTTGTTGAGATGGTTCAAGCTATATCTATGGTTAGGATTCTCTATTTGTCTTTAATTTTTTTTAACTCTGTGGAAAAATAGACAACATACTGTATAGTTTGGGTAAAATTATCATGGCCTCTTTTCTGGGTCTGGGAGAAAAATATCAACGGATTTTTCTCTTTTCTTGGGATTAGCTAGTAACCACTAATCTCTGAACTGCAAGAGAAGAGTCCAAAAATGAAGAGGCAGGCCCTTGATCTGCCTTCAATTTACTAATGCCCGCATAGGTATATTTTCAATGTGGACTTTCCATATTGATAAGAAGAGAATGCTACTAATATGAACAGATCAAATGAGTCTGGAAAAGAAAAGTAAATTCCTTTATGCATTGGGCATTCAGTCAACTTACAAGCGTGTAGCTTGTCACTGCAATCTCTTTAAATTGACGGTTACTAGGCCTGACAAAACATGGAATAGAATTATTTTATTGACATACAAGTATTTATCATCTCGATACTTTATATCTTTTGATTATTAAGCATGATAGAATAGTTCATTATGGGTTTGACATGAAAATTGTTAACTAGACCTTGATCTTCATTTCTCAATAATTTCAGGTGTTCGAATCTTTGAGGATGTGACCAATTCCAAGGTTTTTTTACCTCATTATATCTTTTAGCCTTTATCAGAAATAGTTTTCTTGAATTCTTATGGAGAATTATCCTGGAAATTGAAAAGTTGACTTTCATAGTTACATTGTGAAAAATAAGATGCAAAATATTTAGTTTTCCATTGTGGGTAATTGAATTCACATGTATCTTACATCGTGTCTATGTTTGTAAACTAGCTTTGTTTATCTTCATGTCAATCAATGAATTTTAAGTTTTATGATTGCATTTTATATTGTTCTGTAGTATTGGAACTTCTACAAAACAATTAAAAAGCTCTTGTCTTGTTCTGCCTGATGCATTGGTATTCTTTGTAGAATGCTAAAGGTGTTCTTGTAAAGGCTGTTACTGTGATTGAGGCAAGTGCTGATACTGTTTTTGATGTGGTTTTGAACCTCGACCGGCATCAAAGATATGAGTAAGTTTCTTGTTTTATCTTCTAGAGCTGTGTTAAATGATCATTAAATTTTTGTTGCTAATAATTCATTACAGGTGGGATGTGTTGACAGGCGACTTGGAGCTGTTAGATTCTTATGATGGACACTACGATATTGTCTATGGGACATGTGATTCTACATGTCTTTCCCGGTAATATCTTTAAACGTGGCTGTAAACACATATTGCAGAATGTATAAAGTCTCTTCTGTTGGTTGCTGACTTGCTGCTAAAAAGATCCTGCAGCTGAAAAACAATATATCTTCTCCCATTATTTTCTTCTTTGAGCGTGTCCTGTAAGCTTGCTGGAATACTAGAAAATAAAACTGTACTCTGTTTCTTTTTTCCTCTTTATTTCCTTTGCATTCTGGATTGAACTGGCTAGCTAATCATTTCTTAGTAAATTAAAGGAGCTGGAAAGAGAAATCTAAATGCCATTAATATAATTAAACTCATGTCTTACTTTTAATTAAACTGAGAAACTTATGCATTCTAATTTTCATCATCATTGTACATGTTGCTGTAGAAGAACAAGTTTTTTGTTTTAGTTTTTAAGATTATACATTATCTAAACCAGAAATTTCATGTGCTAATATGTTATGCTTCAAAACAACCATAATGCCACTTTTTTATGTAATTATCTATACTTCAAGCAATTATGCCATTACTGTGCTTTGCATGTCATAGTTTCCTTGAGCTTTCTTTTAGACAGTGACATTTAAAACTTGCACATGTAATATTTTTTCCTTGCTAGTACTGTTTAACATCATAAGGCATGAGGCATTGGCAAGCTAAGTATTGAGTGGCTGCAATGAAAATTACTTTCAACTGCATTTTGTTTCTTATTTCATCAATTTACTTGTTAGACGTTGTGTTCCACAGGTGGCAATCAAATAAGGATTTTGTCTTCTCTAGGCAATGGTTTCGTGGGCAAGATGGAACATATAGTAAGCAAATAATAACTAACTGATTTAGAATTGTTTGTCATTAGTTGTGATGCTATGTGGTATGCAGTGAATCTTCTGAGACCAAGTGAACAACCCCCTTCCTTTATCTGGTAATGTAAGGGACTACCTCATGTTCATTTAGGAGACCTAAACCTCCCAGATCCTGCATTCTCTCACTGCCAAAACTTGTCAGTAATGCATGGTTATGTTAGAAGAAGAGGCATAGTGATGATTGGATCATTGGCTGCATGCTCAGTTCAATATGGTTTTAAGTCTTAGACAATCTGAGGATACTTGGACCGATATTTGTTGAATTTTTTAACATCATGATACCTGTTTGCAGAATGGTCAGTAGTCTAATGTAATGTAGCCATGATGTTATCGGTTCTAAGTATCTATATTTAGATTCCTTATTTGATTTTGTTTTTTCAACTATCTTCTTCTATAGTTTGTCACATCAATGTAACTTGTTACCTCTACTGTTAGCTGAAATTTGTCCATTTTTTCCTGCAGCAATCTTGCAATTTCCTGTTGTGCATAAGAAGCGGCCTCCAAGATCTGGATATCAACGAGAGAAAAATAATCGTAAGTGGATTCATCTTGCAAACTGCTAGATTTCATAATATCTTAACCATTTGGAACTGATTACTGTTAGAGAATAATATAAATCATATTCTGGAGCCTCACCTAATAGCTTAAGCTTCTAGGTGAGATAGTTCTTTAACATGGTATCAAAGCCTTGTTGACCCAGTAGTCACGAGTTCGAATCTCACCATCCCCGTTCTATTTGATAAAAATCAAGCACAAGGTAGTGTGGGCCTGTGCATGATTCAAGCCCAAAGAGCTTTCACTTGAGGGGGGGTTAGAGAATAATATAAATCATATTATGGGACCTCACCTAATAGCTCAAGCTTTTAGGTGAGATGGTTCTTTAACAATTACTGCCTCACAAAATGTTAATTTTATCGAGTTAGTGTGTCCTTGATAATGAGGTTGGAGTAGAAGGTGTGGTTGGGCTGAAAAGGCATCAAATTGATGTTTTTCTAATGTCTATCTGCACTTGGTCCCATTACCAAACAGGTCCTAAGATAGTTAATTGGGTTTGCTATGATGTATTCAGCAGGGGATGGGATCTAGATATATAAATCTTCACTCAAATGAAACGTGTGTATCATCCTTGCATCAGTTAAATATGCTTGAATTGATGTGAATATATACTGTTTTGTTATTCCTCCCACCCACCCACCCACCCCGACCCCGGTTCAAAGTCAGATAATTTGATTTGTCTTGCGTGCCTGTTATTTGTCTTATCTTGGTGCATGTCCATGCAAGTAATGAAGCTTTTTTTTTTCTGGTCATATATGATTGTTTTGTGTTGGGTTTCAGTTTCAGATAATGAAAAACTATCAGTTCAAGACCTGAGCCTCCATTGATTTGATGTTTTCTATTTATCTGCATTATTTATGACTTGTAGCTTCTATATGGGAGATAAGAAATTTAAAGACACTCGTAGATTCAAATACAGCAAGATGTCTTGTGACGCAAATGTTAGAGATGCAGGAAGCAGGATGGAGCAGGTGGAAGAAAAATCACAGCTCAAAGTTTGAGAAGACTATTGCTTTTGCATTATTATCCCAAGTAGAAGGTTTGGTTTTGATCGTTGCCTTATCTATTATACATTTTTGTGATGGCATCTTGTCTGCTCAAGTGACAATATCTTATCCTCCCTCTCTGAGTCTTTCTTCCTCCTAATTGTGTATTTTTTGCATTCAGAATCCTGCCTATTTAATTGAATAGCTATCAGAACCCAAGTAATATCATGCCCCCATTATTTCACAAAAAAAGGCTTACTAGCAGTGAAACTGTTGGCAACATGTGGTTTTGTCTAATTCTGAAAGGGTTTACTTGGAACTAGTAGATTATTTATTGACATTATGACACAGCTGCCAAACTGTTTCTTGATGAAAATCATTTGTGACAATTTGAATTCTCATTGTATAGGTTATATCTTTGAGACTGGTAGAAATGGTGTTCTTCTGGTTATAATTTACCTCTAAAAAAAAAAAAAAAAACTACTGCTCAGTATAAGCAACGATGAAATTTTGCTATGAAAATCCAGGTATGACATGTGGGACATTGAAATTTCAAGAAATGCCATGTTCTATTAGAAACATAGTTATTGATTCTGTTCCGTTCCGGCCGGAACATTCCGTTCCGTTCAACAAACCGAGACAAAACGGCGTCGTTTTTGTCTCAGTTTTAATTCCGGTCCGATCCAGAAATTCCGGTCAAATTCCGGCCGGAACGCCTTGGTTCCGTTCCGGGCGTGCCGTTCCGGGTTCAAAATCTATTTTTTATTTTTATTTTTTAAAAATTATTTTTAACATCTATACATCAAAATAATTTAAAAACACCAAAATATTTTAAATAAAAAAGAATTCAAATTTGAATTATGCTTGTTAAATTAATATTTTATTTTTTAAAATACATATATAATTAATTATATATGAACAGTACGACACCGAAACGGCACGCCGAAACGCTCCGAAACCGGAACATTCCGTTCCAATTGAAAAACCGGAACGGCGACCGGAACGGTATTGACAACTATGATTGGAAAGACATTGAAAGTAAATCCTGTGAAATAAGGCTGTTGTAATTTTCTCCATGATCTTAATAGTGGCAGTTAAATACACTTGGTTCACTGTCTATCAGGTCTGAAAGAATATATTGCAGCGAATCCAGCATTCAAATTTGAACATTCCTCCACAGTTGTCCATTCTAAAATTTCTGATACCATCTCTGGAAGTGAATATGGGGACTCTGAAGAGCAGGATGAGTTCTATGATGCAATGATTGCTGACTCGTCACCATCATCATCAGAAGAAGAGAGCGACGATGACCATGAAGGAGGCAGGAAGGTTATTTTTCTTTCTTGGAAAATAAATAGAGTACTTTTCATGTCTCGTTTTTGTAGTTTACAGTGGAACTCAATCAAAATGCTCAATAACTTGTGAGCTGAAAGCCATCTCTTTTATGACAGGACATGAAAGTGAAACTGAAGAATGTTTCATGGGCCATCACAAGCTTGGCTTTGAAGCGAGCTTCAGGTCCTAGCTTTTCTTGGACGATAATAACCTTATTGGTCTTTGGTTGCTATTTCTTTTGCAATGATGTTACTGTTTAACCTTACTGTTAATAGTAGATATTTTGCCTTCATGGTATACAAACAAACATTTTTTCGGTGGTAAAACTGTATACATTGATTTAGTCTATTTTCAGTATAATTGACTTGAATGAGGGTAAAAAGAAAAAGAAAACAGTGCTTAAGATCAAACTTTTGTCTTTGATACACTCAAAGGTTTAACTGACAACTGATGTCATTTTCCCTTTCACTGTATAGTCAGTATTGTTCTATTTCAAATGCAGATCCAAATGCAAGTAAGGACCTGGACAAGGGTATAGCTCCAATCTATATTGATCCTAGCCAATTTCACGGTTCTCTCAACAAGGGAAAGGATGAAAATGACTCAAACTGTTGGACTTCTCCAAGTGGCACAGGATTTATGATAAGAGGAAAGACTTATCTAAAAGATAGCTCTAAGGTAGGTTTTTCTTTCCTCTCAAAATTTTATTAATAATATCTTCTTCATCTTATTATAATGTGAAAATGAAGGGTATTGCTCATTTCCTCAGTGTTTTGTGCTGCATGTTTTGCATTCAAATTCAAATGAGGTTGTATCGTGTCACTTAACAAAACTGATATTTTGCAGATGACATATTGAGTGAGAATGAAATCTGGTTCATTCTTTTTTATATTCTGATTTATTTTTCTCCTGGATCAAAATGACATGCTCAACTTTTTGCAGGTAATGGGAGGAGATCCCCTTCTCAAGCTCATTGCTGTTGATTGGTTCAAGGTTGACAAGGCCATAGATGGGATTTCACTTCATCCCAGGTGTTTAGTTCAGGTACTTTAGGTTCAATTTTCACTCTCTTTATCTGATATCCTTGAAGCAATGCAACTCTCTGAAAAACATGATAGTCAATTTGAATGTTTCATACTTACCGTAGCTTAAGAACTAGCTGGTCATTAAACTATATTAGAGGAATATTGTGTTTCAATCAAGCCTGGTATTTAGTTAGAACAATCTTGCAACTCTTTGCTATGTGATTATCCATCTTTTAGTGGACACTACCAGGCTCTATGGAAATCATAATTACTTCATATTTGGGCTTTTAGATTTCTACCTTATTCCCAATGGAATCAGATAATCTCTGGTTTTTCTACTCTCTTTTCCACCCTTGATGATATCTTGTCTTGTTGCAATGTGTGTTAACTATCGTCTATCAATAAAATCTCACTTTTATCAGAAAAGGAGTTGGAGTTCTGTTTTTAAAAAGAAAGTTAGCTCTATTTAATTTGAGTGGCCATTTATCCAATGACTGTACCTTCTCAATTTCAGACAGAAGCTGGAAAAAAGCTCCCTTTCATTCTGGTCATTAATCTTCAGGTATGCAGATGAATGCATTCCAATCTGTTTCAATCTGACATGTCTTAAAGTGCCAAGTACTTGGAAGCTAGAAATCAATATTTACTCTGATAAAATATAATTAAGCATGCCTGCCATTGGCAAGTATCACATTAGTTACATATGTAATATGAAAATTCATAGTTGCCTCTGAGTCTATATATATGGATTTCCAAAAATGCATGCATTTCAATCTCCATTCTGACTTGTATTTATGAATGCAGCAAGTATTTTGCAATGCTTGCTCTTTCCAGCTTTCCAGTTATATAAAGTGGTTGAATAAATCTTTTGCATCTTCTATATGCACATCTCACATTAGCTAGGCACTATATAAAAACTTAAATTGTCTCTCAGAAAGATGCATTTGAATTTCCAAGTAAATTTGTAGAATTTTTTTTTCTCTTTTTAGCAAATGTTATGGAATAAAAGATCTCATTCAGGTTTAAGATAATGAAGGATGGGAAATATGCTTACAATGATGGAATCATCATTAACAATGATTCAGTACTTCCTAGTTGCTTCACAAAACAACACAAGAGCTGAGAGGCAAGGGTCTCCTCTGATTGTCCGCTGAACCTATGTTCACTTAGGGAAACAAGGGGAAAGCCCCATTTGGGTACCAGATCATGTAGACAAAAATTCTTAGAGAGTTTGAAAAGGCTAATTGCTAAAACTTTACTAACAATAGAAAGACATGCTAACTTTGATGCCTATAAAACACTCTGAACTCAACTCTTCCTTCATATGGAACTCTGTCAGCTATATGAATTCCTCTCCCCAATTTTCTTTCTGGACCATATTTTCAGTGGGATATTTTCAAATCATTTCTTCAGAGCCTTCATTATTGGAGAATAAGCCTGCAAAGGACTAACCTTTTACTTTAGGTAATCTTAGCCTTGCAGGTTATTATAGTTTAATATAAAAAGACTGAAATATCAAAAAGAAAAATTGAGTAAGAGACTGAAATATGCCCAATACCATGTGGCCTTATTGATTCATAAGTTTAATGAATGGCATTGACAAGCAAACATCATTAACTTTTAGTATTTTCAGACACTGGTTTTAGATGGTATGTCTTCTTTCAAAGAAACACTTGTTCATTTCATTTTTCTGTTTCAGATTCCTGCAAAACCAAACTACAGCTTGGTTCTCTGCTATGCTGCAGACAGACCAATAAACAAAAGTTCTTTGTTGGGCAAATTTGTTGATGGGACAGACTTGTTTCGGGATTCAAGATTCAAATTAATTCCCAGTATCATTGAGGTATTTCAAATCACAAAGATTATTACTAGCATTAGTGGTGTTTCCCCTATTTTTTTATCTGTGCAGGAAGCTTATTGCACTTAAAAATTAACAGGGATACTGGATGGTCAAGCGTGCAGTTGGAACAAAAGCTTGCCTTTTGGGAAAAGCAGTAACCTGCAAGTACCTCAGACAAGATAATTTTCTGGAGGTAATATTCTCCAATACATTCACTGCATCAGAACCAAGTAGAAACTTTGTTTGGGATCATTCTTGGCATTTATTGAACTAAAGAAATAAGCTTTTCTCTCTGGAAACCTGATTGTTGGCTGATAATTAACTCGGAGTGCCTTGTTTGTGTTTTGAAAAATACTGTTACTCTTTTCACATGGTGTATGTTCTTATTCTTGGGTGAGAAAAATAAAAATATACTGGTTTCACTAGCAGGTAAATATGGCTTAGATTGTAAGTTTCTTGGGATCTATTTGATTACCAAATCAGATGATTATAACATTCATTCTGATCTGTTTTTTGCTAATGTTGGCTAATTAGTTGGATAGGCAAGCTTTAGCACATTGGCTGCATGCAATAATGCTTTCTCCTATTGTTCTTAACTTACTGTTTGTATGCTTTCACCTCTGTTACGTAGATTGACGTTGACATTGGATCATCATCTGTTGCAAGGGGAGTCATTGGCCTTGTCCTCGGATATGTCACAAGCTTAGTTGTTGATCTTGCAATTTTGATTGAGGTTTGGACCTCTGTTTGAATTCATCTTTTTTTATTTGTGACATGGTCTTGCCTAGCCATTGTTCTTATGTTTTCTTCCGCTATAAACTTCTATGTGCTTGAGGTTGGAAATGGTTATAAACCATGACTTATTTCATGTTGTTCTGGTCTGTGAACCTTCACGATACACTAATGATAGAGGGGTTATTGTGCTTGCAAAAATTGACCTAGATGGCCTACATGATTAAAAGGAAAATATATTCATTTAAGTACCGTATGGGTGATGGGCCAGCCAAAACCGAGGTTGGCACCAATATTGCTTATATGATTGGACTCCCTGCCAACTGACATATTGAGCACTGGATTGAACACTTGTGATGGAACTAGTTATAGAGTTAAGAACTCAAGATAAGACCCCAGAATCCAATGGATGAAAACATGAAATCTATGATAACATGTGTAATCCCAGTTTTATTTTAAAAAATAAAATGTTTTAAGTACTCGCCTAGGGCTTTGTTATGCAGCCATCTTGAAATTTCATTTGTTATTCTCCTTCTCCTTGTGCAGTAATCAGGTTTTTTTTTTCTGGTGCTTTTTGTTTAGTTTCTATTTATAGCTTATTTGAAAGAGTATTAGGGATGCAATGTGCAAATTTAATGACCGTAGTTGCTGTTTATTGCTGTAGCGTATGTTAATTTTATAATGCCTCTAAATGGCAATTGAACACATGCATGTCATTATCAACCTGATATTAAATCTTACTGTTTTCCAAGGCGAAAGAGGAGCCCGAGCTGCCCGAGTATATTCTTGGAACAGTCCGGCTAAATCGTGTGAGGCTCGATGCAGCTGTACCTTTGGAGGTTTAAGGTTTTTAATTGTCAATATCCTCCATTCATCATAAATTTTAATGCCATTATTTCTGGGGCTTCACTCCGATGATCTCCAATCCAGTATAAATTGGCACAGGCATATATATCATAGTAATTGGGTTGGACTATGATCTCGGATGAAGATGAATCAGGTTTGACAGGTCTCCCATCCGTCTGGTTGATATGATCTGCAAGGTGGATTAAACTTGAGTCGATGCTCAGCATGTTGCTGGATTCACTCAATTCAATTGTGGGATCAGAAAACCAGTGATTGGGAACTTGTTTTACAGGTCTCAAGATACAATATTGCATCCAAATTCAACTCTCTTATTTGCTAAAATACAATTATGGAAATCTTAACTATTTGCCAGTCATGGTTCTTACGGTGCTGTTGCTAGGCTCCATCCAAGCAGGGGTCGATGTTATTGTCTATATTTTTTATACGATTTCTATTTTCTAATCCAAAGACCTGCAACTTCATGGGGGATGATGGGTTTGGCTTGTGTTGAATTCCACAATTCTTCTTTCAAATCAAAATGTAGGGCATCCATCCAAAGTTCCAAACCCCCCCAGACTTCTTTCACTTTAACGATAGCCACTTCTATCCGTAATTTGTCAAAGTAGATTTCATGTTTTTGTTGAAGAGTCCTTTTCTTCAATGACTTTACTTCCTCCATCCGCCTTTATTTACTTTACAGCCCCTGCAGAATGTCAAAAGTATCCCTAGTTTCTTCGGTTTTAAATAACTGTACAGGGTTCCAAATGGTCTTTTTCAGTTTTCTTGTGGTTGTTTTGCTATAATTTGGTTAGATTAATACATCAAACCAAGCATGAGCACCTTCCTTCCATATTTTTTTCGACTGCCTATGATGGGAATCCAATTCATTCAAAGTTGCAAACGAGTGAGAATTTATTTTCCAAAAAAGATGTGTGCAGCGTGGGCCCTGACACCACCCGGTCGGTGGGGTCATGACTTTTGAGGGAATTTATCTGCTGTCCTCAATCTTTATCACTGGACGATTCTGTTCTTTCCTTGCTAACAATTGGTTTTGGATGCTATGATGGATATGCAGTGAAACCCATTTCCTTTGTGCAATGGCAGAGCTCGGTTCTTGCTGGTTATTTGTTCAACAACAGTGATGAGACACATATTGGAGAAGAGTTTACAACTTCAAGAACTAAAAGAAAAGAAATCCCATTAACAACTGTGACTAACAGCAGTTATCCAATGGAATCAGGTTATTAGATGAATTTGGCTCGCCATGGGTATCATCTTTACACAATCATTTGGGATCGGCTATATAGTGGACCCATTGTTTTGTGGCCAGACTGTAAGATTTTATCATAGTTATTTATTTCATTTTGTTTCGGTCAAAATATGTCGTATTAGTAAAAAAATAAGATAAAATAATATTTTTGTCTCGGTTTAAATTCAGGTTTATTCCAGATATTTCAGTCAAATACCGGTTGAAATGTTCTTTTTTCGTTTTTCCCGTTCCATTTCAGTCAAATAGTGTTTTTTAAAATAATAAATAATTTTACAAAATCAATCATATCTCTTAATCTGACCGTTAGATTGAGATAAAATATAACTAGGAATCTCTTTATATATATATATATATATATATATTAAAATTTCAGAGCAATTAGAGAATATAATGAGGTCTGGGGCTCGCGGGTGTGCTCCCCGTGAGGTCTCAGGTTCAAATCCGCTCAGGTGCAAACAATTCCTTGGGGCAATCGGACTTGGGCGAAGCCCTTGACTGACCCGTGGTGCACTTGTGGGAAACCTGCTTGCCGAGGCCTTGTGCACCCCCGAGATTAGTCAGGCCCAGCGGCCTGGATACTCGGTGCTAATACAAAAAAAAAATATTCTCATAATATTATATATATATTCATAATTTTGTTCAAAAAAAAACATTTTATTGTGTCTGATTAAATTGTACAATTCTAAATAATTTTATTTTTAGATTTGAACTAAAAAACTTTTAAAGTAATATATTTAATTATATATATACATAATAATATAACTCTAAACAACATTCCAAAACACTATAAAATCAAAACATTTCATTTCAATTAAAACCGTACTGATAACTTTGGATTTCATTGGCTGGGATTAGAAAACGATAGCATTTCTTTGAAAAAGGAAAAGTTTGGAAGTCGGCGCTAAAAAAAAACTACTTTTTGAAACACATGAGATTGATAATATATATATATATACTAGCTAACTGCCTCCGCGTGTTGCCACGAGCAGTCTTGTGTATATTATTTAACATAATTAAATTCAAAACGATAAATTTATATGATATAACTAAATAAAAGTTATAGATTAGGAGATCAAATGTATAAATTTTTAAGTAGAGTTTGTTACGCAAGCATAGATTATATATTTTAGAATATAGGTATTGCGTCATAAAAGATCACAAAATAGCGCAAACTAACATTAAAAAAAATAGCAAAATATTTTTATAAGAAAAAAAATTAATCAATAAAATCATTATTGTGCAGATAGTAAAATTATAAAAATCATTTAATACAAAGAGCAAATAAAAATAAAAAAAATAAAGGGGAAAAGGAAGCAATATTAATTTAAAATATTATAACAATAGCAACATCGGGGTCTTAACATCTAAAATTATTATTGCTGTTACTATCAAAACAATAAAAATTATCAAATTATACCGAGAAAAAAAAAGCATGAACAAAATAGCAAGCAAGAAAAGCAATTAAAATATTATTATTATTATTATTATTATTATTATCATGAAAGAATAAATAAATAAATGAAAGATTAAAAAAATTGTAAGAACTACAAAAAAAGATTAAAAAAATACAATAAAAACTAAAAATTATCATTGTTATCACTATCAACACAATAAAAACTATCAAGTTGTTCTGAGAGAAAAAAACCCTAAAAAACATTAACAAAAGAGTAAGCAAGAAAAAATTATTATTATTATTATTATTATTATTATTATTATTATTATTATTATTATTATTATTATTTTCATTATTTATTTGTTTTAATTTTGTCTTAATAATGATAGAGAAAAAATGGAAGAAAAAAAAATCCTAAAAACTTCAACAAAAGATCAAACAAAAGAATAAAACAAAAATAAAAACTATCGTTGCTATCACCGCCAAAACAATAAAAAAATCAAATTATCCCAAGGAAAAAAATCCTCAAAAACATTAACAAAAGAGTAAGCAAGAAAAACAATTAAATTATTATTATTATTATTATTATTATTTATTTATTTTATTTTCATTTATTTATTTTATTTTTGTGTTAACAATGGAAGGAAAAAAATGGAAGGAAAAAAAATCCTAAAAACTTCAACAAAAGATCAAACAAAAGAATAAAACAAAAACAAAAACTATCGTTGCTATCACTGCCAAAACAATAAAAATTATCAAATTATCCCGAGAAAGAAAAAAAATAAAAAGCACTAACAAAATAGTAAGCAAGAAAAACAATTAAATTATTATTATTATTATTATTATTATTATTATTATTATTATTATTATTATTATTATTATTATTATTATTATTATTATTGTGTTAATAATGAAAAAAATAAAATAAATGAAAGACTAAAAACAACCATAAAATCTTGAACAAAATTAATATCACAAAAAGAAATCAAGGGATTAAAAAAAACATTAAAAGTATAAAAAATCAAATTGAAAGGGATTAAAATCCAAAATTAAAAGTATAAGGACCGAAATGAAAATCAAATTTATTATCAATTTCAATCAAATGACAAAATTAAAAAAAATTGAAACTGTTGTACCGAATTTATTGAGCTATTTAAACCCAACCCAGAAATTAAAAGAAGGAGGATCGAAGTGCAAATTGCACATTAAATTAATTTCAATCGAAGGACCCAATCGAACTAAATCAAAACTTATATAACAAAAATAAGAACCATAAACAAAATTAAAAGTACAGGGACCGAAGTGCAAAAGCAACAAAACCGGGGGACTCTCCTGCACTTTGACGTGCAGGAGAGAGAGAAACGGCTGCAGCGGCTTTAACCGGCCACCGTCGCGTCTACGGCGGTCAGACGACAGAACGCGCCGCACCGGGAGGAAGAACTGGCGGAGGCGCATCGACTAAGACGTCGATAGCCCATTTCCGGTGACGCCAGCAGCCTACACGAGCCACTTTAACAGGGCGTGAGGCGGAATACAGTCGGTCGCGTGGACCACACGCGCCGACAGTATTCCGAGAAAAATAAATTAAAAAAATGGGTCAATTACCGTTATACCCTTGTGTCTAAGTCACGAATTTTGTCTTATTGGGTGCTATATCCGTATTTAGTTGTTTAAAAAAAAAAGTTGCGGTTCGCCTGATCCGTACGCGTGCAATTACACCCTTAACCTTGAGCGCATAACATTGTTTTGTCCTATTATAGGATTAAAACCGATAATACATTGTTCATGTTAGTGAGAAAAAAAAGGCCAGAAGAGAAAAAAAACGAAAAAAGCCCCCATCCACTCGGGCAAAGAAGCGAGAAAACAAAGGGTAGAATGGAATGCAAATTGCCGTAATCCATAGTGATTTTAGACACAATCCACAGTGAATTCAACAGTGAAATGGCCACGCCTTTTAGTTGTTAGGTAATATATATATATATATATATATATAAATATATATATATATATATATATATATATATATATATATATATATATATATAGAGAGAGAGAGAGAGAGAGAGAGAGAGAGAGAAGTGGCAGAGATATTAAATGATACCTAATAGTAACACGCAATGGGATGGGACTCTGTCTGTGGTCTCCTTGCCAGAATTTATTCATCACGGGGTCTCTGTGGAGGGCTGAAAATAGTACACGAAGCAATAATTTATTTTTTGTTATTTATGGTTGAAAATATTATGTGCTGCTTATATAAATTGTATTTTGATGCTAGAAAACTTTTTTTATTTTTATGGTGCAAATTATAAATTTTTGGGCAAAACGTTAGTGAAAAAACCTATCTCAGGTGAATCTCTTAATTATTAGATTGCATTAAGAGCCCGCACGAAAGAAGAAAATGAACATTCACTGCCGACTGCAAAGTTGAAGGTTTCAATTCTGATTAATTTGGTGATTTGTTTTTTTAATTGGACTAGAATATTTCAATTTTGAAATGTTTTGATGCTTTGTTAAATATATTAATTCAAAAAAAATTAGTTAAAATCTAAAAATAAAATTATTTAAAATTGTGCGATTTAAATTTTAAATATAAGTAAAAAAAATCAGAGTTGAATTAATATAACTCAACCGACTTGATGAGTTTAAAGATAACATGAAAAATTGATAAAAATATAATTTAATTAAAAAAATCAAGTTGACATCTTAAAAATATTGAAACAACGATATATTGAATCAACTCGGGTCAACCTAGTTTAACCTTTCAAATGTGTGATCTCCGTTATAAGAGCATGATAACCTTAAATAAAGCAAATCAAATCAAATTATAAAGTCCAATTCGTAATAAACTTGATTAATCTAAAAAAACACAATAAAATAATTTTTCTGAACAAAATTATGAATATGTATACTATTATGAGAATGTCATCATCAATCTCGTAAGGTCATTACACTCTATGATTGCTTTGAAATTTTAACATAATATATATAAAAATATATCAAGAGACTCCTCGTAAAATTTCATCTCAATCTAATTGTAGGATTAAGATATAATTGATATTGTAAAATTATTCATTATTTACAAACATTTTCCTATCCAAACATTTTCTTCAGCACTGCTATGACCTTTTGCTTTCAATAGTCCAAACTAGGTCAGATCAGTACTGATTTTCCAAACTAGTTTTTTGAAGAAAAAAAATAAATTTATTTTTATTTTTTATATTAAATTAGATATTTTAGTTTTTTAGATTATTTTTATGTGATAATTTCAAAATTAATTTTTTTTGAAAAAAAAAATTTATTTTTACTTTAAATTAGATTTTTTTTGTTTTTAAAATTATTTTTATATGTTAATATTAAAAATATTTCTAAAAAAATTAAAAACAACAATAATAACATTACTAAATAAACTTGATCAATGGCAAATTCTCATATCATATCAATTAATCCTTATACGTCACTCTCTTCTTTTATGATTTCTTTCTCTAGTCCCCCATGCACCTCTCATCCAACAACAAAACACACAAACAACATACACAGGTTTTATTCTAAATTGTCCGATTTTTCTCTTACCTGGGTTCCAATGGAGATTTTCCATTGCTTATACTTCAGGGTTCTCTTGACCTTCACATTCATCGTAGCAGTGGTTGTGGCTACTGATCCTTACTCGGTGGCTCTTTTGAGCTTAAAATCTGAGCTCGTTGATGATAATAACAATTTGGAAGATTGGTCAGTGCCCCCTGGAGGGAACACAGGAGAGAAAGTCCAGGCATGTTCTTGGTCTGGTGTCAAATGCAACAAGAATTCCACAGTTGTTATTGCTTTAGACCTGTCTGCGAAGAATCTTGGCGGTGAATTATCAGGGGAGCAGTTCAGTGTCTTCACTGACCTTGTTGATCTCAACTTCAGCTACAACTCATTCTCAGGGCAGCTTCCTGTGGGAATCTTTAACCTCACTAATCTGAAAGTCTTCGATATCAGTAGAAACAATTTTTCCGGCCAGTTTCCAGAGGGAATCTCCGGTCTTCGAAACCTGGTTCTACTTGATGCCTTCAGCAACAGCTTTTCTGGGCGGTTGCCAGTTGAAATTCCCCAGCTTGACCATCTCAAAATTCTCAACATGGCTGGGAGTTACTTTGATGGACCAATCCCATCTGAGTATGGTTCTTTCAAGAGCCTTGAGTTTATTCACCTGGCAGGTAACTTCCTCGGTGGCACCATACCGCCAGTACTGGGCCACCTCAAAACAGTGACCCATATGGAGATTGGCTACAATTCATATGAAGGAGGTGTCCCATGGCAATTGAGTAACATGAGTGAGCTTCAGTATCTTGATATAGCTGGTGCCAATCTATCTGGCCCACTACCAAAGCAACTGTCCAATCTCACCAAGCTTGAATCACTATTTCTCTTCAGAAACCAGCTCACTGGATCGATCCCGTGGGAGTTTAGCCAGATTGTGCCTCTTGCAAGCTTGGATCTTTCTGATAATCAACTTTCTGGGCCTATACCTGAGAGCTTTGCTGAGTTGAAGAATCTCAAGCTGCTAAGCCTTATGTACAATGAAATGAATGGCACCGTTCCAACAGGCATTGGCAAGCTTCCTTCGCTGGAAACGTTCCTTTTATGGAACAATTTCTTCTCTGGGTCACTCCCACAGGACTTGGGCAGGAGCTTAAAACTAAAATGGGTGGATGTTTCCACCAACAATTTCATCGGCAGCATTCCACCGGATATTTGTGCCGGAGGGCTAGTAAAACTGATCTTGTTTTCGAATAACTTTACAGGCAGGCTTTCATCATCCATCTCCAATTGTTCTTCGCTTGTGCGTCTACGAATCGAAGACAATTCCTTCTCCGGTGAGATACCTCTTAAATTCAGCCAGCTTCCTGATATCACATATGTAGACCTTTCCAGGAACAAGTTTGCCGGTGGGATTCCCACAGATATCTCTCAAGCTTCCAATCTGAGGTACTTCAATATCTCCAATAACCCGGGCCTTAGAGGTATGATCCCAGCAAAAACTTGGTCTTCGCCACTTCTCCAAAATTTCTCAGCGTCAGCGTGTAATATCTCAGGCAATCTTCCTCCATTCCACTTCTGCAAATCTGTTTCTGTTATTGAGTTACACACAAACAATCTAGCAGGAAGTGTCCCTGGAAGTGTTTCTGATTGCCAGGCTCTTAGGAAGATGGATTTAGCTTTTAATAAGTTTACTGGTCATATACCACAGAACCTTGCAAGCCTTCCATGTTTGAGTGTCCTAGACTTGTCACATAATAACTTCAGTGGCCCGATACCAGTAAAGTTTGGTGCTTCTTCAAGCTTAGTGCTTCTAAACGTGTCTTTTAATGATATCTCTGGTTCCATTCCATCCAAAGACGTGTTTAAATTGATGGGTAGCAGTGCTTATGAGGGAAATCCAAAGCTATGTGGAGCACCCCTGAAACCATGTCCTGCTTCGATCGTAATGTTCGGCGGCAAGGGCACAAGAAAGATTACATTGGTTCTGCTGCTCTGTGCAGGGTTGGCTGTATTGATTGTGGCATCAATCTTGGGGATATTCTATATCAGGAGAGGAAGTAAAGGTCAGTGGAAAATGGTCTCCTTCAGTGGACTCCCTCGATTCACAGCAAATGATGTTTTGAGAAGCTTTAGCTCCACAGAATCAATGGAAGCAGTGCCAACAGAATCTAGTTCAGTTTGCAAAGCTGTGCTGCCTACAGGAATAACAGTGTTGGTGAAAAAGATAGAACTGGAAACAAAGAGAATGAAGAAAGCCACGGAATTTATGACACGACTGGGTGTTGCAAGACACAAGAATTTGATTAGATTGCTAGGATTTTGCTACAACAAGCAGCTAGCTTATGTCCTGTATGATTATCAGCCTAATGGTAGCCTGGCTGAAAAAATCAGTTTGAAGAGAGATTGGATGGCCAAGTACAGACTCGTCAGTGGCATTGCTAGGGGACTGTGCTTCCTTCATCATGACTGCTATCCAGCAATTCCTCATGGAGATCTGAAGTTGAGTAACATATTGTTTGATGAAAATATGGAGCCTCATTTGGCTGAGTTTGGGTCCAGGTACCTAGTGGAAATGGCTAGAGGCTCGTCTTCTGCAACAGTTTCCAGGAGAGAAACAGGTAACTCGTCACTAAACATAGTTTCTATGAGCACATGCAGTTTCATGTTGGAGGTTTTTCTACGGATTCCCTTTTTCTAAATCACTTGCAAACACATCAAACAGACAAATAACACCTTTAATCAAAAGTCTATGATAGACAAAAGTAGCAGGAAAGTCTGGAAATCTGTAGAGTATACTTTATATAAGCAATGGAAGAATCACAAAAGGCCAAACCAAGAAAGTTGTTGCATGTCCAAGTACACACAGAATCAAACAGTATTCCTTACAAACCAGACTAAAAACAGAGTATTGCAGTGATTGATATTCCATATCGACAAACATTAGCGATCTTTTGTTGCTGTCTTGAAACAGGGAAAGGGATATTCCGACAGCTATAAATCTGTTGACTCATGCTAATTTCATCTTTGGAAGCATAGTAGTGATTAATGCTTGTTCAACTTTTTAGCAGGCGAACTCAGCAGTGTCATGAAAGAGGAGCTCTGCATGGACACATACAAATTTGGGGAGATCGTTCTGGAAATCCTGACTAATGGAAGATTGGGAAATTTAGGAGGGAGCATACAGAGCAAGCCTAAGGAGGTGCTTCTAAGAGAAATATATAGCGAGAATCAAACTGGTTCTTCTGATGCAATACAAGAGGAAATAAAACTGGTTTTTGAAGTTGCTTCGCTCTGCATGAGAAGTAGGCCATCTGATCGACCATCCATGGAAGATGCACTGAAACTTCTATCAGGGGTGAAGTCGCAAGTAAATTAAACAGAAATATGGAAACCGAAGGACTATACTGAGTATATTGCTGTAATAAAGTGTGCCCTTAGGTTTTGTGTATTCTTAAAGAATCTTATAGTTTTCAAAAAGAGTTGACGGCTGGTATGTACAGTGAAAAACATGAAGTTTTCAACCAAAGAGAGCGAACAGTGAGAGATGAGTTAAGACCTTTGTCAATGTGGAAGCCAGAATTATTAGTTTTTTTAATAGTATAAATATAATAATTTTTTGTTTATGTCCATTAAAAAACCATTTAGAAGAGCTAGATATATTTTTATTTAATTATTTTTAATATAATTATATAACTTAAATAATTATTTTTATATAATATAATCATGTTATTAGTTATACAATTAATATAAGTAATTTATATAGTTAAATATAAAACTAAAAAGTAATATGAAAGTTATAAGATATAATTTTAAGTTCAAATTTTAAACTTTTAAAATCAAAACTTATTTATATGATTTTTTTTTCTCATTTTTCATATGATACTTTTAAAAAACAACCAACATTTTCAATTTTATATTTTTATTTAAAAATAAAATAAAATTCAAACTTTGAAAAGATAACCACCAACATTTCAACTTTTAAGATTTCAAAATTTGGAAAAACAAATATCATCTATAAATATTCATCATTTTCTTATTTGCAATTTTTATTTTATTTTATTAAATTTCATCATGAATCATTCTAAGTTTAATTTTTATGATGATTTTGATTTTGGTGATGACATTCTTATGTTCATCTTTTAAATTGTTATTGTTGCAGTTGTTAAAGAAGAATTAATCAATCAAGGGGAGAGAATAGAGTCTCGCGGTTCTATTCCTGGTCACAATATTATCAATCGTAATAGAAAGGAAGATGAATTAAAGTTATATAATGAATATTTTGGTGAAAATTGTAAGTCAGTTTCAAATAAGATTTAGGATGAGTCATCATTTTTTTTCCTTCAGACTGAAAATACAGTGGAAGCTCACAATTCATATTTCAAATAAAAGATAAATGCTCTTCGTATTCTTAGCTTAGCTTGCCTTCAAAAAATAATTGCATGCCACAAGATATTTGCATATGGTATTCTTGCAGATTCTACTGATGAATATTTTCAAATTAGGGGAATTATTGTGATAAAAATCTTAGAGCTTCCCTGAAAGCAATTGTTGAAGTTTTTGGTAATTGATATTTAAGAGAACCAAAAACAAAAAGGTGATATTAGTAGATTATTATGAACTGGAGAACAATGTGGATTTTCAAGGAAGTGAGGGAGCATTGATTGTATGCACTAAAAATGAGAAAAATGTCCCATTGCAGACATGAGACGTATACTGATCATTTTCATGAACCAACTATAATTCTACAAGTGGTAGCTTCACAAGATCTTTGGATATAACATGTTTTTTTAGAATGCCCATATCACAAAATAAATTTCTTCAAACTCATGATAGAATTAGGGATTGAGCAACTAGCTCTCAACTCCAAGAAGGGTTGAGTGAATTTTTGTAAGAACATTATAGCAATGAGTAAATGATAATTAGATTTAAGCTTTTTATGTTATCATAATTTTTAATTATTTTTATGGTTTTTTTATTTTTCATTATGGTTGTTATCTTTCAAGTTAATTAATCCTATTTATTGCTTTTGAATGTACTAAGAACTTGACAAAAATATTATGAATTAATATCAATTTTATATCATAATAAAATTAAACATTAACGAATATATTTAAAATAACCAAGAAACTTGGATCCTTTTTAATTAAAAATACAGTACCTTAAACAATAAATAAATTAAATTAATTACAAAATAAAACTTGTTTTTGCATAATTTTTAACTTTTTATTTTGAAATTCACTAAATAAATTGGGCTCAAACTAGAAATATTCATTTTCATAATTTGTTCTTTTTTCTCAATCTTGTCTAATTCTTTTTTTTTTACTTTGTTGAATCATTATAACTTGTTGTTCTAACATGTTTTTTATGTTTTGTTTATTTTGATTCGTAATTTGCAATAGACATTTTTTGAGTTATTGTAAGATATTTGTTATAGTTATCTTCATAATTTTCTCTTTTTCTTGTTTACATTTAAGTTATTCCCTCACAACCTTCTGATAAATTAGTCTATCTTGATAAATCAACGGTTCGTTATCCTATCTTATACCAATATGATTTAGGTGTAAATAGAGTTGATGAAGTCGGACTTAAATTGACATGATTTTTTTGTTTCTTGTTTGATCTCGAATGTTGACTTGCACGCTCAAATTGTTATTTAAGCTTTTTTTAAGATAACCTAATAATTCTCTAATTGAAATCATTTGCTTACATATGAAGCAAATATTTGTCAATCATCATTAATACAGTAAAAATAGAGAAATTCAACATTTTTTTTTTAAAATGTGTTAAATTTAATATGGAAATAAATATTAAAAAAAAATAAGAATTACCCTTGATTCTTTAGTCACTCCACTTTACCAACAAATTTCAATTTGGGTAACAAATTTCTCTATTTATTTTTTGTCATCTATATTAAAATGCTTATTTAGAAATGATTATTCAAGCTTTTTCCATTCCTTACAAAGTAAACATACACTTGAGCCCAAAACTATTTATTTAACTCCTGTAATTTGATCTTTTATTATATTTATCCATGCAGATACAAGTAAACAATCTTTCTTTGGTGAGAAGTTTTTACCTTTTTATAAATTTTTTATTGTATGGACAATTAAATTAGAGTTTGTGAAGTCATCAATTATTTGGTTAGAATCACTTAGTTGAAAGAAAATATCTTCTGTTTCGCTTGTAAGAAAGTTTGTGAAAAAGTTTGCCAAATTTGAATTTCATCTACATTAAAAAGTAATTCAACTTAAAAACTCATAAGAGGATGAAAGGAAAGATCACAATCGATGTATAACAATTTTATAGTTTAAATGTATATCAATTAATAATAAGCACTTCTTAATTAATTCCTCGTTGATCAAATACTAAAATTAAATATATCAACTCAAGTAAATAACATGCTTCATTATACCTTCCCCCTTCTCCTTCAAAATAATAATAAAAAATTTACACACTCTATATTTTTTTGGGTGCGTTTGGAAAATGCTTTTGAAAAAAATTGATTTTTTTTTATTTTTTATTTTTACTTTAAATTAATTTTTTTGATGTTTTTAGATCATTTTGATGTGCTGATGACAAAAATATTTTTTTTAAAATAAAAAAAATATTATTTTGATACATTTCTGAATGAAAAACGCTTTCAAAATGTTTATCACATGTCTTAAACAAAATTGAGAACTTTTTTCTTTACAAAACAAAAACTAATAATCTAATATCGCGACTTATCATGTAGTTCTGATAATGGATTACACAAAGAGACCAAATGACATTTTAAGGTAAACTAGCCAATATAATTCTAGCATATCCATAATAACATGAGCAACCCAATATCTTGATTTCAAAAACAATTAGCTTGAAGTGAGGAGACTTAAATAATTTCTTTAACACCACCTCCTTACCCCAACCATTAATACCCAATAAAGAATAATCATTCAGTTTGGATCCTTTTTTTTTTCTTTTACCATGGACATGCCCTAAAAATCAAATTAGTTTCCTTATCTTGGGATATTATTAAGAACAATTGATGTATATTTATCAATTTTCCATGCTTATTAATTTAAACTAGTTGAACTTAGTCTTTACCTCCTTTTTGGTTGCAAATACGATGCAAATACAATACAAAAGAATAAAATAATTACAAACTCCTCTTTCTCTTATCAAATATATGCTTGAAAGTTAAAATATTCAATTGTTAAAAGATCATCATTTTATCATAATCAAGCAAGTAAAAACATAGTTTTTAATGTCCATTGTGACTTTTCTTTTTTTCATATATTTCTACTACAACTAAATGTAGAATGCAGGAACATCTATTTTAAAAACAAATTGAGGTATTTTAGAAAAAAAATGATTGAAACAAATATCACATTGCTTCCAATGGCTAGAAATATAATAACATAAATAACACTGAAAGTGAAATTAAGAAGAAAAGGCACATCTATATACAAATAACTCAAAATTAAGGTTGATGAATCAAAGAATGTACTCTTAATACTTTTAAAAAAACACAAAATCTCCTTAAACAAGTTCAAATTATACATTTTCATTTTTTTTTCAATTTAATTGAGGAGGATGACATCTCGTCCACTCTATTTTGTTATAAAAAAAAACTAGGATGACTTGACTTGACATTGTAAGCCTACTAATGAGATCTTTAGTCATGACCCCAAACACTATGTTTGACCTCATTCTTTTTTTTTTTTTCTTTTATCTTCTAGTTTTTTTTTTGTTATTTTCTATATGTTTATTTAAAATAATTTTGAAATTTGTACTTCACTTATTTGTTATTTTTTTGTTTATCTTCTTTTAAATAATAATTAGTTTTTATTTAAATTGGATTCATTTTTTTTTAAGAGATTCATATTATTCATTTGCAGTTTTTTTTATTAAATTTATTTTTAGGAATGAAAAATATTTATTTATTATAATATTTTTAATATGTGCATCTTTGTATATTATGCTTTTGTTTTCCTTTCATCTAATAAATCTCATGTGTTTGTCGATTTTTACCTCAATTTCATGTGAAAAAAAATTATAATAAACACAACCAGATAAATTACTCATATTATGATATTAAATATCTTGATCTATATTTGTCTATTAGTTTTTTGAATGTTTTTTCAATAAAAAAATTACGGACCCAAAATGAGTTTATTGGGGTGTCTTTTCTCTATTTGTCTCTCTCTTGAACTTTTTTTTTCCATCTATTTTTCTCGTATTAAAAAAATAATTTTATAAAAAATAAAAAAACAAATTATGATTCTAATGAAGTCAATAACTCGATTCACTGGTTTGAAATACTAGCCTGAGCTGCATGATTCATAGATTTCACGAGTTTACCTACTGATTGAATATTTTTTTTTGTTGGTCCTTTAATTATTCTTAATAATATTTTTTATTTATCATTTAATATTGAATTGATTGAGAAATAAACTGCAAATATAATTTAAAAACAATATTTAAAAAATATTATTGATTGAGAAATAAACCGCAAATATAATTTAAAAACAATATTTTTTAAAAATATTATTAAACTCAATAGAGTTCATGACACAAATAGTTTAGAAACTGAAATTATTTTTTTTCATTGTCTTAATAATTGTTTTTGAAAAAGGAGATTATTTTTATTTTTTTAAAAGCTAAGTCATATCTTTACCCATCATCCTAATTATATTTGAATTTATAAAATCAATTAATTTAATTTTGAACTAGTCCCATATAATTTAATAAAAAAAATTAAACAAGAAAAATCCAACTCACACAATGAGCCACCTGACTACTGCTGTTATCACACTCGAAGAGATGTTTGACAGCATGTTTTAAAAATATTTTTGAAAAAATATTATTTTTTTTGTACTTTAAATTGATTTTTTAAGATTATTATCATGATTTGATGTCAAAAATATTTTTAAAAAATTAAAAAAAAATATTATTTTAATATATTTCTAAACAAAAATTATTTTAAAGACAACTTCAACAATATTATCGAATAGGGAGTCCCTAATCTGAACATTATGTTTCCAAACAGTCCCTAAGACTAACAATGGATTTCCAAGATCCCACCCATGATGTAATTGTTGGACTAATCTGCCATCATTTGCTTTCAGATTTATTTCCTACAATTTATTCTCCGCACCACCATGTATTTTCTCTCTCTTTCATGTAAAAGTTTTGTTTGCAATTGTGTTTTTTTTTTTTTTTAAATTAAAATTTTTAATGTTTTTTAATATTAAAAATATTTTTTTATAATAAAAATATTATTTTAATTTATTTTTAAACAAAAACACTTAAAAAAAAACAACATTGGATACTCCCATTTCATTTATTTTATAAATATTTTCCTAAGTGCTTTTTATATTTTCAAGTCTTGACCTTTTGCTTTTGCTTTTGCTTTGGTTGACTCCACCCCCTCACCCCCAGCAATTACATCATAAATTCTTACCTTCTCACTCGCCCTCTTCCAAAACCAGAGAATCTCTCTCCTCTTCCACGTTGTCTCCGTGGAAAGAACGTTGGCACAGACACGTTATTATGGTTGTAGAAAACAAGAGAGAGTAGAGACACAGAAACTCAGAACTCACGGTGTGCCACCGAGTACACTCATTCAGCCATGCCTGGCGGTCACGCTACTTGTGAACATGGTTCTCTCTCCGTTGGTGGTACAAATGCTTGTGTTGTGTCGTCTTCGATTGTTGGTGATGGAGAGGAATCCAGTTCTGGACTTCAAAAGACTGAGAAAGACCCTAGAAGAATGGCCAGAAAGTAATGCCATTTAATTTTGTTTTTCTTTTCTTTGTTTTTGTTGGTTTGTTGCTGGGTTTTTGGTTGTTCTGTTGTTTCTTTTCTTTTCTTCCTGTTTCTTGGGCTGTTTCTTGTTGGCTTTTGTAAGTTTTTGTTTTTCAAGTGATCAAAGTTGGTTATTCTCTTGTTTGGTTGTTGAGAATTGGTTCTTTGTTACAATTTCATTGAAATATTTGGGTCATGTTTTTTGTTAGATTTTTGTGTTTGAAGTGATCAAAGTTCGTTACGTTCTGGTGAGAAAATGGAGGAAAAAACAGGATGAGTTCTTCTTCTTCTTCTTCTTCTTCATATATATATATATATATATAACGTATTTGGGTTTTGTTGGATACCAAATGATTTATATTTTGTTAAGTGTGTGCGTGAGTGAAGTAACGATCGAGAGGGTACCTTTTATTTTGTTATATTTTTCCTTTTAAAAAAATAAAATAAGAAGGCTAGAAAGTAGAAACTGAAAAGTCAATTGAGAGAAGCCCATTCTGTGCTTTGATTATCTTATATAGACCTTGTTTGCCAATCCTTTTGAATATCTATAAAGGTGGGTTTTGCATTTCCAGTTGCAAATTCAGCTAATTTTCCTTCTTTTTTTATCTTGTATTTTGGTTTTTGGAACTTTCAGGTATCAGTTGGAATTATGCAAGAAAGCTCTGGAAGAGAATATAATTGTGTATTTGGGGACAGGTTGTGGCAAGACTCACATTGCTGTTCTGCTTATATATGAAATGGGTCACTTGATAAGACAACCTCAGAAGAGTGCTTGTGTCTTTCTTGCACCTACTGTTGCCCTTGTTAATCAGGTGGGTTCTCTTGTCTATCTTTTCTCTTGATTTAATCTTTGATTTTTGGATGATGTTTACTTTCAAGATAAATATTGCAGCTTACATGCTATCGATTGGTATGCTATGTAGTATTTAGGGGCAATGTGCCTTGGAACTGGGATTTAGGCTCCTTTTGGGAGTGCGGGTGCTGCCACAACCACGACCACACCTACTTTCCCATATAGGCACTTGGAGATAAAGAGGCAGGGTTGGGGCTGAGTGGTTCTATGGTTTGAATCTTGATTTAGGAGAGTAATAATGTGAAAAAGTGCAGGCTTAGTGGTTAAGACTTTCTATAGTAATGTGTAAACCACCCGTTTTCTTATGAATCTATACCACCCTAGTCTTTCAGTTCTCAGGCAAAAAAATTCTTAATGCTGAGAGTGCCAGTTCTGTGGATACAATACAATTTATGTAAAAGGAATATCTATGTGAACATATTCATGCAATGTTTTTCTTTTTTCTTTTTTGATGCTGAATTTTGCAGCTCTGTTTGATATATCAATGCCAAGACTAAATATTCTCAGCCTACAGACTGTGGTTTTGAATTGAATGGATATTGGTTCTGCAGCAAGCCAAGGTCATAGAAGATTCTACTGATTTCAAGGTTGGGGTTTATTGTGGAAACTCCAATCGATTGAAGACCCACTCTAGCTGGGAAAAGGAGATTGAACAATATGAGGTAGTTTTTCTAGTTAATTAATTTTATTTTGTAAGTTTGTTCATTTATTTCAGACCCAAAATTCCTTGTTCCTTATATTTAATCTTCAATCTTCAGTTTACCTTCAACAAGCATGTTGCTTTCTATAAGATCAGATTTTTATAGACAACAAGAGTACTCTGAAGGAGACAACTCTGATTTGTCCTAAATAAATTTAATGCGCTTCATTTGCATTTACTAAAATTTGATTCTTCTTACCTTGAGTAAGAAAAGATTTCTTCTAATTTAAGTAGCAGTTTCTCATAGCTCAGTATTATCCAGGGATAATAGTATATTTTTTTCTGACTGATGTATGCAGGTTCTTGTCATGACACCTCAGATACTACTGTATAACTTAAGCCACAGCTTCATCAAGATGGACTTAATTGCCCTTTTGATATTTGATGAGTGTCATCATGCTCAAGTCAAAAGCAGTCATCCTTATGCACAAATCATGAAAGTAAGGACTACTTGAATTTTTGTTTATACGTGTGAACACACATACACAAAGAGGCCTGTACATGCACACATGTCCTTTTGTTATCAGTTTGTTTAACTTGGTATCTTAATGATTGTATAGGTCTTCTACAAACCTAATGATGTAAAACTTCCCCGAATCTTTGGCATGACCGCATCTCCAGTTGTGGGGAAAGGTACTGCATTCCTGCATTTTGTATCAAGGTGTCTGGTTTCTTTTCACATCAAAGTGTTGAGAATATTTAAATGCTTATATTGTGGGGATATGGATCTCATCCTGTACTGTATCACTGATGTAAATTTTCAGCACAGAAAAGTAAAAGGAAAATGCTGATTTTACATGCCAACTTTGTTTGGTCGCAATATTTTATTTTTCTTAATTGAATATAAGGTTTCTCTTTGCAGGTCTCCCTTGTAAAAAGTTTAAGTGCCATACAAATATTTTTTTTCCTTTTCAATTTAATACTAAAGTAAAAGACAGCTGTTGGAACTGTTTAAAATGCAAAGATAGAAAGATAGAAGGAAAAACAGAAAGGATTAGACTCCTTGGCAATTGAGAAGTGCATAACACACAGATGCCAAATATCCCATTGATATTAGAGTAAATCTTTTCCGATAAATATTGAGACAACATGAGTTATGGATGCATCCATATGCAAATGGTGGTTCCCACATCCTTTTGCATATATCAGTCATTAAATATTTTCTTCTCAAATAGCCTAGATATAGGGAAAAAGTAACTTCCCTTGAAATCTTATCTGTCTAATCCTGTGGTCCTCTACACCTCACTCCATATCCTCATGTTCTTAGTAAGATTCTGCAGAGGAAGAAAAGGAGAGTGATTGGACATATAGAAGGTTGATGCATTTGAATTACCACTCCTAATGTGCTCTCGCTGTATCATGTAGTATTTATTTTATACATTTTTGCATTTTGTCCTCCATATTTTTCCAGTAGAGAATTTATTCTGATATTGCTTTTAAATCTATTGTGTTCACTTTTGTCTTGACCATCCACATGAAAACTATGCATTGCAACTTAAATGTACTTGGTAGCCTGGAATGATTTTTCAGTTTCTGTCTTTCTCTGATGACAGTAGTTCAATCCAATAAATGTAATCTGCCAAGTCAAGTCCAAATACCTTGTGTATTAATTACGTGGCAGATCAAATATTTCAGAATGCGAAATGCTAATCTTACTGATTTTTTTTTACTGATATCACTTCTGGACTCAACCATTGGATTTTTGAGACCCACTCATTCAATGTGCATGATCATTCGGATGAGATACTGGGAAAAATATTTGGTAAAATTAGCTTTACTCTATCATCATAGTTACTAAAGCAAGTGTTATATCCATTTTAAAAAAAATGTAATTACATTTTTGTGCACATGAGCATGCAATAAATGGAAACACTCGTGTATAAATTTTAGCACTGTTTTTCTTCTGCTAGAATTTTCCTAGTTGGAGTTTACCTTTAGTTTCTCATGCGGGAAACATATTTATGAAGTAGGATGTTACCTGCGCAATGGTTTCAAATGCTTGCTTTAAAATTTCCAGGGCTGGATCTGAGAGTTGGGTCAGTTATAGTCTTCATTAGAACCTGATTTTTATAGGAAGAGGCTTATATGCCTCACTGTGTGGCTTGATGCCAAGGATAGAAGAAAAAAACACAGCTGAAAAAGATTTGTCAGGAATTCCAAAATTCTGATGTAAAGTGTTTGATTAGCAAACTACTTTACAATCTCGGAGGTTCTTTCTACTCTTCTTAGCATTTGTATGTTTGGATCCTTTTCTTGCTTGCAAAAATACTTGTATTCTACTGTTGAACAGCTTTCTTTTTGCTGTGTGGTTCAGGTATTTGATGTTAGCCTCCTTCAATTTGTTGGGTTCTAAATTCTTTTGTACATGTTATCTTCCAGGTGCTTCCAGTCGAGACAATTTACCAAGAAGCATCAATAGTCTTGAGAATTTACTTGATGCTAAGGTAGGTGATGAAACCTGCCAACTTTAAAATTATTTGATAAGTTATGTGTAATGCTTGTTTTTCCTTTTCTTCAAAATAGTAATTTTCAAAGGCCTGTTTATATAAAATCTTTTAAAGATGAGCTCTGGCATATCCATGCCTTGTATTTGGTAGATGTGTGTGCTTTCAAATGCATGCTAGCTTTTGCTCAGGGCTTCTGCTGGGAGATATGTTATCAGAGATTGCATTTTGTTATAGAATATTATACTGCGAGATATTCTGTTATTTCACAAGTGTTTGCAACTGTATTAAGGACATGAGCAGTTCTGTTTTCAGTCATATCCAGCTGTTATTAGAGAGAGTTTTATTCTGCTACTGATTCTTTCCTACTGTAACATTACAAGGTAATTCAGAAAATGAAAGATGGAAAGCATTTATGGCTCATTAATCTGTTGTAAACTCTGTTGGAAGTTGCAATCTCCTCATTAAAAGAGAAATAAAGTGCATGTTAAACTTTTTCTTCCTCATCTTGATCATGTGCTGCTTAGCGTGTGATTCAGGGAATCTATACATATAGACACTTCCCTAGTTAAGCCTGCACAGGTCAAAACTTAATCCCGATATCTGAGCTTTAAATAGGTTGTTTTGCAACTTTCAAAAGTGCATTTTGAGTTTGCTGAAGCCTGATGACCTCATTGAAAGTTCCTAAAGTTGCAGAGCATATGACCTGTTAACCTTTTAACTATCAATAAAAGAAAATACTTTTTGAAAGTAAAGCCTGGTCCTAAATCCTAAAGCTCTTCATATGACACCCTGGGTTATCGGATGTGTTGTGTTAACAAATCTTATAAAATGGATAAAGGATTGAGATGGAAATATTTGATCCAAATTTGTGTACAAGTCTGTGGCACATTTTTTCTTCTTCTTATGGTAGCTGGCTGTTTTGTGGTACTGACCTCACTGTTTCACATTATCTTTAGTTTACTTCACTGTGTTTCACTTCCATTTTGCAGGTGTACTCAGTTGAAGACAAGGAAGAGTTGGAATCCTTTGTAGCATCTCCTGTAATTAGAGTATATTCGTATGGTCCTGTTGCAAATGGCACTTCTAGCTCCTATGAGGATTACTATAATATACTTCAGGGGTTCAAGCACCAGGTATGTTATAGGTAACTGTGTTTTTGTCAATTTTAAATTTGTTTCACCCTGAAGTGGATTGCTTGTTATTTCTTTGTGTGATAAGAACAGTGCATAGTGGAAAATGGCAGTAAGACAGTTGGAAACCAAAGTTTGGAAAGTCTTCGAAGCACTAAAAAAGTGCTCATTAGAATGCATGAAAGTATCATATTCTGTTTGGAAAATCTTGGCCTTTGGGGAGCATTGCAGGTAAGTTCATGTAACATTCAACCAATAAGTTTCCTTTCAAAGTTTATCTAGCTCTAGTCCTTTAATTCTTTTCCTACTTGCTAATCTATATTTGTTTATCTGAGATGTGCTGTATTTTGGTTTCTGCATGAATTTGTTATTCAATTCTGTAACATCAGAGCTTAGCATAGTTATACAGCTATGATCTTTTGCACATTTGATATGGAATTTCCTATTTGACAGAGTTGCTTACATATAGAAATGCAGCTTTTTTGAAATAGCAACAAATTGCAATGAAGCATAATCCTTGTACATTTGCATGTGAACACTGATTAATCTGGTTCTGAAAAGGGGATGGGTTTGATGATCAATTTTTGAAGGGAGTTGGAGAACGTAATTTTTGGGAGATTGATGCTGTTGGTACTTGGGGTAGGACAAGCAAAGGATGTAGAACTAAAATCTTATTCATATTTTTTAAATGAAACATTTATAATTCTTGAAAATGAAGTGTTTACTTACCGAGATGTAGCAACTGATTGGTGATTTGGTGTGTAGGAGAACTATCTTGGTTTGGATTCTTATTTCATCAATCTGCTGTAACTTGTTTGTGTTCAGTAGATTTCAATATCTGTTGCTTGTCTGATATTTGATAAGTTTCGACCCCCCCACCCCCCACCCCCAATTTTTCTGAAGGCTTGTCGTATTCTTTTGAGTGGTGATCACTCTGAGTGGAACGCATTGATAGAAGCAGAAGGGAATATTAGCGATGTTTCCGTGTGTGATAGATACCTAAATCAAGCTGCAAATGTCTTCGCCGCTGATTGCACAAGAGGTATTTGATGTTTGATTATTTTTAACTACTGCTGTTAATATCTTCTACCCATCATGATCAAACATAGGAGTCTAATTGCTTTAAGTTGATGCTTATTGACCTTCATTTGGCTTCTAACTTACAGTGGATGACCAATCATAATGCTCCTACCATAGAGTTGACAGTTGAGACCTTTAAGTGACATCACAAGTATTTCATATTTTGTTTTGTCCGTTGTTATCTATAATATATTTCTAGATAATGATAGTCAAATTTGAGATTTTGCTCAAATAAATAAAAAAGAAAATGAGTATGTTTTAATTGGAGTACCATGAAAATAAAAAACTCAGATGGATTCCCTCAATCCTAATGAATATTTTCCTTTCTGTTTTGATATGACATAATTATTGTTTATTTGAAAAATCAATGTTTTGTTATTTCCCATGGATTTGTTGCGATATTATATCCGGCCTTAATTATTGTTTAGTTTAAGTGCGGATTTCTTCAAAATGGACAAACACATCAGGGCTGAAAAATATAGTTTATGGATACACGTACATAGCCAGAAATAAAACAATTTGTTAACTAGGTACATGTTGGGAAGTTTCATGTTTTCAGTATATCATTTGATAATCAATGGCTTTATCCATAAAGATTCCCTCTAATTTAGTATGGTCCTGGTTTGTAGGCTTAGGGTGTTGAGCAATGATAGATTTCCTTACTGCATATTAGTCTTAAATGCATTTAGTTAGCACCCATCTAATTTGTCCAAGGTGGTAAGATCAGTAGTTCTATTTGGAACTTGGGATCAGGTAGTTCAAAATGGCATTGTATGTAAATGAGCATGGTGGTAACTGAATTGATATCAGCAAAGCTAAAGGGCCCAAAACTTGAAGGAGCTGAATCATGGATAAATTAGAGAATTATTAAAGCTATCTACCTCCTGCATTGTACTTCTCTCTCATGGTATTCGAATAATTTTCTTTTCTTATCTAAAAGGAAAGAAAAGGGAACATGATGTGTAAAAACTAAATAGAACTAGAAACACTTTCTGATCCCAACTTTCAAACTTGGTTATGCACTTCATCCTAGTTTTGTAGTATTGAAAATATATAACCCTATTTTGTGAAAAGGGAATTTCTGAAAATATTTGCTGCCTTTTCACTAAGGGTGTTACAATATGCATTAAGGACAATCAAATCCCTTAATCCTAGGGTCTAATATAGTAAACATAATCAAATCCCTTAATCCTACACCTATTATTGGAAGGAACACAATAATAATTATAGCAAGAATATACACAACAATAATGAATATCTTAGAGAGGTAATCAAGGGATATAAAAACTAAATAAGGAAAAGAGAATATATTGACATCCCCCTTTAAATTGACGCGGGTAAATCTAGCAGCATCAATTTGCAACTGAGAAACTTGTGTCGTTGGCGTGTCAAAGCTTTTGTAAAGACATCAACAATTTGAAGATTAGTAGAAAGATGAGGAAGCGTGATAACACCGCGAGTAAAAGTCTCCCCAATGTAATGACAATCCATCTCTATATGCTTTGTACGTTCATGATATACTAGATTCACAACTATTTGAATGACATTTGTATAATCACCATGAAGTGGAGTAGGATTAGTTGAAGGAAATCCAAGTTCTGAAAGAAGACCACGTAACCACATAATTTCAAAACAAGCTGCAAACATGGCTCGATACTCAGCCTCCGTGGAAGATTTAAAGACACAATCTTGTCTTATTCACTTCCAAGAAATCAAGGCATCTCCAAGACACCAACCTGTCGTAGACCTCCTAGTATCTGGGTAGCCAGTCCAATTTGCATCACTATATGCAGTCAAATGAAGAGTAGAGTTTGTAGGAAGAAATAACCCATGAGTAGGTGACCCAATTAAGTATCTAATAATGCGATGAATTGCAACAAGATGAGGATGTTGAGGTGAATGCATAAATTTGCTAACGATATGGACAACATATGAGATATCAGGCCTTGTAATTGTTAGGTAGTTAAGGCTACCAACAAGTTGCCGATATAAAAAAGGATCAGACAAAGGCTCGCCCTCTCTTTTTTCGATATTTCACATTCACCTCCATCGGTGTATCAACAACAATAGCATCCTTTAAACCAGCTGGCTCAATGAGATCTTGGATATATTTATGTTGATTTAATAACAAACCATGAGCCTAGAGTGAACTTCCAGCCATAAAAAATGAGAGATGCTCAAGATCTTTCATTTGAAATGTACTTTTGAAGCTTAGTGGTTAGCCCATTGTCATTACCGGTGATGATAATGTCATCAACATATACTAAGAGAAAGGCCACGTTGTCTTGTAAAGCAAAAGTGATGAATCATATTGACTTTGTGTAAAAGAAAAGGTGAGGCGAAACCTATCAAACCAGACTCTAGGTGCTTGCTTCAACCAATACAAAGAGCATCTTAGCTTGCAAACTTCATCAGAAGCCGTCATTGCCATGCCAAGTGGAAGTTTCATGTAAATCTCTTCCTTAAGGTCCCCATTCAAGAAGACGTTTTTTACATCCATTTGATGTAAAGGTCATGATTAAGAAGAGGCGATAGCAAGAATTGTTCTTACCTTGGTCATCTTGGCAACTGGTGTGAATGTCTCTGCATAGTCAAGGCATATTCTTGTTTATTGCCAAGAGCAACCAATCGAGTTTTGTATCTATCTAATGAGCCATCAAACTTGAGTTTCGTGTAGACCCATTTACTACCAATGGGCTTAACATGTGGAGGACAAGAGACAATATCCCCAGTATGATTGTCCTCTAAGTGCTTGAAATTCTGCTTCCATCGCTTGTTGCCAACACTCATGTTTCATAGCATGTGGATCATAGCAAAGAAATCCTTTTTGGGTTCCAGCAAATCCTAAGAAAGCATACTTGACAGGTTGAGCATTAAGTTTATTTCTCTTATGTGCAGGAAGATGAACACAACAAACACATCAAAAATATGAAGATTGGAATAATTTGGTGCATTTCCAAACAAACAAAAATAGGGAGAATCATTGTTCAAGTTGGGAGAAGGTAATCTATTAATCAAATAAACAACAATAGACGAAACTTCACACCAAAAATGAGAAGGAATACAAGACTCAATTAGAAGAGTTTGAACAACATCAATAAGATGGTGATTCTTTCTTTCAGCCACCCTGTTTTGTTGTGGAGTAAAAGAACAAGAATGTTGTGATATGATCCCATGACTTTGAAGAAAATTGAAATTCATTTGACATATACTCACCACCAGATTCATATTGCAAGATTCTAATTTTGGTAGAAAATTGTGTTTTAATTAAAGCAAGAAAGACTTTAAACACAAAGACAACCTCATTTTTAGACTGAAGAAAATATATCCAAGTAAAATGAGTGAAATCATCAATAAATGTAACAAAGTATCTATGACATTCATGAGAAATTATAGGAGCAATACCCCATACAGTATGTACGAGTTCGAAAGGTTTGGTGGTGCTGGTTTTATGCAATGGAGAAGGAAGCGTTTCGCTTTTACCAAGTTTGCAAGATGCACAATCAACAATATCATTCTTAGAAGAAGTCAAATTTTTATTTTCAAGTAAACCAGATTTAAACAAGACTTGAAGTACATGAGAATTTAGGTGTCCTATGTCAAATTGGCTGTCTTGAATGAGTTCTGTACATGAGAGTCCCGTTCCTTAAATAGGTAAATAGGAAGGAATCCTGATTTACATCATATTCCTATAATTTAGGCCTAAAGAATAGGAAGATACTTATCCTATAATACACTCCTATTTCAGCTGTATTTCTATCAATAACAACTACTGCCTATGCTAACATCCCCCCTCAAATTGATGCGGGATGACTAATAAGCATCAATTTGCCAACTAAAAACTGATGTTGTTGTCGAGTCATGGATTTGGTGAACATGTCAGCAATCTGAAGATCGGTGGAGATATGTGGAAGAGAAATAACATGAGCATCGACGGCTTCGCGGATAGAGTGACAATCCACTTCAATATGTTTGGTGCGCTCATGGAAGACGGGATTGGTAGCAATCTGAATAGCACTCGTGTTGTCTGCATGGAGGAGAGTAGGAGTAGTCTGGTGAAATCCCATCTCGGCAAGCAGGCCACGAAGCCAAACAATTTCTGAGCAGGCAGCTGACATGGCACAATATTCAGATTCGGTCGAGGATTTGGAGACTCGATCTTGTTTCTTACTTTTCCAAGAAATCAAGGAATCACCAAGAAACATACACCAACCTGTAACAGAGCGTCTGGTATCAGGACAACTAGCCCAATCTGCATCACTGTATGCAACAAGACTAATAGGAGATCCAGCTGGGTAGAATAGACCACGGTTAGAAGAACCAAGTAGATATCGAATGATGCGACGGACTGCTGCTAAGTGTAGATGACGAGGAGATTGCATAAACTGACTGACTTGCTGAACTGTAAAGGAGATATCAGGTCGTGTAATAGTAAGATAATTCAAGTTGCCAACAAGTTGTCGATACAAAGATGGATTAGGAAGAAGATCCCCATCATCACTTCGAAACTTAACATTCACCTCTAAAGGAGTATCCACTGGAGAAGAAGCTTGAAGACCGGCCAAAGCAATCAAATCATGAGTGTATTTCTGTTGGTGCACATAAATACCAGAAGGGGAAGAATGAACCTCCAAACCCAAGAAGTGAGAACCAAGGTCCTTCATATGAAAGGAATCCCGAAGATGTTGCTGAAGTCTGCTAATCAATGTCAAATCAGTGCTTGTAATGACAATGTCATCGACATAAACAAGTAGGAGAACACACCTAGTAGATGTTGTGCATAGAAATAATGAAGATTCATATTTGCTTTGCACAAAAGAGAAGCGAAGCAAGGTAGTGCGAAACTTGTCAAACCATGCTCGGGGAGCTTGTTTCAAACCATACAAGGACCGCTTCAATTTACAAACAACCGATTTAGAAGATGAAACCAGACCCAGTGGAGGTGCCATATAAATATCCTCTTTGAGATCACTATGAAGAAACGCATTTTTGACGTCCATTTGATGAAGTGGCCAACCCTGTGAAGCATCAATGGCAATAATAGTGCGCATAGTAGTCATTTTGGCTACTAGGGCAAAAGTCTCTTCATAATCCACCCCATATTCTTGTCGATTCCCCAGAGCAACCAACCGAGCTTTATATCAGTCTAGAGTACCATCAGAGCGAAGCTTTATGGAATATACCCATTTACACCCAATGGGTTTAACCGATAAAGGACATGAAACGAGATCCCATGTGTGATTGTCCTGAAGCGCACAAAGTTCTTCCTCCATGGCGGTTTGCCAACACTCATGCTGGACAGCCTGTGAGTAACATGATGGAACAATAATATTGGATAGAGTAGCAGAGAAACCAAACCTATCAGGAGGATAAGAAACCCTCGTAGAACGAGGAAGAGCAGGCTGCAGAGGGGAAGGTACCGAAGCAGTCTCAGTAGCAGTATTAGATGGTGGGTCAGTCTTCGGAAGAGCCAAAATTGGGCGCCGTCTTTCATACACAATTCCAGGTTTAAACCGCTCAAATGACGACACGTCCTCAAAATGAGGAAGAATAGGAGCATCGAATGAAGATGCAGTAGGAGTAGCAGTAGGGAAAAAATATTGATTTTCAAAGAAGATCACATTTCGAGAGACACGAAATTTGCTACAACTTCGATCATAACAAACAAAACCTTTGTGAGAAATACTATAACCTAGAAAAGCACATTTAGCAGATTGAGCAGAAAGTTTGTTGCGTTCATTAGACGGTAAATGAACAAAACAGACAACCAAAAGTATACAAATCAGAGTAGCTAGGAGCCTCATGATATAAACGATAATAAGGGGAGTTGAAATTTAACACCTGGGAGGGCAAACAGTTGATTAAATAAACAGCAGTAGACAATGCTTCAACCCAGAATTTAGAGGAAACAGATGAATCAAGCAATAAGGTTCTAGTGACATCCAACAAATATCGATTCTTACGCTCAGCAACCCCATTTTGTTGAGGTGTATATGGACAAGAACGATGTGAAATAATGCCCTTTTGTAGTAACAAATCATGAAAGTCACGTGACATATATGTTAAGGAACCATCTCACCTAAAAACTTAAGCTGATAGGTAAGGTCCCAGAATATGATTATATTATACTCTAACACATCTCCTCAAGTGAAAGCCTTTTGGGCTTGAAACTTGCACAGACTCACATTACCTTGTGCTTGATTTTTTTATCAAATAGAATGGGGGTGGTGAGATTCGAACTTGTGACCGCTGGGTCAACAAGGCTCTGATACCATGTTAATGAACTATCTCACCTAAAAGCTTAAGCTGATAGGTAAGGTCCCAGAATATGATTATATTATACTCTAACAATATATTCCCCACCCGAATCAGATTTTAAAACCTTAACACTAGTAGAAAATAGGCAAGAAATGTCTTAAAGACAGAAAGAACCTCAGATTTGGAACGTAGGAAGTATACCCAAGTAAACCTACTATAATCATCAATAAAAGTTACAAAGTACTTGGAATGAGCATGAGAAAGGATCGATGAAGGTCCTCAAACATCACTATGAATAATATCAAAACATTTTGTGGCACGACTACCATGAGAAGGAAAAGGAAGAGTTTTACTCACTTAACTTACATGTTGAACAATCAAACAAAGCATTGAAAGAAGAAAATTTATCTTTATTTCCCAACAAACCAGAATTCAACAATCGCGATAAAACAACAGAATTTGGATGGCCTAAACGTTTATGCCAGACTTCACTTTTATTTAGAACATTCAAGCATGCAAAAGAAAGACAACTAGGAATGGAAAAATGCAGCGGAAATAAACGTCCAACTTTAGGCCCCTTCGCGATTTACTTTCCCCGACACCTGATCCTGCACAAGACAACCATTACGAGAAAAATGCACATCACAGTTATCATCCACCAGTTGACCAACTGAAATAAGGCTAGTAGACAGTTCCGGTGATACAAAAATATTCGTGAAGGTGGGATCAATATCTCCAATTTTAGTGATTGGTATATGACCACCATTAGCAAGCTGAATTTGTGATGAACCATGATACTCTCGCACATTCTTAAGCATACTAGATGAGTTGGTCATATGATTTGAAGCAGCGGAATCAGCAAGCCAAAGTTGTGATTTGGAAGGATTACCTTGTAGCCCTAGGGCCGAGAGGGCTGTAATGATCATTTGTTGCACCATTTCTGGAGTAATAGAACTGGTAGCGGCTGTCACAGATGGGCTTTCAGAAACCATCGCTGGAAAGGCCTGTATTTTCCGGTTTTGAGGACGAGTGGGACACTCCTTGATAATATGCCCTTGCTATTTGCAATAATTGCAGAACTTCTTTCTACAATTGTTAGCAATGTGGCCATAGTCCTTGCAGCTAAAGCACTGGACACTACCCATATTCCGGCCTCTACCTCTTCCCTGGGCAGCAAAAGCAACTGCAGCTGGGTTGTCCTGCTGTAGAGTATTTTGTGTGAGAATCCGCTGTTCTTCCTGTAGTAATTCCCCAAAGCAAACATCCAAGGAAGGGAGCTCGATTCATCAAATTTGAGCGAGTAATCTCAAATTCAGATCTCAATTTCATGAGAAATTGATCACGCTTGCTCTGCTCATGCACCTTTTAAATAACCGAGAGGGATTCTGCTGGTATCTGGGAATAAATGATATCAGTATATTTTGTCCATAGGTTCTGAAAACCAGAATAATACTCCTGAATAGAAAGATTGTTTTGAGAATAAGTAGAGATGTTGTTTTCTAATTGAAAACGTCTAGCATTGTTATCTTGATAGTAAACCTTCTTCAGATATTCCCACATGGTTTTTGCTGTTTTGTATGGCCTCAGATTAAGAACAATGAGAGGGTCAACTGACCCTAGTATCCAGGACATCACTCGAGCGTCCCTGACCTTCCATAAAGTCAGTTTTGTAACATCAGTAGGGGCTGGATCACTCCCATCCACATGACCCCACAACTCTTTCCCCGTGACAAATACTTGAAACTGAAATTCCCAAGCAGAATAATTCTTCCCAGTAAATCGGACACCAAACAGATCAGCATTGTTTGACATCTTCGTAGTGATACACAAAAATCACAGAACAAGGAGAATACACACCTCAGCTGACAACCGAGAACCAAACAAAAGAACCAAGAAACCAAGAGTCCTTTGTATCTAGGACTGATTGCAAAGAGCCAGGAGACCGAGAGTCCTATGTATCTAGGACTGATCCAGAATAATCCAGAAACCGAGAACAACAAGAGAAACTGATTTTGGAATACAAAATTCAAAGGTATAGCTCTGATACCATGTCAAATTGGCTGTCTTGAATGAGTTCTGTACATGAGAGTCCCGTTCCTTAAATAGGTAAATAGGAAGGAATCCTGATTTACATCAAATTCCTATAATTTAGGCCTAAAGAATAGGAAGATACTTATCCTATAATTACACTCCTATTTCAGCTGTATTTCTATCAATAACAACTACTGCCTATGCTAACATCCTAAACATCTATGCCACACTTGATTATCACATGGAACAACACTTCATGCAACATAATTTGACACAGAAGAGGGAGATAAAACAAGGGAAAGAGACGTCCTACTTTAGGTCCCTTCGAGATCATTTTCACCGATACTTGATCCTGCACAAGACAACCAGAATTTGAAATTGAACATTATAAGATTAGTGGACAACTTAGAAGACACAAAACAGTGTTTAAAGATCTCCTTTATATTTTTGAGCATTATTTAAGGGTAAAGCAGTGTTGGTCATGTGATTGGAAGTACCAAAATCAAAATACCAAGGCTTAGAAATAGACTGATTGTTACCTGAAATGCCTAAAGCATAAGGGCAAAAACTATTATTTGCTGGACCATTTCAGGAGTAATAGAAGAACGACCAAGATTAGGGGCATTCGAGGGACCAACTGAGACATTATAGGCAATTTCAGATTTCTTTGGAGGCTGGATGGAACAATCTTTGATGCTAGCCTTGTTTTCTTACAATAAGAGCAAAATGTTTTAGTACAATTAGTGGCAATGTGCCCAAATCCTTTGCAACTATAACACTGAACATTAGTCATAGCTCTGGCTCCTTGAGACCTCCCTTGAGCAGCATAAGCAACAAGATTTGTAGTAGAATTTTGAGCTTTCTGCTCCAAGTCAGCCTGTTTAACATCCATTGCTCTTCCTTGAGAAGCTCTCCTACACAAAAATCCAATAAAGGAACTCGTTCTCTATTCATCAGATTGGTTTCATCTGCTTCAAACTCCCCTCTTAGCTTCATTAAAAACTGGTCTTATTTGCTAGTCTTATGCACACTTTGGATAACGACTCCTTCAAGAGGTACAATTGCCGATACAATATTAGTGTACTCAGCCTAAAGATTTCAAAAGGAAGAATAAAACTCTTGGATTGACATACTTCTTGACTAAGTTGACCAAATTCAAATTCCAGATGAAACCTTCTTGTTGAATTGCTTTGGTTGTAAAGTAATCCCACATTTCTCTAGAAGTCTTATAAAGCCTAAGATTGAGGAGTATGGAGGGTTTCGTACTTCCAAGGATCCAGGACATAATCTTAGCATCCTTCACCTCCCATTTCACATATTTCTCCTTCTCTTTCTTGTTGTTAGGCGTAGGATTTGTCCCATCAATATGACCTCACAATTCCTTTCCCTTGGTAAAGATCTGAAATTTGAATGCCTAGGTAGAATAGTTCTTGCCATTAAACCGAACAAGAAAATGTTCAAATTGTTCTAATGACGTGATTCAATCCAGAAACAAGAACTTAGATATCAAGTCCAAGAATACAGAATAGAAGAACGCTGAAAAAAAGAACAAAATACTAAGATCTTGGAGCTAGACAAGGAACCATAGACAAGATGAATGATTTTAGAGTTTTGGCTTTGATGCCATTACAAAATAATAAAGGGAATTTCTAAAAATATCTGCTGCCTTTTCACTAAGGGAATTACAATATAATATATACATTAAGGACAATCAAATCCCTTAATCCTAGGTCTATTATATGAAGAAACACAACAATAATTACAGCAAGAATATATATATATATATATATATATATATATATATATATATATATATATTTCACTAAGGGAATTACAATATAATATATACATTAAGGACAATCAAATCCCTTAATCCTAGGTCTATTATATGAAGAAACACAACAATAATTACAGCAAGAATATATATATATATATATATATATATATAATGAATATCTTAGAGAGGTAATCAAGGGATATAATAACTAAATAAGGAAAGAAGAATATATTGACACTAATGATGCATGCTTATTCCAACTTATTTGAAATTTTGAATTGAAAACCTGTTTTGATTGGTGCTCAAAAGGAATTAAGTTTGAAATTCAACTGCTACTTTTATTGTTTTTTTATCAGCATCTTGTTTCTTCTTTTCTTGCAGATGGCATTGCATCCACTGTATCACAAGTAGAGGTTTTAAAGGAGCCGTTTTTCTCCGAAAAGCTTTTATGCCTAGTTAGAATTCTTTCCAACTTCAGGTTGGTAATTATGTGTCGGTCTTTTTAAATATGATGTGAAATATTATACTGAGTGACATGTATGTGTTATACTTGAATAATATGCGGATAACAGCTTTTGATGTTAATTTGAAATAATGTGCATATATCCATCGATTAATTTGAAGGGTAATTTGCAATATTAATTTCCCAGGTTCTCTCCCTGTTTATTGTCATTATGAAACCAACATCAACAACTAAAATGATTACGTACATAACCAAACCAAAAGGTTTTGATGATGGCAAGACTCTTATCTGATTTTGTTTCTTTTGTTATTTGTGTGTGTTTGAACGGAACTCAACAAAGTTTCCTCTTGGTGTTTCATGGAAGTTATTGACCTTTTGTACATTAAGTCAATCAACAATCAATACAAATAACCAGGCTTTTGAAAAATATTCATTTCCTTTTTCAGGTTACAACCAGATATGAAATGTATAGTCTTTGTCAATAGGATTGTTACTGCAAGATCACTCTCACACATCCTACAAAATCTGAAGTTCTTAACATCTTGGAAGTGTGATTTCCTTGTTGGGGTTCACTCTGGACTGAAGAGCATGTCACGAAAGACAATGAATGTCATTCTTGAGAGGTTCCGGACTGGAAAGGTACTGCTTTATTGCCTGTAATGTTTCAGCCTTGATCATTTCTGCTGTCATCTTACATATTAGCTGATAGGGTTGACTGGGCACCTGAAAAGAAAATTACACATGTTTTGTGGGAAACCATATGATATGCACTACAAGTCTTTGGTTGCACATCATCCTACGAGGCTACTTCTTGATGGGTGAAAATGTTAGGTTGTGAACTTATTCAAGGAGAGTCAGTACTTGAATTGTGTGCAAACTTTATGGTCAACTGGGATGGTTTGACCATGTTTTGTGCAGATTTTTATGGATGCATCAGCAAGGAAGAGTGCCTGGATGGAAATTTTGGGATTGAGGAAGGGGAGTGTTGGAAAACGTAATGTGGACTGAACTGGTAGAAATTAATTTAACATCACAAGGTAAGAATGTTTGGCTCAAATTAAACTGATCAAAAGAAAGGGATCCATGCAAGCAATCTCAACTAGTTTTGTATTGAGACCTAGCTGAGATGAGTCATATACATTTTTGTTATGAAAGGATTAGGACCCTTCTTGAAGTACTAATCAAATCATTGGAAATTGAAATACAATTTCTGCTGGCCACCTAAATATTTTGATTTAAGCTTTTGTGGCATTGAAACTCCTAAATTTTGGGTTTGGGTTTTTGATCGTTAGTAGGAAATAGAATCACAATGAGAGTAGGAGAGCTATTGATCTCTGTAGTCTTGCACTAAAGAAACAGAAATAAGAGGCAAACAGAACAGAGGATGCTAGCCTATTGAGTACAAAAGCAAGTAGCAAAGTGTTGGATATGCTGTGGTAAGTTGGGTTTTACTGTTGTCTGCCAACTACTCAGATTTGAGTCTCTTGAGAAAGTGCTTGTCGTTATGACATATTGTTGTGACATATTGTGGTGATAACGTCTACACAGAAAGCTGACTCGAGAAATCATGAAGGAAAAAAAAGGAAAAACATATAAGAAGCAATTCTTTTATGATGCACTCCGGGGTCCTGTTGATTAGAGGTACCTGCTAGGAATAGTATACTGGATAGTCATGTAGCATAACTGTTCACATGGTGAATAGCTTTGGAGTGCAATATCTAACTGAAGAGTTTGTGGTATGTGATAATGCTTCCCCCCCAATACTCTTAAACTGGTTATTAATTCTCATGGCTTTGTTGGTTTGGCAGTTGAACTTACTGATTGCAACTAAAGTTGGTGAAGAAGGACTTGATATTCAAACATGCTGTCTTGTTATACGATTTGATCTTCCAGAAACTGTTGCCAGCTTTATACAATCAAGGGGTCGTGCACGAATGCCTCAATCTGAATATGCTTTTTTGGTGGACAGGTGCTCTTCTAAAGCATATCGTGTAGAATATAAGCTCTTTCATGTGCTGTTTTAGTTGTATGTTATTTTTTTTGTGTAGAATAATTTTCTTGGTAATGCAGGGGAAACCAAAAGGAGCGAGATTTGATAGAGAAATTTAAAATAGATGAAGCTCAGATGAATATTGAAATTTGTGATCGGACATCAAATGAGACATTTGATAGTATTGAGGAAAAAATATATAAAGTTCATTCAACTGGTGCTTCCATAACTTCTGGATTAAGCATCTCATTACTGCAGCAGTATTGTTCGAAACTCCCACATGACGAGTATGCTCTTGTTCAAAATTGTGATTTACCTATATTTTGTTGAAATATTTCCAGCTGTTCTAACAAATATTTACTGAGATCATTGATACAATTTTTGCAGGTATTTCGACCCCAAGCCAAAATTCTTCTATTTTGATGATTCTGAAGGAACTGTTTGCCACTTAATCTTACCCTCCAATGCCCCCATACACAAAATAGTTGGTTCACCTCAATCATCAATAGAAGTTGCTAAAAAAGATGCTTGTCTGAAAGCCATTGAACAATTGCATAAACTGGGTGCATTGAGTGAGTTTCTTTTGCCACAACAAGAAGACACAAATGAGTTGGAGTTGGCGTCTTCTGTTGTAGATGACTGTGAAGGTTGAATATAATAACTCACCTTAAAATCCTTTTTCTTCATTTGCGATTTATTCTCAGTTTGTTGGATCAATAATGTTTTTGTTTGTTAGCAGATAAGGATTCACGAGGAGAACTATGTGAGATGCTAGTTCCTGCTGTTTTGAAGGAATCGTGGACTGAATTGGAGAAGCCTATCCACCTTAACTCTTACTATGTTCAATTTTGTCCTGTTCCTGAAGACAGGATCTATAAACAGTTTGGTCTTTTTCTGAAGGCACCACTCCCACTAGAGGCTGATAAAATGAGTCTTGAACTTCACCTGGCTCGTGGTAGATCTGTGATGACAAAGCTTGTCCCATCAGGACTTTCAGAATTCAGTACAGATGAGGTAAACCACAGTTTAGCTACTACACGTCATGCTTAGCATAGTTCCAACTATTTACTGGTTGTAATTGTACAGATCACATATGCAAAAAACTTTCAAGAGATGTTTCTCAAGGCCATTCTCGATCGATCAGAATTTGTTCATGAATATGTTCCCTTGGGAAAGAATGCCTTATCTAAATCATGCCCTACCTTCTACCTATTGCTTCCTGTTATTTTTCATGTCTCTGAAATGAGAGTGACGGTAGATTGGAAGATTATCAGACGATGTTTATTCTCTCCTATTTTCAAGAACCCAGCCAATGCTGTGGACATGGGAATTCTTCCTTCAGATGATTTCTTGCACCTTGCTAATGGTCGCTACAGTATCCGTGATGTTGAGAATAGTTTAGTGTACACTCCACACCAGAAGAAATTTTACTTCATTGATAGCATTGTTCCTGAAAAGAATGGTAACAGTCCATGCAAGGGTTCAAACAATCTGACTCACAAGGATCACTTAACAACAACGTATGTGGCTTGGTTTCTTGAAACTTAAATCACCACAGATGTGTAAACTATTATAGTTTGGTCCTGAAATATTATGTGTTATATTGTCTTTACTTTCTTTTTATGCTAAGGATAGTTCCTGCATCAATGTCAGGAAATTTGATGCAACTTAAAATTAACAATTCCCTGGTATTAGGTTTGGCATTCATCTTAGATACCCAGCACAATCTCTTCTGCGTGCAAAACAACTCTTTTGTTTGCGCAACTTGCTATGCAACCGAAAGAAAGAGGATTCAGGTAATCTTCTACTCTTATTTTTCTCCTGTTGTTTTTCATTTTTGTTATGCATGTTGCCTGAAGTTGTATGGAATGTGCAATTATCTATTCACTTGGAGCAATTATGCAGAGAAGAAATTTCAAGATTTTTTCTGCTTTGGTTCCAACTTCTAAATTCAATGACCAGTTAGTGGAAAAGGGACCAAAAACATCTCTTTCATGAGAAAATACAATAAGTTTAACTGTGCACTAAATTTCAAGTTCTACTATTGGCTTCTTTCATATCTAGCTCGAACATTATAGTTGAGTTGGGGGTTGTGCCTGTCTAGGGCAGTCTAAATGACAGGTGGCCATCTTACTGCTTTGGTTAGGGCTTCTGAAATTAGTGGAATGGAGTTAGAGTATGATGCATCCGAATTCAGAAGGGAACTAGCATCAACGAGTGATTTTAGTAACTAAAGTTGGTCTACAAATGCAGCTTACTTTTTCAGATACAATTAAAGTATGATGAACAAAGAAAAGGTATGAAAAAAATAAGTTGTCGTGGACAACATGAAGAACATGGGCATCAACAATCTTAGTTTCATTAGGGATTGGGAGTGTTCATTTGCTTATTTATTTGTGAAGTTAATTTTAGTGTTCTTCTGAAGGCAGAATTTTGAGCATCATGAAGACAGTCAAAAGCATCTGTCATGGTAGGATGATCATTCATGCAATGTGATGATGAACTGAAGTTTGGTTTATATGAAAGAAAAGTACTGAATGCTGCTGGTCTAATCAGCAGTTGTGAATTTAATGTGTCAGTGACTGAATCAATTACTGTCTTAATACTAGTGTGGATCAAAATGGTATGCTTATTCAACTGTGCTTGTCTAGGAAAAGACCTTGTTGTCTTTGTTCGTTCTTCGGGCTAGAAAAAATTCCAGTTTCGAAACGCGCTTCACCTTAAAAGAGAGACTTTTTTAAGGTGATCGGTTCATTGGCAATTCACTTCACCTTGATCGGGCCTGAGAAAATGTAGGCCCGAATGGAAGCCCCACACTTCCTTTCATCCCTGGTTACAGCATTATACTGCTTCAGCACTTTAAACACAAAAATAACTTGAAATATAAGCAGTAATGCAATATAAGCTGCATGCTGAACTGGTATGGATGAACTATAAACGTTTTCAGAATTGCTCCATTAAATAAAGTGTGCAACTAAGATCATACATGAGTTGAAGAATGATGTCTTATTATTAGTTTGCTGAGCAACTATATTATGTCCAAGAAAATTTTCCTTGGTATATGTTCTTGTTGTTGCCCTCTCAGCTTCTTTTTTCAAGAAACATACATAGGATCTATCATGCCAAGCCCACCTCCCTAACCATTGGAGCAAATTCACATAGTCCTCTGCCTTGCACTATTTTTGTTTCCTGTCTTTCATTGATCTCTCCTCCTCTGGATACTCTGTGAATTTTATTTACTGATATTTTCTTGCCTCTCTCTCTCTCTCTCTCTCTCTCTCTCTCTGTGTGTGTGTGTGTGTGTGTGTGTGTGTGTGTGTGTGAGTGTGTGCATGTGTGTTCATTTTTTCTTGTAAATTAATTTTTGTTTAAAACAGAATTGCAAGAACTGGATGAGCACTTTGTTGATTTGGCTCCTGAGCTTTGTGAGTTGAAGATAATAGGATTCTCTAAAGACTTTGGGAGTTCTATTTCTCTACTTCCATCAATTATGCACCGCTTGGAAAACTTGCTTGTAGCCATTGAATTGAAATGCATATTATCTGCTTCATTCTCTGAAGGAGATAAAGTTACCGCCCATAGAGTAAGCCCTCCCTGTATAAAATAATTTAAGTACTGGTTTTGAGAAGCAGGTGCTTATCTTATGTAAAAAAGATAAGCAATGCTTTGGGTGGTTGTGCACATATAGGTGAAATGCCTTTTCCGCTAACATCTGCTTACTTAATTTATAGGTTTTAGAAGCTCTCACCACAGAGAAGTGTCAGGAGCGCCTTTCCCTTGAAAGACTTGAAACACTTGGTGATGCTTTCCTCAAATTTGCTGTTGGTCGGCATTTTTTACTTTTGCATGATACCCTTGACGAAGGGGAGCTAACTAGGAAACGATCAAATGCTGTAAACAACTCCAATTTATTCAAGCTAGCAAGTAGGAACAATTTACAGGTATGAAAATATTTTTGAAAATGATCTGTATAACTAATCATTATAATCTTTCATCTATCAAATAGTTATTTTTGTTTTTTTGATATTTGCCATTACCTAAAAAATTGAAAAAAATGAGTTCTCATATTTAGCATTTATAAGTTGTTGGATTGACCTCCAAAAAGACTGAAAGGGTAAAATTTGTTGTAAACTAATGACAACTGCAGGTAAGTGACTATCCTGGACAGTCATACTGGAAAGGAGTCTTGTCTGCTTTTTTTTCTTCTCTTCCATGTGTTTAACGCCTCTGCCAACTCTCTTGATGTTGAAATGTTAAGAAAATATGTTTCCATAGACCAACAGTTCATATTCGTTATTGCCACACAGAACAATTTCTGCAAAGAGAACTCATTCTGATACTGAATATTTTTTTCTTTTGTTTCAACATCTAATTGATATTTTCAGCCCTTTGTAGGTATTTATACGTGATCAACCATTTGATCCCTACCAATTTTTTTCTCTGGGTCGTCCTTGCCCTAGAATTTGCACCAAGGAATCAGAAGGAATTATTCATTCTAATTGTGGAAGCCATGTGACTGATCAAGCAAAGGGTGGTGATGTCAGATGTAGCAAGGGTCACCATTGGCTACATAAGAAAACAGTTTCTGACGTGGTTGAAGCTCTTGTAGGGGCATTTCTAGTTGACAGTGGCTTTAAAGCTGCAATTGCATTTCTTAGATGGATAGGTATTAAAGTGGATTTTGATGATTCACAAGTTATCAATATTTGCCAAGCAAGCAGGACCTATGCAATGCTTAATCCTTCCATGGACCTTACTACCCTTGAAAACTTGTTGGGGCATCGGTTCCTGTATAAAGGTCTTCTTATACAGGCATTTGTACATCCTTCCCACAAGAATGGAGGGGGCTGCTATCAGGTTTGAACTCTTATTTTCAATTGAGTAACTAGGTCTTGTTTCAATTGAGAAACTGGCTAGAAATGGTCCTTTGTCCTTCACATTTTTTTTCCAAACTAACAATTTGCTATGACTTTGATGTTTCCGCCAGAGATTGGAGTTCCTTGGAGATGCTGTCTTGGATTACTTGATCACATCATATCTATTTTCAGCTTATCCAAAAATGAAACCAGGTCAATTGACAGATCTGAGATCAGTGTTGGTGAACAACAGGGCCTTTGCCAGTATATCTGTTGATCGATCTTTCCATGAATATATTATCTGTGATTCTGATGCCCTTTCTGCGGCCATACAAAATTTTGTTGACTTTGTTAGAACACCTGAATCAGAAAGGCATCTGCTGGAAGGACCAAAATGCCCAAAGGTAAGCATCATTAAATTTACAGTGTAGCGACCACTCCACTCCACTTTCTGGGTTTTTCCAGTTAATTTCTTTTTTTTAATCAAATAAGTGAAATTGGGATGTCTATTGCAAATACTGTGTCCTTTTAAATACTTTGATTCATGCATCATCAACTCGATAAGAGGACTCAGTTCATGTGCTGGCAACCTGGTAGAACTTCTCCCTTTGAATATTTTCCCAGTTTTCACTGCAAAAAACATTCAAATCTCCAAAATGCGATTGAATAACAGCAATTTAAGAAGACAAAGGAACGGGTATTTTTTTATTTGAGTTCAGGTTAGGTTGGATAGGAAAAAACCTTTGCTTGCTGTCTGACTAATTTTCTTCTCCATATCTTTGGTTGGGTTTGGAAATCAACTCTTCTGAGTTGTTGAGCATGAATTCAGGTGTCTATATAAAAGGGACTGAAGATTTTTAGAGTAAGGTCCTAGTGATGGAAAAGGAGTTTATATGGAACAGCTATGCTTTTGGTTCTTTGGCTTTGCTGCTTTCAAATTTGTTTTGTAGTGGTTGTTATAATTGGAATAAGTGTCACATGTTCTTAGAGGGTAGTGCTTTGCCCTTCCATGCTTTTCCTCTACTCCACTTTGTGGGACTGGGATCTGATGATAAGAGTTTTGTTGTTATTTAAGCTATCATGTAATATGCTTATTATGAAATGATAATTTTCGCAAAAACATTTGAATATTGAGGTTCAATATTATTTGATGGAAGATTTCTGAAGTTAGGAATATAAGTGGTGCCTAGTGAGAGCAGCTAGAGTTCTGTTAATACCGCATGCTCTATTGATATGGATTTTCTGAATTTTGTATAATCCTGCTTAATACAGGTTCTTGGTGATTTGGTAGAGTCTTCTGTGGGTGCCATTCTTCTTGACACAGGATTTGATTTGAACCACATCTGGAAGATAATGCTATCCTTCTTGGATCCAATCAAAAGCTTTTCCAATTTGCAGATAAATCCTGTGAGGGAATTAAAAGAAATTTGCCAGTCTCATAATTGGGACTTTGAGGTTCCTGCATCGAAGAAGGGCAGGACTTTTTCAGTTGATGTGAAACTTAGTGGTAAAGATATGAACATATCTGCTTGTGCGAGCAACTCAAATAAAAAAGAGGCTATTAGAATGGCTTCAGAAAAAATATATGCTAGGCTGAAGGTAAAACCTGTCTGCTTGTAGATCATTTTACCTGCTCTTCACCTTGTGAAATTATCAGTTCCTGCTCTGAGATTATCAACTGAATCAGATACTTTTAGTTATAAATTTTCCTTGAAGAACAATTTCCTGGCACTTGGACTCCATTTATAGTAAAGTTAAATCATTGATGTAAAATCATGTATTTCCATCAAAATGCTAACAAGTAATGTCAGTTCTTCTGACTGTTTTTTTTAAGGCTGCCAAGAATGTTTAAACTAATGAATAATTGGAAACTGAGGTGTTGGGAAGCGGGAGGAGATACGATGGACAATAGGAAAGCTCATTTTTTTCATCATTACTCTTTAAGTCAACATTATGTTGCAAGCTGTTGGAGTTTAGCTGTGACAAAAATATGTAGAAGATTGTTAATTGTTGTTGTATGCTCTGTGTGACCCATACTTTCAACAACAGAGTCCACTTCCAGAATCACGTGTGTCTGCAAATCCAAATTTAAGCAGTACTTAGCATTGGAATATGCACGTTTGCTGTATAAATGAGCTTTTGTTTTGCATTTGTATTCTAAATATTGCTTATGAGCATTTAGCACAGTAGTACATACATTTATGACTCATGTATAGATGAGAGCAGCTTCTAGTTAATGATTTATGCACTAGGAAAGCTGTTAAAGAGTAATATAAAACTTTTTCTAGTGTCAACTAACAAATGCATACTTTGCTTTTGAAATCACCAGAGATCGAGGAATTGCACCTTGTAATTGTAATACAATGGTGTAGATCTAAGAGTATTTGATATGTGATTTCTTAAATAAGAAACAATTTGGTGCTAAATACATGGACACGTGCACACATGAATCTATTGCTGCTTTTAATTGAATCATTACTATGCTTCACCTGATACCTATGCCACTATGCACGAAGGGGTTTGTGACCTTCTTAATGTGTCCTGTATCCAGCCTCATTTTCTGAAGGTCATTTATATGCAGGATCAAGGCCTCATACCAATGACTAATTCTTTGGAGGAGGTTTTAAGGAATAGCAAGAAGATGGAAGCCAAATTGATAGGATATGATGAGACCCCTATAGATGTAGCTCCTGAAGCTACTGGGTTTGAAAACTCGAAGATACAGGAACCTTTTGACAGCAATTGCAGCTACGAAGTGAGACCCTGCATAAAAGCTTTTAATGCTCGCACTCCATCTCCATTAGATTTCACTGGAAGTCAGTCCAGTGAGACTACTGGAGATCTTAGATGTGACAGACATATGAATATCACAGGTTTGTCATGCTTATCATACTTGCAGATGCCTGTAAGTACAGAGATTCTGACATTTGGAATTATTTTTCAGGGAAATTAGACCTTGGAACAGCCAGATCCCGTTTGCATGAAATCTGCATGGCTAACAGTTGGAAACCTCCTTTGTTTGAATGCTGCGCTGAAGAAGGACCAGGTCACTTAAAGATGTAAGTCTGATCTTTTTTTCGGTAAATGTCGACCTTTTTATATCTTGAAAACTGTTTGCACTGAAAACTTTTATGTCATTGAACAATTTGAGTCAGGTTTCAACTTTAAAGACCAAGTTTTTTTCTGCAACTTAGGCACTATTAGGCTATATGTATGTCATAAATGAAAATTCATTAGAGGAGTTTTCCCCCTTTCTGTTGAATCAGACAGTTTTTGCATGACATGAGAAGAACAAGGTCAGTTTAAGTTGTCCTTCACGAACAAGTGGTACTCAAAATCGGGAAATTCTCGTGGGCTTTTTTTAAGTTCCAAAGAAGCATCTCATGAAATGCTCTTCCCCTTGGAATCTCATTCAAATTACAAGATGAACTCCCCCCAACCAGTCTCTTGTTCTCTCCCCTTCCTTCTCCTGCTGTCTCACTGTTTGGTGGTAGCAAAATATCTATAACGGAAAATCATCAGTCCTGTGTGTTGTCCCGCAGCTTGCTCTTCTCTGTATAAGCATGACCTCTTTTTTTCCTGAATTAATAGGAGTTTGTGTTAACATGGTGAATTCATGCATTTGCAGCTTCACTTACAAGGTGGTTGTGGAAATAGAAGAAGCGCCAGATAAGAATTTTGAATGTGTTGGGTCTCCTCAGATGAAAAAGAAAGCTGCGGCAGAGAATGCAGCAGAAGGGGCACTTTGGTACTTGAAACATGAACGCTACTTGTCTTAAAATGAGGTTAGAGTAATCTTTCCATAGGAGACCAGTTTTGTAGTTGCCGAGGAGATCAATGCAGGAAACTGACAGTCTAAAAGAACTGAGAGATGCAATATATTTACGTAGAATCATGCTCTGCTAACTTGTTGATCCAGTGGGAGCTGGTCAGCCATTCCTAGTGGATAATGTAAAACCAGTAGGGTTTCTACTAGGCGATGTAGTATTTTGTATTCAGGCATCAGCCAAGCCACAGCAAAGGGATCCCATGCAACAGAAAACATCCATGCATGGTAAAATGTATTTTTGGATTAAATATAACAGGTAAAGTTGTCTTGTGCTGACTGTATTGAAGCTTGAAACAAAAAGCAACGCGCATTCTTCATTTGTAAAAAACTATAAAATATATAAAAATCTTTCACTGGGTAGTCTTACAAATCGAACACTAACAAGCGACATGTCGTGTGAGAATTCAGAGCCGGAAAGACCCTCGTTCAAACCCAACAAGTCGTCTAGCAACAGAACGACACGCCTCATAGCTCTCGTAAATCAGATAGCACACGTGCGCTGCAAGCACGTGTCATACGCCGATTTCCCGCCAAATACTCGCACCAAAACATCACTTCATAAACTCCCCCGAATTAACCTCTACCCTCTCTGCCGGATGTTATTGAAGCAGTAAATCTTTGTAAGATTTCTACTGTCGAAGCAGCAGTCTGGAATAAATCAACAAGTGACTCTTACTCCTGAGATGAAGGTTTGTCAATGACATTGCTTACCCTTTGCTCTGTTTCATGTCAGTCATGAGTTTCTCAACAACCTGTTCTGATATTCCTTGGTTTGTTATCTGTCACTCGCCTGCTTAATGATTTCTTTTTTCCCAACATACAGCAAGCAGAAACTAAGATAAAGAGAAGAGTGGGAATTGGCATGCGCATATCAGAAAGAAAGCTGATTGATGAACTTGCCAGAATGGGAATGAATGAATCAGTTGTAAGTATTTAATTTCATTACCATATAGTTGCTTCTTGCTTTACATATCTGTTAATGTGACCTGAAAATCTTACTGTGTAACCTGTTCAAGTTCTCAAAGTTTGATGCCTGAAAACACCTGTTAGCCTGACTGCTGTCCTTTTTTTAAGTAGCAGGTCTCTCTCTCTCTCTGAGATCTGAGATCATAGTTTTTACTATTATTATGATTGCATTTCTCAAAGTTTTTGTAATCTATGCTGTTAATGACTGTAATCAAATTATGCGAAGCTGCGGTTCAGGGATGGGAAGTTAACGACTAAAGCATGATTCATGCATTTTGATGGCGCAACAATATGGTTCAGATGTACTCCTCAAGTTATGCATATGCAAATGTAGAATTGGCAGAGCTGCAGAAGTAAAATATAGGCGGCTGTTGTGTATTTCTGTAAATTAATTCTTAAAAGGTAGCAGTTTACAAGTTTGTTTTTTCGTGTTCAAATTTCTATCATATTTTCTGGGAACAGTGCTTCTTCCTTTTGCTAAACCATACAATGGTTAACTCAACCTGCTGCAAAACTGGGAAGTTCCTCCTAACAATCGTGCGTGGTAAATTGAATTAGAGATCTTCTTTCCTTGACACTAGAGTTTAACTTGTTTATTTTTGCCCGGTTGCTAAACCTTCTACATTTCCTTTTTTTTCTTGTGGTAAATTTCTTTTTGGTGTTCAAACTGATCAGAGTGTCTGTTACTATTTTGATATATTGCATTTTTCTCTCTTCTAATTTAACAAACACTATTATGCTAATGAGCTTGAGCAGATCAAGTGCAAGGCAATAAATTGAATCAAAAGTGCACCAAAAGATTATGTGGAAATAATTTCTCCTGATAATTCTAATTGAGGGTGATAATGAATCCCTTATGTTGCAATTCCAGGTACAGATTGCAAACATCTTTCAATGTAGGCAAGATTTTTTTAACAAAAGTTTGGTAGAAAAGCTAATAGCAGAACAATATAAGGCAATTGCAAGGCAACAGGTCTAGAAACTCAAAATGGCAAAGAAAACTCGCAGGACAGAGAAATCAATGATTACAACTTAATTATCATCACTATCTTGGAGTTTAAGATGCTGGTGGTGACATGCTTGGCGAATCAGGCAATCACATGGATGACATTATTATTTATAGTCTATCTTGCAATTTTAGCTACCTTAACTTTTGACTTATTTAATTATGTACATTGAATATCCAGCCTCTTAATTAGTTGCATGCGTGGCTTGGATAATTTGTGGAAAAAATGGAGCATTACCTGTGTGAAATTAGAGACTAGCATTGTTTGTGTGCTATTTTTCCTTGCTTATTCTATTACTACTTAAGTCTCCAATGTAAACAAATAGTTGAATATAATATTTAATTTCATATTATGTTTGACTTGCAACTTTCATTTGAGATCTTAGTCATAGTGTTATGAATAGAATTGTATGTATTTACATGGTGGTTGTCTAGTACACAATCCATAACTCACAACTACCTTGAACTTAAACTCTAATAATGCCCTTTTTAGGGGTATTCCAAAGCAATTAAATTATATGCAAGCTTGCAACATAATCCACTTAGATGAACAACCATTAATGCTTTTAGTGATCTATAATATGGATAGATTCTTTATTTAATATGATTTTTCTTAGAATAGAAGGGTAAGGTATGCAAAAATAAAACTTAGCAGTACCACGTAACACTATTAGAAAAGTGTAAAAGATTCTTTGATTAGAAGAGATCAACCTCCTACTATTTGGATGGATATAAAAACTAAGTTACAAGAGAAATACCTATCTTGTTCTTAGACGAAGAATCTCTTAAACTAGTAGAATAACTTGAGATAAGAAATTAAATCTATTAGTGAATATGTGACAATTGGAAAGATAAGGCACACAGTCAAAGAGGATGAGATAATGACCTTTAATAGATTTCAAAAGTGCTTGAATGATGATATTAGAAAAGATGTTGTGCTTATAGATGTGTTCACCCTTGACAAAACTTGCAAAATTATGAGTTTGTCATGAAAAGCTATTGGACAAGAAGTCAAGCTAACTGTAGTATCCCTTCTAAGTCAAGATAACCTAGTAATAATTATTTGTTGGGTGCCCCACCCCATAAACACAATCTTATTAGTGACTATATGCCTAATGAAGACAAGTGTAACGGCATTTTTTATGAAACATTTAAGATGACATTAAAAATTTAGTGTTTTAAGCGTCAGGATTTTAGTCATGTTTTCTATATTTGTTCCAATGAGGCTTTGTTTATTAAAAATTAAAAGAATATGGATAAGGAATCTTCAAAAAAATATGGATGAGGAAGACAATTATGATGATAAATTGTATGAACTTAATCCGATGATTTTCATGATCTAAATGACAAGGAAGATGAGTCTAACTTGCTAGAATGTGTTGGATCCATAATTGCTTTGTGCAGAGTTGAAGGATAACTTAATATGTTCAATTAGTAGTTGGTGTGATAAAATTGGAGTCTTCCCATATTATTATTTATTTTTTCAAATAAAATTGCATGTTAAATAGAACAATGCAGTACCATAAAGCTATCCATGTATGTGTCATGTCCATAAAGCCAGCCATTTGAATTAGCTTCTGGGTTTCCCAGCAATCATTCATTCTTTTCAAGTCCCAAAGGCAAAGGCAAACAGTTTCATCTTTGGAACTAGCGGCCATGATGTTAGAATTTTGTGAATTGAAGTCTATGGTGTTGATCCTGTGTTCATGCAGAATCCATCACAGGAGCATACCAGATCAATACTTCCTTTTCAGCATCCATTAATCGGAGATATTCATTATAGCAGCTTGTGAAGATGTGCAGTTCATTTCAACAAATCAAGAAGTTTACAGAAATTCAAACAATTCCACAGAATCACATTGCCAGTTCTAATTATTACCTTTACTGAAGATTCATCTTTGGGTCTAGCATGATCGATGTCTAGCACATCAGCAAGCTCAAGCAAATTTCTTAATCATATATCAAGCTTCTTCAGCAATTTGTAACAAATTGCAAATGTTTCCATTATACAAACTTGGCAAAGAAATGAAAAGGAAGTGCTGGGAATTTCACATCAAAATTACCTTGGAAAAACAAGATTGCTGGCAGTCGTACGAAAATCGTACGAAACCCCATCATTTCCTTCCTGTTTTACAAACTTAAAACAATCAATTTCCTCTCTAGCTTGAACACCCAATTTGGGTTTCAAAATACAAAAGTGTGTCTATAAAATCTCGATCAGACCCAGTTCCATCATAAGCATCCCTCATTTTAAATGGACCCAAAACACACGGCGAAGGCTTCCTTGGATTAATTGAAGTCATATCAAGGGTTGATTTATTTGAATTCTCAAGAGAATCTGCATCTAAATCATTAGAATCAGGAACAATCCTTTATTCAAAATGGCTAACCTAAACTTGTGAAGCGAAGAAAACTAGGGATCAAACAGATGTTGTATACATTATATATTTTAGCCCCTTGAGTTCTTCGCTGCTTTCGAGTTTTACACTAGAACTTTTCCATTCTCAAAAAGAGCTACAGCAAAATCTCCCTTATGAAGATTCCTCCAATAATTAACCAAAAATAAATAATAAATGAAATTTAGAACAGGAAAAAACAGCTTTGACATTAGTTTTCTTGTTCGAACTCTATAAACTCTGTCTCCATCGTACTTGTATGTGCTTCTTTCTACCTCTTTTATTTCCTCAGACTGTGTAGTGTTGCTGGATGGTATCAATGTCAAGTCCCTTCATCTTAACCACTGAGTCAACGTGTCCCTTTAACGTGTGAAGCTCTCTTAGCCTGCAAAATGAGGCCCAACTCATTAGCACTGTGTCCTCCAAGGAAAGAAATTGGAGACAGGTGAAGATATGGAATGTCATCAGCTAGCTTAAATCTTAGTGGTTGTCATGTTATGATAACAATTTCAAGGTTCTGGAATCTACATGTGTCTGTAAAAGGGACCTCTGTCGTAGCATGTGTATGCTAAAAACTATACCTTGCTACTTCGGCACGCTTCTTAGCCTGCTCAGCAAGCTCACTCAACTCTCTGTAGGTGGACTTGTCGTTGAACATGGTCTCTGGAGGTTGAAGACCGTGAAGAGTACGTTGAGCAGTAGCCCATTGAGCCTCCCTCTCACCCCTTCCATAGTCCTTCTTGGTTGTGAAAGCAGTCTGAATTGATTTATAAAAATGAGTAAAAAGGTGATGCAACTAAACAAAAGAAAGATATGAGAAGAATTCAACAGGTTGTTCATGTTTTTATTGTTTAGAAACCTTGTTTTGTAGCAGATTATCCCAGGCCTTCCCAGTCAATGCATAGCGGATAATGAATTTGATGATATCAAGAGGGATGTAGGTGATAATGCTAAAAAGCCAAATGATTCCTGCCCATCCCCAACCAATGCCTTCGATTCTTGCAAAGGACCAGCTTGCATACACAGCAATGAGAGTAGCCACCTTCAATGGAAAAGTATTGCAAGTTAATGCAACATGCCATCATCATTCGACTCGTAAAAAAGATTTCACAGTGGACAAGTAGAAGTTGAGACAAGAAGGGAAAACGAAATGGAATAGAACAAATACTGACCATCTGTGCTGCAATGAAAGCACCGACAAGCAAGAGACCAGGGCATTCAACAAAGGACCAGCTCCTTGACCTGGTTACAAAGATGAGTGCTTGACTGATGATGCTCACTTGAAGGTAAAGAGCTGCTGTAAGCTCATCTGGTTTACCTCTGATTGTCCTCACGCCAAACTTCTCCTGAAGACATTAAAATTTTAATTATTATTTTTTCAACTAAACATCATTGATACGAAACATTTAGAGTGATTGACTTACGGAGAAAAAATCAGTGTCGTGAGCAAGCCAGAAGAACAGCACAGTAATGATTGCCATGTAAGTTCCCATGACAACTCCGGTGGCGAAAATTTCCTTGAGCTTCCATGAGTCTGGCACAGGAGATGGCTTGACTCTATCTTTGGAGATGGTCATGATGGTTCCGTCATTGAGAATAGCAATGATCAGAACCATGAATGGCGAGAAGTCGAACTTCCAAATAAGTGCAACAAGCAAGAATCCCAGCACGATACGAATTGTGATGGAAACAGCATAGATTGTGTAGTTCTTCATCCTCTGAAAGATGGCTCTGCTTGTCAATACAGCGCTAATAATAACACTCAACCCTGGCTCTGTCAAGACAATATCCGAAGCACTCCTGGCAGCATCAGTTGCGTCTGCCACAGCAATACCAATGTCTGCCTTCTTCAATGCCGGGGCATCGTTAACACCATCTCCTGTCATACCACAGATATGCTTCCTCTCTTGTAGCTTCTTCACAATCTCATACTTATGTTCTGCATTCAAAGTTTCATATAAGTTAGATATTTAAATTAGCAACAGTTCTTCAAGAGACTACTCAAACATGTGTGTGTGTGTGTGTGTCAGTAATGAAGCTAAATGAAAATTTCCATTACCAGGGAAGACTCCAGCAAATCCATCAGCTTTCTCGATGAGCTCATCAACTGGAATGCCAGAAATGCTCTCATCCTTGCTATTACCAAGGAGAGATGATGAAGGATACATGTTTGTGCCCATCCCAAGCCTGCGGCCAGTCTCTTTGCCAATAGCAAGTTGGTCACCAGTAATCATCTTAACATTGACACCAAGGTCAAGGGCTCGACGGATAGTTTCAGCACTATCATGCCTTGGTGGGTCGAAAAGAGGCAGGAGACCCACAAACTCCCATGGTGCTCCTTCACTTTCCTTGGTCTTCTCTGGAATTCTCTATAAACGGGGAAAAAATACACATGCCATCGATTAAATAATGTTTCAGATAGAAACTCCATCCAGCTTTCTATATTCTGAGGAATCATATGAAATGAGTAGCAAGAAAATTATTGGACTAATCTACCTGGCAAGCAACTCCTAGGGAACGAAGGCCACGCTCGGCAAAGTTGTCAATGATTTCATGGGCCTTTTTCTTCGTCTCCCCTTTTAGGTTGCAGAGTTCGATAATCTGGCATATAAATAGGAAGTGTAACTCGCAATATAATGGCTAGTTTCAGATAAAACATACGTTACATACCTGCTCAGGAGCTCCCTTACTGCTTCTGTGCCAGTCACCTTTGTGGTCATAGTAAGTGATTGCAGTGCGCTTTTCCACAGGGTTGAAGGGTAAGAAATGCACCTCGGTGATTTCTGCTCTTGCCTACAAAGATCACAAGAAAGCAAAATAAATTCCCCTTTCATTGACTCCATGAAATTTATATCTAAAGTGGGATGACAATTGTTCACAGGAAAGGGAACTGAATTGTATACCTCCTTGGGGTCGCCCAACATCCCAACAATTGAAGCATCAATGGCATCCTGATTCTCAATTCTAGAAGCCCTGGCAGCAAGTAATAAAAGGGTATCGTTGTCCATGTCCTTTATAAACACCTATAATTACCAATATAGATAGTGAGTACTGAACCATTAAGACTTGCATAATCATGTGACCCAGATCTCCATGAGAATTATATGATCTATCTTAGCTCACTAACCTTGATAAGGCTCTTGTCCACTGTAAGCTTGTTGAGGGTTAGAGTTCCGGTCTTATCACTACATAGGACATCCATTCCGGCCATTTCTTCAATGGCAGTCATTCTCTTGGTGATGGCACCTTGCTGCGATAGACGGTGAGACCCGATAGCCATTGTCACTGACAAGACTGTAGGCATAGCAATTGGGATACCTCCGATGAGAAGCACCAAGAGGTTATCAATGCCGTCTCTGTACCTCCTGTGCTGGATTGGGTACATCACTATAATCTCAACCAGCATACCGATAGCAATTGAGCAGATGCAGAAGTTACCAATAGCTGTCAACACCTGATAAAAAGAGTGCCAGCAAAACGCAAGAATTATATAACATATGACCAATTTATATCTTGTGTGATAAATTAAAATCAATGATCAACTTGTAAAATCCTGTGTAACAAAATGAAAGCAAACAATACCTTTTGGAAATGGCCGACGTTATTGGTGCTGTCAACGAGGTGAGCTGCCTTGCCGAAAAAGGTGTGAACACCGGTGGCAATAACAACAGCCTCGATCTCACCTTGTTTGCAGGTTGAGCCAGAGAAAACCCCTTCACCGGGATGCTTTGTAACTGGAAGGGATTCACCAGTCAGAGCAGATTGATCAATCTTGAGAGGATCTCCTTCCATGAGACGAGCATCAGCTGGGACGATATCTCCCAGCTTGATGCTGATCATATCTCCTGGTACCAGAATTGCTGCATCTTCCTCGACCCATTTTCCATCCCTATAAACCTGCAAATTTATTTTTACAAACAATGAGTTGCATTCTATGCTGCATGAGCTGCCGGTGAGAGCGGTATGAACAAGGATAGACAAAAGGTACCTTGGTTTTGGGGGCAAGACCAGCCATCAAAGCGGCAGCTGCGTTGCCTGCATTGTTTTCCTCGATGAAGCTGATGGTGGAATTGATGATAAGCAATACAACGATACCAACAAAGTCCTGCCAATCGGGAGGCTTGCCTCCTCCATTAGCCAAAACAATGGCCATTATGGCAGCTGCTTCCATGACCCATGATAAAGGATTCCACATAAAACCCAAAAACTTGAGGAATTTGCTCTCTTTCTTCTCCTCAAGCTTGTTTGGGCCAAAGATTGCAAGCCTCTCCTCACCTTGTGCGGTGCTCAACCCTTCTTTTGTACATCTTAGCTGCTGGAATACCTCTTCGATAGGAATTCTCTCCTACACAAAATGAACACAGCAGTCATGATTAACATTTTTTCCCTGATCCTAGAAACATTAACATGTCAAATCCAAATGAGAAGCAACCGCATGGAAGAAGAAAAAAGTCGTGTCATAACGTGTGGGTGGGTGGGTGGAAGAGAAATGCTTACAAGATCAATATTCTCATTTTTTATCTGCTCCAAGGAAACGTCAGCCATGGGGAAGGATGAAACCGAACAAGAAGATCAAAACAAGAAAAAATCAATCTCCACTTCGGTTTCTTGGGATCGGAAAGTCTCCTTCAATACGCCTGAAAATATACCCTTCACTGGCCTATCAAAGGGACACGAAAGACAGAAGGAGAGAAATCAGAAGACAAGCATTTGTGTTTTATTTTTTGAAGATAGTTTGAGCCTTATAACCACCTTGTTGCATTGAAAAAGGAGTGAACGCTCGAGTAATGCGGCTTTCTTTGATTTGCCTTTGGTTTCTGCATGCCAAGTTTCCACTTTTTTTGGTGGGTAATTATAATACCACACAAATTAGAATTCTTAACAACGTTGATGTCAATATTGTCCGGTCTGATGTCATGTCAGAATTCGAGAGTACAAGGTTCAGAGTGTTTTATGGGACCCAGTAAAAGAGGATATTGCATACACGCATCCATCCATCTAGCAGATTATCGATTCAAAGTTGTCAAGCAATTAAAACAAAAACAAAATGATGGCCATTCAAATTATAGAGAATTACAGTTGTATTCAAACTTCCAGGCTTTTGCACCGTCCCATCCCTTCAAAAGCATTTATTATCTGATAATCTAACTTATGTTTCAGTACCTGATTTTTGTTATCGTTGTTGTTTTGGTATCATCCATGAGGGTTTTTATGGAATTGAAAGCTCATAATTGCATGGTTTATAGAGGGTTTTAATATCTCAAAATGATTTGAAGCCAGAACCCCCTCTCTACCATTCAAATGCTTTCTTCCAACATTGTGCATAAAATACCTAATTGATATGAATCCTCCATTTACTTTGTCTACTGTTCACGTTTTACCGATTTCGCTCCTCCCCCCAGTAAAAAAGAAAAGAAAAGAATAAACTCCTCTCTCTGAGCTTTTGGTTCCAAATATCACATGTAGCTAGGCACGCACTTGGTAGTTAAACACTCAAATCCGCACCATAGCCAGGCCATGAATTCAATATTTGGACACATGCATGCATCAATACTCGCTCGGCCTCTGGTATGAAATTTGAGAAAATACTGTTCGGGTTGCTAAGCTTCCACCCAGAAGCACACAAATCATGCAATTACTTTGATCCAAGTCAACAACATGATGCAATTTCCCGAAGATCCATAAGTACGCAATCGGGATGAATCATTATGACCTGAGCAGAATCTGAATCACCAGAATAATCAGCTTTCCTTCCCACCAATACAGGCCGCATCAATCGAACAGGGCTTGTGCCTCTTGCTCAGATAAGCATGCCATAACTACAGAATATGAGAATACAGTCTTCACAGGTAACTGCTCCTTGATAGAGACAACACTATCAAAACAATTAACAGGCACTCGGTCATCAAACTCCAATCCTAAAAATCATATCTCCAAGTTAAAGAAGATAGGACTCTTTTATTCCTCTTTTACAGACAATCTTTTTCTTCCACGTCAGAATACAAGCTTACTGCTCTTGCAGTGTCCTCACTCAGCTATGTCTCCCTCTAACAACAATGCCATTAATACTTCCTTCATATTTTAACACATTCTAATCCAGTTGAATAGCTCTTGACAGCTGATTCAGAAAACATTTTAATCGAACTCTCAACTGAAATACATCAATCCAAAGCACAAACTCCTTCAGCCTATAGCAGTTGATTTAATTACTTTCTAATTCTTTATCCTCCAAAAAAAAAGGAATAATCTTTAGATAACTTTAGACATTCTATATGTACTTTATCGAAAACTCAGCAGCCATCTCAAAACTAAACTATTGCGACAAGTGCAGCTCCAGCAACCTCAAGATCACTTCCAAGCAATAGCAACGAGCATCAAATCTATTTAAGCAAATCCTACTTCAACAACAAAGGAATTCTTTTGACAGGCACAATCACCTCATTTCCAAATATCCCTTATCTAACCTTCAGTATTTTTCAGATAACAAATAATCTGACAACTTTCATCATCATCAGCGACCCTCAGTTAAACCACCATCTAACCCATTGATTCCTTCTTTAAAAGACTTTGCCAGCATATTAACAGCTTATTCAAGCCCCCATTGGTAGAATTGACAATCAAATAACATAAATACTAGAAAACCTCACAAACCCAAAAACTTATTGATATCAAAACCCGCTTGAAACAGAAATATAAAGGGAGATTAGGGCAATTACCATATGAACAAATTCATCGGGAAAGCAACACAAAATAAACATAAGTGGCCATCTCATTAAGCTCGAACTGGTTTAAAAAACCATTTCTTGAAATATAAAACCAAGCTCAAAAATAAATAACAATCCCTTCAAAATCACAACTAAACAATTCCTCTGGATATTTAAGTCTGAGAAAATTTAAAACTAGAAACCACTTAAATTCAAACTTCGAGTCATTTGTTCCAGCTCAAAACCCTAGCTTGGTACGGCGCCAGTGCCTGCGCTTCGCATTGTACCTTCACAAAAACGACAAAAAAATTATTTTTGACAAGCAAATAAATAAAGGCAACGAGAAAAAGAGGTATAGGACTTAGTACCTGATGGTGTTATCAGTTCTCATGCGGATCCAGTGAGGGATAGGCCTGTTCTGCCTCATCTTCTTCGCCAGCTTCTTCTTAATCCTGAAGGTCTTATGTGACGGCTACAAAACAAGCATAAAATCAAACGTCAGTACTTACACAAGGCTCACTATAATACACAAAGACACGAAATCATAGAGATGCAGATAGGGAACAGAGAGAAGGAGAGTACCATTTTCACGGGTCGGGGGCTGGAGGCTAGAGACTGAAGCAGCCGATATGAAACCCTCTCTGATAGAAACCCTAGATTACAGTGTTTGGATGTTTTATAGAAGAGGGGCGTTAACGGCGTCGTTTACATGATTAGCATATTGGGCCGGATGGTGTTTGAACTGAGAGTTGGGCTAAGAGGAGGAAAGGGGCCCGTGGAAACGTGCTATGGATATTGGACTAGATAATTGCCCGCGCGTTGCCGCGGGTAGTTTTTTTGTATATAATTTAATACAATTAAATCTATAACGATCAATTTATATGATAGAAATCAATAAAAATTATAGATTAAAAGATAACATGTTTAAAATTTTGATTTGAGTTTGTAACGTACGTATAAATTACATCTTCTCAAATATAAGAATTGCGTTATAAACGATTACAAAAGAGCGCGCACTAACATTGGAAAAAATAGCAAAATATTTGCATAAGAAAAAAAAAATTGAAATCATTATTGTGCAGATAATAAAATTATTAAAATAAATTAATAGAAAGAGCAAATAAAAAAATAACAGGGAAAAGGAAGCAATATTCATTTAAAATATTATTATAATAGCAACCTCGGATTCTTAATATCTAAAATTATTATTGCCTCTAGAATAAAAACAACAAAAATTATTAAATTATACCGAGGGGAAAAAAGAAAAAAAAACTATTAAAAACCAATTAAAAATTATCATTATTATTATTATTATTTTTATTATGAAAGAATAGATAATCACTATTATTCTAATAATAGCATACATAAGCATTATTCTTACAATATGAGTAATAATCACTATTATTATTATTCTTATGATAATTATTATTATTATGTTAATAATGAAAGAAACAAAAGTAACTGAAAGATTAAAAATATATTCGGAAATTTAACAAAAGATAAAAACAAATTTACCATGACTATTATTGGCAAACAAAATTTTATCAAATTATTAGGAGGGAAAAATATAACAAAAGAGTAAGAATTAAAAATCATTAAATCATGATTATTATTATTATTATTATTATTATTATTATTATTATTATTATTATTATTATTATTGTGTTAAATACACTTATATATACATTAATAAAGTAGGGATAAAAAACAAATAAAAGTATAAGGGCTGAATTGAACCTATAAAGGGCATAAATTAAAAAATTAAAAGTCAAAGGGCTGAAATGCAACTTGCATTTATTGTCAATTGCAATCAGAGGACACAATTGAAACAATCGGAACTTTGGTACCAAATTGATTGCGTTATCAACAAACAAACCTGAAATTGAAAGTCGGAGGACCAAACTGAACCTTTTACACCCCGGAGAGAGAGAAACGTCGCCGCCTTCTTTCACCGGACTTAGAGGCGTCAACGGACTGTTTTACGTCACACGCGCCACCGCGGGAGGAAGACCACGCGGCGGCGCATAGTTCTGGCATCCGGTAGAACTTTTTTGGACACCGTAGGACACCGCACGCGCCGCCAGAAGAGGGCGTGAGGCAAAAAAACGTCGGGCGCGTGCGGCGGACGCCCTGTCTAACCGGATTATTTAATTTTAAAAATAGACACAATTACCGTCCTGTCCCTTGACCGAAAGTAGTGGTTTTGTCTTATTAGGGGCTAAACTCGTCTTTAGCCATTTCCGAAAATAATTAAATATTCTAAATATGCGGCGGACCGGACCGGACCGGACCGGTCCGACCACGCGCAATGACGATGGTGCCCCTCAGCTTTAACCCCTATTTTGTCTTATTACCGGGGACGAAATCGTCAATACACTGTTCACAAATGAATATTTTAAAAAAAAATAGAAAAATCAGAGGAAAAACCGGAAATAGCCCCGTTGCCAGCCCCTCTCTCCCGCGCGCGCCAGGGCCATTTTCGCCCTTACACTGCTCGAATCCACAGTAACATGTGAGGAGAGCTACAGTGGAAAACCCACAACGTTTAGTGTTTTGGTAATGTTAGAGGTGCGCATCATCTGGTGTTGTTAGCTAAACCCAGAGTTAACCTTACTAATTCCAATACGTTATTACAAGTAAACCCGAAGTTATATGTTTTTTTTCCACGTATAAATATAATTATTTATTTTGGAATTTATTATAGCATTTTCTTCTTTCTATTTGAATTCTTCATATTTTACTTATTTCAAGTATGGGTTGGGCAGGGAATTATCTAGAATTTTTTGTTTGGATAGTAGTTTTGGTAGGAGAAAAATAAATATAATTTATTTGTTTTATGGAATGCCTTGTATACTATCTTGACATTATACATAGCTCCTTACCATATTAAAAACAAATTCTCGAGGATAATGGAAGGTATAGAGTAATGTTCATATCATGAATTTTCATGAGCTATGTATAATGTGCCTCGGTGAAACAAACTTTTGTGGTATCGCAATTAACATTTGGCCATTATGTGTAACTATATATTTTATATGTATATTGTGGTGCTATATGAATTATTAACATCAACTTAAAAAAAAAAAGGTGTTTAGTGTGTGCATTGTGATATGTGAGTATTTTAATTGTGGATTTTGGTAGTGTGACAAAAATTATGTTGTAAATCCCCAATCCAAAAATTAGTAGGATATCTCTCTCTCTCTCTCCCCCTCCCCCTCCTCAAACTAGGAGGACTATAAAAAAATAAAAGTTTTCAATCAAAATAGAATTTTCCACAACCCGCGAGACTGAAAAATTAGAAAGTAAAAAGTACAAGGACCGGCCTAAACATCTTGCCAGAATTTCTCAAATATAAAAAAGCACAGCTCTGGATTGGTGGAGCTAAGGTATAAACCATCACAGGTCAAAGTATTGAGAGCTGCGGGGAGCCGAAGTAAGTAGAAACTGATAATTTATTTAGGAATTTTAAAATTACATAGGTGAATATTAGGGTATCGTGAAAACATATTGATTCTTTATTATGGCGTATTCGCCTTATGAAGATGGTATACAGATGCTGATACCTATATGCTCATACTGTCAGCATTTTGTATCTCTATGCTCCCCATGCAGATGCCGCTGCCAAGATTGAACAGTGTTAATACATTATTCGAAGAACCCTACTGGTAAATTGAAGGATGGAACAAGATTGAATTACCGACAAATCCATACTAACCTTGTCGGGAAAGAGCCCATTTGTCATCGGCGCCAGCATGCCAGGCAAAATAACCGAGGAATCCTCTGTTCTTGGCATAGGTGACCTTAGCAGAAATACTCTCCTTGTCATCGTATCCAATCCATGTCGTCCCAGAGTAGCAGAAATTGGAAACGAAACTTGAATTGTAAAGTGCCCTTGCACCGTTTTGAGCAATGAAATTGTTGATCTGTGCATAACCTATGTCGCCCTCTTTCGATATAGCAGCTCCAACAGTGGGTGCGGAAAAGCCATTGTTATTAGCATTTGCAAGCGTCCAAGCCCAGCCATAGAAGGGAAATCCAAGTACTATTTTGTTAGCTGCCACACCAGCCTGGATCCAAGTTGTGATTCCATAACTCCCACTTTCTGTAGTCCCGGGGTTGTATAAGGCAGCAGGTGGTCCTGTCACACTTGACCAACCAGGACCGTAGAAGTCATAGGCCATTACATTGATCCAGTCCAAGCTTTTTGATACAGCGCTGATTGGATAGTTGATGGTGTAATAGTCCGATGAGCGAAAAACTGCCGCCGATAGAAGCAACGGAGTGTTGCGTGACCTCCTACTCTCCTTGGCCACAGCGACTCTCCATTCAGCAAGAAGTAAACCAAAGTTGGTCATCTGAGTAGCGTTGGATGGATACTCCCAATCAAGATCAAGGCCGTGGAAGTTATTAGACCTTGCTAAACGGATTGAAGAGTCAATAAATGACTTGCGTGAAACGGCTTGGCTTGCCATTGCATCGAAGTACGTCGCGTTTGCATCTCCACCGCCGATAGACAAGAGGGTCTTGACAGAAGGATTCTTTTGTTGGACAGTTCGCGTGAAGGTAGAGAATCGAGCCTGGTTTCCTGACGCGATGAAAACTCGGTTAGTTTGGGGATTGAGACCAGCAAATGCACAAAAAAGGTGAGTGAAAAGGGTGGAATCGATGTCGGAAACTGGAAATCCACTACCAGAAAACCAGTATGCAGCTCTAACTGCATTTTGTCCAGCCGAGGAGTGGAGTTGAAGCAGAAATAGGAGAGTTAAGAAGAGTGGAAGTGTTTTGGGAGCCATATTTGAACAGAGCTGTCTAGCTTGATGCTACTACAAGGCGAACAGTTTGGTTTTATATAGCTAGGTAGTGAATTTAGGAGCAATATCGAACTTGTGACAGCACTTGATGCTTCCTGGCTTTGACTTTTCAACTTTGACATTTTCCATAAATCATTCCTTCATCCACTGCTGCGTCCATGATCCAAAACAGAGAAAAAGTCGTTGTCGTATCTTGCTTCATATTTATTACAAGCTGCTGCTTCGACTTTCAACTGCGTTACTAGCTTCCGCTCTTTTATGAATTATTACAGAAAAACCTCTTCACCGTTTTATTTATTAACTTAAGCTTAAAATACAATAAACAATTGGTGCTGCAGTTTGACTTCGACTTACGTTCAACCCTGTTTTTTGATTTTATAATAAGCCACTTCACGCGCCACATGAACATAACATGGCAATGTAATAAGCCACTTTTTTAATCTTTATATATTTAATTAAATACCAAATAGCATGATGGCTAAGTCAATAAGACTTGGTCCATCTCGGTTATAGCCTTCTGCTCTACCGTCCTGGATTGTAGGATTTCAGTTTAAGATTGTTTGTTTTGTAATAGATTGACCACGTCTCTAGGCTATGTACACATGGTGTTTTTGTTTTAGCAATTCAGCTTCTTGTAAGGCTAGTATAAAGCCATATGTTCAATTCCAGAATAATACAGTGAGTTCATATTGCTTTGCAGACAGTGAACTTGAGAGTACAAAAAGGTGGTATCAGAGCCACAAACTGAAACTTGTTTGATAGGTGTTACGATCTCCAGTATTAACAAAAGAGCTAAAAGAGCTCGGGGTCGGTACTGTAGCCATAGAGACATTTGCATTGTGGACTGGCCATTTCTCGGCCGTGCGTCGCGGCTGTTAGTCTGCCTTTTTTTTTTTCAATGAACAGTGTTCCGGCGATTTCAGCCATGGTAATAAGACAAAATAGCGCTCGGTCTGAGGGTAAAAAGCGTTGAGGGTCAGGGTCATTCATGTAATTGCACGCGTACGGACCAAACCAGTCCGGTCCGCCACAGTTTTTTTTAATATATTTAAAATGGCTAATTACGGTTCTGGCCCCGCATAAGACAAAAACATTGATTTCGGTCCAGGGGCTGTCCGGTAATTAATCAATTTTTTTTTCCACGTTTATTGTCAGTGCGTGTGTCACACGCGCCTACCAATTTAACGCCCCACGCCCTGTTTAGGTGGCGCGTGCGGCGTCATACGGTGGACGGAGACGAGATTCCGATGTACAGAGCGGTTCGTCTGGGCGTCGTCTTCCTCCCGCGGTGGCGCGTTTACCATAAAAATTCCCGTGGACGTGCCGGGGACCGGTTAAAGCCGCCGGCCACGTTTCTCTCTCTCTCCTGCACGTAAAAGTGCAGGAGAGTCCCCCAATTTGTGCAACTTTTTACTTCAATCCCTCGACTTTTGATTTTGTTTTTTGTCCTGATTTTGGTTGCATAAGTTTTGATTTAGTTCGATTGGGTCCTCCGATTGCAATTGATTGGATGTTAATGTTTCAGTTTGGTCCTCCTTCTTTTAATTTTCGGATTCGGTTTAAATTATTCAATAAATACAGTACATAAGTTTTGATTTCTTCAATTGGATCCTTTGATTGCAATTGATAATATATTGAATTTTCATTTTGGCCCTTATAGTTTTAATTTTTGATTTTCATCCCTTGATAAATTGATATTTGTGTTTTATTTTCCATTATTAACATAATAATAATAATAATAATAATAATAATAATAATAATAATATATTCTTTTTCTTGCTTACTCTTTTGTTAATGTTTATGAGTGTTTTTTTTTTCGGGATAATTTGATAATTTTAATTGTTTTTGCAATAATAGCAATAGTCATTTTATATCTAATATTACTGGAGATAAAAGACACCTCAAGAACAACAAATAAATAAATTTACCTAGGTTATCTACAATTAAAAAACGATACAAGTCACTTTTGTCTCGATTACACTGTTCCTTTTAAACGGCAAACAAGTCATTATTATATGTTTTAATATTTATTGCATATTATCGCCTAAAAGTATATATAGAGATAAAAAAAAATGACCTCGGATTTTTTGGATTAACAAAATTAATATCAGCTTTCTTAAATAAATTTAATATAGTAATATGATGAATAAATCTTATAAAATAAAATAAAAACTTGGCTTTGAATTTTAATTTCGTGCTCTTTTGTTAAAGTTTATTTCTTAAAAAAAATCAAAAAATTGGATTTTTAATATTTAAGATCTAATATTACCCGAGAAAAAATACAACTCAATAAAACAAAAGTAAAAAATTTGCCTAAATTATCTACAATTAAAAAATATATAAGGCACTTTCCGTTTCAACTACACTGTTCTTTTTTTACGGCAAATAAGTAATTATAACACGCAAAAAAATTATATTTCTTTTTTGAAAATTAACATAATAATAATAATAATAATAATGATGATGATGATGATGATGATGATGATGATGATGATGATGATGATGATGATGATGATGATAATAATAATATATTCTTTTTTCTTGGTTACTCTTTTTTTTAATGTTTATGAGTATTTTTTCTTTTGGGATAATTTGATAATTTTAATTGTTTTTGCAATAATAACAATAATCATTTTATATCTAATATTACTGGGGATAAAAGACAACTCAAGAACAACAAATAAACAAATTTACCTAGGTTATCTACAATTAAAAAATGATACAAGTCATTTTTGTCTCGATTACACTGTTCCTTTTAAACGGCAAACAAGTCATTATTATATGTTTTAATATTTATTGCATATTATCGCCTAAAAGTATATAAAGAGATAAAAAAAATGACCTCGGATTTTTTGCATGAAAAAATTTAATATCAGCATTCTTAAATAAATTTAATATAATAATATGATGAATAAATCTTATAAAAAAAAAAAACTTGGCTTTAAATTTTAATTTTGTGCTCTTTTGTTCAAGTTTATTTCTTAAAAAAAAACAAAAAATTAGATTTTTAATATTTAAGATCTAATATTACCCGGGAAAAAATACAGCTCAAAAAAATAAAAGGTAAACAAATTTGCCTAGATTATCTAAAATTAAAAAATATATGAGGCACTTTCCGTTTCAACTACACTGTTCTTTTTTTACGGTAAATAAGTAATTATAGCATGCAAAAAAAAATTATATTTATTTTTTGAAAAACAAATTCAATATATTTATTTATAATGTGTAAGATCTAATATTATTAGGGGGAAAAGGCAACTAATCTTTTTTTTTTACAAATTTACTTAGGTTTTCTACAATTAAAAAAATATAAAAATCACTTCCCATTTCGATCACACTATATAGTATGTGAGACTAAGTATATGTGTTTAATATTTATTTAATAGTCTCGCCTAAAAATATATAGACAGAGAAAATAAATGATCTACAATTTCATGAAAAAAAAAATTAATATCGATATTCTTAAATATTTTTAATATAATAATATGATGAATAAATCTTATAAAAAAAACTTTGTCTGTGAAGTTAAATTTATATTTGAGACTCTTTTTTTTTCCTTTTCAGAAACTGTGACCTTTTTTCCACCTGTATTTTTTATTTTTTAGTGTCCAAGTCAGTTGTTCTTTTTTTACCGGTTTTTTTTTTGTTTTTTTTTTACCAGAGTATCCGTGACAACAAATTTCTAATAAATCATTTAACAAATTTTATCAAAAGTTTTTTAGCAATAGCAATATTCAATCACATTTTGGTTGAAAAAAACCATTTTTAACAGACTTTATCAATTACAATTATACTAATTAAATATTAAAATAATAAAATACAACATTTATAAAATCAATCAATTTTCTACATAGATAAAAAAACCCAGTGAAGCGGGCAAATCAGCTTGTCTTAACTAAAAGGAGTGAAACACTTGGTAGTAAGGACGAGAGAACAAACACTTGGTGAGAAACATTTAGTGAGGACGAGAGAACTAAGGTGAGAAGACAATTCGAATGATCCTTACTCTTACTGCATGTAAAGGCTGAGAGGTGTACCAGCTTGATATGAAGAGTGCCTTCTTGTATTGGGAGTTCGAGGAGACAGTGTTTGCTGAACAACCTCAAGGCTATGAAATCAAGGGAGAAGAAGATGATCCTTACTCTTACTGCATGTAAAGGCTGGGAGGTGTACCAGCTTGATATGAAGAGTGCCTTCTTGTATTGGGTGTTCGAGGAGACAGTGTTTGCTGAACAACCTCAAGGCTATGAAATCAAGGGAGAAGAAGATAAGTTACAGACTCAAGAAAGCCCTATACAGATTTCAACAAGCTCCTCGAGCCTGGTACAACAAAATTGAATCCTATTTTGTGAGAGAAGGTTTCAACAGGTGCCTTCATGAGCATACTCTTTTTACAGAGGGAAAAGAAGGAGGGAAGGTATTTCTGGTAAGCATTTATATTAATGACCTCAATTTTATAAGTCATGATGAAGTAATTTTCAAAACCTTCAAGAAATCCATGAAACAAGAATTTGATATGTCTCGTCTTCGGAAAATGAAATACTTTCTTGGTATGGAAGTGATGCAAAATAGTAAAGGAATTTCATCAATCAGAAAAAATATGCTAATGAAGTTCTTGAAAGGTTTGGTATGAAGCACTCTAATCCAGTGAAAAATCCAGTTGTACCTGGCTTTAAACTTGCTAAAGATGAAAAATCCAGTGAATTATAAATTTTAATTCCACCAAACAAAATGATAAAGGATAAGAATGAAAAAAATCAATTTAAAAGACAAACAAAAAACAATTCGAGTAAACGCATTTACTTGGACCAGGCATGGGGAAAAAAATACCATTTTTTTTCTTTAGGCTCGGGCTGAAGCTCCCTTGTTAGGCTTCATTTTTCGGGCCTCAGTTTTAGTTTCCTCTCCAGCCTTTTTAAGGCATGTTTTCCTGGTAGGGAGCCAGTCGCCGCCAGGTCAGCCGGCGGCGTTTCCAAGCCGTCGGCACCTTCTCTGTACATTTCCCCTCTTAATACATTTTGAAGTTTCAAAAAAAAAAATTACCATGTAAAAAAACCAAGTGAGAAAAACATGAAGGTTATTCCTTAACAAACCCATTGAGTTGTTTTAAAAAGTTGATCTTTAACCAACCTTGAAAATCATGAAGGTCAATCATTAACCAATTCTTAACATGAAAAAAATATCAATTTTAAAAAAGCAACAAAAAATTCAAGTAAATGTGTTGAGCCAATGAACTGGGTCATGAGACAAGGATGATTTCATATAAAATAAATTGAAAAAAGTGTTTGTTAAAGGAAAATTAAAACAAAAACTATCTAGAATAATCTTAAAATATAAGTTTTTGGTTCATGATTAAGAAAAAAATAGTTTCATTGATTTTTTTTAAAATAAACTTTTGTTTAAAGTTGTTTTAAAAAAGAGTCTTTGCTTGATGGACTAGATATTGAGCCTAAAATAAAATTTAGTCTCTCATGTTTGCCAATTAATTGTTTTTCTTGATTGGGCATATGACCCATCAGGTGTCCAATCTAAGTTTTTTATACAAATAAATAGATAGATAGACAAAGAGTCACCATGGTTACTTCATGGCTCGAAAACACAATAAAAATCTAATAATTTCATATGAGTTTAAATTAGTGAAATATCATTTCATAAAAAAATAACCTAAAAATATCAACTTTATTGAGCTCATATCTACCATTTCAAGCAAGATCTTAGGAGAACTTTTTTTTATCAAATGAAAATTATTGACAGTATGATCGACAGTTTACGTAGTAAAAATGAGCACCAATTGATTTTTTTTCTCTCTTCTTCAACAAAAAATAATGATATCTCTCTCTCTTCTCAAACTAGGAGGACTAAAAACTAAAAAAAATAAAAGTTTTCATTCAAAATTTAATTTTCCACAACCCGCGAGACTGAAAAATTAGAAAGTAAAAAGTATAAGGACCGGCCTAAATATCTTGCAAGAATTTCTCAAATATAAAAAAGCACAGCTCTGGATTGTTGTAGCTAAGGCATGAGCCATCACAGAAATTCAGCTCAAAGTATGATCAAGGTCTTGAGAGCTGCGGGGAACCGACTCTTCCTTGGCAAGTAGAAACTGTTAATTTATTTAGGAAAAATATGTAATTTTAAGCCAAAAATATTAAGGGATTTAAAACTAAACCCAAAAAAAAAAAATAAGGACTGGAATGAAAATGTAATATATAATCAATTTCAATCGAAGGACACAATTGACAAATCAAAACTTACATAACATAAATAAAGACCATACAACACAATTAAAAGAGTAGGGACTGAAATGAAACAACCATGAAACCGGGGGGGGGGGGGGGGGGGTGCCGCGTAGTTTAGGGCAGGGTTATTAATCCCGCCCCGGGGACCGCCCCGGATTTGTGTTTGGAACGGGGCGTCCCGGTTTCGGTACCGTTCCGGGTACCGTTCCGGTTTTGTACTGTTCATTTTTATTTAATTATATATATGAAAAAAATAAAATATTAATTTAACAAGTATAATTTAAATTCAAGATAAATGAAATTTAAATTATACAATACAAACATAATCTCAAAATTAGAAACATCTTTGAAATTCCAAAATATTATAAAACTAATTTTATTTTTTAAAATGATTTTATTGATAAGTATATTAAAATAATATTTTTATTTTTTAAAAGTTATATTTTAATATATTTTCAATTAAAATAAAATAAAATAAAATAAAATAAAAAATAATAAAAATCTGTACCTGCAAAAACAAAAAGAGACGAACACACACAGACCCATTCAATTGCAATTTGCAAATGAAATCCAACTCTCTCTCTCTCTAGTCTCTGCAAACTTCCCATTCCAGCTGCTGGAAAAGAAAGAAGACGAGCCTTGCTCGTCCTCTTCTCCTTACCCTTCTCTTCCCATCTCCACTACCGAACCAAACAACGACGACAATACTAACACAAGCCTCTCTACCTCTAATCTCCAAATTGTTTCTGCGGAGCAGTCGAAGAAACCCCCTCCAAAACGAACATCAACGAAGGACAGACACACCAAGGTGGATGGACGTGGCCGCAGAATTCGCATGCCAGCTCTCTGCGCTGCTAGGGTTTTTCAGCTCACCAAAGAACTTGGCCACAAATCAGACGGTGAAACACCGGAACGGGACCGCCGGTACAAAACCGGGGCATTCCGGCCGGAATTTGGGCGGAACGGCCGGATCGGTCCGGAATTCTACCCGGGACAAAAACGTCGCCGTTTTGTCCCGGAATTCCGACTGGGACGGGCCGTTCCGGCCGTTCCGGCCGGAACGGTACGGGATTAATAACCCTGGTTTAGGGTGAAGGAGAGAGAAAAGGGGGAAAATTATCATAAATTACCAGAACACCCCTACAATCATTTCTTTAATTTTGTCTTATTAGGGGTGGATTAGTATTTAGACAATTTCAAAAAAACATGCAATTATCGTGGCACCTCTCACGGCAAGTGCTATTTTTTGTCTTTTTCGATGGATATAATGGTTATTTTACTGTGTAAAGAAATATAAAAAAACAATAAATCAGTGACCCAACGGAATCGAACTGAACTGAAAAGTGCAGTTACTATGGCACACCTCCCGGCAACTTTCTTTTTGTCTTTTTCAAAGGATAGAATGGTTATTTTATTGTGCAACGAAATGTAAAAAATCAATAAATAGGTGACCCGACCTAACCGAACCAAAAACATTATTGCAATTCACAGTGATTTTACTCATATGCTATAGTGAAACACTAACCTCTTTTAGTTTATTGTATAATACCCGAAACCCAATTAAATCATGTCTAATTTGAATAGCTATTTGAGATTCAGGTGTGAATAGTACAAAATCTTATTTAAAAGAAAGCTAAATCAGCTTAGTGTTTCACTGTACACATAGACTAAAATTATTGTTAATTAGAATAGTGAAATGATGATTTTATCTCTCGGTGCGCCTCAATTTTAGCCTTGGAATTAGGGTTAATTTTGAATTTTCACATTCCTATGCATAGTAAAATAACTATTCTACCTCTTAATAAGACAAAAACCATGTGTTTTCCTGTAAAGGTGTAACGGTCCTTACATGTTTTTAGTGGACAGTAACATAAAAGGGTAACTATTGATCTACCCCCATAAAAGAAAAAAATGATGAACTTGCAGTAAGGGTTATTCGATAATTGACACTTTCTTTAATAATATTTTAATCTAGGGTGCACAGTGTTGATGGCGTGTTAATGCTGATTTACCCTCATAAAAGAAAAAAATTAAAGAATTAGGTGTAGGGGTTATTCGGTAATTGACCACTTTTAAACAACTATTTCCTACCAACAACATCAGGCACGTCCTGGGGAGGCGCTGCCAAATATCAGACTCACACCCCTTTCAAGAGGCACATGACGTCTACTTCGGAGGTGAAAATTTTGCATCTGGCATGTCATCGAATGCCCCTCAATGTCCTTCAGGCTATGGTGGAGCGTGTTGCCTCCAAAGGTGGTTGGAAATGTTCCCATTGGCGATCAAACATTTACTCTCCTTTTTCTCTCTCCTGCCGATGAAAGTGCATAGGAGTCCCCAATGTTGTTGACATTTTCATTTCAGTCCTTGATCTTTTGATTGTGTTTTCTGGTCCTGATTTTGATTATAGAGGTTTTGATTTGTTTTAATTTTTTCCTTCAATGGAAATTGATTAGATACTGTAGTTTCATTTCAGTCCTCAGACTTTTAATTTCTGATTTGGTTTGAAATTCTTTAATTTTTTCAGTATCAAACTTTAGATTTGATTCAATTTTGTCATTTCAATGAAATTTAATATACATTTGTTATTCATTTCGGTCCTGATACTTTTATTCTTTATTTTTTTTTAATTTCTTTATTTATATATATATTTTTGAAATGGTTGCTATTTTTTTTCCATACTTATATGTACATGCTCTTGGTTTTTGTTTTTAATTTTTATGATTTCCTCTGTTATTAAGGTTGTTTTCTAAAAATTTAATGTTTAAATTTCAATTTGTGTTAATGATCATTTGAAAATTGATATTTAGTATTTTTTTCCTTTCTTACAAATTTCTATTTATTCTTCAAGTCAAATAATATTTTTTAATGTAAAAATATTATTTTTTTCATTTGTTTTGGGGTTTTGTTAATATTTTTACGTTTTAAAATTTATAATTATTATAGGTAAGGCATTCAAAAAAATGATAATGATTATTTGTCAGTTTTTATCTTATAAATATATGAGACTAATTATATATTTTGATATTTGTTTAATATTAACACCTTAATATACTTAATATATATATATATATATATATATATATATATATATATATATATATATTAAAAAAAACTTATCTGTTTTTTTTAAATAAAATCACAATTTCCTATCAATGTAATAAAATATTTTTAATATAATAATATGACGAAATAAATCTTATGAAATAAAATAAAATAAAATAATTTTTTTTATAATAATTATGGTGTCATCGATAATATGACCAATAATAATTAGAATTTTATTTATGTATATAATATTTATAATGACAACTTCAGTAATTGTGATAAAAATTCATTGGTCAATGTTATCTTTGTGAAAATAATTTTTGTTTTTTTCTGTACAATATTTTAGATTTCATATCACGTAAAATAAAATATATGAAACCACACGTTGACAAGACAAGTAGAAAAATTATGGCAAATTATCTACAATGATAAAAACAAAATTGCCCTGCATTTCGCCACAGCGAGCACCAAATTTTTTACCATGTCACAAAATTGTTAATGATCCTAATTTTTTTTTTACAATTGCTATACATCTAAGATAAATAATCAACTTAAAAATTTTAAGATTATGTAGTTTTTATATGTATTTATTTTACTATGGATAGGACATTTAGAATAATAATAATAATTATATTTAGGACTTTTTTCTTAAATTTGTTTCTTGCAAATGCTATGCATCTAAGCTAAATAATCAACTTAAAAATTTTAAGATTATGTAGTTTTTATATGTATTTATTTTACTATGGATAGGACATTTAGAATAATGATAATAATTATATTTAGGACTTTTTTCTTAAATTTGTTTCTTGCAAATGCTATGCATCTAAGCTAAATAATCAACTTAAAAATTTTAAGATTATGTAGTTTTTATATGTATTTATTTTACTATGGATAGGACATTTAGAATAATGATAATAATTATATTTAGGACTTTTTTCTTAAATTTGTTTCTTGCAAATGCTATGCATCTAAGCTAAATAATCAACTTAAAAATTTTAAGATTATGTAGTTTTTATATGTATTAATGTTACTACGGATAAGATATTTAGAATAATGATAATAATTATTTTTAGGATTTTTTTCCATAAAAAATAGGTGAGGCTAATTATATATTTTGATATATTTTTTATGTCAACGTCTTAATATATATATATATATATATATATATATATATATATATATATATATATATATATATATATATATAATTGAATTGACTATTCTTTATAAATCTCACATTAATTTAATCTCAGTCTTCTTAAATACTTTTAATATAATAATATAGAGAAGAAATGTGAAACAAAAATTTGTGAATTTTAGGAGTTGAAATTTTGCTATCTGTCAAATAAAGTATTCATTAACTAGTTAAAACATGCCCACTAAACAATTACTATGTTGCAGACAATAAATAATGTATTTTTAATCAATTTGATCAAATGAATATTTTGCTATCTAACAATTAAATTATTACCCAAGTAGTTAAAACAAAATCATCAATCAAATTGTTAGTTGCATAAAACAGATCACTCATATATGCAAAAATTCATCGATTGAATTTTATTATTTGCTAATGACATCATTCATGAAACAAGTAAGACATACACAACAATCAATCAGTATGTTACACGGAGCACGTCGCTCAATTTCACAAAATTTTATCGATTTCAATTGTACAATCTACCGATTAAATAATTAGCAAAATATTTTTAGTAGTAACAACATTCAATCACTTTTAGGCGGAAAAAAAAAACCAATTTCTAATAGATTTTATTAATTACAATTGTACTCATTAAATATAAAATTAACCAATTCTAACATGCACAAAATCAATTAGTTTTCTACATAGAAAAAAAAGCTCAGCGCAGCGCTTGTGCAAGTTAGCTCCTTCATACCTAATAGGATTGGCATGTTTCTAGCAACTATAGAAGAAAAAAATGAATTAAAGAAAAATAGTTTGCAAACAAGGCATCATGCTAAAGCTATATGTTGGTTGGTTTTGTCTTTTTCAATGAATTAAGGAAAAAAATGAATTGATGATGGGATTTGGCCTGCTATACCCAGTCAATTTGATTAATCCAAACACAAATTGATTATTAGTAAAAAAAAAAAAAAGTATGATGATTGAATCGAGGAAAAAAATTAAAATTCACAAAAAAAAACACCTTTTGACTCAACTTTTTATCTAATCCGAGTTTAAAATTAAATCATGTAGGATTAAAGTGGATTTGAATTTTATAAATTTGAATTCCATCAAAGGTAATGTTAAAGGACAAGAATGAAAAAAAAAATCAATTTGAACAGAGCTGTCTGGCTTGATGCTACTACAAAGCGAACAGTTTGGTTTTATATAGTCAGTGAATTTAGGAGCAATATCGAACTTGTGACAGGTTAGCGAAAGCACTTGATGCTTATTGGCTTTGACTTTTCATCTTTGACAATTTCCATAAACCATTCCTTGATCCACAGCTGCGTCCATGATCTTATCAACTGAAACAGAGAAAAAGTCGTCGTCGTCGTATCTTGCTTGATATTTATTACAAGCTGCTTGGACTTTCAACTACGCTCTTATGGATCCAGCAGTCAATTCCGTGATCGATTGATGAATGGAATGGTATGGTCAATCTATCCCTGTGCATGAATTTGTTCAAGCAAGAATCAGTGGGCTATATTTAAAACATGGAAATCTGGAGATTGGAGGAGCTTTTCCAGCATATAAATAACGTGGCTGAATGATATAGCTTGAAATTTCACACCAAACATTCAATCAGATAAAAAAGACAACAGTGGCTGCCTAATGAATCAGGGGGCTATATTATGAAACCCATCTAGAAAGGTGAGGCTTAGCAAATTTAGATATTGTCCTGGTCAAAGTTAATGAATCAGGAACAGCAGGATGATTCTGGGAATCATCTGTGACAAACTTCTCCCGATTGGCTTAGCCTTCAGTATAATCGATTGAAGAACCATCCCGTTTCTTTAAACTTCAGTCCCTCCATTGATCTGGTAAGCGATTAGCTCTCTTGTTTGTGCTCCCATGTTCGCAATGATGCATGCCTGTCCAATGAAATCTCATGTTGGAATGACAAACTATTGGTGCTGCAGTTTGACTTCAAAATTGTAAACGTACGTTCAACCCTGGTTTTTGCTTTTATACTAAGCACTGCACACACCACATGAGCATAACCACGGCCACTTTTTTTGAATCTTTATATATTTAATAAAATACCAAATAGCTGGTAATACAGCATTTTAATAAAAAATTAAAAAAAAACGAAAGTACAAGTAGGTCCCTGGAGCCTTATAGTCAAGCAGAAAAATGAAAGTACAAATAGAAACTAGAGAAAAAGGTAAAGATATTTTGATTTTAATAGCAATAAAGTTATTTTATTGTGTTGAAGTTACAGACTAGTTAAATTGCCCAAAATGTATGTTGTTGTGAGCTGAGTAAATAATTTTTAGAATTGTTGGGATTAAAATAATTAATAGGTTTTGCTTATTCAAAAATAAAAATAAAATATAACATCTATACATACAAGGTTTGATATAATAAAAAACATCAACACACCCTATTATAACAACAATAACATTGAAGCCTTAATATCTAAAAATATCATTACTATTATTGTTAAATAGATAAAAATATTAAACAACCTCGAGGAAAAAAACTTAAAAACAACAACAAAAGAGGAAGCAAGAAAAAAAAACTACAATTATTATTGTTATTGTTATTGTTATTGTTATTGTTATTGTTATTGTTATTGTTATTGTTATTATTGCGTTAATAATGTAAAAAATAACAAAATTAAATCTAAGAATAAAAAAAGGCTAAAAACTTTAACAGAAGAGCAAACAAAAAAATAAAATAAAAATAAAAAGTATTAGCTAAAAAAAATATCATTTGACGTAAACATAAAAAAAAACTAATAAAAAAACTAAACGAAAGATCAACGGGAAAAAATAAGAAATATAAATTTTCAAATAATCATAAGCACAAACAAAAATTTAAGAAATAAAATTTTCAAAAAAAAAAATTACCTCAACAAAAGAGAAAATAATAAAAATTATTAAATTACTCCGAGGAAAAAAAAATTCAACAACATTAACAAAAGACTAAGTAAGAAAAGAACTAAAATTATTATTATTATTATTATTATTATTATTATCATTATTGTGTTAATAATGAATAAAACAAAATTAAATCAAAGACTAAAAAAAGCCTAAAAACTTTAACAAAAGAGCAAACAAAAAAATAAAATAAATATTAAAAAAAAAATTATTAGCTAAGAAAAAATCATTTGACTTGAAAATAATAATAGAAAACTAATAAAAAAATTAAAAGAAAGAACAAAGAGAAAAAAAATATATATCATTTTTCAAATGATCACAAACACAAACAAAAATTTAAGAACAAAATCTTTCAAAAAACTATCACCTCAATAAATAAGAAAATAATAAAAAAAAAATCAGAACTAAAGCTAAGAGCACACATATATAAACATGGACAAAAATAAGGACTATTTCAGAAATATAAAAAAATTAAAGAATTAAAATTAAAAATTAAAAGTATAAGGGTCGAAATAAAAACCAAATATATTATCAATTTCAATCAAAGATGAAATTGAAAAAATTAAAACTTTTGTATCGAATATATTAAGGGATTGAAAATCAGGAAATTAAAAGAATGGGGACAGAATTGAAACCTAAATATATAATCAATTACCATCGAAGGACCCAATTGAAACAAATCAAAACTTATATAACGAAAATCAGGACCATGCAAAACAATTAAAAGATAAGGGATTGAAATGAAAACACTATAAAATCAGGGGTATGCTCTATACTTTAGCATGCAAGAGAGAGAGAAAATAAAAATAACTTTCAACTGACCACTGTCACGACTTCGGCTACCTTAGGAAACGACACGCCACACCAGGAGGAAGAGGACACAGCATCGAATCGGGTGAGACGCCTGATGGACATTTCAGTCGCCGGAAGACGTTGCACACGCCGCCCGAAACAGGCGTGAGGCCGAATACTATCAACTGCGTGTGGCACATGGGCGTTTAGTATTTGGCAAAAAATAATTACAAATGGGTAAATTACCAAAACACCCCTACAACCAACTCATCAATTTTGTCTTATTGGGGGCAGATTAGTATTTAGTCATTTAAAAAAAATGAAATTCCTGTGGCACCCCTACCTGCTAGTATTGTTTTTGTCTTATTGGGGGGCAAATTAGTATTTAGATATTTTCAAAAAATATGAAATTCCCGTGGCACCCCTCCCGGTCAGTGTTGTTTTTGTCTTTTTTAGGGATAGAATGATTATTTTACTGTACAAATAAATATAAAAAATCAATAAACCGGTGATCCGACCAAACCGAACCGACCCGAAAACTGACCAGGCCCAAAAACACACTATTACAATCCACAGTGTTTTCACTCACAATGAATAGTGAAACACTGACCTCTTTTAGTTTATTTTATAATACCCGAAACCCTAAATCATGTCCAATTTGAATAGTTATTCAGATTCGGGTGTGAATAGTACAAAATCTTATTCATACCTAATAGGATTGGCATGTTTCTAGCAACTATAGAAAAAAATAAGAATTAAAGAAAAATAGTTTGCAAAGAAGGCATCATCCTAAAGATATATGTTGGTTATTTTGTCTTTTTTCAATGAATTAAAGAAAAAATTGAATTGATGATGGGATTTGGCGTAGTATTCCCTGTCAATTTGATTAATCCAAAAACAAATACTATTAGTAAAAAAAAGTCTATGATGAAATTGAGGGGGGAAATGAAATTATCAAAAAAACTCTGTTTTACCTTAACATAATATAATTAACTTAATCGATCTAAGAACCCGAACAACTATTAAAAAATATACACGAATCTATAATAAATTTAAGAGTTAGAAAAACACATTCACTTTTGTAAATTAATAGAGAAAAATCTCTAAACCGTTTTATTTATTAACTTAAGCTTAAAATACAATAAACATGAGATTAGTACATATGTTTTATTCTCTAACTTTTCCGAAAAGGACAAGCCAAAGGATGTATATTTGATTGAAGAACCGTTCTGTTCTCTGGCTCTTGGTTTTTATTTGATCAGGAAGAAGCTCTTGTCTATGCTCCCCATGTTTGAAACGCTGCCACAACAGTAAGAATCTCATATCAGAAAGACATAAACCAGACAAATAATCAAAAGAACAGATTATGGTGCTGTGTAAAGTCTTTAATCTAAGAGGGCTTCACTTTGCTCATATCATCTAAGCTTTGGTTTGAAAGAGTTAAGTTTCTGCGGGCAAGAACTGGTAGACATTTTTACGACTAGCGTTGTGCAGCTTTGATTTTGTCATATTTTCTGGATGATAATATAATGAGGCGTAGCCACTAACCTTTAGAAGAGAGGGCCCAGTTGTCATCGGCACCTACATGCCAGGCAAAGTAACCTAACAAGCCTTTCGCTTTTGCATATGCAACCTTGCCGGAGATACTCTGCGTATCGTCGTAGCCAATCCATGTAGTTCCACTGTAACAGTAGTCTGCAACAGCGGTGTTATTGAATACTTTGGTAGCTCCATTTTGGGATATGTACTGCTTGATCTGATTATAACCTGCCGATCCATCTCCGGCCAGGCCTTGTCCGTTGGCAGGTGCAAAAAGGCCGTGATTACTGGGATTTGTCAGACGCCATGACCAGCCATAAAAGGGAAGGCCGAGTACTAGCTTCTTTGCAGACAAGCCAGCCTGAATCCAGGACCTGACCCCATTGTCTCCACTTTCTTGATTCACAGAATCGTATAAAGCAGCAGGAGGTCCGGTGCTCGTCGGAGACCATCCTGGGCCATAAAAATCATATGCCATCAGATTGATCCAGTCCAGGCTGTTTGATATAGCCTGGATAGGGTACGTCACCGAGGAAGAGTAGTAATATGACAAGTAAAGAACTGCTGCGGATAACATCAATGGTGGCTTGCCGGAACTCTTAGCCTCAGTGACCACAGCAGCCCTCCACTCAGTAAGAAGGGTGCCGAAATTGTTCATCTGTGTAGAATCAGAAGGGTACTCCCAATCAAGGTCAAGGCCGAGAAAATTGTTCGACCTCGCTAACTTGATGGAGGAATCAATAAATGATTTACGAGAACTTGATTGGCTAGCCATTGTAGCAAATGTGTTTACATCGGAACCACCTCCACCGATTGATAAAAGGGTTTTCACTGAAGGGTTTTTCTTCTGTACCGTCGTGGTGAAGGCCTGGAACTGAGCTTGATTTGAGGATGAGATTGTGACTTGATATGTCTGGCCATTGACGTCGGCAAATGCACAGAAAAGGTGGGTGAAAAGTGTGGAGTTTATGTCAGAAACTGCAAAGCCGCTACCAGGAAACCAGTAGCCACCTTTGACAACAGTTTGGCCGACGGAGAAGTAGGGCTGAAATGAAACGAGGAAGATGGAAAAGATCAGAGGAAAGATTTTGATTGCCATATTGAAGATGAGGAATATCTTGCTTGGAAACTTACAATTTATATAGAGTATTTCGTATGGATTATCAACTTGTAGACAGTAAAATTAAAACACACGCACTTCCGCGGAGATTTTGTTGACTGAATTAAGCTAGCCAGCCTCTGGCTACAAGCTCAAAGGGGCGGTGCTACTTGCGCAAAGCTCCCACAATACAGTAGGCAGGATCAAAGGCACGTGGCAGAAGCTGGCACGGCATAGCAAGTTGATTTTAGTGGATGAAGCATACTTGTCAATTTCGTTCCATTTCGGTCGAAATATTTTGTACTGATTAAAAAAATAAGACAAAACGATATCATTTTTATCTTGGTTTAAATTCCAGTCTACTCTGGATTTTTCAGTCAAATACCGGTCAAAACATACCAATTTCGTTTTGCCTGTTATATTTCGGTTAAATAGTGTTATTTTTTTAAATATTGAATAATTTTACAATATCAATCATATCTCTTAATCTGACCGTTAAATTAAGATGAAATTTTACAAGGAGTGTCTTGGCATATTTATATATATTATGTTAAAATTTCAGAGCAATCAAAGAATGCAATAACCTTGCGAGATTGATGATGACATTCTCATAATATTATAAATGTTCATAATTTTATTCAGAAAAATTATTTTATTGTTTCTTTTTTTTAGATTAATTTGCACAATTCTAAATAATTTTATTTTAAGATTTGAACTATTTTTTTGAATTAATATATTTAATTATATATATACACATAAATAGTACAACTCCAAAACGATACGTCAAAATATTTCAAAACCAAAATATTTTATTTTAATTGAAAAAATAAAATAATAATCGAAACGGTATTAACAACTTGGGAAGAAGTGATAGGGTGTTTTACTATTCTAGGGCGTTGAATTTATACGTGTGTGTGTGTGATTTGCAAGTGGTAGAATCTCAAAGTCAAATGTAATACTGGAAACAGGGAGGCAAGGTCATGCTTGCTGCGTTCTTATCCTTTTCATGCTACAAAACTTATCTACAATAAAAACTACTCGTATGAATCTAACTAAATTTCCAACCCCGTCAACATCGACTTGCAGCTAAAACTCTAAGACAAAAATGAACTAGCTCTCACTTGGGGTGTTTGGGAAACCCAAAAAAATTGTTTTTTTTATATTATTTTTTTTATATTATTTAGATGTTGATGTCAAACATAATTTTTTTAAATATAAAAAAAATATTATTTTACTAAAACATGGTCAATAGGCATATTTTAGACCAAATTAAAAGAGGAGTTCATTTATATTTTGGGTTAAACTTTATTGGAATTTAAGCTTTAACATAAGTTTTTTAACATGGAATATTAAAATAATTTAAATAAGTTATAGATGAATGTGAAGTTGATCTTAAAGAACTCTTCATTAACTTATTTTAATGAAACTTAAAACTTTTATAAAATAACTATATTCCATATAGAAAAGAAACAAATGTTTCTTGATATTTATAAAGTGGAAAGTTGAAAAGTCAAAGTTAGGCATAGATAGCACCCAAACTTTTAAAGATGAGAGATCCTAAACAAAGTGTGTACATCATACTTCCTCACGTGCTTTAAGTTTATTGTAGAATAATATTTTAGGCTCCATAAGATTATTTTTTCACCACCTAAAAATTGTACTTAAGCTAATGAATGTTTTCTACAAATCTAAATAATTTCTTTAGCTAAAAAATTCAAATTCATGACTACCGTGTTCATATTTAATTCTTGATTTGTGATGACTAATTAAATGTTCATAATGATGGCAATTAAGTCTTATTATTACCATAATTCATTATTTAACCTTTTTTCTTTCAAAATCCACTATAAAAAATGGGTGAAGAAAGAGTTTCGTACAAGGTTTTTTTTCCCAACATCTTACACTCTTCCTCAACTTATTTTAGTGTTTTCTTCTCTTTTATACTTTGTATTTCCTCTCAAATATAGAGTTTATATCAAGGTTGTCAATACCGTTGCGGTCGTTGTTCCGGTTTTTTATTGGAACGGAACGTTTCAGTTTCGGAGCGTTTCGGCGTGCCGTTTCGGAGTTGTATTATTCATATATAATTAATTAATTATATATATATATATATATATATGAAAAAAATTAAAATATTAATTTACAAGTATAATTTAAATTCAAGATAAATTAATTTTAAATTATACAATACAAACATAGTCAAACAAACATAATCTCAAAATTAGAAACATCTCTAAAATTCCAAAATATTATGATAGTAAAATGTTCTAAAATAAAAGAAATATTATGATTTTGAGCCGGAACGGTACCGAGGCGTTTCGGCTGGAATTTAGCCGGAATTTTCGAAACAGGATGAAATTAAAACCGAGACGAAAACGACGTCGTTTCGTCTCGGTTTTTTTAATGGCACGGAACGTTCCGGCCATTCCGACCGGAATAGAACGGAATTAACAAGTTTGGTTTATGTTCACTTTGTTGATATGAAATTTTAAGAAAAGTATTATAAACATTATAATCACACAAAATGATGAGCAATAAAATTTTAAGGACAAAGAATTTATCTTTTGGGCAATAAAAGTTTCATTACTATAAAGTACATCAACAGGTAAATATCCTCATTTGTTTTAATTTAAACATTTAATTATTTTATTAGTAGTATGCATGCTATAATTAGTATCAATTATAAGTTTGAATACATGTTTAGAATGCATGCTATAATTCTATTGATATATCTATATTAAAAACATGTTTTCTATGAATTTTTATTTTGCATATATATATATATATAAATATATATATATATATATATATATATATATATATATATATATATATATAAACTTGTATAATCTCTATACTTTTCTTGAATATCTTTTATAATCAACTATACATCATTATCCACAAGTCTATTACTATTATAACTTTGAAAAACGTGTGTTTTTTTGTGTAGAAATAGAATTCAAGTAGCCATTGAAAAGGGCGTTTTATGGTTGCTATAATCTGAGAGCATTGAATCTTGATTAAGTAGCCAAAACATGGGAGGATGGATCGATGGGTTTATCTTGATTGAGATTTCTTCTCCTGGGTTATGATAGGTGAAATCCTGTTACAGGTTAGAAATTCTTGAAGAACAAGGGAGAGAAGGGGTTGAGAAATTAGAAAGAAAAGAACACGCACAGAGCATGCAAAGAGAGAAAGAGACAGGGGAGAGGTAAATTGTATTCTGTTATAATTCTTTGATACCCTCTGTGAGTTTCGTTACTGAATTTAAATGCAATTCCTGCGTGTGCCAACATGGCTAAGCCTACGTGGCCATTACTCTAGAATAATATAGAAGCTGCTATAGAATAAAATAGAGGCTGTTGAAACGCAATCGTATTGCTTCTTGTTAATTTGAATTCAATTGTTGCCTTCACCTTCTTCATTCCTTTGGTTCGTGACAATACCCCTTCCATGACATCCACCTTGTCCTCAAGGTGAAATGAAGGAACCTCCAGCCAGAACCCCTTTTTTTTTAACCCTTCTCCTCCTCCTCTATATTGTCTCCATCATCATCTACTATGCACAAGGAGTATAGCCTTCGGTTTCTGCATTTGTGCCCTGGCACAAATTTCTCATCACACCAAAAGCATAGGCCTTTGGCTCTCCCGTCGTCCATTTCATTGGTTCTGATGGGTTTGGATGGTTTATGGCTAGAGTAGGAGGGGTTATTGTGGGGGTGAAATGCTGTTGGGGTGGGTAATAATGCTTGTGAAGATTGCTTACCAGGATTGATTTCTGGCTTAGGGGTGTTGGCAGTGTAGGTGGGTTTCACAGGAGGTGGATAAATGGGGGTGATTTTTCGGTGAGTGAGAGTGTTGTTGTGAAGTCTGGCTAGGTTATAAGCTTGTTTGAGAGATTTCGGCTCAAACATCTTAACTAAATTCTTAATTTCGATTTCCAATCCCCCCAAGAAAAACACTAATGCCTGTTTCTCAGCAATTTGTGCCCTATTCCACAGCATATCAAAATCCTTGATATAGCTTTCCAAATCCCCTTCTTGCCTGTGTTCCGTCAGCTCCTCCAGAGGGTCTCTCTGACCACCAAACCTGCAGCATAGAGCATCAACGTACTCGGTCCAAGTGAGCTCCCTTCCTTCCAAATTCCTGGTGTAATTCTGATGCCAGTACAAGGCCATCCCATCCAAGTAGTAAGAGGCTAGTTTCAATTTCTCCCCCTCGGGTATCTCTTCCAAATCAAAGTATTGGTTGCATTTGTACAACAATTTATGAACTTCTTCTCCTTCAAAGGTGGGAAAATCCCTCCTGGGTCTACGAGCTCGGTAGTTGAGCTGGGAACCCTCTCCTGACCAGTCAGCGTGGGTCTGTGGAGGAGCTTGTTGGGGAGACAAAACTCCTTGTGAGGAGCTTGCTTCACCAGCCAAAGCTTGTAACGTTTGTTGGATGGCAATCTGTTGAGTAGCCATTTCTTTTATCATTGCCTTCAGTTGAGCTAAATCATCAACCACCACATTGACTCGTTGGTTATTTGCTTCCAAGGAATCTTCCAACCTTCTCACGTCTTGGGATCTAGTTTCAGGTGCCATTTTGTTGAATCCGAAGACGACGGGCTCTGATACCAATTTGTTACAGGTTAGAAATTCTTGAAGAACAAGGGAGAGAAGGGGTTGAGAAATCAGAAAGAAAAGAACACGCACAGAGCATGCAAAGAGAGAAAGAGACAGGGGAAAGGTAAATTGTATTCTGTTATAATTCTTTGATACCCTCTGTGAGTTTCGTTACTGAATTTAAATGCAATTCCTGCGTGTGCCAACATGGCTAAGCCTACGTGGCCATTACTCTAGAATAATATAGAAGCTGCTATAGAATAAAATAGAGGCTGCTGAAACGCAGTCGTATTGCTTCTTGTTAATTTGAATTCAATTGCTGCCTTCACCTTCTTCATTCCTTTGGTTCGTGACAAATCCCAGTTCAATGTCGTGGATGAAGTGAGCTTAATCGATCTCTCTTACAACCATTTTTATGGTCGTGTTCTCTCTTGCTTAAGATCTAGCCGTGATCCATATATGCTCCCGGATGTTAGAAACGATGAAGGTTCTGGGTTATCATAATTATCTTCTTGATTGTAACCTAGATTGATAAAGATTGAACTCTGTAATTAAGTTTCAAATCAATTAATTCCATCACCTCACAACAAGCAAATAACTCATACTTAGCTTACCTAGGAAGCAGGAAGCATTCTCCGATATATTTCTGGAATCGATCGCTCATGCGACGATCTGACAGGCGGGAAACTTGGTGAGAAAGATGAAGGCACTGGACCTCTCCCACGGCGGTTCTGGCGGATGGATTCCGCCAACATTTTCGAACCAGAAGGATCTGTCCTACAACAAATTGGATGGAGAAACCCAGCCTTCGTTACCAACTATGTAAATTGTGTCTTCTGTAGTGATTTTCTATGGAAAAACTGTTTCAGAGCAATGATAATAATTTTAATGTAAGAGAGAAGTAAATTCGTGTACGAGTCAAACTAATTGAATGTCAAAGTCTTCATAATTGTAACGGGAAACTTAATTCCAAATATATAGAACTAATCCTTTTTATTCCAATCTAACGGTTCATAAGGCATCTTCCCAGGACGTGGAGACCATCGTGTTCGTCAATGACGCGCTCGCTGTTTAATAATCCAATAACAGTAACAATAATAATAAAATAATTAGGCAATCCTTTTTACTGGTATATTAGCGCGCGAAAACAGAGCGATGGTTATGATAAGCTTAAGCGCGTTAATACACGCGCCGTCTCCCTGTTTTCTCTCCACTACTCACCGCTCCACTTCGTCCCCCGACCCAACCACCGTTCGCTCGTCCTCAATGGCAGCCTCCGCCCGAATAGCAGTCGTGGGAGACGTCGTGGGTTTCAGTTCCTTAAAGCTTTCGTTTTTTTTATTTGAATTTTCGGAGCCCTAACTTGTAAATTAGTTTCACTTATTTGTATGCCAAATTAATGCAGTGTTATATTTCGTTGTTGTTGTTGTTGGGTAATTGAAGCATGATGATTGGAATCTCGAAGAAGATTCAAAAGCACTTCAACTCTTGCAGGTCCTTTCTTTGTCCTTTTTTTTTCTAGTTTATCGCTAACTAGTTTGGAAATGAAAATCGGCTTGCTCATGGTGCTTAATTAAGTGAAAAACATTAAACAAATTAATGTTGTTTTCTTAATCTTTTTTATAAGAAAATGGAAAAAAATGGGTTTTTCTGATATGATTGAAGCTCAATCTGCTTGTGGTTCACATAATATTATGCCAGCAGTTTTTGGTTTGGAAATTAGGGGTAATTAAAACTGAAAAATGGGTCTTTTTCGGGGCTATGTGTTTTGCTAAAAATGGGTTTCAATGTGATTATTGAAAGTGAACTTTGAAGTTTCTAAAGTAGACAGTGGATGCTTACCATTCGTGAATTTATCATATTTGGTAAAGGACCGATCCTTAATGGATAAAAGAAGCTTGTGGTTGAGAGAGAAAACAATAGGTCGCTAATATGTATGGGCACTTTACTTTTAGTTGTGTCCAGATTGTTAGATTTTTTTTATTCTTTTATTTTTATTTTATTTTATTTTGGGGGGGCGGTTTATTCTTTAAGCTTTTCCAAACTCATCACTTTACTCAAGGATTTTCTCAGTGAATCTAACATGTGTTTGCATGTCCAATACAGCCAGATCTGGTGCTCTTCACAGGCAGGTTTTCTTCTCCCTCATTGTTTCATTATCTGTTACACTCTTGGCCTGGATTTTCGTTTTTATTTTTTTGGTGCCTTCTTGAACCTTTCATCCTATTGCAATTGGTGAGCTAAATATTTATGGTGACTAATTTGGAAAGGACCCTTGTGCATGCTGGTCAGCAATTTTTCATGAATTTCCTCACAGCTCACAAATGTCTGGCACATTCTGTGCTTGTCCATTAATTTGACGGTAATAAGATAATCTAAAATCTCAGCCCACATTCAGTGTGGCCTTGCCATTCTGACTGTGCATATGCAACATAACTGGAAACTCTATTCTTAGTGATTGTCCTTCGGTTATCTTTTTCACTTTGTTTGAATGTGTTTCTTTGATTATATTCAGGTGACTTTGGTAATGAGAATGTGGAACTCGTCCAAAGCATTGCGGATCTTAATTTACCAAAAGTGGTTATCTTAGGAAACCACGATGCATGGAAGACTCAACATTTTTCAGGAAAGTGAGTTAACTCTGCTGTTGCCTTGTGTTTAAAAAGTATCCATGTAGGGTAGATTCTATACAATAGTAATGTTTCAAGAATTGTCATATGCTTTGTAGAATTTTGTCTGTAAAAGATTTATTTGCATTTGTGTGTGCTTGTTTGTATCCCCTTGCATTCATGCTGGTGATTTTATACCATGTGAGGAGTCATATTGTTTCAAGTTTTGGGAGGCAAGCCATTGGATTTGTCATCACCAACTGTGTTGTCAAATAATCATACAAGTACAGTTTCTAATCCTTCATAAATTTGTAATCGGTTTCCTTGATTTGAATATTAGGAGGAAGGATGGTGTTCAACGTCAGCTGGAATGGTGAGCATAACTTATCTCCAAGCATGCTAAATTACAGGATGTTATGCTCTTCCTTCTAATTGCTTATATTTGGTTAATAATTTTTGACTCATTGTTCTCTAACATATTTCATGGTTAGAACGCATGTTGCTGTATCCCATTTCATCTATTTCTATATATGATTCGATGAATCCTATTTGAGTGGTAGACATAATACAAGAGATTGAATCCTGAAACTTAGGCTGGCTAATACAGGATGCCTTTGATGGTTAAGGGCAATAGTAAACTCCGTTTAAGTTGACAGAGTAAAAGAGAATAAATGGTCTTATGTAATGACTGCAATTTTCTTTGAAATAAGAGATTGGATTATAATCGATCTTTTATAACAGAAAGAAAATGAAATAGATAAATATGTGGTACTATGAGCCACCATTTTCAAGATACCATACTCTCAGGATTTTGGTTCTTGGTAAAAAGTTCATCAGTCATTAACTATAAAATGGTTACAAAAAGTTCTTGAGGGAAAGGACAACAACATTAATATTGAATCAAAATGACATTATGCTTGGATAACCATGCAACCAATGAAGCTCAGCTCAGGCTATTGAATCTACTATGTGATCCAGGATGTTCTACAATATAGTTGGAAATTATCTTGGATGTGTCATTATCACTTTCATAGGGAAGTTAGAAATTTTTAGCCTGTAAAAATGAGAATCTACACCTTTTTCCTGCTGTCAACTCGCTTATTTATGTCCCGTAACTTGTATAATCTCACATTATGGTAATCAGCATGTAATGGGGACAACAAAATATAGAAAATATTTCACCTTTAGCACATTACACATCATGCGTATAATCTCACATTACGGTCATCAGCATGTAATGGGGACAACAAAATATAGAAAATATTTCACCATTAGCACATTACACATCATGCACGCAAAATTGAAATGAAATTCAGTTCTGAAATGTTCTGTCTGCAACAAGCAGTCTGGGTGAAGAGCATGTAGCTTACAAGAGATTAGATTTCCCCACACTAAAACTCAGTGTTGTTGGTGGACGGCCTTTTTCTTGTGGTGGGGAGCAGATATTCCGGAGAAGTCTTCTCTCTGCAAGGTTTGTATTGCTATCTCTGTGACAGGAACATGCATTATTATAACCTTTTTTAATATTCTTCATTTTGTTAAATGCATCTCTAATTATTAAAAGATGTAAACCAAAATAATACTTGTAAGGTTTGGAGACATAAACATCTCAAGCTAATTACATTCTCAACTGTTTCTTGTAAGGTACTGTGTTGAGTTTTTCGTATGAATATATTCCAACTGTGCCTTACTCTTCTATAACCCTTTATCCTCTTCCTTTTTGTCTCTACTTTGCTGATGTAATCATGAAAACTGCACAAGCATATAACCAAAAGAGTCAACTTTCTGTACTGTGTGGATGAGATTGTGATGTAGCCTCATTCTTCTTCTTCTTTTAATTTTCTTTTCTTCCTGCCTTGGAGTAAGAAAAACCCGAGTCTCTTCCTTGACCTTATCGTGGCCCATATAGCAAAAAATTAAATTCTAAAGATTTTCTTTCAGATATGGAGTCCAAGACATGGATGCAAGTGCTGATAGAATTTACAATGCTGCTTTGGGCACTCCAGAAGACCATATGGTTATATTTCTTGCACATAATGGACCAACAGGTGTTTAGCCAGCACAGTTACTTCCAGACTAGCTGTTTAGGGGAAAAAATGGATATTTTTTATGACACATTTTGGCCTTTCTTGTCAGGCCTTGGTTCTAACTTGAATGACATATGCGGGAAAGATTGGGTATTTGGAGGTGGTGACCATGGTGATCCAGGTACTGATGTTAGGTTTATCTGCTTGTGGTTAAGAGTATCTCTGCCTTGTTAGATCTACAAAATGTCACTTTCCCTGGACAAGGATTCTGGTGCAAGGTAGCTTCATGTTACTGATGCCTTGGAGGAGTTTGATATGGAAAGGAAACAGAAATCTCACATAAACATGCAATTATTTATCTCAGTTATAAAATACTATTTTGGTTCTAGGATGTTTCTGAGGGCATCTTCTGTCACAGACACAACATGCAATTTATTTGCCTTGTATCATGGAAAGCTATTTCACTCTTACCATACTTACAAGAGCATTTTCTGGTACAGATCTAGCACAAGCGATATCCCGTGTAAAAGAGACTACCAAAATCAATACACCCCTGGTTGTGTTTGGTCACATGCATAAAGAGCTAGCATATGGAAATGGTCTTCGGAAAATGATTGTGGTTGGTGCCGACAAGACTATATACCTGAACGGGGCCATCGTTCCTCGAGTTCGAAGATTAGTTGTTGAACAAGGAACTGACAGCACAAACTCGATGAATAACGAAACTTCAGTGATTTCCCCAGGGTCTAGAGGCACATTGCGAGCATTCACTTTAGTGGAGATTCTGGAAGGGAGAGTGGATAAAATTGCAGAAACCTGGGTTTCTGTTACTGATGATGAGACTGCTTTAGAAGAGGAGCATGTATTATTTCAATTTGACAATTAGCTTTCTCCACTCAGCTCTTGTGCATTGCTGTATGTTGCTCCCCAGCAAGATAGATAACGCCTTTTGTCACCGACACTGAATAATTCGGTCGAGCACATGTATTTCCGCAGTACTGGCTTTGACACAGACTTGTTCCTCACATACAGCTTGAAGCTGGAACCAAACAGCCGTCTAGTATGGCTCAACTTCAAATGGTATGACTTCGCATATATGCTTTTTTACTCTCCCTGTTTGTTTCTCAGAACCAATTTGAGCATGATGAAACTCTAAATTGCGGTGCCCAGTTGCTTGCCTTGTAATGCAATAGGCACGGGAAACTAGAATTTAACATCTCATGACAGTTTCCTGGAACATTTTATTCTCTTTGGCATCTCAATTTAACAAAAAGAAACCAAAAATGCCAAGAATAACTGATGTAGAGTGTAACTTTTTTATAGAAATAGTTTTAATCAATCAGGATGGAAGCTAAATTCGCCTGTCATTGCACACGTTTCGGCAACTAAATGGACCAATTATTATACAAGCCATCCCAACTGGGCTTGTCGTCCCGTTCATCTTTCAAGAAAACCTTCAGCTGTACTGATATTGAGCGTCCTTGCATGGATCCTGATGGGTCGGATCTTGTCGGGGCACAGATGCCTTCCATGGCATCTGGTCTTAGAGTTGGTAGACAGTGTTTTCCTGTCTGTGGTCCATGAGGTTGACCAATCTTTTTAATGTCTTCACTGTTGACGCCACCAACCTTTCCTTCTTCATGGAGATACTCCAATCACCTTTCTTTCTAAACGGGTCAAATTCCCGCATTATATCACTAGTTTAGTAAATAATTTTTATAATTAATGGGATTAGATAATCTTTTTGACCATTATTATATTTTACAACAATTAAATTATTTTTTATTTTTTAAGATTTATTTTTTATATTATCATATTAAAAGTATTTTAGAATTGAAATTAAATTAATTTGCAATTTTTTCAAAAAAAATCGTATATTTTTTAAGGCGTTAATATTAAACAAATATTAAAATATATAATTAGTCTAACATATTTAAAAAAAAAAAACCTTTAAAATAACTGTTATCATTAATTTAAACATTTTATGCATAATAAAATGAATATATAAAAAAACTAAATAATCGAAAATTTTGTATGTTACATGTCAAACATTTTGGTTCTGGCTGCAGCGAAGTGCAAAGCAAGTAGCTCGTTCATTTTTTCATTGTAGATAATTTGGCTTTGTATATTTTTTATTTATGTGATATTAGATCTGAAATATCATACATAAAAAGATCATAAAAGTCAATTTTGAAACAACATCTACTAATGAATTATTTTAATTATTATCTCATTGTTATTATCATGATTGTTAAATTGACTCAATTATTATAGCTGTCATTATAACTATTATTGTAAATAATCAATATTCTAGTTATTATTGGCAGTACTATGTTGTCACCATCATTATTGTTATAATCGTTGTCATTATTACAACAATAACCATAACGATAATGAGCACCGTTATTTTTATTAATATAATTGAAACTATAATTAGTATTATCATCATTATTATAATTTTTTTTGTTATTATTGATATTTTCTATATTATTTTATGAGTTATAGTTATTATTCTCATCAAAGTCATAATTATTAGCACCATAAGCACTATAACCATTACAATAAATTGCAATTGTTATTATCACTATGATTAATAATATCACTATTACTATTCTAATTATGACACCTAAAATTATCATTACTGTTACTACTAAAACAATAAAAATTCTTAAATTACCCTAAGGAATAAAAAAACTCAAAAACTTTAACCAAGAGGAAGCAAGAAAAAAACTAAAATTATTATTATTATTATTATTATAGAAAAAACAAAATTACATCAAAGAACAAAAAAAATCTAAAAACTTTAACAAAAAAACAAACAATAAAATAAAATAAATAACGAAACAAAAATAAAAATAATTAGATAAAAAAAATCATTTGACTTGAAGATCAAATATATATATATATATATATATATATATATATATATATATATATATATATATATATATATATATAAACTCAAAGAAAAAAAAGGGAAAAAAAGAAATATCAATTTTCAAATGATCGCAAACTAAATTTAAGAACTATTTTTTTCAAAAAAATACTACCTCAACAAAAGATAAAATAATAAAAATTAAAATAAAAACTAAGAGCATATATATTAACATGGACAAAACTAAGAACTATTTCAGAAATATAAAAAACAAATAAAGGAATTAAAATAAAAAATTAAAAGTATATGGGATAAAATGAAAAAATAAATATATATATATATATAATCAATTTCAATGGAATGAAAAAATTAAAAAAAAATCAAAACTTTTGTACCAAAAATATTAAAGAATTTAAAACCAATCTGAAAATTAAAAGAATAAGGATCGAATTGAAAATGCAAGATATAATTCATTTCAATCGAAAGATAAAATTAAAACAAATCAAAACTTTTAAAATATAAATCATGACCGTACCAAACAATTCAGTGATCAGGGACGAAAATGTAACCACCATAAACCAAGGGATGATCGTGTAGTTTAGCTTGCAAGAGAGAGAAAAAAGGAGGGAAAGTTCAATCGACCACTGTCACGTTCTCATCCACCTTAAACGCCACGCGCCCCAACATGAGACGGAGGACATGGCGATGAATCCATTGAGACACCAGATAGATATTTTTATCCATCGCATGACACCGTACACGCCACTGAATGGAGTGCCATGAAGAAAGTCGTTGGCACGTCTAGACGACATACTAACAGTGTCCGCAGGAAAAGGTAATAAAAAATAGGGTAAATTACCTAAACACTGCTACAGTCAACTCTTGAATTTTATCTTTTATGGGGGGATATTTGTATTTACATATTTTTGAAAATTGTGAAATGCCCAAAACACCTTGTAGGCAACTCTTGTGTTTTATCACATCAGAGGATAAAATAATTATTTTACTATGTACTGAAAATATTAAATTATCTTGACACCCCCGCGAGCAACTCTTGGTTTTTGTCTTATTAGAGGGTATTGTGGGTATTTTACTGTGCACATAAATGTAAAACATAAAAAATGCCCATGAGTCCAAGGCTGAAATTATTGTGCATCGAGGGGTAAAATAATAATTTTACTATTGCAATCCACAGTACTTTGTGTCTAAGGCTACATAAAATTTGTTACATTGAATCACTGATCTCTTTTAATATTTTTTTAAAAATACTTTGAAATTATGCTTATTTGTTATAATTTTAGAAACATATAATTTTCTTGTTGAACTTTATACGTGCATTAATATTTAATATTTTATAAAAATATATTTTTATTTTTGAGGATTGCCATTATAATTCATATAAAATGTTATTTGATCATTTTGCTGGATTGAAAGATTTATATTGATACTATATATAAATTGTAATAAACATAAAAATAACCTAATTATAGAATGATAAATATAATTTTCTTGATTTTTATCATTATTATTGAATATATGCTTTAGTATATTGAAAGATTGTGTTTTAGATTAGAAGGTCGAAGCATCTTTTATATATATATTATTGTTGGCATGATGATTTACTTCTCGAGATTTTTTGAATCATGAATTCTCTCTATCTCTTTAGCTCTTTTTAAGTATTATAAAGGCAAGACTAAGTCATCGTCAACCACCTGGTCTTCATTTAAGTTTGTGGGTAACCCCAAGTCACTATCGAACAATTATTTATATTTATTTGTTTTATGATGAAGTTTGATTGGATAATGTTAATTGAATGGATATTTTTGAATAAATATGATGCTTATTTATTGATTTTAACATATTAAGGTGGATCTCAAAGTTTTAATTTGAAGATGTTCATGTTTCCTTCTTGTACTAGGAATTCATATTTCATGTCCTTACTTGCAACAAAAAAAGTGAAAATATTGGACTTGTTCTTTTAAATTATGTTGATGGGGATGTGGAAGTTTGAATCCTTTCTTTTAGGGTTAAGGGTTTACTATTTCATGCTTATAACTGTTCCTTTTTTTTTGTCCTCATTAATAAAATATTTTTTTCCAAAAAAACAACTCAATAACACTACTCTCATAAAAAAAAAAAAATCCAATGACATTGAGATCAACTTTTTGTAATCAAAATGTAGTTAATAGAACACTTTCTCTCTTCTCCTCCTTTCTCCAACAACTTTCTCTCTCTTTCTCAAAAGTAAAAGACTAAATAATATAAAAATAAAATTTAGAATCTAAAAGTAAAACTCCAAAACTAAAAGGATAAAAAAATGAGTAAATGGAGAGTTTTTGGATCAGACTAGCTTTTTTTGCTAATTTAGAAAAAAAAATCATTTTTCATTCTTTTAATTGTTTTTCTATACTACAAATATAAATATTATTTCATCAAATAGGTCTCTAATTGAATATGGAGATGTTATTGATCACTTTAAATTTTTAAGTATATACAAAGAGAAGAAAACATCAACACTTAAAATATCATAAAAATCACATAAAATAATAAAATTGAAAGAAAATAAAGCTTGGTGACCACAATGAAAAATAAGAAATGACACTATTTAATGATCAATGTTATCTATAATATTTGTTTTAGATTTATGAAGTCATTATCTTGTGTGTTTCCTTTCAAGGTTTTTTTGAAACAAAATATTATTTTGATGCATGGAGTGTTTTTCTATACTAATAATAACAAAATATTATTTTGATGCATTTCTAAACGATAAGTGTAGGGGCAAGAGTTCCATAAGTGTGTGTTTAGTATTTGATTATAGTAATTTTGTTAAAAAATAAATTATCAACATATCAAAACTATTACAAATATAGTAAAAAAATATCAATTACATTAAATATATTTTTAAAATACATTTTCAAAATGCAATGAATCTAGCTAAACAATTAGGTTTTTAGTTTTAAAAATATTTTAAAACTATTGTTTTTTATATTTTTTATTTATTTTAAATTATTTTTTTAATAATTTTAGATATTTTAATATAATAATGTTAAAAATGTTTTTTTTTAAAACACAAATAAAAATATTTTAATAAATCACAAGTAAAAGAAAACACACCCTCGAACTGAAGAAAACAGGAAAAGAGAAAAGGAGAAATAAGTGTCAGAGGGCCTGTTTGTTTCCATGGTTGTATCGTTATTTGTTCAAAGTTTGATTTTTTTTTTTTATTTTAAATAAAAAAATTTGATGTTTTTAAATTAATCTGATGTGCTGATATTAAAAAATAATTTAAAAAAATAAAAAAAAATTATTTTGATATATTTATAAATAAAAAATATTTTCAAAAACAACCGCAACTACCCTCCTAACCTAAAAAGCGGTAACATACAGAGGCCGAGCAAAGCAAATGAGGGAATGTCTAAGGGCTTGTTTGGGAGAGCGGTAGCGGTTGCGGTTGTGGTTGAAAAAATGGAGTTTTAAAAATGGAGTTTTTGAAATGGAGTTTTTAAAAATGGAAAGTGTTTGGTTAAAACTGTGGTTGAGTTGAAGGTTGAAGAAAAAAGAGTTTTGGTGTTTGGTTTCCAAACTTTACAAACTGCTTTTAACTTGTGAAATTACTTAAAAGGGCATGGATATATAATTTTTTTAAATATTGTAAATTTAATAATTATAATATAATATAATTAATAATTCAAGTAAATTTTAAAAATTATTTACGATATTAGTGTATCAAAATAATTTAAAAATATCAAAAAATTAATTTAAAATAAAAAATATTTAAAAAAAAATTCAACTTTTTGATGGGATAAATTTGATAATTGAAGATATTTATCAAACTATTCAATCCCATTTTACGCACAGATGAATTATTATTATTATTATTATTATTATTATTATTATTATTATTATTATTATTATTTACTTAAAAGGGCATGGAAATATACACACACATACATATATATATATATATATATATATATATATATATGGACCACCTGTCTGGCTATTTTATTTTTATTAATCAACTAATTAAATCCTCATTTATATGCCTTTATTATTATTAAAAATAATAATATTAAATCTGCTTTCCAAATTTTCTTTCTCCATTAAAATACAAAACACAACCACACAGCTCTCCTCCTCCTTCTCCTACGCCCAGCTCTCTCTCTAAAACCCTCTCCTCCTCCTCTTCCAAAGATTCAGATCTGAAGCTCACGCCACTGTTAACTCCACTCTCTAGTTTTTCATCTCTGTAAGCTTTCTCCTTCTTCCTCCTCTAAAGACTCTGCTCCAATTCGGGCCTGTTTGGTTCTTAGATATGAGAGCCGTGGTTTGCATTTCGAAATTTTTAGCTTGTTTTTTTCTCAATATTTGCTCATTAAACCTAAAAGAGTTTGCGAAGTTACTGACTTTGCACTAATCTTGATTTCTGGCTGCATTTTGCTCATTAAATTCTTGATTCGCGTCAAAAGATTTCTTGTAGAGATGTGGGTTGTTGTAGAAGTTGCAGAGGAGAACAAAAATTGAGATGGGAGGTTGCAGACGAGAGGATAAGGTAGGGATTTAGGTTTTCAACGGTTACTTTTGGCTAAGGTTCCTGGGACGCCGTTCAAGTCGGCGTTTGAAAAGCACCTCCAAGGTGCTTTTCAAAAAACTCCGTTTGGGTGTTAATTTCGGTGGGTCCCACTACAAAAAAATGGTGTTTGGTTCTTACCAAACACCAAAACACCATCCCGTTTGGCAAACGCCAGACGCACTGGTGCGCCAAACGGGTGCTAACTCTGACAATTGATGACGCTAGATCCCTCTCTTTCTTCTAAGATCCCCGACAGCTTTTGACCAAATCTTAGCCGTCCATCAGCTCTGCTTTAGATTTCCTTTCTTACCCTCTCCCTCTCCTTTCAAATTTTTTATTTTTAGACAGCGTCCGCTCTCATTTTTGAGCTATAAATCTCTGCTAGGGCACCTGTTCAAGGTGACCCTTTTGGACAGCAGGTGTGCAAATACAAGGATATGCTTTAAAAGACCAAACTGCCCTTCTAAAAGGACCAAATTATTAATGTTATTTTTCAGCAACATCACCTGTGAACCAGTACACAAGTGCTGTGCAAGAAGTGATGACAGCATTGACAATTGAGGAGGGTTATTTTTTAAACATATTTTTTTATTTATAAATATATTAAAATAATATTCAAAAATATATTAAAAAATACACGCAAGCCGATCAAAACATTACGTAACAATATTTTTTTATTGAACTTCTAGATTAAGCTTTTCCATGCAATAATTGACATAAACTATAAAATGATTGGGGATTTTAATTTGAGGATTTCAAATTCAAACTTAAAAAACGATGCAGTCCAATAGTTTAAATTTTTAAGAAAAAAAAAAAAAAGGATGATACAGTTGAAGATCAATTGAGCCGTCCATGAACAGCAACTAGGCTCCCATTATCGAAGGTGACAGCTCCCTTAATTAGATTACAGTTGATAATGATGTGGATTTAATGATCATTATTTTAATATTCACCTGGAGATAGCGAAAGGTCAGAAATGTACATCAATACGATCATCTATCTCAAAACAAGGGGTGTCATCCAGTCAAAAATAGAAAGAAAAGAAAGGTCTTGAACAGGTCATCACTTCATCGTCAACAGCTAAACTACATTAAACAAGCAGGCAAGCAAACATCTCTCTCTCTCTCTTGTTTTGTTCCCTAAAAATCCTTATTATACATTTTCTGGGTTTCTGTTCCCTTCTCCTCCTCCTCCTCCACAACCACCACCACCAATTCCAGCTCATCCTCTTAGATCGGATCCCTTCACAGTAACCTATAAACACCGTTACAAAAAAACAAAAGTTTCGAACTTTTAACTCTTTTTATCACCAACTGACAATATTAAGTCACGCCCATTTTTTGTCATCATAAAGTCTGAGCTGGGTTTGGTTTGCGTTCTTTTCCTCTGCTTTCTTTGTTTTTATATTTTCTTGTCTTAAATATAAGAGTACATAGAAGATACAACGTTTGTGTTGACATAAATGGGAAATGTAACGTCAAGTGTGGCAGCTAAATTTGCATTCTTCCCGCCAGACCCCCCAACGTATGATGTGTTTAGAGAGCGAGATGGGAGGCTGGCGTTACCGGGTGTAACTGCAGACAAGAACATGGATGTTCACTTGCTGGAAACTAAAGTTGGAAACAAGATTGTGGCTACGTTTTGGAAACACCCTTTTGCAAGATTCACAGTTTTGTACTCTCATGGAAATGCTGCTGATCTTGGACAAATGCATGAGCTTTTCATTGAACTTAGAGCTCATTTGAGAGTCAATATTATGAGGTAGGCCTTTTTCTTTTTTTGATATTTTGTTAGGCTTCTCTAATTTTCTTTTTTCTCTTTTTTGGAAATTAATTCAATACTTTTTTTCTGGGTTTCATGATTTTGCTTTTGAATTTCATGAAATTAGTTTTTATTTGTTCATGGTGGAATTTGGTGCTAACATATGCTATGTTTCTTTCTGTATCTATACATGTTCCTTGTTGGTGATTGGTTATTTATGAATGCTCTAACTCTACGGTTTCTCCTATTGGTGATTGATTAAGAGAATTTTGTGGTTTAAGGGGTTTGCTTATGTTTTTTCTTTATCTTGTTGCCTTCTGATTCTAGTTTCCCTTTTTGTTCTGTTTGTGCAATTACTTAACTACTGTTTCTTAATTATGATTTCTTTCCATTTTTTATTTATTTTCCTTCGGTGTTGGAAAAAGAAGGAAGTCTTTGAATTGTGGATTTGCCAGATGGACCATTTCTCTCTTCTTCTACTGAGGTGGTTCTTGTCTTTGCATGTTTGGAGCTCTGTGAATTTTATTGATTTGACGATAAATTCATCTGTCAGTCTGTGCAAGTTGCTGGCTTTGTAATCATCGAATGTATATTCATTTTCTCAATGGTGACCTTACAACAAGTCTTAATGGCATAGAGAAATAAGAAAATATATCTCTGGTGTTCTGATTTACATATATGATGCCCCAGAAGATATTTCACGATCCTGCTGGATTTTGTAGGGCTTGATCTGTCACCGTCGCGCCAATTCACGTTAACATGGACTTTTCTTGTATCAACTTACTAAGAGTTTTCTTGATTTTGTTTTGTGTTTTTACTTTTGGGTGCATGCCGTGAGGGATGTTTTTGATAGGAAGTTAATTTCACTCGCAGTATCAAATGGTATGCCAATGTTAATTTCAGCTGAAATATTTTTTCAGGATAAAAATGTTTTTCTATGAAGCAGCTATGCCAATTGCATGCTTATAATAATCGTGGTTATAAAAAAATGCTTTATTACTTAGTTTGTGCTTTGCTGTTTTGCAGCTATGATTATTCAGGATATGGAGCATCTTCTGGCAAGGTAAAGAAAATCTATAGGATCAGTATGATTTATTTATTTCTTGAATTAAGTGCTGAATAGCCCAAAATTCTACTGAAAAGGCTCACGGTAACAAGAATACAGAATCTAATCGTAATTGTCCACCCCTTTTCGATCTGATTCTTCTACTCTATGGCTAATGCAATGCTATACCTGATTAACTGTTTCATCTGTATTTGTAACAGCCATCTGAGTTCAACACATACCATGACATCGAGGCTGCGTACAATTGTTTGAAGAAGGATTATGGAATAAAGCAGGAAGACTTGATTGTGTATGGTCAATCTGTTGGAAGTGGTCCTACTTTGCACTTGGCTTCTCGCTTACAAAAGTTGAGAGGTGTTGTTCTTCACAGTGCAATTCTTTCAGGCATAAGGGTCTTGTATCCTGTCAAGATGACATTTTGGTTTGACATTTTCAAGGTAACTTTAGCTGCTTATATCTCTTGTTCTTTGGATAGAAATTAAGTTAGTTTTCTACTGAACGCGCTGTATCTAACATGTACAGAATATAGACAAAATACGACTTGTCAGCTGCCCTGTTCTGGTTATCCATGTAAGTCTCTCTCTTTCATTATTTGGCCACCCTGTCCAGCTTCTTCACTTTGTTTCCACTGATTTTTTTTTTGTTTGCATGTAATTCCAATCATGCAAACGCTTAGACGTAGGGTTCTCCATTTCTCTTCTTTTTTGTTTCTCATGATATGACTGCATGCCATTGCTAAAGAAATTTATTGTATTTACTTAAGTGCATCTCGTTTTGCAAGTTTGGCCATTTAGAGAGATTTGTTCAGTTGAAAAAAAGATACAAAGATTTTAAACCAATAGAAACGGTGCATAGTTTCGGGAAGTGGAAATGATTTTGAAAGTTTTTGAAGAAAAATGAGGTGATGGTTTAAAAATGATTTGGAATTGAGTGCCACACCGAGGTTTGTCAAAGCAACTAATAACTGATATTTTTAATGGATGATTATATATTATTGCTAATGATTGGGTACATTAGTAAATCTACATGTGATGTGAAAGCATTTTTTTGGAAGACTCTTGAATAAATTCCTATCCAGGGACTTAAAGGTGAACCCAACCGAAGATACACGAGGGTTCCTTTGACTTTTTCCTATGATCTCTCTTACTTCCTAGGTGCCTCATCCAGATGCAATAGACTTGTTAGATGAAGAAGCTGGTTGCATTGGCTTGTAAACGAAGCAAGGCAACCGCGGAGCTTATCTTATAAACAATTGATGACTTTCTTTGGAATAATACTGCTCAGAAGGAAATAGTGATTAGTGAAACTTTGCTTGCACCTGGTTCAAATCATTCGAAATTAGAACAGGAATGCCACCTCTCATTTTCTTTCATTAGCTATCACCATAAAAACTTCATCTGCTAAGTTCACAAGAATTGCTGCGAAGCAACGTTATTTATTGTGGCTATACCAGATACCCCTACTTGCTGAAGATATGAATCATCTGTGATTACTGATGATCGTCGTTACTGGTTTCAGCTTAAATTAGTACATTTTCAGCTTAAATTAGTACATTTTTTGCTGTGATCATGGATGATATTTTCTGTTGAAACTCTACAGGGAACAAATGATGATATTGTTGATCTGTCCCACGGAAAGCGCCTGTGGGAACTTGCCAGAGAAAAATATGATCCCTTATGGGTCAAAGGCGGTGGTCATTGCAACCTGGAAACTTATCCCGAGTACATCAAGCACTTGCGAAAGTTCATAAATGCCATGGAGAAAATCTCCATGGTGAAGCCAACCAAGCAACTCACACAGAACCCGAGTATTGAAGTCAAACACAACAAATGCTTAAGATTTGGTAAAATTTAGTTCATCAAAACAGGCAGTTTTTTTGAAAGATGAACCCGTACCGAGATCGAATATGCATGCTTGAAGGACTTGCAATTGGTGGCCAAGCATGCTATTGCTCGGTATGTTTCCAAAGATCAGGAATTTGTAGGAAATATACTTTATTTTGTTCCAGATCCTGTTCAGGTAGGCATTTTCAGGAATCAAGTTTCTGTAACTAACTAACTATCCATCAGTGATGTCAAAGTGTTCTGTCCGAAAATGTGCCCGATCTGGAGAAGTAAAAGCTTTGACGTCCGTACTCACCACAGATTTCCTCTGTATATTGACAATATTTGTCAAAAATCATCTTAATACAAAAGCAAAAGCTCAAGAATGGTATAATTTGAACTCGAGAGAAAGAATTCAAGTTGCCATTTTAATTTTCTTACTTACATCGTTGAAGTCATGAAATCTAGCAAGGTTGGGGCTCTGGTTGGTTCCCAGAAAGGACCTGAAATGCATGGCTCTAGCTTGCTTTGAAGAACAGAACAGCTGATGCATTTAATATCTAACATCAGAGAGCAGCATAACACCATCACAAGCAAATCTAACCTTTAATTGCTACAAAAAAAAAAATACTCTAGTCGAGTGCTTTCTAGTTTCATGGCCGAAGAAATGGCCAAATGTTTCTTTTATCTTCTTCAGATTATCAAATTCATTGCCCCGCCTGAAGCTTTTAATTATTATGCAATATATACATATATATTTACATTATTACAAATAGTACTGGTAAATAGATCCCAGTGCTGTGTGATGATACTGCAATTATTCAGACAAATTCCCAACAACTTCAAAAAAATTATCCTAAGCTTTAGTGAAATGTTGGAAAAGTAAACACAAGAGGCTGATGGTGTCCCCACTTGCTTCTTGTCATAATTAAGGTTTTATCTGCCTAATCTTTAATGGAAACATTTTGTTTCTGGGTGCTGACTTCCAGAAACTAAGGAACCTTGCTTTTCAAATGCAATTAATTTTCTTAAAATATGTTTAATTCTGAGCTATAAAATGTGCACCTGCTGTGGCAGGCTAATTATTTGATCTTCGTGTTATATGATGTCGAATTCTTCAAAAAGACAACGTACAAGAATACTATCAAAAGTATTGATATAAAAAATTAAAAAAAAGAAGAAGAAGAATTAGGTGAACAATTAAGGGTTTTTATTTTTATTGATTTATTTTATCTCTCTCCTACTAAAAACATGCTTAAAATACTCCAAGACTTGTGGGGCTCTTGTCGACTGAAAATATTCAAAAATGTATATGAGTTTAATGAGGGCTAACCATTATAAACTCCGAATAAATTTGATTAAGAAAATCTCCTTAATCATTAGACTGGTCCTTAATGATATTATTTTTCAAAGAAATACATTCAAACATTTTGATAAAATGAGTGGTAAGGGTTGGTCAAAGTTTCATTGCCAAACCCTAAGTGGGGTTTGAAAGTCTCCCAAAAACTCTTTCTAGATGCCAAATTCTCAACTTTTTGAGGGCCCGAGTCACTGTTTAGGAGTGTATTTATTGGTGATTTTAAAAGTATTTTTCATTTAAAAATATATTAAAATAATATTTTTATTTTTTAAAAATTATTTTTAAAACTTCAATGCCAAACCCTAAGTGGGGTTTGAAAGTCTCCCAAAAACTCTTTCCAGATGTCATATTCTCAACTTTGGGCCTGTTTGGGAGTGCGGTTGCGGTAGCTTTTCAAAGTATTTTTCGTGCCGAAATACATCAAAATGATGTTTTTTTATTTTTTCAAAATTATTTTTGACATCAGTACATCAAAATGATCTAGAAACACCAAAATATATTCATTTAAAATGAAAAAAAAATAATCAAATTTCGGCAAGACGCCGGTTGAAACGCAGAGCCAAACGGGCTCTTTATGAGGCCCTCCTCTTCATAATTTTGATCTTGAGTGATTGTTTGAAAGCGTGGTTATGATTATTTTTTAAAGTATGATTGTTAAAAAATATATTAAAATAATATTTTAAAAAATTATTTTTGACGTATAAAAATGATTTAAAATATCAAAAAAAAGTAAAAAAAAAATTAAAAACATTGCTAGACTGTCTCAGGCGCCCTGGGTAAGGTTCAATCTACCGATGAAATCAATGGCATTAAAACACAAAATGATTTTTCTGTTCCTTTTCCGTCGATTTGATTTCTGTGATTGGCCTCCACCTGGTCGGAAGAGCAGCTCTCTTCCCATCGGTCAAGTAAATGGGTCCCTTGGATCATCAGCCTTTCCTTTCCTGTATCGTCAGATTAAGGTCTGTGTTGTCAAGCTACAATTGGCTAAAAAGTGCAAGAAAGATTTGAGATTCCCAACTGTTCCCTTTTCTCCATTACTCTGTGTGTGGCTGCCAAAGATGGCTGAAATTAAAATCACAACAAAAGCTAAAACACACAATTAAAGAGACTGTTTGTTTATGCGGTTATACACCTGTTTGCTTAAAATTTATTTATTTTTTTTATTTTAAATAAAAAATTAATATTTTTAAATTATTTTGATGTTCTGATCAAAAATAATTTAAAAAAAAAAATCATTTTGATGTATTTCTAAATAAAAAATATTTTCAAAAATAACTACAACAGCTGTACCAAAGAGGCTCAAAATATTCACATCTTTTGAGTAGCGCATACAATACACAATTTTTATCGATGATTCATGTGGATGTACATCTAAAAAGATGATGCATGTGAGGCTTCTCATGTGGTTAGGTAGGGGTTGGATGTTTTTTTCTCCCTCTTCTTTTCTCTGTTTTTCCATGTGAAAACATGTCAAACTAGCCAAAAGTATAAGTGGTCATCTAATTGTTTTTTTTTCAATTACATCCCTTATCATTTGATTTTTTATACATATTTCACCCTATTCTTTCAAAAAAAATTTTTTGCCTTGGTCTCTTTTTTTGAAATTGATTATTTTTTAAATTTTAATCTTTAATATTTGGTTCGTTTACAATCGAGCTTCGTTAATTATTTTTCAGTGTGATAAACTCGGTCTCATAACCCAAGTCACAAATATAAAATTTTAACTCGAGTTGATATTAATTTTTTTGCCTCATTTTTTATTGATTTTATTTTTCAATCTCATTATTTAATATTGAATTTATTAATGATTAAATTATTTTTCTTTATATTGAATTCATTAACAATATTTTTCTTTATATTGAATTCATTATTTAACCCATTCTAACGATCTCGATCACACATTCGTTATGCTAGCTCATATTGAATAATGGTGTTTATATCATTTTATTTTTATATCAAATCTATTCCTCATTTTTTTAATTACTATTTTTAAAAAAAAAATTATTTTTTCTGTTGAGTTTTAGCCTTCAACATTAAAGTGTTAAAGACGCCTTCCTTCTTGTCTTGTACTACAGTCGTGAAGCTAGAATTAAGCAAATAGAAAATAGTTAAATTAATCCTTGTCAAAATTTGCTTCCCGACAACTCCATTTATTAATTAACTAGCTAATTGCGCCCGCGCATTGCCCGCGGATATTCTTGTGTATATAATTTAACATAATTAAATCCACAACGATAAATTTATATGATATAAGTAAATAAAAGTTATAGATTAGGAGATAAAATGTATAAAATTTTAAGTTGAGTTTGTTATGCAAACATAGATTACATCCTTTACAATATAGGTATTGCGTCATAAAAGATCACAAAAGAGCGCGAACTAACATTAAAAAAAAAGAGCAAAATATTTTTATAAGAAAAAAAATTTAATTACTAAAATCATTATTGTGCAGATAGTAAAATTATAAAAATCATTTAATACAAAGAGCAAATAAAAAAAAAGGGGGGGGGGGGGGGGGGGGGGGGGAAGCAATATTAATTTAAAATATTATAACAATAGCAACATCGTAGTCTTAACATCTAAAATTATTATTTCCGTTAGTATCAAAACCATAAAAATTATGAAATTATACCGAGGGAAAAAAATAAAAAGCATGAACAAAATAGCAAGCAAGAAAAACAATTAAAATATTATTATTATTATCATGAAATAATAAATGAATGAATGAAAGATTAAAAAAAATGTAAAAACTATAAGAAAAAAAAAGATAAAACAAAAAAATAGAATTAAAACTAAAAATTATCATTGTTATCACTTTCAACACAATAAAAACTATGAAATTGTTCTAAGGGAAAAAAAACCCTCAAAAACATCAACAAAACAGTAAGCAAGAAAAACAATTAAATTATTATTATTATTTATTTTTGTGTTAATAATAAAAGGGAAAAAAATGGAAGAGAAAAAAAATCCTAAAAACTTCAACAAAAACTATCGTTGCTATCACTGCCAAAACAATAAAAATTATCAAATTATCCCGAGGAAATAAATCCTCAAAAACATTAACAAAAGAGTTAGTAAGAAAAACGATTAAATTATTATTATTATTATTATTATTATTATTATTTATTTATTTTATTTTTGTGTTAATAATGAAAGAGAAAAAATGGAAGTAAATAAAAACTGCAACAAAAGATTAAAACAAAAACAAAAATTATCGTTGCTATCACTGCCAAAATAATAAAAATTATCAAATTATCCCGAGGAAAAAAACCCTCAAAAACATTAACAAAAGAGTAAGCAAGAAAAACAATTAAATTATTATTATTATTATTATTATTATTATTATTATTATTATTATTATTATTACTACTACTACTACTACTACTACTACTACTATTTTCATTTATTTATTTTATTTTCGTGTTAATAATGAAAGGGAAAAAATGGAAGTAAAACAAATCCTAAAAACTTCAACAAAAGATCAAACAAAAGAATAAAACAAAAACAAAAACCATCGTTGCTATCACTTCAAAAACAATAAAAATTATCAAATTATACCGAGAAAAAAAATTAAAAAGCATGAACAAAATAACAAGCAAGAAAAATAATTAAAATATTATTATTATTATTATTATTATTATTATTATTATTATTATCATCATGAAATAAATGAATGAAAGATTAAAAAAATTGAAAAAACTACAACAAAAAAGATAAAACAAAATACAATAAAAACTGGAAATTATCATTGTTATCACTGTCAACATAATAAAAACTATCAAATTGTTCTGAGGGAAAAAAACCCTCAAAAACATTAACAAAAGAGTAAGCAAGAAAAACAATGAAATTATTATTATTATTATTATTATTATTATTATTATTATTATTATTATTGTTATTATTATTATTATTATTGTTATTATTATTGTTATTATTATTGTGTTAATAATGAAAAAAATAAAATAAATGAAAGACAGAAAAAACCATAAAAACTTTAAGAAAATTTAAATCATAAAAAGAAATCAAGGGATTAAAAAAAAACATTAAAAGTATAAGGCCCGAAAGGAAAATTAAATATTAAGGGATTAAAATCTGAAATTAAAAGTATAAGGACCGAAATGAAAATCAAATTTATTATCAATTTCAATCAAAGGATGAACTTGTAAAAATTGAAACTCCTGTACCGAATTTATAGAGTTATTTCAACCCAATCCAGAAATTAAAAGAAGGAGGATTGAATTGAAATTTAAACATTAACTTAATTTCAATCGAAGGACCCAATCGAACTAAATCAAAATTTATATAATTAAAATAAGGACCATAAACGAAATTAAAAGCACAGGGGCCGGAATGAAAAAGCATAAAAACCGGGGGACTCTCCTGCACTTTGACGTGCAAGAGAGAGAGAAACGGCTGCAGCGGCTTTAACCAGCCGCCGCCGCTTCCACGGACGTCGGAGGAACAAACGCGTCGCACCGAGAGGAAGACCAAGCGGCGGCGCATCGGGTGAGACGCCGGTAGCTCATCTCCAGAGACTCCAGCACCACGCACGCGCCACTTGAAGAGGGCGTGGGGCGGAATACTGTCGGTTGCGTGTGACGCAAGCGCCGACAGTAAAAATAAAAAAATAAAAAAAGCATGGTCAATTATCGTTCCACCCCTGTGCCTAAGCCTTTGAATTTGTCTTATTAGGGGCTAAATCCATATTTATCCATTGCATAAAGTATTAAAAAAAAAGAGTTGCGGCGGACCAGGCCAGACCGGACCTGTCCGTACACATGCAATGACATCCGTAGCCCTGACCGTGGAACGGTTTTTTGTCCTATTATAGGGACAAAAGCGTTAAAACACTGTTCATGACTGGGACTGAGAAAAAAAAAGAACACAGCGTAAAAAACCAAAAAGCCTCCATTCAACCCCCACATAGAGCCGACAACACCAAGGGCAGAACCGGGCGCACACTGCCGCAATCCACAGTGAATTTAGAGACAATGCACAGTGTTCTAAATAGAAAAAACCCACGCCTTTTATATGGATTGTAATACCCCATGGCAGCAGGTTGGCTGTCGTTCGATTTCCCAAACATCCTTGATCGATTCCAACTAGTGTCGTTCAACCACAAACTTTCTAGCCATTGATGTCCCCTCATTGACCTTCAACTAGTATATCGTCATCCCATCCAACCACCATTCATCTGCTAGTTGTTCCTCATGATGTGGATGATGATCCATATGATTTTCATGGCAAGAAACTGTTCCCCATATCATATGGGCTCAAGATTTCAGCAACTTGCTAGTGTACTGAAATCATTTTGCTTACACCAAGAGATAAATAATAAAATTTAAGGATAAATTATTTATTATTGACAACAATAATTTACTTTCTGCTTCTAATTATAAGATCTTTAACAAGTAAGTACCTTATATCTTTAACAATAAAATTTTATTTTTACTTTAAATTAAAAAAATAGATTTTTTTAGATAATTTTCATGTACTAATGTTAAAAATATTTTTTTAAAAAAATAAAAAATATCATTTTAATACAATTATAAATAAAAAATACTTTGAAAAACAAAAACACACTACTAAACAGGCAATTCATCAACAATTTCAAGGCTGACATGTTAAGGAACCATCTCATCTAAGAGCTTAACCTATTATGTGAGACCCCAAAATATTATTTATATTATTTTCTAGCACCTCCCCTCAAGTAAAAGGTCTTTGGCTTGAAACTTCCATAGGTTCACTTTATCTTTTGCTTGATTTTTATCAAAGAGAATGAGAGTAGTGACATTTGAACTCGTAACCGCTGGGTCAAAAAGATTCTAATACCATATTAAAAAATCATCTCACCTAAAAATTAGAACTATTAGATGAGACATTAAAATATATTTTATATTATTATCTGGTATATAAAAAAAATTCTTGCAAGCTAACGATTCAAAAACAGACAGAACCGGGCTGGCATCAGCCTCGAAGTAAGCTCAGTTCCCGAAATGTCATTGTCTCTCTGGGTATATCCCTGGCACATGACGGAGAACTAAAAAAGGGCACTGCATTTCTTCTTTTTCCTGAGTTTTTGGAATCTCATGTAGAGCGGGGGGTTAAAAACCCATAAGAATCTGACACGTGATGGTCAGTATGTGGGGTGCATGGGACCCGCTGACCCAGTTTCAAACTTTCTGTACCCGTTTCTCTCTCTTGTTAAGATTCGAGTCTTCTTGGTCGATTATGATTACTCTCTGTTGTCTATTTCTTTTTTAAAAGCAAAAGGAAACAAATGAGAACACGTTTTATCTTGCTGACAACCTCGACCCGTTTAAAACTTTTTGTTTGGCAAAACATTCCGGTTTTGTTAAACTAGTTTCGGTAAAATAATATTTTATAAAATAATATATAATTTTATAGTATCATTTATATTTTTCTGGATAGATGAATTGAGCTGAAACAATTAAGACTAGTCTTTTGATATATTAATATACCTCGGGTTGAAATTGTATAGCAATTAGATATTATAAAAAGGTCTTGTAAGACAGTTAATAACGATCTTGTATTTTTTATGTTTTTAGTCAAACTATATTCTTATCACTTATCTTTGCTTTGGATCTGTCGAGTCGATCGGGTTATATCAGTTCAATTTTCATTTTTTTTACTTGTGTTTGAAATTTAAATTGTATAATTTTAAGCTAGTTTCTCTTTGAATTTAAATAAAATTTATGTTTTTTTGAATTACACACACACAACTACTACCTTGAAATGTTTCAAAATTAAAACATATCATTCCAAATAGAAAAAAAAAATCAACCGGAACAAAACTAACAATCTTGGTTTATGTGGTATTTGTTATTGTTGTCAAATCCTTTTTTTTATTTTTTTAAAATTAATTATTTTTCATTTTTGAATTGTTTTAATATAGTAATGTTAAAAATAATTTTTAATGAGTAAAAAATAAAAAAAAAATATTTTAATATATTTTCAAGTGAAAAGCACGTTAACCGACTCAATTTTCTACAAAAAAAAAAATCAAATTCATCCAAATTTACCAAAAACCTCAACTTAACCAATAAAATTGACAAAATATTAAATGTACCCATTAAATAAGCCTTTATTTTTTTTGTTATAAAATACCTAAGATACTAAATTAAACTCTACTTCATCAAATGATAAACAAATATGATTTTTCAAAATCTCAAAAAAACCCTAACATGTAAATCATATATTCATACCATAAATTTCTATGGAAAAAAGTTATAAAATAAGCAAACACAAACAAATTACATGTATTATGTCAAAATGCCAAGAGAATTAACATTTTAACAATGGGTTGAAATATAAAAAAATCATAGTTTTGCTTACTTGAAATGACAAACTTTTAAATAAAAACTTAAACCATAAAAAAGAAGTTAATAAGTTGAGCATGGGGGTGGTCAAACTTGTGATGATAGAAGCTTGATTTATAACAAAATATAGAGGTTTTATGTGTTGTTTTTTGCATGATAAAAGGAGTAGGAGGAGGAAGCAGAAGTCCCCGAGGGTGGGGTGCAGCGGCAAAGGCCTGGGGTTGCTTAAAACTCATCACCCAGGTTCGAGTCCTGCGTTCAGCCCCCCCTGTGTAAGAGCCTGGGACAGCCGAGGGGTTTACGCGTGCCCTGGGCCCACAAAGTGCGCTTTTCGGATCACGTGGTTCCCCCCGTTTCCAAAAAAAAAAAGAAAAAGGAGGAAGCAGAAAAAGAAAAAAGAAAAATGAGAGAGGAGGGTTGTCTATTAAGGTATAATTTAAATATTATTGACGGGCACTAGCGACAAATATATTTCCTTGATAATCCTATATGTGATAACGACAACACTATATTTTTTTTTCAACTATAATTTCCTTGATATTCACCGATAAAAAAACTTGTTGGTCTATACCAAGAGAAATAGCAAGAAAATATTTCTTGGTAAAAGTCAGGTTTTGTCCTTCAGTATTTTTGTTTGTATTTTAGAATTTTCTAGAAGCGTTTTGTGATAATAAAAAATAATCTAGATTTTTAATACTTTTGTATAAAAAATTTAGAATTTTGGCCAATAAGCATTTTCACTAGTATTAGATTTCTTACTTTTCCTATTTAAATACCATGAGAATAATACGAATAAAAATAATTAACATGATATGGTCACCATACAAGATATTAATATGATAAAAACTTTATTGAGTTGCAAATAATCAGATTTTCAAAATTAAAACATGTTAGCAATGCAAGAATTTTTTTAAATAACATAGCCGGAGAATGTATAGAAACAAAAAAAAGTACTGAAATATAACTTTTTGTACTTGCAATGACTTCTAACTTAATCTAACTTGAGACTCTAAAAATAAAAAGTTGAATCTAAGAGATATAAATCTGGTTTACCGAGGACTTGTACCTTGTGGAAAGGCTCAGACAAGGCCGCTCAGACTTTTATTTTATTATATTTTAAAAATATTTTTGAAAAAAATTATATAAAAAAAATATTTTTATTTTAAATTAAGGTGTTTTTAGACTATTTTTCATATATTAATGTTAAAAATAATTTTTTAAAATTTTTAAAACATTATTTTAATTTTTTTCTGAACGAAAAACACTTTCAAAACTAGCCTCAACCACACTCCTAATCAATTGGTAAGTACTACGTGGATATGTTCCTAACCTAATGTTATCTTTCATTGATCGGAGTCTAAAGTATTTTGGAATAAAACTATTTTTTTAGTGAATTCCTGTCTAATATTATAATCTACTCAAGCCTTTCTGATAAAAAAAAATGATTTTAATATATAAAAGTTAATTTGAGAGAATACCTTACGGTTAAAAAAGAAAATATAAAGAGTAAAAGATATAATAAGTATGGAGAAACAAGCAAAGCTTGAATTAAGTTGAACAAAATAATTGATAAATGCGCATGTTTTTAATTAATTATACGGTTTAAGTTTTATATAAAGAAAATAATTAGTTGTAACTATAGTAACACGACAGCTGTTGATATCCAGGAAGGATTTTTATATTAATGTGAAGATATTTTAGACTGTATTTGGTTCAAAAGTTAAGAGAATGAGAAATTGGAATGTAATAAAAATGATTTATGTTTTTTTAAAAAGTAAATGCCACCATCATGGAATGTCATGATGGTAATAGCTGTAGAAGAGTTACGAAATAATAATAATAAAATAATAATATAATCTCGATAATCTTGATAGAGACGTTGATGGTGATATAAACAGTTTATTTTAATCATTAATAGAGATAGTTGGTTGAAATACAATCAACTAATATTTGTTTAAATAAAATCAGCGTCACTATCATGGAATGTTATAGTGATGATGATGATGATGATAGTTATAGAAGAGTAATGAAAAAATAATAATATAATCTCGAAAATCTTGATAGAGACGTTGATGGTGATATAAACAGTTTATTTTAATCATTAATAGAGTTAGTTGGTTGAAATACAATCAACTAATATTTATTTAAATAAAATTAACGTCACTATCATGGAATATTATAGTGATCATGGTAGATAGTTATAGAAAAGTAATGAAAAAATAATAATATAATCTCGATAGTCTTGATAGAAACGTTGATGGTGATATAAATAGTTTGTTTTAATCATTAATAGAGGTAGACGGTTGAAATACACTAAATACAAATAATATATCATTGTTTAGAATAATAATAAAACTTTATCCCCACCCCTTATTTTCATCCCCATCACCTTCTTATAATTGAAACTATATATATTTTTTTTATTGTCATATTCATTTTTTATTTGTACATATTATCATTTCACAATTAGAAATTAGAAATGATTGCATTTTTATTTCCATTCTCATTATTATATCCCTTTTACCACTCTGCATCAGAAGGTATTGATGACTTAACACTTAACCTACCAAAACCAGATAAAATATACCTAAACAAACAGTTTTGTCTTCATTATAATATTTTTTTAAAAACAATTATGGTTTAGGTGTCGTTATATTGCTACTAGAAGTTATCCTTTGTACAAATCAATAACACTTCTCATCTAGATCTTATAAAATTCAAATAATTAGCGCAAATTATTTGATATCTCATATCTCAAAACCTGAATTTTGTTTAACAATTAACAAGTATGTCAATTTATGTATTTGTTTCCACCAATATTCATTGGTTGACAATTAACATATCTTATGTTATCTACCTGGTACTTTGTTCTCTTAATTACATTTAACTCGTCAAAGCAATCTCTCACTCAATGAATTTAGTGATTCCAATTGAACTAGTAATGTTGATAATCAAAAGTTCTTTAGTAGTTATGCTATTTTCCTTGGTGACGGTTTAATATCTTGATAATATAGTAAACAACATACTATTTCATACTCTCTTACAAAAGCTGAATATAAAGCTATTGCTAACAATTTTGTTAGACTCAAATGGATCAAATATTTATTTCATGAAGCCGGTATTTTCTAAACAATTCCTCTTTTTTTTTTGTATGATGTAATGACTTGGGAATCATTTTTTTTTTATGCCAATCCAAAAAGTCCCATGTTGATACGAAACATGTCGAGAATTGTTTTTCTTACTTCCCCATGACATGGTGAACTCCCAACTTAATTTATTTCTTGTTATGATCATATTGCCAATATACTAAACCTTTTTTTATCATCTTAATTTATGCTCCTACAACTCAAGTTGAATATAGTATCTTCCCCGTTCAACTTGCTTGTAGAGGAGTATTGAAACAATATCATCAAATTCTAATTTTGTGGTTGTTTTTATTTTTTAAATTTAATGAAAAACTAATTGATTGAAGTAGTGGGTTTATATTTAAGTTACTCAATGTTTAGAGTTTATAAATTTTTTATCATTAGCTAAGACTAAACTCTAACCAATGAGTAAGAAAAATATAAACTTAATTGAGTAATTAGTTAGTTTTTTTAATTTATTATTTTTGGATGAAAAACTAAAGAGCGACTTTTTTTGGACAAAATTCATGGTTATTTAGACATTTGTGCCTAATTTTAATGTAAATAAGTAATATGTGAACCTATTTATAACAAAAGCTCATGAAAGTACATGCTTTATCAATTTTTGTGAGCACATGTATTAAAACTAAGAAAAAAAAATCAATAAATGATCTTAAATACAAAAATATAAAGTAAAAGTGTTTCATTAAAATAATAATAAAATATTAAAACAATACCAATCTTAATCCATTTGATATATGATAAAGAGTTAAGTATCATGCAAGCATTTTGATAAAAATAATAATTAATAAAGGCGTTTAATTAATCAAATTTCATGTGTGCAAATACTTGAAACAAAAAAATAAATAAATATAAATACTTAAATAAAAAATAGTACACATATTTTTCTAATACTTTTGTAGAAGTTTCAAAATAGTATACATATTGACAAATTACCCGATACGGGCATTATCCCTAATAAGCTTTTCAAAATAATAAAAGGAATTTTTTTGACCGAGTCTCTCTAATTCAGGTAGTCTAGAAAAGGCAGTATCGTTCAGCAATTAATTAAATGTCAACTAATCACAAAATTCCTTTTGTTTTTTCGCTCTTAATTGTATCCAGAAAGATATGCAATCGCTAGCTTATGATTGGCCATGTCTCTATTAATTGTGACATATTCAATTATGAACATAACATTTTACTTCTCACCAAACATTTTATCCATAGTATTTATATTTTCCAATTACTTTACTAAAAACTATCAAAGATATTACTCATGTATTGATTTTTTTTCATGTTTATTATATTTTTTTGGATGTGAGGAAATCTTATCCCCGGGAAACACATTTTATGGGTCTAAGTGAATAAATTAAACCCTGAGTATCCCAGGTCTTACAAAAGAATGCACATCTTGACTCAAACTCAAGATATAAAAATATTTTTATATGAATGGCAGGATTAAGACCTAGTTGGAAATGAATTTAATTATTGTACGAGGAAATTAGGAGGGGAATACATTAGAAAAACTTAATTATTTATTCAAATCTTATTTTATTTTTTCTAGTCCCGTTTTAAATAAATTTGTTTTGGAGAGTTAAATAAGGTATTTTCTTCTGGACAGAGAACAACACTACTTTGTCCTATATTGCAAAACTAAAACCAAGATTTTGATTATATTTTTTTTAAAAGAAAACATTCATTAATAAAAATAACACGGTACTTAGAGGATGTTTATATTTTTTTAAAGGTTTTTTAAAATTTTAAATTAATATTTAATATTTTCAAATCGTTTTAATATGCTAAAAAATTATATTTAAAAATAAAATACCAAAAAATTTAAATAATCATCATCACAATACCAAAAAACAATTAAATAACCTGAAACACACTTTAACTTTCATCACCAAAAGAGTGCAAGAAACTCATACTTCATCCGGCGTTTATTTGTTTAATTTCCATTGATGTCTCCTCATGCTAGTTTCCCTAAATTAAACATTCAATTTTTAAATTTCACAGGAAGAAAATCTAAGTCATTGATTGATCCTCATTAGTGTCCATCAAAACCTAACGAACCTCGAACATTTATTTATTTATTTTATCACCGTACAATTTTAATTGCCAAAAGAGTGGCCATCTTAAATGATAGGAATAATCATGAATCCATTCACCCTTCTGTAGGACCCTCTTCACCTTAACAAATACCACCAAATTACCTTCCTTAGTCCTCCAAATGCCCTACAATCATAGATGATGATCTCGATTCATCGATATTAATATTTTTTTATTTAAATATAGTTACCATTTACAATTTCTTTTGACATTTAAGTACACAGTATCAAAACCTCAAAAGTCCACAGCACATCTTCCATGTAGGGTGACAACTCTGACAAGGGAGAGAAGTTTCCCATAAAAAAATCAAGAAAATAAAAAAGATTGAGAGAGAGGGGGGGGGGGGGGGGGGGGGGGCTCATGTAAAAACAAAACCCCATTATCATATATATATTGACAAAATATTAAATGCAAGAAAAAGCAAAAGGCTCTTGTGTTCTGTTTAGAACCGAAGAAAAACAAGCTAAAGACAAATCCATGGGGCAGGGAGGGTGTGTGTGTGAAATAAAAGGGAAAGAAAGAGAGGAAAAACTAGTTGTCGATTTCTGTATTGCTTAGGAGGGTAGAAACACCCTTCACTCTCTTTTCTTTTGGCCTAACACAATCATTGTCCCTTTTTGTACAGCCTTTTGTTATTACTAGCTTCCATTCTTTCTGTTTCTCCGATTCTTGTTCTGATCCAGCGCCATTGAACCTCTCTTTCTCTTGTTTTTCCATCTGGGGTTTTGTCTGAAATGCTTAAAGAACACATCTTTTAATTGAAGTACTCATAAAAATCTCAACTTTTTTTGTGATCTCTGTGTTGGGTGCTTTTAGTTTGGCACATGATGACTGTAAACTACCAAAGAGGTGGTAATTTAGTTAGTGAAAAAAAGTTTCCTGTTGGTATGCGTATTCTAGCTGTTGATGATGACCCAATTTGCCTCAAAGTTTTGGAGAGTCTGCTTCGTAAATGCCAGTATGAGGGTATGTTTCAACCTTTTCTTTTCTTTTTTCTTCTTTTTTTTTTCTTCTCTTTCGTTCTTGTGTGAATTTTGGAATATGGTTTATCATTTTTTTTTGTTGCCTCTTTAGTAAACAGTTTTGATTCTTAACAAATTCTACATATGTTTGTGAAAGAGTGGTATTGGCTATTAACGATTTTTTTTTTTTTGTATTATTAAGTTTTGTTGTCTTGCTTTACTAATTTGCTGTTGATTGGAGTTTGCCGAATTATATGTTTTAGTTGTCTCTGTACGCGTAGTTTGAATCTGTATTTCATTACTTCTGTCCATTCGAGTTTCAGTTTTTTTCCTTTTAGTGGGTTTGTACTTATTCTGATTGTTTGTTCATTAACACCCTTTATTAGAACTAAAATGACCTTTATTTTCTGTTTAATTGTGATTGTCATATTTATAAGGCTGTTGCTAGTAATCGCATTCTCTTACTCAATTATTCTCCTGAGTTTTGGAGAGCATGTAATTTGGATATAAATTTTAGTATATGGGACTTCGAATCCTTCCTGTCAAATATCTTTCAAATTCAGATCTCTTTTCTTACATTTTACGTATGGTGTTTGCAGTTACAACTACCAATCAAGCAATCACTGCTCTGGAAATGTTGAGAGAAAACAGAAACAAGTATGACTTGGTTATCAGTGACGTTAACATGCCAGACATGGACGGCTTTAAGCTCCTTGAACTTGTGGGGCTCGAAATGGACCTACCTGTCATAAGTAAGCAAATAGTAATTTTGTAAAATGGTCAATGATCTTCACTTTCTTTTTCACAATTTACCGTGATCTCTTGAACATTGATAAAGCATGTTAACTTAGATTGGGCTTCTTTTTGTTTGTGTTTCTTATAATGGCTATGTTGTTGGTTTTAATAAAATTTGTATGTTAGAATTACTGTGTCGTCTTCACATAAAGAATAAATGAAAATTGGCTTAAATCCTTGGTTTTAGAGAAATTTGTATGCTAGAATTACTGTGTAGCCTTCACATAAAGAATAAATGGAAATTGGCTTAAATCCTTGGATAATTTTGATTTGAATATAATTCTTTCCCACATGAACATTGTTGCAGTGTTATCATCTCATGGTGATAAAGAGTTTGTATACAAGGGCGTTACACATGGTGCTGTTGACTATTTGCTAAAACCTGTTCGGATGGAGGAGCTCAAAAACATATGGCAACATGTAATCAGGAGAAAGAAATGGTATCCCAAGGACCAAAACAGGTCCCCAAATCAAGACAAGGTTGATGACGGAGCTGGAGAAGGGGAACATGGAGTGACATCAACTGGTAGTGCGGATCAAAATGGAAAACTAAATAGGAAACGAAAGGACCAAGATGAAGAGGATGAGGAAGAGGGTGAAGATGGAGATGATAATGAGGTTTCTGGGAATCAGAAGAAGCCTCGAGTTGTCTGGTCTGTGGATTTGCATCAGAAGTTTGTCTCCGCAGTTAATCAAATGGGTCTTGACAGTTAGTTTCCTTAACTCAGAAGCAATATTTTTTGTTTTTCTGTTAATGCACTACCAATCCTAATACCGTTTGATTTTACCCTTTGCTTTTTGTTAATTTTTTGCAGAGGCTGTTCCGAAGAAAATACTTGACCTGATGAATGTTGATGGGCTTACAAGGGAAAATGTGGCAAGCCATTTGCAGGTACTGATATTTCCTTTTTTGCTTCTGTACACCTTCCATGAGAAACGATGCCTCTGATTGTGAATTCTGCACCTGTGCTTGGGGTGACATCATAATGGGATGTCGACTGGGTCTGAATTTGTGATCTTTAACAATAATGTAGAAAATTTGGCAAATCTTTAACATTAACGAAGCCCATTTTTTTAAAATTAGAAATGTTAATTCAACTGTTGTTTCACATGGTAGTTAAGAGTGTGGCCAGGTTGATTTTTTATGCAACAAGTAGTTAGACGTGTTTAATGAAATTCTGAAGCTTCCTGTTTATATTTTCTTACAGAAATTTAGGCTTTACCTGAAAAGAATAAGTTGTGGAGGAAACCAGCAAGGCAACATGGTTTCTGCATACGGTGCAAACGACGCATCTTACTTGCGAATGAATTCAGCTGATGGATTTGGAGATTTTCGCTCTATGCATGGACCAGGAATTCAGCTTTCAACCACTTCTCTTTCATCATATCCACCTGGGACTTTGCTTGGTAGATTGAACTCTCCTGGGGGTTTGACCTTACGGGGAATAGCTTCTTCTGGGCTGCTCCAGCCAGGTCTGTTACCAACAAACCAAGGTAAAAATTTATTTCAAGGGATTTCACTGGAGCCCAAGCAACTACAGATGAAGTCTATTAACCATGTTGGAGAGTTTAATCACAAACGTGATACAGCAGGTTTTACACTTGCAAGTTGCTTCCCAGATGTCAAAGTGACTATTGGTAGCTCGAGCAACACCATATCTAGTGTCACAAGCAGCCTTCCAATATTACAAGCGAACCCACAACAAAATCATAGTAAAGGATCATTGGTGACTCAGTCTTCTCTAAGGATGCCTTCATTGAATCAGGAGTCTTTTGATGTTGGTGTCCATGGCTCTTCAAATTTCCTAGATCACAGTAGATGTGATGATAGCTGGCAGAGTGCAGTTCAATTGTCCGCATTTCCTTCTTTCCGACATGATCCATTACCATCCAGTACCTTGAGAGACAATTTATCTTCCACTACCTCTCACATTGTTAATAGCCCCATTGATTTTTCTTCTACGGTTTCTCTCAGAGCACCTTTAGAAGATTCCAGAGTAGACATGCAAGGACAAACAGACTTTATTGGTAATATTTTTCAGAATACAACAAATTACATTTCAAAGAACAGATGGGAAGAAAATAGCCAGAACTATAATCCTGGTCTCAACGGTTCATTTGGTGCCATGAACTCCCTGGTTTCTGGCAATGCTTCCAGTGGCGCATTGGACCAGAGTATGGACCAAAGAAAAAGGTTTGGCGCATCAATGATTGGTCAATCAAACAGTGGGACTCTATCCATGTTTCAGCATCCTGATGTAGAGAATTTTGCTTTGGACCCAAAAATGAGGTCTAACGAGGATGTTACCTTGGAGCAAACAAAGTCCCAGAATGGTTTCGTTCAAAATAATTATGAGTCTTTGGATGATATAATGAATGCAATGATGAAACAGGTACAGGAATATTTTTTGCTTTATCCATCTAAATTACACACTTCAGATGCCTTCTTTACAGCGTTTCCAGCACCATTTCAAGTTTTCGTGCTCTAAAGAAGTTATGAAACTTTTTTTTAAATGACTCTTTTGCTTCTCTTTGGTAAAAACTATAAAAGCTCAAGACGATGACAGCATAGATAACCTTTATTATCTAGTTGATAAATTGGGTGTTGGTTGTGGTTGCACTTATTTACTTCCTTGTTTTTTGATTCTTGGTTATGATAGACAGGCTATGCTATTCATATCGATTAGCTACTTCAATTTCACAAGTAATAAGCATGTGATGGGTAGGGTTTTTCTTAGTCTCCATTTATCAAAATAAATAAATAAATCTGATGCTACCTTGCAAACATTTGTAGTGACTGAAAGGTGAATGAAAGAGAGGATAGAATGCGCAAGTGTGTATAATCGACAATCATTATATCCTATTTGATAGATAAAACTCAGCCATCTTATGCATAATGATAAAAGGAATGGTGAATCATGTCTATAGACAACCTCATTATTACTGTTCCTGTGAAAGTTTTGAATTAGTAGTTTCTTGTTTCATTTTCTTTGTACTTGTTTCTTCTGAAAACTCCAATCTTTTCTCAAGAGAGTTAAAATTTAAGTTGCATTCTTTGACACTTCACAATGTATTTGAAGCAGGGTCAAAATGATGCTTCCTTAATGGGTGGAGAATTCAGGTTTGGATCTTTCTCACCTGGATCATGAATGTGAGTCTTCGTTCCTCCAAGTTTAAGGAGAAGAGCAACTGAATTCACTCCTCTCATGGAAAAATTGTATCTTGTAATTGATTACTCTTTTCGTTTTAGTTTTTTTCCTTCTCGTTTTCCCCAATGTAATTTCATCTTCCTTTCCATTCTTATTCTCTGTTACTAGGAGTTAATTACTGGTTAAAATTTATAGCCTGATCCTTGTTTTTGATCTCTTTCCTCTTCTCAATTCTTATTGATAAACTAATCGTACATATTAAATTCATCACCCTTTTCTTAATTTACTTTGGAAGTTAAAGGTTTTCCATATTGCTTTTTATGGGGCCTTGGAGTGTGCGTATGCTATCAGAAGCAGACCTTTTGCTTAAAATGCTTTAACCTGGCAAGTTTCTTACAGAAAAAGAAAAACAGATACATGGTTGCTTTAAATAGCCTCCATTAGATAGGATTTATTGCCCCTTCTTATGTTTATTTTAAGAGATTCATTATCCCTGGATGTACTAAGAATTATCTGTGCTCGTGTATTGACAGACACTCCCACACGAGCACTTCTCTCTTATCTTTCCTTTTGTGTGTGGAGTTGGGCTAAGCAGGAGTGTTTATACCACTCTGGAAAGATAGTATGAGGTTGGTGTGTGTGTGTGTGTGTTTGTTATCTGCAATCTCTGTTCGAGCAATTTCTGAAAAAAAATGTTTTAGTTTATTGCATTCACAGAAGGTAGAATGATAAAACTCGCCGGTATTTACGATGGTTCCACGAACCCTAACCCGACAAAGCTTTCAGAAACATCAATGAATGAATTATGGGTTCTGATGCTATCTAGCAGATAGGTTTTACAGAACAGCATGAAACCTTGCAAATTCACTGTGAAGAAAAATATATGGAAAACTGATGCGCATATCAAAGGAGTACTACAGTAATATTACATCTAAACATGATAATGAATACCTTGCTTTTACAGGCTACAGCGAGGGAAAGAGCTTAAATTTTAGAGAAATGACAATGGGGGTTAGAAACGGTTCTAACGCGCTCTCTCTCACACAACTTCAATTTTTCCTTGTCTGGCCTATGACAATATACCTGGAATAATCCAGCGTCTCTTTCAATTCCAATATGTTAAACACTTAAACTTAAAAATATTCACTGTGTCTCAACAATCGAAAAAAACATTGAAGATTCACAGGCACATAAACAGATATAATATCGTTAAAACTCAAGTTAAATTAGATTTAAATATTAAACTTAATCAAGCTCAACAAGCTGAGCTCTTCTCTCTGCAGCTTTCTTCCTTACAAATATCCCCCAGCGTAGAGCTGCTTTCAGCTTAAGCCATCCAACGACAGCCTTCCCTGAGCCCTTTCCACGCTCCTGCACATATGCTTGATCCATCTGAGGCTCATAAGCTTGAATGCTGCAAGAGTAACAAGCCTCGTCAGATTGGTCAAAACCAGGTTCCATCCCAACTCCACCCATACCAAATGTTTTTAGCATTCTCTGCATGTCATCACTCTCCAACATCTCTGAACTCCTTAGTCGTATATCTTCTGCAAAAAACTCTTCCAATCCATTCTCATTCCTTGGCCGCGACCAATCTCCTGGAAAGTATATACCCCCAACAGGAGTAGTTCCAACTGACGTATAATCCACGGTGCCAGATAATGATGCTTGTGGATTATTTAGGGTCATTACTGCATTCTGATCAGACCTAACAAATGGAAATTCAATCAACTGAGGGACTGATGGGTGGTTATTTACGGCTTGGAGTTGTGGACTTGGTTCAGAAGGATCAAACTGCTGCTTGTTTTGAGCAGATGTTATGTAGTGATTTCTCTCGTAGCTGTTTTCAACAATGGTCGCTCCTCTACCTCTGTTATTGCTAGCTAAGGAGTTCAGGACTTTGCCATCATATTCTACGACTCGATCCCAATTATCATATGCTTGTTTCACCAGGGAATCCACTAAAATCTGCAAGCAAACACTAGCATGAATGAGCAAACTTTACTTGTAGTGACAGCGGTCAAGTAATGCAGATTCTTCAATCTCCAAGAGAGGTTTTGGACGCATGCCATCCAAGACTCTGAACATGGTGTTGGGGAAGCTTAAGTTTCCACATCTAATGTATCAGAATAAAACCATTTCTTATGCCTAAAGTAGCGAATAAAAGTCAGTTGTAAGAGATCCTGACGTCTATCAGTCAAACACATCAGCAGGACGGTTTGTATTGACTCTACACCACATACCATGAAAATTCTCACATCTTGAATGTTTGATTTCAAGATTATTTGAAACACGTTTTAGCGAACATCTTTCTTTAGATCATTAAGTAATAGTGCAACACGTTTTACTGCACTATTTTTGTATGGCACTTTGAATAGAAGGATTCAGCTGAATATCAGGGCAAAAAATGGTGTAAAATGATGTGTAAATGTTTTAGTAGATTCTGAAAGGAAGAGAAAAACAAACCTTTTGATTGTGGTTAAGCGATTCCAAAGAGAGGAACTGGCCATCTGACATAAGGCCTCTGAGCTCATAAATATTATTGAAAACAACACCAGTACTATGATTACCATCAGCATAATAAACATATAGCTTTCCTCCTAAGAAACAAGTCTTTGCATGCTCAACTGTATTCTCCCACATCTTATTTGACATTCCGCTTCCAAGGATCTATGTGAGCATCAAAGTGGAAAACAGGAAATTGAAGAACGATCAATATGGAAATCAGGGGTATGAACTGAAAAGAATAATAAATTTCTCAAACATATGCTGGGAAAAAGAAAAGGATTCTTACATTTCTTAATTTCTGTGGATCCCTAACGAGAACACGGAGAAAATCTTCAACTGTTGTAATATCAGCCTTTACCAACTTTTTGTGCAGTGCTCCATCCTTTGCTATTCTGTCCAATCTCCAGACTTCATCATCTAAAGCTGGTGGGTAGTGTTTCTTGTATACTGAAAATTATATAAACATTCTTGGTTACCACAAGTAGTTGGAAATAATTCATCTGAAATTTGATAAAATGTAAGAGGCTGCAATGTCAGCTGAATACAGATACCCGAACTATAAGATGGCCAAAAAATAAGGAGGTTTCTTTGTACGAAGCTGCAGAACTGTCTGTTACACTATTTATACCATTAGAATTCTAAGGTTTTTGCATTTCAGTTCCAAGAAAATAACCGAACTATGAAGTCCCAAGTCAAAACGTTCTGTACTACTTGGATTTATGTTATCCAAACCTGATAGCGAGTTATCTTTCACCCAAGCTAAGACTCACAGCTTGGAAGAATGCAGAAGGAACTACTATTCTCCTGCTATTCTTGCAACCTGTCACCATTCAATATGCACCACATTATGCAGTAGAAGGCTTCTAGCTCTACCAATAATTGTACTATATTTGCATGATAGCATTGTTTCTGAATTAACTAAATAGCAGAGAAAACCAGAATATGGTGTTCATTGAGAGGCCTAGCGGGCAGTCATCTATCTAGCCAAGTAAGAGTATGTTCTACTCTCCAAAACAGGTGTGTGCTGCACGGTCTCTAAACTAGCAACCATGAGTTATAACCATTTGAAAACTCACATTCTCCTCGGTGATCTTTAACAGCGAATGCCTGTGTCTTAGCCTCACGAACACGAAACCTCTCACAATAACCAGGAGCAACCTTGACACCAAGCCTGAACTTTCTGCTCCTTATCCAACTAGAATTGTCAGTAAAAGTAATTTCTCCGAGAGTTCCTACCCCTTCCGTGAGAGTGACCTGTAGATCCCCAGTCAGCAGTGGCCTTTTACCTTCACGCTCCTTTACTTCATGGCTTTCAAAATGCTCCATTGCCCAATCTTCATCAGCTTCCTCATTGAAGTCACCTTCAAGGACCACAACATTCAGTTTAGCAGCTGATTCTGGTCCGGTTTGCACAACAGTTCCAGTGCTTGCATCTAACAGGACAACATGGATAACTGCCCCTTGCTCCCCCTCAACTTTCCCTCCTGTGAACAGGTGAGGAGGCATTCTTGTTCTGAAATGAAGTTGTAGATGGTTTCCTTCCGGGCCGGGAAGTTTTGGTGGTGAAGACCTGCCATAGGAGGAATCGTAATTCATCGTATCAATAGCTATACATTGCAGTTTTTTGAATACAAATGAAATTCCAATTCCCACCAGGAGAACATGGAGTGTAACTGACATTTACAATGATTTTTTCTACATTGTTTGCCACCATCATGAGGATCCAAGGCAGATAATGTTGGGAAAACTGGAAAATCAAATTTTGGTGAAGAACAGTTACTGTTCAAATCACCCTCAGGATTTTGTCCCTGATGAACAAAAACAAGCACTGTTCAAATCAGTGCTAAAGAACCGAGAACTTGCCCAGAAAATTTCCAGAAAAATATGCAATAAATCAAAACAATTTAATGCAATAACAAGTGTATAACAATGGGGCAGAATAGCTCAAGGTTACTGCCATCCCTTAACTTTATTTATAGAAAAAGATCAAAATTACAAGAATAGAAATTCAAAGCTATTACAATCTTTTCTTACTTAAAACAGGAAATAAATCTGAGAAAATAAAGCAACAAGATATGATCAATTATAGTTTGATCTTACTTAACTAAAACACAAACTCTTAAATTAAAACATGATAAAAACAATAAAGGAAAAAACAGGATGATCTTCTCGGCTCCAGTTTCTTCATTTCCAGCAGACTTGGGATCAGTTGACTTTGGTTGACTTTGATCCTTCATTTTCAACACTCCCCCTTGATTCCAATCTGCTCATGCCAATCATCTCTCTCAATTCTTCAAACCTTTCTTTGGCTAAGGGCTTTGTAAACAAATCTGCCAATTGTTCCTTTGAGGTGCAATATTTCATCTCAAGTTCACCCTCTTGCTGAAATTGCCGAATGGCATGGAACTTAATCTTCATGTGCTTGGTTCGATCATGAAACACTGAATTCTTGGATATAGCAATGGCTGACATGTTGTCACAAAACAATTCAGTAGGTTCAAGTTGATTTAGGCTCAAATCTCCCAATATTTTCCTTAGCCAAACAAGCTGATTTGCAGCTACATAAGCTGCAATATATTCAGCTTCTGCGGTAGAGTGTGCAACCACACTTTGCTTCTTAGAATTCCAGCAAAAAATGCTTCTTCCCATGGAAAAACAATAACCAGAAGTGCTCACCATCTCTTCATCACTTCCAGCCCAATCACTGTCACAAAAGCCTATCAATTTGACAGTTTCTAGCTTATCAAACATCAAGCCATAATCCAGTGTACCCTTAAGATACCTCAACACTCTTTTGGCAGCAACATAGTGTGTTTGACTTGGATTCTGCATAAACCTTGAAAGGTAGTTCACTGTAAACACAATGTCTGGTCTTGTGGCAGTCAAGTATAGCAAGCTTCCAATCAAGCTTCTGTAAATTTGACCATCAGCCTTGTGTTCATCATCATCCTTCATCAATTTTTGTCCAGCCACCATGGGAGTGCTGACAGGTTTGCAATTATCCATTGCAAATTTATTCAGCAACTTCATTGTAAAGTTCCTTTGACACACAAAGCACCCTGTTTTTGATTGAGTGATTTCCATCCCCAGAAAATAAGATAGCAAGCCCAGCTCATTCATCTCAAACTTGTTCTTCATTTTAAGCTTGAATTCATCAACCAGCAGCTCATGATTTCCAGTGATCAGTAGATCATCAACATAGACAGATACAATCAATATATCCTTGCCAACCTTTTTCACATACAAAGTAGCTTCATTTAGGCTCTTTTCAAAACCCAAACTCAGCAAGAATTCATCTAGGTGGCTATACCAAGCTCTAGGAGCTTGTTTCAAACCATACAAGGCCTTCTTGAGAAGGTAGACCTTGTTGGCAGTGATGTTGACTTCAAAACCTTCAGGTTGCTCAACATATATTTCTTCATCAAGTGTGCCATTTAAGAAGGCTGACTTGACATCCATTTGCCACACATACCATCCAATTTGTGCAGCAATCATAAGCAACAATTTGACAGTATCAAGCCGAGACACAGGAGCAAAAGTGTCATGAAAATCTATACCTGGTTCTTGAGAATACCCCTTAACCACAAGTCTTGCTTTGTGTTTGTTGATGCTGCCATCTGCATTAATTTTGGTTTTGAAGATCCACTTTACCCCAATTACTTTCCTGTCAACTGGTCTGTCCACAAGTGTCCATGTCTCATTCTTCTCAATCATCAACAACTCCTCCTTCATAGCTGCCATCCATGTGTGTGAGTTCATAGCTTCTTGAACATCATAAGGTTCAGCTTCTGCTACATTGCACCTGCTATAGACCTCACTTAGAAGCCTTGTTCCTCTCACAGGTTCATCTTCATCATCAGAAGCAGGTTGGACAATTTCTGGTTGGAAATCATCATCATTAGTCTTCTCGGCTAGTTCATCTTCCCAATTCCAGATTTTGTCTTCATCAACTCTTACATTCCTTGCAATCACAGCCTTGTTAGATTTTAAATCAAACACTTTATAACCACTAGATTTAGTGCTATAACCTAACAAAATCCCCAACTCAGCCTTTTGATCAAGCTTCCCTCTATTCACCTCAGGCAGTAGGTAAAAACAGGGACTTCCAAACACTCTCAAGTGTTCAACATTCGGTTTGTAACCATGCCACAGCTCATAAGGAGTTTTCTCTCCCAACACTTTAGTAACCATTCTATTTAGAAGGTAAGAGGCTGTACTTACAGCTTCTGCCCAAAATCTAAGTGGCATTTTCTTCTCAAACAAAAGGCATCTAGCCATCTCCATCAAGGTTCTATTCCTCCTCTCACACACACCATTTTGTTGGGGTGTGTATGGTATAGTGAGTTGGTGTTTGATCCCTTCTTTCTCTAATAGTTCATCAAGTTTATGGGAGGTGAATTCACCCCCATTGTCAGACCTTAAAGCCTTCAGCTTGGTCTCAGCTTCTCTCTCGGCAGCAGCCTTAAACTTCACAAAAATATCAAACACTTCCCCTTTTGTCTTAAGGAAGTAAACCCAACAGTATCTACTATAGTCATCAATGAATAGCAAGAAATACTTAGCACCATTTAAAGATTCAGTCCTCATAGGACCACACACATCAGTAAAAATCAGCTGCAGCTTACAAGTAGCTCTAAAGGAGTTTTCATTAAAAGCTATCCTTGTTTGTTTACCTAATTGACAAGCCTCACATACTGCCTTTTGCTCTTGGATATCAGGTAAACCAAAAACCATCTCATGATCTGCCATTTTCTTCAAAGTGGCATAGTTAAAATGCCCTAATCTTTTGTGCCATAGCATTGATTTTGAGTTTTCAGTTATACTCAAATTCACATGCTCATTCTTCACACCAAGATTAAAACTCCTATTATTCATCTCAGCAGCAAACAAAATCACCCCTTTAACATCCCTTATGGTGCATATGTTATCAATGAAGGATAGTGAGTAGCCTTCTTCAAGTAATTGGCCAACACTCACTAGATTTTGTTTAATTTCAGGCACATAAAGCACTTTATCAAAAGTTCTTTTGCCTGCCATTGTTATAATGTCTACATCTCCTCTCCCTTCAACACTCACATATTGACCATTAGCCACTTTTACTCTAGACTCATAATTCGAATCCAAGGTATTAAACATCTTAATGTCAGCAGTCATATGGTTTGTACAACCACTATCAACAAGCCAGTTTGAAGCATTTACCTCTACTTGGTTGCAGCCTTGTTCAGTCGTGGCCATGAACAAGTGCTCAGCTTCAACTTCAGTTTCCTTTGCAACATAGGCCTGTTTTGCAGCTCCAGTCCCCATGTTTGTTTTGCAAAACTTCTGAAGGTGTCCATACTGATTACACCTCCTGCATTGAGTGTTCTTGAGCCAACACCATGACTCAAGATGATTAGTTTTGTTACAGTACTTACAAGCAGGAAATTGTTCCTTTTTCTCCTTCCCTTTTGTGTTGAAACTGCTGGGATGATTCTTGTTTTGTTGCCAACTTTTGTTTTGTTGAAATTTGCCAACTTCTCTTCTGCTTCCATAGTTCTCCTTAGGGAAATTTTGACTCCGAAATTTTCCCTTGAAACTTGCAACAAAAGCTTCTTCACTTGAGCTTTCATGCCTGAAAGCTTGCCTCTGCTCCACTGCCTGAAGAGCATTGATTAACTCTTGAAGGCTTAACTGAGTGCAGTCCTTTGAATCCTCAAGAGAACAGATTTTGTTCTCAAATTTTTCAGGCAAACTCACAAGGACTTTTTCTACAACTCTTGATTCTTGAATATCTTCACCCAACAGTCTCATCTGGTTGACAAGTTTGGAAATGTTGGATGAAAATTCCTTAATTGATTCAGTCTCTTTCATCTTCAGCCCTTCGAATTGCCTTTTCAAGTGCAATACCTGCATTCTTCTTGACTTCTCATCTCCTTGGAACTCAGCTTTCAGTTTGTCCCATGCTTCCTTAGCAGTTTCGCACGCCATGATTCTTGAAAAAATCTCCTCACTTACTGCATTATGAATGCTAGTAAGGGCTTTGAATTTTTTTGCTCTTTGTTCATTAAAATACTTCAACTGGTTCATAGTTGGATTGTTGTTCAAGGGAATTGGTTCCCTTTCAGTCTCCACATCTTCCCATAAGTCGAAAGCTTTAAGATACATCTTCATCTTCACTGCCCATACTCCATAATTTGAGCCTGTGAAGATAGGTGATTTTGACGAAAATGATGAGGAGTCCATCTCTGTCAAAACAGATTTTCTTGATTAAATTTCTAAACACTCGTGTTTAACTCACCTTCCCTTCAAAGTTAATAACTTTGAAAAATCTCACAATTCTCTCGTGTTTCTCACAGCCCTTCTAAGATCAGAATCGCTCTGATACCAATTGTTGGGAAAACTGGAAAATCAAATTTTGGTGAAGAACAGTTACTGTTCAAATCACCCTCAGGATTTTGTCCCTGATGAACAAAAACAAGCACTGTTCAAATCAGTGCTAAAGAACCGAGAACTTGCCCAGAAAATTTCCAGAAAAATATGCAATAAATCAAAACAATTTAATGCAATAACAAGTGTATAACAATGGGGCAGAATAGCTCAAGGTTACTGCCATCCCTTAACTTTATTTATAGAAAAAGATCAAAATTACAAGAATAGAAATTCAAAGCTATTACAATCTTTTCTTACTTAAAACAGGAAATAAATCTGAGAAAATAAAGCAACAAGATATGATCAATTATAGTTTGATCTTACTTAACTAAAACACAAACTCTTAAATTAAAACATGATAAAAACAATAAAGGAAAAAACAGGATGATCTTCTCGGCTCCAGTTTCTTCATTTCCAGCAGACTTGGGATCAGTTGACTTTGGTTGACTTTGATCCTTCATTTTCAACAGATAAGAAGGGAATTTTTAATTTTTAGAATTAAAAAATACCTAGGAACCTACCTTCCAGCTAATTTAGCAGGGCCTATCCTTGTCAAAGCACGTTCCACTTCTTCACTGACCTGATCATTCATTTAGAATGCAAAAATCAGCAAAGGAATTGAAGATAACTAGGATCAAATTAATAAATTAAACCAACAGCAGACAAATCGGGGACAATTAGACAAGAAAATGCTTGAATGTTGCTGAGGACTTTTTATCAACATTCTGTAAATTGATGTAAGGATTTACTGCACAGAAGTCTCTGCAATTATTTCAGTATGACTACAAGGTGACCTGAGTCATGATTCTCATGACATACAATCAACTAAAAATATACAACAGCAGCAGTGTCATTGTATCTTCTACAGGTTTAGAGGGTGTTTGAGAGTATGATAATTGTTGCTTTTTAAAGTGTTTTTTGCTTGGAAATACATCATAATAATTTTTTTTAAATCATTTTTAACATTAGTATATCAAAACGATCTGAAATCATATATAAAAAATAATTTTAAGAAAAAAAAATGAATTTGGACCAACTTCTATTTGGGCTGCAATCCCAAACGGACCCTTAAATTATATCCCAACTCAACCCAAATTTTATCAGAACAAACGAATTAAAGAAAGAATCTGTGACTCACAATTCTGCGAAGCAAAGGCTCTAAAGATGAGCAAAGTCTTTGCAAACTATCCACCTTCAAAGCTTCCATAATTACACTGCAGATGTATAAAGTCATTTATCAGCTGGAGTGGACTTAAAAAACTGATGCTGAGGCAGAATACTTGCACAAAGAAGATTTTAGACAAACTGAATTAATACAGCACCAAACATTGACTTGAATATTCAACCAATTCCACACGTAAGTTTAAGCTGTTTGAAACTTGAATCCAAGAGCTAAAGTACATATTTGATGTTTCAGAAATTATGATCCTGTTCTTAAACATTGATCCAATTTAGTAAGGTAACTCAGTGGAGACTTTGATTCTGAAATCAGGCCAAAAGAGTGATTTCAGCAGCAGCACTACACCCACAGAACAACTCCTCCATGATAATGCTAGTACACAAGTTTCTTTTATAATCACAGGTTCATTCTTTCATTTACCTCCTTGAATGTCAATCAAGCTCAAGAGCATTCTACAAGCTGTTTCAATCATTCTTGAAGTCTATCAAATCACCAACCTTATGATATTGTTAATTAAGATAGGATTTCACTTGGCATAGCTAGGTTTGGCATGAGATCCACAAATCATCAAGGCTCCAGAATCCTTGTAAATAGTGACCACCCATGTATGGTTTAGGCATCAGATTAAAATGAGAAGACTTAATTTAGCTCTGGAAGGAATAAAACTGATATGTAAGTGCTGAATTTTAAAACTCAACCCAAAGGATCAAAGGGAATATATCCAATCTGCCAATCTTCCTATATAATTAGCCCCCTCTCCTATTTTGGATCCTAGTTAACAAAATCCGTTCTTTCAATCCTCTGCTAGTTGTTCTGGCTAATCTTTCAAAGCCAAGAAAGAGAACCAAAACACAAAATTGGAAACAATATATCCCATGAAGTAGTTGCAAAAACCAACCTTGCTAAAGCAGGCAATTTTGCCCTTTTCGATTCCTGCAGGTTGTCAGCTGCATCATCAACACTCTGCTCATAACCTCTTTTCTCAACTCTCCTGCCCCTTGAACTTTCCATTTATAGAAACTTAACAGAATCCAAAAAAATCTCAGTTACCTTTCCAAATGTAGAGAGGTCCCCATGATTGGTCCAAAGATCCAAATACAACCCAAGAAACTTCACAGGAAAACAAACAAAAACCCCATATGGTACAGCATATTACACTTCACCATAATACAATTGAAGAGAAAAGGAATGAAGGTTTCAGGCCCAAAAGAAGAAGAAGCAGAAACAGCTTTTTAAGACAGTTTCTGGATCTGGGTACTGCAAAGATGATGTGCTTGTGTAGTTTTGGATAGATCCAAGTTTACTTCTTTTCTTTATTTATGATCCAAGATAATAAAATATTTATTTTTACGTATAAAAAGGTTTAGACCAGGCATGACAGTGAGTGCATGGACTTTGAAAGTCTCTGAAACCGCGTCTGTGGGTATCTCATTGCTGTTCTCCTCTTTGTCAAGCATGTGATTTTTGACCCTGTGATTTTCCTTTGTGATTTTTGTAGGAAAGTCAAACTGGTGATGAGGACTAGATAGGTCACTTGGCCGGTTGGCCCAACAGAACCAAACCACCTCCACTTATATTTATTTTTCGTTAGGTGTACCCCCACAAGCTGACCATTTATGTGCTGATGGATACAAATCGTTGCTTACCTTCAATTTTAATTCTTTTCTTGTTTTATTTGCCCAGCATCTCCCGTGTCCCTTGAAATGGATTTCATCGGTACACGTTACAGAATAGAATCTTGCAGTACGCCTGTTTTTTTCAGTTTTTATTTTTCCCCATGACTAGAAAGATATCCCAACTGGGCCTACCCAGATAACGCAAGAATCCAGGAGGTGAAAACCTGAAACCTTGCACCTACAGTTGAACAGTAATTTATAGCCAAGTGTTACAACAAGCAGCTGCTTCTCCTTTTCCAATATCCAATTAGTTTTATACTAATCTTGATTCAAGCGGAAGCTTTGATTTCTAGATGTAAATGAAGCATCGTGGTTGGAGTCTCGTGGCTCCATAGAAGTATTGAAAGTTCGATCACTGTCGTCATCCTTTTGGGTTTGGGAATACAATATAAGCTTGATTAGTGATCGCTAAATCTATGCATTCATTGGTTTTATCTCTTCAAAGTTGTCTAGGTATGATAAAGTCATTCGTGAGGTATGAAAACTTGATGTTATCATTGCAGGGATGCGTTTACGACATTAACATGGTTTTTCAATGTCATAAAAATGAAAATGTTGGCCCAAATTGTTAGAAATACGTGGTGGGTTCAGTCTTGTAAGAACATTGGTGGCTAAGCCAAGCCAAGCTGGCTGTGGTATCGATACATGCAGTTGGGACAAGGTTACGGTAAGATGTGATCAGGAGCAAAACCCACTTCCAAAGTGACATGTTGAGGGAGGATTGCATGCAAGGACACGACATCGCCGAGGTAAGTGAGATATGGCAAAGCGGAAAAAAATCCACAAAGCTCCCTCAAAACATAAGAGGGCAACAAAACAAGACTTTTAAAATCATGTTCATTACATCATGTATAGCAGTACAGCACAGTATCAAGTTTTAACTCATCAAGAGAGCACTATAAATAATGATTGTGCTGATAGATCCAGAACATGTAAAGATTACCGGTGAAAATTGATAGATACATGGCATTTGCTTGCCTTCTCAACAAAACTGAACCGATTTGTGATTGACAGAGTAAGTGAAGATCCCAATCAATTTGACTGCGCAGTTAGTGAAGATCCCAATCAATTTGATTGCGCCTGCTAGTGCTAATGATAGAACGATACGCATAAATGTTCAAATATCATCTGTGTAACAATTACTCTCCTTCATAGCCCAGTTGGCGGGCTCGTTGCTCCCATAAGGAGGTAACTTTCCTCTCTCTGGTCAGCAATGCTTCAGACCGTTCTCTTGCCTCCTCGCATGTTTCAGTGGCAGCATTGCATTTTTCTGCCTCCCTCTGGTATTGGGATGCCACCCTTTTTGCTTCACCAAGTGTAATGTTCATGTGACGAGCATACTCTTGAGCAACAGCCTCTTGCAATTTCAACTCCTCCGTTAGAAGGTCCACAAATTGCTTCTCCATCTCCATTTTGAGATCGGGGTCATTACCTCCACAATCTATGATCACCCCAAAGTTATGCAATGTCAGCGAGACCATGGTTGCACAAGTCATAATTAAAGGAAGCATATGAATGAGAAAAGGAAGTTGCTAACAGCTTCTGTCTATCTATTATAAAACAAGATGTGTAGAGCATGAATGAATGACTGGAATAAATCCAAGCACCAGGAGTGCTAAAGCAGTTCTTTTGAATTTTTATTTTGTTGCATGATGTAATTTTTTCCAGATAAAGCGACATAGCAAAAGAGAAAAGAGAGAAGCTGGATCAAAGGACAAACTAAAGAGGACATTTGACTAACAAACAATTGTGTTTTTTTCACTCATCAAATTGTCAGCGAATCGGATAGGCCCAAACTCTTGGAAGTCAGTAGTGAGACTGGGGTTGTCAATTAAAATTGCATATTCTAAATTTGAATGAATATGGTTATTCAAATAAGAGCAATTAAGATCAATTAAAAAGCATTTTATAAACTGAAATCATAAATGGAAGAAACCCAGTAACTTAAAAAACCAAAATTCCCGTTCTTCAGAAAGGAGGAAAGACAACACAATTTATGGGGCACATCCACATTTCTATAGAGAAAAATGTGAGGTTCTAAGCAGTTGGATGTCAGAAATAACACATACAAGGTTCAAATATATGAATATATTGCTCAAGAAATCATTGAAGTGATTAAATAGCCACATCCTAGTCTCATTTTATGAGAGGCTTTCAGAAGGTGGAGGACAAAAAATACATGATGTTATCAGAATAACAAATAAAAGTGATCCAACAAATAGGGTTTGTAGAATGAGCTCTAACCTGTGACTGAAAGGTTGGCCAACCCTGTACATAAAACAAAACAGAATTCACAAGACATTAGTAAATAAGATTATAATTTCCTCAAAAATAAACTTTTGACTCCTAAACAAAGTCTATTTGACAAATAAAAAGCTCATAAGCACTAGGAATCAAGCACAGTGCAAAGAACTATTCAACGAGATTGCATCAAGAAGTGCAAGGAACTATGTGAAATGAAAAAACAAATGGAAATTCTTTTTCTAATAATTGTAATTGAGGGGACAATGAATGCTGCAGCTGGTAGCATTGTGCTGGTAAAAACTTTTTCAAATATTTTTCTAGCAAACAAGCTTTGCAATTCAAATGTCTTCACAGCAAGTTTCGAAGCTTATTCAAATATTTTTTTCAGCATGCAAGGACTAAGCCTCATCACAAGGTTAATCAAGCATTTGGTTGCAAACAGACAGGGGCCTTGAAAAAGATCACAACTTCTTATGGCTACAGAAACTGAGGGCATGCTGCATAGTCACTTAGAGTTCAGATTATCAGATTCAATTTCAATTAAAGCAACTGAAAATAACAGGGGGTAGCATGCAAGATCTGCACCTAAAATCATGCATCAGTAATATTAAAGCAATACTGTCATATACATATACAGTATGTAAAGCAAGTTCAAAGACAGATCTTGCAACCTCCCTCAATAATAAAGTGAGCTCATCCAAGCTTCACTTCATTTAATATGCATCACTAATAACTCTTGCCATCATTTTCTCTTCTCAAAATACAGGTGGCAGCTATATGCAAGTGGAAATTGAAATCTAAAACCTGAAATTATCACAGATCAAAACCAGAGAAGTTGATGAACTTGGTATCCCTGAATTTAACTTCACTATGCACACAAACAATCCAGTGATAAAGCAATTAAGAGAATTCAAGATCCAAAACTAGAAACAGAAATAGATCGAGACCACAAATTGATGAAATGGGCACCCATGATTCCACTCAAATTCATTAAAACTCAATCAGGATCACGACAACCCAGACACAGAAACACAAACACACACAAGAAAAAAAAAAGGAAGAAAAAGAGGAGAGAGAATTCGAATGATACCAGGAGCAATCTTGAGAAGAGAGAGAGGAGGAGGGCAATCACAGATGCAAGGAGGACAGGAAGGGGTTTTAGAATCAGGAAATCCAATAGTCTTCTTGAATCTCCAATATAAAGCAGGACCACACACACCTAGAGCTGAAATAACCGCGAAGAAAACCAAACAGCACCTCAAGCAAGTCCCTGATCTCCTTGACATCTCTCTTTGTCGTATCAAGTACAGTATATGTGGTGTGTCAGCTTCTCTGTCCTGAGAGAATGTGAGTGAGATCCAATGATGATCTATCTATATTTATACTCGCAGGGGGTGTTTTTCGCCAAATCTTGAAAAATAGACTTTTAAAATTAATTTTCTTAAATGTTTTTAGTTGTTTTAATACATTAGTTAAAGTTGTTTTTGAATTTAACTTTTATTTAAAATTATATTAAAATAATATATTTTTTATTTTTAAAAAATTATTTTTTATATTAGTATAATTTAAAAATATATAATTTAATATTTTTTTTTAATTTTTAAAAACCATATCATATCACCTTGTGTTTCATGTAAGAATAAATCTTACGTACATAATTTATTTTTGAAAATGAAGTCAAAACCTTTCACTAGTTCCTCGTTTGGCAGAGGCAGATTTAGGATGGGGAAAGGTGAAATCTTCCACGTCATTAAACTTTACATCGCTTTCTTCTTCAGAAAAAGGGAAGAATAAACATGGCCTTAGGGCACACGTGTCGTCGGTGCCAGCTGGTAATGACATCAGGTTGCCAAACAAGCCTTGACTTTCGCGTCATTTGAAGACCATCTGGGCAAATACTGAATGATGGACCGTTGATCTTTTCATGTTGAATATCATGAGATGCAAGTGCCGTATGAACGGTGCGTTTTAGATCGAGTCATGAGAATTTAAAAGGAAGAATCCAGATGAGTCAACTTTTAAATTCCAATGAACCTTTTCTACACTAAATAATCTTTCCAAACAAATTATATAAATGCTGGATTTTATGTTGGTTTACTATATGCTATGTCACTATGAATATATTTATTATTAATAAAATCTTAATTTATCTCTCATATTAATATAATATTTAATTTATGAACATAGAGTAAAGATACAATTTAAATGAAAAAAATATTTTGCAAAAACAAATATAAGGTTGTTATAATTATTGTTTTTTTATTGCATCAAAACATTATTTCTAAGATATTTATGGTCAATACTCTCTTGAATATTAGATATTTATATAAGCTGTGGAAATTAATACATATCATGTTATTTTCTTTATGAACTTGAGTGGAAAATAGCATGTAAGGAAGTACATGAATGAAGATGTGTTCACCCCATCCCATTGAATTCAACACTCTCATATCACAACTAGGGTTATATACTTGTATATTCAAGGACTATATTTATACTAAAATAACCTTGAATGATTTTCAAGGTCTTATAGTAACAACACAACATGTACAAAGCAACCTAGAATTGCTATACCATGTATAAGATCTTTCCCATAACTTTCAAGGGAGGGGGTCATTACATGCATGGTATGACAATTTAGATCCAAACTTTACCACAAGCTTTGGCGACCTTTGTACAAGAATTCTAAAAGTTTTTTGGGTTCATTCAGGAAAAGAGTAGTTCCACCCATAAGGGTTTAGTAAGTAAATACTCAAGGTTGAAGAATTAATTGAGCTTCTGGCTTCTAAAGCCCTTTTAAATATAGTGAAACAAAGAGTTTTATGGAAAAAGTGTACGCTCTATTGAATAAAAGCTTGTTAAAAGTAAAGTAAGTCATGAAGAACCATGTTTAGGTAAAGAAAGTAAGTGTGTTGCGCTATAGCCCCCCTCTTTTCTTTAAAGAAAATTTACTTGAAAGGTCTTCCGAGAAAGATCGTTCTCCTACGAGGGACAACAATCCTAAAAATAGTAAGAAAATAAAATAAAAGTTAAATCAGAAAACGCCCAAGATACTATGAAATACGTTTTACTCTATAGAGCACAACCCTCGTTCAAGTCTTTACGGCCATCCAATGTAAGGAATTTGTACAATATCCTGCACCCATAAGATCTTCACTTAGTACACACACCTTCAGTAAAATAGTTGACTGCAATCTTGCATCACGCATGTTTCTCGCATCATCTCTGATAAAATAGGGTAAAATACGGTCCAATAAACTGGGGTACGTTCGGTTACATGTATTACTTTTATGATTGAAACGCAAGGGCAACACTCATTGATGAGAACTACTGATATTTGCTGGGCAACACGAAGCTCTAACAAGAACCTCAGTCGTCAATATCTATCTGGTTTCCTTTTTTTTTTTAATCAAGAGACAAATATCCAGAAAGGAGAAATCCCAAAACTCTGCCACAAACAATTGATAAACGATATGGACATTACAATCACAATTTTTCCATCCACCTGTTTCTTCAACACTGCGACTAACGGAATGAGTAGCCATTTATGCGTTCGGCTGCTTCCCTTGAAAGCCTACAGTATGGTACAGCATTGATTGGTTTTCTTTGCCTGCTTGTAGAACATCTGTTTCAACAATCAACCAAAGTTTATGCTTTAAGCTCCAACAGGTGAAATTAAAAAAAAAACATTGCTGGGTTTTTAAGACTAGGAAATTAACAGAAGTGCTCGAGTTCCATTTTGAAACGGTAATTCATAGATTTGATTTCCTTGCGGTCTGGGATTATAGAAAGTAGATCAACCACTAAGAGATTATGGATAGAGAGCACAAGAAGATAAATAAGTTCAAACGTATTTTGTTTTTTAAGAAAAAGAAAAACACATATCAAAGGTTTCTAAAACAAGCACAGCATCACCATTTTGATCTGTGTGATAATCTGGACTCAGATGGCCAAGATTTTCCTACTTTTAATTACCACAGGTCTATTCATTGCCAAAGGGAGTGCAGGAAAGGGTAAACTTTATAAGGGCTCTCAATCCTAGAATCATTTTTTGCAACATTGAAGAATACAGGATTCCAATTAAAAAGCACAATCCAATGACGTAGACGTTCAAAATGCAGCATCCAAATCGCTGAGAGGTGAAAACAACAGGAACATGCAGTCAAAGTTTTTAGAAGCCAATACAAAAAATAAATGGTGCATTCATAAATCACCATAAAATTTCTTTTCAAAGACAAAACTAACTACAGCTGCACAGACCATAATAAAAATGTGAGAAGTATGACAAATGCAAGTTCAAGCAGCATGTGGTAAGTGGAAGTGCTAGCAATTCCCTGGACTAAAAAGTATTGTTTCCCATTTTCCCCCTAAAGGTCCTTTGCCCTTTTGAAATATGTAATGATCAAATATCTTTAGGGTTTTAGTTAACATGCTATCTAGTTATCGTACAGCCCAACATAAACAATGATGTAGTAAAGCTGTGCACTTTTTTGTCAATAAAACTCTATAGAGACTCTGACTACCTTCTCAGCAGTGAACCACACAAATACATGGAATGATGGTGTAGTGAAGCAACAAAAACACAAATTTGATGAATCTTAAACTCATGTAGCCTGATTATGGAGGAAAAATCAATAAACACACATCCAAGAGTTGCACAAGTACATTTTTCAGATACCTGTACACTAGAAAAAAACACAAAGGTAATTTACAAATGTGTACCTGTGATGCAGCACTCAGATCAGAACTCTTCTCAACTAAACTGTCAAGTTTCTCACCTCGTGCAAGCACACTATCAATGGTCTTATGCTGTACCAAAAAATAAATACAAACATGTCACAAGAAGAGTAATATAGGAAGGTGAGAGCTACAACGATAAAGTTCAGTAAATTACTTACGAATCACCAAAAGTTATCTATTTCTAACTTTCAACATTTAAGTCCTTTGGTATGACATGTGTCTCAGAAGCTAGTGAAAGAATAAAAGAGTTCATTTACCATGCATATGAGAAACTAGTGAAAGAAAAAAAGAGCTCATTTACCATGCATATGAGAAGCTAGTGAAAGAATAAAAGAGTTCATTTACCATGCATATGAGAACTGATTTGAAAAAGATACGAGTCATTAAATTAAATCATTGGATTAATGCAACTTAATTATTTTTATTGAAACAATAAAGTTTCATTTTTCAAAGAAATTACTTGGTGTTGATGTAAATGGGTTTGAACCAGGTTTAATCATGTCAATTAAATTGTCAAATTTTACAAAATTAATATTTGTTTTAATTAGAATTAACTTTTCAGGCCAGCTAACTGAGATTGAAAATTGAAAATCGCCAAGCCTTTAAGGTCAAGATAATTGAAATATGGGCGTATTCAGCAAGAAAATCTCATGTCAGTTGCTACACTGCAAGGAAGATCCTGGCTTATAAACAAATTCTGCATGGTATGGATATTGCACCAACAAATTCTGCAAAAGGGACCAGGGCTATGCAAGTCTACATGAGATTAATGCTCCAATTTGGTTCAGTGGTATGGTAATAATGATTTAAGATATACCGCAAATTCATGCGACTGAGAGATAACCATCCATCGACTCAAGAAAGAACCGGCATGCAAATCATTTTCTACAGATGGAGTTCAGACTACTACTAGTTTTACTGCAACTTAATCACCTCCTTTTCTGTTTGTAAGCTGTTAGATCTGGCTTTGCAGGTGTTAGTTTCCCACACTTGGGTCTATCCAAAGTATGTCATTACAATTTAGTCAACCAATTGCCATATGAGCCCAAGTAAGAAAGCATAGATCATGGAGAAGAAGAAAGAATATGCTTTTTGTGTTGATTGCAGCAGTATTTCACTTCTAATTGATTAGGTTCTATCCTAAGATGCAAGAAACATGTAGCTAAAATACCTCCAACCAAAAGCTAAGAATAGAAACAGGAAAGAGAAAAATTAACAGATTTGACCAGGCATCTTAACTGAAAGAGAATAGGAAAGAACGACTTGCAAAACTAAAATGTATGTAACCAATAGCCACTCACAAGGATGATTTTTGTCTCATCCAACTCCCTCTGGATTTTTAACAATTTGTCCGCCTCTGCAGGATCCTGAAAATTATAAAAATTAGACGGAAAAATGAAAAAAAAGAGGACTCAAGATTCATGAGATTTGATGATAAACATCAACATAATTTTCAATTAAGAATGACAAAAAAAAACTTCCAGTGTTGAGAGTAAGAAAAAAAGGTCAAGTTACTTGGAACTTGGTCAAAGCTTCATTCAAATATGGCCAAGGTTGAGAGCTATCTGCTAGTGCAGCCCTCCAAGATTCACCGAAATTCTTTTGATACTCATCAATCACCTGTAACATTACAATATATCATCTTAAAATGAAACCTGTTGCATAGAAAGTGCAATTGAATTTATTCCACGAAATACAATAGCAGTTGCAAAACAACTTATATAATAAACTTTCGGAAGAAACAAATGTTATCAATCACATAACCTACAGATTTCAGCTTTCAAAAAAAATAGCCTATCGAATTACAGTATCATGCTGGAGGGTCAGTCGAAATCATTGCATTATAGAAACACAAAGAAAATAACAACATTATCAATCTATTTATATGATAGCATGCAAAATTCGTAGTCTTGGTGAGGCACAAAATACAGTCCTTCAAAATCCTAATTACAGCTACATTTCAAAGCTAACATAAGAAGAAATCCAAGCCACAAAAACAAGTATTATTACCTGATTGAGAAGGGAAAATGCACTGCGAACCGGATAATGATCATCCATAAACCCCAACGCGCAAAGTCCATTTCGGTTATAAGCATGAACTTTGTACTCTACATAATTCAATTCAGTTATAATGATCAAAAGATCCCAAAAATCAGCACAAATAGTAAAGACATCACACGATTAGACACCACAACTGGATCAATACATCAATCTAATTTATTTATTTTTATAACCTCCAATTCGATGAAAAGCTGAACGAGTAAAGGAGATGTCAAACATGGAGATCTTATCAAAAAATAACAGAGAATTTTTTGAAACCGACCTTCGTGCTGGACTGATTGACGTTGGCCGGGTGGGGTCCGTTTAGCGACGGTTCGACCGACGAAAAATATGAATTCCTTAACGCTAGAACGTTGGAAATACCCGAAATGACTCACATCCATCGCGTTTACTAGAATAACCGGATCCGATCCCTCCGGATTGCACTTCAATACCAACAGCGCCGTGATCTTCATCTCTCTCCCTCTTTCTACGATTTTTTTTTTAATTGAGTTTCTCTCTATCTCTCTAGAACTCTGTTCGGTTTCGTGTTTAGAGACTGCTCTGTTCCTCCTTTTCTTCTTTCTTTCTTTCTTTCCTTTTTTTTTTAAAAAAAAAAAATTAGGCTTCCCTAATATCTCTATTGGGATCGTCAAAGATAACAATGGGATATTAATTAAATGTCTGTTTTCAAATCTATTTGTTTTTTTTAGAATATTTTTGATTAAAAAAAAATTATTTTTTATATTATAACATGAAATAATCTATAAACATTATTTTTTATTAATTTAAAATAAAAAATAAAAAATAATTTTTTTAAAAAATATTTTTGATTAAAACTATTTTTACATTGAGGTTTGGCATTAAAATGTTTATTAAAACATTGTACATTTAGTTACTATTACATCCTGAAATAAATATTACTTTATAAAAAAGTTTTTTTTTTTATTTCATTAAATTATTTGCAATTTCATTACATATAAAATCTATATGAGAAAGCATATTGGTTTTCACGGTTTCCTAAGAATGCAACAACTAAAAAAATCAGTAGGAACAAAATTGGGTGACTTCAAATTATTTACCATGCAAATATTTAACATGTAAAGTTTGAATTGATCAAAATGGAAAGTATACTACACTAAATCTTAATCTGGCCACAATGACGATGGATATTAAATTTTGAAGTATGAGTTTAAGGGATTAAAAAGGCTTGGTAAGTATTTACAAGTTAAGCAAGTCATATAAGGGCTACATTGAGATTTTAAAATAATACATTTGATCCATATTTGGTATAATTGATGTTGGGATTGAAGATTTATATTAATAAGAAAAAAGATACCATGGGAGTAGAAATGAATTAAAAAAAATTAATTAGTCAAAGATGTCATAAATTGGTGTTAATATAAATTCATAAAATCACTTGGTCAAAAATGACGTAATAGGGGTTGAACAAAATGAATGTAATTAGTAAATTACGGTGGTATTCATGAATGTAAAATGTATTAAATGGATTGATAAGCTCGTAATTAAACTAGATCATGAATATAGGTGTGGTATGGGGTGTTTTAAAAATAAATTAGTGAATATAGTAGATGCAAGGTGTAAGTAAATATACTAGATAATTGATGGACTTGTAATCAAACTAAGCCAAGAGTTTAAGGTATTAAATGAAATTTAAGATTTTTTAAACTACGACATAAAAAAACATGATGGATAGGATTAAAAGATTCATAATCATTATAAATTATGAGTAAATATTTTTAATGAGTTAATGAAACCAAAGTCAAAATAAAGTATAAATTCAATTGATGAAATGGGGCCAATGAACCTATAAAAAAGTTTAAGTAGGAGTTACAAACATTGATTACGATTGAAATACATCAAAAGTTAATGGCTTTGAATAGATTGATAAAACCCAAATTGGTTAGGTTTATGAAGAAAGAATAGTTGCGATGGTTGAATGAATGAGGTTAAATCAAAAGCTAAGGAAGTTTATTAAGATGTTGCAATGACACGAATAATTTAAAGTATAAGTGTTAGTGTTTTTCAAATAGGCAAATACATAGATATTTAATCAAAGAGTTATGGTAAATATGACAATGATAGTTTAATGAGTATGACAAAGAAAATGAGAGGCATCCATTTTATAAAAAAGTGTATTAAATTGGAAATTTGATTTTGAATTGATGTGCTTATAAATGTGTTGAAAATGTGATATTGTTCGTATAATTTTTGTAAATATTAGTAATTGTGATGGTATAAATATTTATCTAAATTTTTATACGTTTATGTATTTCATAGGTACCTTTTTTTAATAAGATACCATCAAGCTATCCTATTTTTCATGTTAGAAAAGTCCTTTTATAGTTTGATGAAAATTTATAAGCAAATAACACATATGTAATCTAGTAGCATTCTAACATTACTATTGTGTGTGCATAATTGTGTATCATCATATATAGAGAATAAGTTAATGGATGGGGAATTGAAGATTATCCTTGAGAGAGAAAAAAAAAAAAAACCTATCCCATTTGTTATGTATATAATTATTGAAAATGTGCAAATTACATTAGAAAGTTCATGGCATTACAAAAATACTCTCATAACCTTAAGAAACAAATTACACAACAACAATTAAAAAAACTTTAAATTGGTTTTAAAAAAATCATAATTCAAATTAAAAAAAAACTTCTCTAAAAGTCAATTTACTTTTTCTAACGATGAAGAACTCAAAAACACCTCAATGACACTTCTTTCTTTAAGAGAAACACTTTGACTACAACAACATGAGAATACAGAGAGAGAGAGAGAGAGAGAGAGAGAGCTTGAATGTCGAAAGGACTAAAAAAGAAAGAAAACCTATCCTTTTAAGCAAAAGGGTTATTATTTCAATTTTTTCATTAAAATGATCTAAAAATACTAAAAAAAAATATTAATTTAAAATAAAAAACATTTTTTGTCAGAAACGTTTTTTTTTTTTTTTTAATGTAAAACACCCCCTGAACCTTCCAGGATCCAACCTATCAACGAGCCTTGAAAAGAAACTATTTTTTTTTTGGGGAGTTTTATGTGAACCTCGTCGAATTCCAACGTTTTCTAGGCCGCGAAACATCATAAATTCCAACGCAACCACTGCTCTAAATGTCCCCGACAAAGTATGATTCTAATGGAAGACAACACAAGCCCTTAAAATAATCAGCAGACGGTTTCAAAATACCACAGTGGATGAGTCTTTAGATCTTTAGCAGTCATCGTTGCCGCGAGAGAAACATATAAATCAACAACAGAAGGCTTCTAAACTAAAAACTAGGAATCAAAAATAGTAAATAACTCCCATGTTCATTAATAAAACCATTACAGCAAAGCAGCAAAACTGTCCGCCACTGGTTTCTTGACCAGCCATTAATGCAATAAAAACGCGTTGGAGTTAATTTAGCAGAACTAAAACGAGAACATTGAATCCTCGTCATTACTTTAATTGCCATGCTAATTTATCTCTATCTTTTTCTTTTTTCTTTTTTAATTTTCCATTCCATTTCCCTTGAAAAGTTTCATTCTTGGCTGGAACTTGCAAGGGAACCAGTTAACGTTTCTCGTGTTCCAAGCTTAATCTCTAAGAGATTCTAATTAAGCAAGATTTCAAATTTAATCAGTCTTGGCACGTTAAATTTGATTGACCCTTTTTAACAGATTCTAACGGGATTAGAAGACAATGATCAAGTATCTGCTTCTAGTTTCCTTGGTTATCCATGCAACACTGGCGAATTCAGAATCTGCTTCAAAAAAATGGCTAACACTAAATGGTAGTTTCTTTATTATTGTTGTTGTTGTTTGCCTTTGGGATATATTTTAGAAACCAACTGGAATCTGTCTGGTGTAAGACAACACAATTGCGCATCTTGCATGCAGGCCAGCGACCTTCTGTGATAGCCCGCGGAGGATTCTCGGGGCTTTTCCCGGAATCCAGTGACTTTGCAAATCAAATGGCGCTTGGGACGAGCGTGCATGATGTGGTGGTGCTCTGCAATTTACAGCTAACAAAGGACGGGGTTGGGATTTGCCAGGGAGATATCAGGCTTGACAACACGACAAATATAGCAATGTTATTTGAAAAGGGATCAAAAACCTACAAGGTCAATGGGCAGGATCTTACTGGGTGGTTCGCATTAGATTTTACAGCTGACCAGCTCCTTGCCAATGTATCTTGTAAGTCTCAGAAACTAAATTTCGTTTTTATAGAAAGATATTCTTGTGTTCCCGTAATCTCTGCTGAAATCCGGATAAATGTCTTGAAAGAAAAGTTAGGAATGGTAAGCAGGAAAATAAGAAAGAATAAGATTATGAATAAGAAAAACGCCATGGAAAGGGTGAATAAGCTTCTGCAAATTACTCTGTAAATGACTAAAATTCCTCTCCGGCATTGTCATGTTGCTCGTATGCAGTGGTGCAGAATATTTTCTCACGGCCAAGTGCATTCGACGGGATGTTGCCCATGTCAACTGTTGATGATGTCAGGAATTCCAATCCTCCAGCATTTTGGTTGAATGTTCAGGTATCCATCTCTCTCCCTCTCTCTCTCTCTGGATTTTTCTGATAACAACTTTGCTAGAATTCCCATTTCAAGATCTACAGAATCACCGAGTGCCATGCCCAGAAATCTACATGGATCTAATTCCTAATTAACATTTAAGAATGTGCAGTGCTGATGCCTTTGCTTTCTATATGGTCTTGGTTTGCAGTACGATGCGTTCTATACGGAAAACAAATTGAATGTCACAAATTACATTCAAAAGGCAACGAGACTTCAGGGTGTAAATTACATTTCTTCTCCTGAGATTGGTTTCTTAAGGAGAACGAACGGAGTAGTGAACAAGGCTAAGACCAAGCTCATCTTCGTGTTCCTAGACAAAAAGGCAACTGAGCCCACAACCAATCAAACTTATGGCTCCATATTGGGAAATCTTGCCACAATCAAGACATTCGCTTCAGGAATTGTTGTGCCAAAAGATTACATATGGCCTGTTAATGCGGCAAATTATCTAGATGCCCCCACCAGTCTAGTAAATGATGCTCATAAACTGGGTCTTGAAGTATATGCTTCTGGCTTCGCGAACGACTTCACTACGAGTTATAATTATAGTTATGATCCATCAGCCGAGTATCTGCAATTCATTGATAATTCTCAGTTTTCTGTTGATGGGTTGATTACAGATTTTCCTCCTACAGCATCAGAAGCTGTTGGTAAGTCTATACATTCTCATGCCTTCTCCGCTTTTCATTTTCTCCCAGATGAAAAAAAAAACACTAAAAGAAAGGATTTTGCCATCCAAGTCTTGGTTTTTCAGGAAGCATCTTAATTTACTGTCAGCATAAACATGCATGGAATACAGCCTGACCTAACTCTCCAAAACTTATTGTTCTTATGCAGCATGTTTTGCCCAGTACCCTGATATCAAACCTACAAAAGGTACATTCTATTCTTATCTTCTACGCACATTTTACAGGAGCAGAATAGATAGCGGAGCAGCTGTTTTCTGATGAACAAAAAATGTATCTGCAGGACAAGCTTTGATCATAACTCACAATGGAGCGAGTGGAGTTAATGCTGGGAGCACCGATCTTGCTTATCAGCAGGCATTAGAAGATGGAGCTGACATAATTGATTGCTCTGTTCAAATGTCAAAAGATGGGGTGGCTTTCTGCTTGGATTCGGTGGATGTTACCGGAGATACAACCGCTTCCGCTGCCTTCATGTCTCTGTCTACCACTATCCCTGAAATTCAACAGCCTGCTGGAATTTTTTCATTCGACCTTTTATGGAGCGATATTCAAACCTTGCATCGTATAGTTTCTTTCTTCTTCCCTCCATGATTTGCTAACAGCTTTCTTCAAGTAATCTTCTCAAGTCCCTGACAGTAAAATACTCTTATTCCAGCTCAATTGACAAGTCCTTTTGAGAATAAGGGAGGCTTGCCAAGAAACCCTGCAAACAAGAACAAGGGTAAATTTTTAACTCTTGCTGAGTTTCTAGAATTGGCCAGAGTAAAGGCAGTTACCGGGATTTTAATCAACATAGAGGTAAACGTTTCTCTTTCATAAATTTAACTGTGTTCTAGCAGTGTTAGATTTATACTCAAAATCATTCACTCCACTGAAAATTCTGCTGTCATATCTATATTTACTGCATAATTGTTAAAAATGTCTATCCACAATACAAATCTCTAACGCACATCATTGATCTCCAGAATGCTGCTTACCTAGCATCACAGAAGGGTCTTGACATAGTATCTGCCGTTAACACAGCCTTGAGCAATGCCACATTTGACAAGCAATCCACTCAGAAAGTCCTGATCCAATCAGACGACACTTCAGTGCTGTCCAAGTTTCAGAATGTCCCAGCATACACTAGAGTGCTATATCTTAAAGATGAAATCAGTGATGCACCGAAGACACCAGTGGGTGAGATAAAAAAATATGCAGATGCAGTAACTCTGCCCAGATTCTCCATCGTGCCCACCATTGATGGCTTCACTACTGCAACAACCAAAGTCGTAAATGAAATGCATGCTGCGAATATCTCAGTTTATGTCACAGTTCTGAGGAATGAATTTGTTACCCTCGCATTTGATTACTTTGCGGATCCCACAATAGAGATTGCAACTTACACTTCTGGGATTGGCGTTGATGGAATCATAACCGAGTACCCAGCAACCGCGAGCAGATATTTAAGTATAGAATCGCCAAAACCATAAATTCTTACACTATTTCGTACTAGTATATAACCACAAGTTTATACACTAACATATTACATCGATCCCTTGCAGGAAACCCATGTTCTTCTGATTCCATGCCCGAGAGCTCGTACAGCATTATTCCAGCAGAAGCTGGTAGTCTGCTGAAAACTGTTCCTGAAGAAACACAGCCCCCAGCAAGCTCCCCGACACCAACCTTGGATGTTGCAGATGTTGTCGACCCACCACTCCCTGCAGTGACCAAACCTGCCTCCCCTCCTCCTGCAACTTCTCCTCATTCAAGTGCCGTGGCAAACATTGCAAATGTGGTCCTTTCCTTAGTAGCAATCGTGGTGTTTAGTTCGCTGTCTTTGGTGTGAAACTAGTTAGCATGGCAAGGATTATGACTGATTTTTAACCTTTCTTTTTACCTGTCTCCTAGCAACTTGATCAAATCTCTGTACGAGTTCGCATTATAACTCGCTAAGCACAAGTTGAATGGCCTACAGGTGCCACGTTTTGACCTTCAATCTCTCAATTCACGAGGCAGCTAAACAGAAACATTAACTAATTAACTAAAAAATATTGTAGTGTATATATATAAATGTGCATTATAATAGTGTTATTATTGTTTTGCCCCTCAGTGCACTGACTTTAACTCTTGGACTTGGGGTATTTTCACCTTTTTTTACAAGAACCGATTGCCATATTCTGGTTGTTTGGGGTTGTTTGTGTCTTTTACCAATTTTTTGTACAGTGGAAATGTGATTTTACCCTTATTATCAGACAAAACAGTGTTGAGTGTGTAAGGGTATTTGCAGTTTTTTTGTGTGTCAATGAACAGTACAATAATTGTTATACCCTTGGATAAGACAAATTTCAGTTTACCGTGTGAGGGTATTTTTAGTTTTTTTTTTGTTTGATATACAATGAAACTATGAATGTACCCTCACAAACGACAAAATGGAAGAATTGGCGCTAGAGGTATATGTGTATTTTCACATTCATTGTATTCTTTTTTAAATGAAAAGTTGCAAGCGAATCTTGCGGTCGCGTTGACAGTTTTCTTCCATCCATGTCTTTAAGACTGCGTGTGCGGTATCCTGTGATGGCCACACATGTCCGACCACCATCTCATCAGATACGAAGTTGTGTCCCCTTCCACATGGTGGACATGTGTCGTCTCATGGTGGTTAAAGACGTGCCAATGGCCAGTTTATCTTTTTTTCACTTCTCTCTCTCCTTCTAAAGGCTAACTTACATGGCATTCCTCTTGGTTTAAAGGTTTATTATTGTAGTCCCTGTGTTTTTTATTATGGTTTTTGGTCCTAATTTATTCTATATAAGTTTTGTAAAATTATTTAAAAATGTATTATTTGGTGAAAATATCATGGCATTACTATTTCTTTTTATTTTATATGTTAATTGCAACACTTGTACAAGAATATCGTAACAGTGTGGGTTAGTTCTTAGTACCGCAATACATATTGAAACCGAGCTTGTCATATCTAAACATTTTATTAGAATGGACTATTTAAATAATACTCACATTTAAAGAATCATTTTCAATATATATTTTTTAATTACAAAATACTTAGAAAATAGCCTTTGACACCTTGATAAACCTATCCATGGTCTTGAAAAAACCCAAAAGCTCATCTTATAACCCAATATAAAAAATATTTTCGAGTTTAGATTTGTTTTTTAGACATTTTCAAGGTAAAAAAGGCACTTAAATTCTTATATTTGTTTTTTAGGCATTTTCTAGGTAAAAAACACTTACATTGAACTCTCCTCATCAATTAAATCATTTTACATAAACTATTTTGATGACTAAGGGTGTGTTTGGTATTGCGGTTGCTGTTGTGGTTGAAGTTTAAAAAAAAACAGTTTCATGAAAAGCATTTTTGTTTGCAGTTCATAACTAAAATTGAAGTGTTTGGTTAAAATTATGGTCGAGTTTGAGGTTTAATGAAAAACAATTTTGTATTTTTGGTTACCATGCTTTTTATATTATTGTCAACTTGTAAAATTATTTTAAAGTACACACACACACACACACACACACACACACACACACACACACACACACACACACATATATATATATATATATATATATATATATATATATTATTTTTTCAATATTGTAGATTAATAATCGTAACAATAAAATGTAATTAATAATTAAAGTAAATTAGACATTTGTCTTTATTCTCCCATCAAACTACTTGCAATTTCATCACGAACTAAATTGATACATGAATACCTTTGTGATCCCTTGCTATTTGATTGAGGAACAACATTTGGTAAAATATCATTAGTAACAACATTTGCGATCCATACTGAGTTTCACGATCTAATTCCAAGGCCAAATTTAGTTGCAAGTTTCTAATCCATAATCAATCGAAAAGCAACAAGATTGTGAAGTGAAACGAAGTCACACGCTTTTCCCTTTCATCAGGACTGGTCTCTATCTACATTTTTTTTAAATATGATTTTTTTAAAAAAAATTGGACTAAGCCTAACCAACTAAATGGTTTGGTCCAACTCTACTGGCCTTAGGCTAGGTCAAGAACAAGTCCAACCCAAGATTAAAAAAAGGTGTGTTACACTGTTCATGTATTAAATGAACAGTGTAGAGTGAATTAAGATAACATTCTGGCCACTGTTTTTTATTTTAATTAGCATTAAAAAAGAAAACCCATCTCCAGTTCTCTCTCCTGAAGCTTAAAAACACATCCTCCATTTCTCTCCTCAAATCTCCTCGACCTCTCTTATATTTTTTGCCTCGGGTCTTGAAGTCCATAGCATTTGCTTCAAAAACCCATAGGTAAAGGAACGAGAGCCACTCCATTATCTCCTCGGGCATCTTCCAGCTCTGGCCCTGTTTCGGCTTATAGGGGAGCAGCAGACAGGTGAGAAAGAGAAGGGTTGAAAGAAAGCAATAACGAAAGTTTATGATTTCAGTTCTGCTTTTGGGTGGAGAAATGAAACGCAGGCAAAAGCTTTGTTTTTCAGCTTCTTATAAACGGTGGTTCAAAAGTTTTTTTTGGTGGCTCTCATAGGAATTGAAACTGTGGTTTTACCATTACCAAACGATGATAGAATCGTTTTCCCTCAATACTTAGTTTGCAACATAATTAAAAAAAGTAAAATTTTGATTAGTGGATTCATAATTAAATAAATAGTGTACAGGAGCATAGTATTTTGACCACATTTTATATTTTAATCAATGACCTTTTGGCTATTTTTGTAAAAAAAAAAATAACTATAAAATAAGAGATATGGATTTAAATGCTTTGAATATCAATGTTTTATTTAAAAAAAAAAGATAGCATAGCAAGTTAAAAGTTTTGGCAAAATAACACTACTTGAAATTATTTTGGCAAAACAACATATTTTTACCTTTTTCACTCGTCTAAAACACGACATTTATTAAATATCACTATTCATAAGTGCAATAACTATCTTGACACGCTTCATAATAACAACATTTAAATATGCGCGCTTCTGAATCGCAACAGCTTAACATGTAGCTATACTATCAAACCTCTAGCTTAATCAGTTGACCTATTTCTATAACCAGTAGATCGCTTCACATAAAACCTATAACTTTGTGAACCTTTTCTTCTAAATGTGTTTTATGAGTTAATATATATATGTAGAACCAAAAACATACTCCAATTAAAATTTCAAAAATTATTGTTCATATAATAATTGTTATTTATTTTTAATATCAATCCACTAACCAATTTAATTGATCATTACAAACTAGGTGTTAACTAGTTCATCGTGAATGTAATGAATATAACAATTATAAAGCACAACATCAATTAAAATTATTTTAAAATATATTATGTGGTGAAAATATTTTAGTGTTACTATTTTTTTATATATGTTAATTGCCTCATTTGTACCAGAATAACATAATGGGGTGAGTTAGTTTTTAGTGTCACACATTGTTATCAAAATCACGAGTTAACTCATAAAATTACATGATTTTATGAGTTAACATGTATTTACGTGCCAAATCAGACTAAATTCAAAAACCAGCAAAATCAAACTTGAGTCGTTCAAAATTGGTAAAATCAGTCAAAATTGTTGATATGAACCATTTATGGTAGGGATAATTTTACGAGTAGACACCCGGTTTGATTTTACAAGTTTACTAGTTTTTTGATATGAACCAAGTCAAAATTGAATTAGATCTTCAAATATTTGTTGACTAGTTTTATGAGGTTGGTCATATCTCTTAAACTATATATTGGATATAGCTGCAATTTTACAGCAAGATACTAGACATATGAAAATATATTGTGGTAAATTTTCAAGTCAAACGAAGGTCAGAAACATTTTATTTCATTGAGTGAATATTAGTAGACAAATCTTGTCAAACTAGACCTTCATATATTATTTTGGACACACTTGGAGTTACAAGTGGAACTTTATTGCGATTCTAGTTGGGAGAGAAACTAGATATCTCAATATCTCTAAACATATTAGTAAGTTCAGTAATTCATCCATACGAGAGAGAATAATTTATTTGAAATCACAATTGATATCTACTGGAAATTTGTGAAAATTGAAGATTTGGACTAGAAAGATAAATTCTAACAGATTTTATTAATTGATTATAATATTTTTTATTCTCTTTATTATATTTTAATATAATTTAACCTATTAACTATAATTGTTAATATATTATTTTAGAAAGTCCCAAAATATTATGTTTCTTGTGTGCTTGCAAATTTTGAGGCCGTTTGGTAGTGTGGCCATGCCGCAGGTTTGAAAAAAGTGGGTTTAAAAAAAGCAGGTAAGTGTTTGGTTATCTGAAAAGTTGGAAAAAGTTGTGTGGGCCCCATGTCTAAAAATCTATCAAGCGTAGTTGCGTGAATGTTGCTTTTCACGCGTAAGAGCTGAAGATCGTGTTTGGACCCGTGATAAAACTGATTCCAACATAAATATTACCGTTAGCATTTATAATTCCAAAATAAACCCTTATTCTCCCCTTCACCTGCAGTCAGCGCCTCCCGTCCCTCACTTGAATTCATCGTCTGCAAAACCCATTCACCTTCATCCTCTGCAAAAATTTCTACTTGTTTCATCCTTTGCAAAACCCATTCACGGGTCACGACCGCGCCTCCCGTCCCTCACTTCATCCTCTGCAAAACCCATCTAACAAACCCATCTGCTCTCCCATTCTCCTTCTGACTAGATGCTCATCCATATCCAAGCGAATGAAAAAAATGTTGGACACAGTATATTGGACTCAATATTATTCCAGACAGTGCATTTATTTGAAGCATGCACATAAGACAGTGTGCACAATAAATGCTCCCATAATCCCTTAATTAGCAACGGGAATGTATAATACCGTCAGGTGTGGTTTTTAGTTTCCAATGTACAGTATATATATCCATTGTAATCTACTGCAAAACTCATGATTCAATATACTACTTTGTTGTATTACCAGCAATCAATTACTATTTTCCATACCAGCATACCTTCAATTTCTTCATGGTATCAGAGCTGTGATCCTACAGCCTTGTTCTAAATTTTTTTCCCGTCTCTCGTCTATTGGTGTCTGTGAAAAATGGATTCTCAAGAATCCACAGACAAACAAAAAACTGTCAATTACACAAGCATCGACAGTGATGCTACTCAATCTCAGAAAATGACTACGGTATTGTTAAATGGTTTTAATTACTTACCATGGTCAAGAGCAGTGACCATTGCTCTTGGAGGCAGGTCACGGCTGGGATTCATCAACGGCAAAGCACCGGCACCTGACAACAGCTCCCCTGACTTCGAACAGTGGCTTGCCAAAGATCAAATGGTGATGTCTTGGATGTTAAATTCCATGGACCGAAACCTAGCTGAGATGTTCAGCTACTACCAATCATCCTTTGAACCGTGGGAAGCCGTGAGAGAGATGTATGGCAACCAAAACAATTTCGCTCGTATATTCCAAATCCAGCAGGACATCACCAGTGTTCATCAAAACGGTCAGCCGTTTGTGCAATTGTTGAGTAAACTTAAAAGCTTGTGGAACGAATTAGAAATCTATAGACCTCATTCAATTGACCCAACGGTGCTCCGCAATTGCAAGGAAGAAGATCAAATCTTCCAATTACTTGCCAGTTTGGGGCCTGAATTTGAAGACCTCCGCAACCACATCTTAATGAACGATGAACTTCCATCCTTAAAGAGCGTGTGTGCAACGATTCAGCGAGAAGAAATCAGGCGAAAGGTAATGCCCCGTGAAAACCCATTGAAATTCACTGACTCCCATGCTTGTGTTGCCCATCAATTTGCAGACAAAATGAATTTCAAAAACGTTGATGCTCGTGATGCTCAACACACTGCCGAGAAAGGATTCTTCAAAGGTAAGCGTCCTAATCTCAAATGCTCTCACTGTAATTCAATGGGTCACACCATTGATCGCTGCTGGAGTCTTCACCCCGAGTTGAAGCAAAATCAGCAGAATATGAACTCAATGGGTCACCGGAAATTTGGAAAATTTAAGGCCAATATGGCTGCCACTGAACCCATGAATTCTAGCCCTATGTCCTTGCTAAATGAATTTGCCAGTTTTTTGGAGAAAAGAACTCAGGGAGGAGAAGGATTTTTGGTCGAAGAAGGAAGTGCCTTGCTCAGCCATTTCAGAGGAGTGAAAACCCGTGACAGAGATGGGTTGCACAGTGATGGTGCTGCGTTTTTAAGCAGCTTTGGTGGGTTACCCACCCGTGGGTCTTCAACCCGGACCCGTGGAGATCCTTCGGCCCAGTCTTCAATCTGTGCAGCCCGTGGAAATTATTCAGCCCAGTCTTTAGCCCAGCTTTCAGCCCAGCCTTCAGCCCGTGCAGCCTTAATGCTCAAATCCTCAAACTGTGACAGCTCAGCCTTCATGAGTAATTTTGGGCATTTTACCCGAGAGGATGATGAGAAATTTGAAGGTATTTATATTGCACTTTTAACTGCCTTAGAATAAAGTAAATTGCATGATATATGGGTTGTGGATTCGGGTGCTAGTGATCACATGACACATAATTTAGACAAAATTCATGATTTTACCCCTTTCCCAATATCATCGTTTGTTTCCATTGCAAATGGATCTAAGGCAGCAGTAAAAGGCAAGAGCAAAATTAAAATTGCGTCAAAAACACTTAATTCTGATATTTTATATGTACCTTCATTTCCATTTCAATTATTATCTGTTCGAAGGTTAACTATTTCTCTTAATTGTGATGTTATATTTACTCCGTTTAAGGTGATTTTTCAGGACCATCACACCAAACAGAAGATTGGTGAAGGATTTCATTTGAATGGTCTCTATTTTTTTTGTGATTCCGAAGTTCCGAAAGGATTACAAGCGTTTTATTCTCCGATCAATGATCATCAGTTGTGGCATTTTCGTCTGGCACATGCATCCGATTACGTCATTGCAAAAATTAAACCAAATTTGTCAAAAAGGACGTATGAGTGTGAGACGTGTCATTTTTCCAAATCTAGTAGACTTCCATTTAAATTATCTTTGTCCAAAGCATCTCAGGCTTTTGAACTTATTCATTCAGATGTATGGGGACCTTTTTCCATGTCAATTGATGGTTTTAAATATTTTGTCACATTTATCGATGATTTTTCAAGAGTTACATGGTTATATTTATTAAAATCAAAAACTGAAGTGTTTAATTGCTTTAAAGATTTTCACACACTAGTTTCTACTCAATTTTCCACACATATTAAAATTTTTCGATCTGAAAATGGTTCAGAATTTACATCTCATGCTATGGAAAATTATTTAAATTCCAATGGAATTCTTCATCAAACTAGTTGTGTTAATACTCCCCAACAAAATGGAATTGTTGAACGCAAAAATCGGGATTTATTAGAAAAAACTAGAGCCCTAATGCTTCATATGAATGTTCCCAAAAATTTTTGGTCATATGGAGTTCTTACGGCTACCTATATTATTAACTGCTTACCCAGTCAAGTACTGGATTTTCAGTGTCCTCTTGAAATTTTGCAGGGTAAAATTCCCAATACCTCGCACTTGAAGATTTTTGTGTGTCAATGTTTTGTTCACCTGCACTCCAACCAACGTGACAAACTTGACCCGCGAGTGTCCAAATGTATTTTCTTAGGGTATTCCCATACCAAGAAAGGGTACAAATGTTATGATAACATGAGCCAGAAACTGTATGTCAGTAGGGATGTTAGATTTGTAGAAACCACTCCTTATTTCACTGATCCAACTCAGGGGGAGTCCTTGGAAGACTTATTTCCTCTCCCCAGCGATGAGATTTGCAGCCTCGACTCGCCTAGGCCCACTAGGCCCATTACTCCAGCGGTCATCCCGGTTGCCGATCCTTCATCTACTATCATACCTCTAGAACCTATGTCTCCATATTTGCCAGATGAAGTGCCAGCTCCAAGACGCAATCCTCCCAGAACGCGACAGTGCCCTTCCAAATTTCAAGACTATGCAGCTTATGCAGTCAGGTATCCTGTCTCAAATTATTTGGATTACTCAAAATTATCACCTTCGTATTCTGCTTTTTTGTCAGCAATATCCAATGATCATGAGCCTCGCAATTTTGCTGAGGCGCAATCTCACCTGGTATGGCGAAAGGCTATGGAAGAGGAACTAACAGCACTAGCTAACAATAATACTTGGAGTCTTGTTCCCCTTCCCAAAGGAAAACACGTCGTTGGCAGTCGATGGATATACAAGACAAAGTTCAACTCAGATAGCTCTGTCAATCGCTATAAAGCGCGTCTTGTGGCTCAAGGGTATACCCAAGAATTTGGTGTTGATTACAAGGAGACATTTGCTCCTGTTGCAAAAATGACCACGGTACGAGTTCTCTTATCTGTTTCTGTCAATAATGGATGGTTCTTATCGCAAATGGACGTAAAAAATGCCTTTTTACACGGGGATCTTGAAGAAGAAGTGTTCATGAAGCTTCCTCCTGGTCACTCGTCCAGCTCCAGCCCTAATTTGGTATGTAAACTCCATAAACCCATCTGCTCTCCCATTCTCCTTCTGACTAGATGCTCATCCATATCCAAGCGAATGAAAAAATCACTACAGGAGTTGATGGTGATGTACATGATGATGGGTATGAGAAAATAATGTGAGAAAGAGATGGTGTTGGATACAAATCCATGGCCATGTCTCTCCTGCTGGTGTGATTGTGATGGTGGGTAAGGAGAGGAAGAGGGTTGTTGATGGTTTTTCCCAAGACAGAGAGCGTACCAGTGATGGGAGCCTTTTTCTTTGCTTTGCTTTCATTCTTCTACTCTCACCTGAATAAAACGGAAAAAATAACAAAATAATGGATGAAGAAGGATAGCAGGAAAAATGAAAATATTTAAGAAAAAACTGGAAAAAAAGTGGGATCAAGAATAATTATTAAAAAAATAGAATCTTGAATAAAAAAAAACTTAAAAAACAAAACAAAAATGTATTTCTTAATTAACAAAAAAAAAACGAGAGAAAAAAGTGGGATAAAAAATAATTGATAAAATAAAAAAATAAAAATCGATAAAAAGAAGTATATTTGTATATATACCCTTTAAAATAATTTCATAAGTTGAAAGCAATATGAAAAGCTTGGTAACCAAACACATAAAATTGTTTTTCATTAATCTCAAACTCAAAAGCAGTTTTAACCAAACACTTTAAAACTTATTTTGAACCGCAGCTAAAGCGTTTTTTATGAAATTGTTTTCTTAAAACCTCAACCACAAAAACAAAAGCAATACCAAACATACCCTTCGTATTTCAGCATGTAAGATTACTAAAAAAACCCTTAAATAACAAGGAGAATGACATTCCCCTAGCATATATAAAACGGATACCAAATGCTACAATAAAAAACTATTTTTTTTATAAACATAGAAATTTGTGAATTGTTGTTGTTAAAAAATAAAATGGAAGCAGTTGAATTGATGGGTATCCTTGGACATAAATAAGTATTCACTGTATAATAATTATTTTGTCTTTCTAATAAAAAAAAATGAATGACCTCCTTAGAGGTAATATGATCTTTACGTATGACTCATTTATTATTATAAGATTAATTGAGAACAATTAGGTTCTGCAATATTTAAAAGCATGGTAAAAAAAATTATATTATCCTTATAAGAGAAATTTGTTAAAAAATTGAATAGACACAAATTGATCTCTTTTACATTTTGAAATCAAACTAAGATCATTTTTATTTTTTCAAAATAAATAATTAGTAATTAATAAGTTGACTTAAGAGTAATTTGATTTTTTTTATAAATATAAATATCATTTAAAAAAAAATGATAATATATGTGACACAAACTATCAAGGTGGCATCGCGTGAGGCATCATCTCCCTTCCAAAACCATTAGAAATGTCTTATTATGATCTTCTTGGTTGTGTAACATTTATACACAACAACATATTAGTTGGTCTATGGTGGATTTTTCTTTTCTTTTTTTTTCCTTGTCAGAATATAAAGGTGCTATTTAATAATGTTTTTTTTTTTTTTTTATCAAATTTGATTTTTATTCTCTTGATTACTATCTGTTTTGTTTTTTGATTTCATCTCTCATCATTTGATTATATTTAATTTTTATATTATATTTTTCTTTATTCTTTTCATTGCTGTTTTACCTAATTGAATTTTATATTCAACTTCATATCTAAGCATTTAACTTTAATTCTTTTTAAATGAAATATAGTCTCCATTATTCTTATTGTGATTTATTTTGATCTAGGGTTTTTTCATTGTATTTGTATTTTTTAATTTCATCCCACTAATATTACTTTGATAAATAGAAAACCATAACACTCCATCAAAAATATGAAAGGTAAAAAGACACCCACTAGTAGGACTCCTTTTCTCCCTCGGTCATTTCCTAAAACTCAATCCTATATATCATACAAAAAACAGATTTCTGATCACATCTGCTCCCCGCTTCCTGCCCCAAATAAAAAGGGAAGGAATGAAGAAAACAGATTATAATCGAGTAATATCACTGGTCCACATCTACATTAATAAAAATTTCTGCCAGCATACAAAAGTGTTGCACCACTGCTCCATACAGAGTTCTTTCAACCCTAAATCCACATCTATAAGATGAACTAGTCCTTCATCTCAGGACCATCCTGTTTACAGCATTTGTGGGTCTAGTATTCGCCACTGCAGATTAAATCGGAGTAATGCAGTTCAAATTGGCACTAGAAGTGATTCAGGGGCCAGCATCAGTGACCAGTTCAAAGTTACATCTATTAGTATGTACACATAAAGATTCATAAGTATGGAAACAACATGGTTACAAAGATTTTATCAGTCGCAGAGGTACATGGTCACCCATGGATGGAGGCCATCTTAAATCACTGGCGAATGACAGGATCTTCAGGGCAATTAAACAAGGCTCTCAAAATCAATAGAGAAATGCACTTGAACATGTATTCTCAACTTTGCTTTGAATTGCTGATCCACCTTCGTTTTCGAGGAGGCCGCTCTGGTTTAATCTCTGAATCTGCAGCAGCCTCAGGTTTGACAGAAGGCGGAGCCTCGCTCTCTATCTTTTTTATTGAGAAGGCATCTTTCTCACTCGGCATTGGAAGCTTGAACCTCTCACTCCGCTTCTTCAACTTCTCAACTGTGTCTGAGTGCCGGTCCTCAGATGGCTTTGTATCACTATCCTTATTCTCTGGCTTTGTATCACTATCCTTATTCTCTGCATCGACATCATCTTTCTCTTCACCTGTGCTATGCTTCTCAACCGTGTCGACTTTGGTCCGCTTCTCAACAATCTCAACTTTCTTAGGGGGTTCATCAGAAAGTTTACTGCTTTGTAAAGATCTATCACCCTCTTTAAACTTCAAGGAAGCTGATGACTTGCTGACATTGTAATCCCTCTCTTTATGGCTTGTCCAACGTTCCAATTTTGAGCGTCCTCTCCTGGAATCTTGTTGTTCATCATCCGAAGAAGCATCTTTCTTGAGTCTTTTGGAAGAGTTCCGTTGCATCAAGATCTCAGCCTCTTTGCTTCCTGGCTCACGAGAGCGTTTTAAAACCTAGAACAAGTAAAAAATGAACAGCAGCAGCTCAGCTCAAGGCACTGAATGAGTTGCCAAGGGAAGGAGTACATGTATGAAAACTTGATTTTCAAATTAATACCACCCTGTTTAAGCTCTCGATATGAACTAACTTCAAGAAATCTTAACAATCAAAAAGTTTCCAAAATGAAAAACAAATCTGAATGTAGTCCACAATTGTAAACTAATTTCAAGAAATCTTAACAATCAAAATGGCTAGGCATTCCTAAGCATAACCCGAGGAATTTGCAGCACTGCCTGCCCAAGTACCTAGATCTCCACTGTATCTGTCATTGGTAATATGAGATACTGAAGGATGTGAGAGACTATATAGCACATATCTTAGAATGAGTTCTGCATCATGTTGAATATCAGTCCAGATTTTATCAGACTTTAAACAGAGATGACCTCACAAGGCTTCTATCTCCTTGAGCCTGTATGATGTGCTTCAGTAACAGGAAGACTACACCATTTCTTTTCTTTTTTGCATGGTTCTGAGGCATGGAAGGTGGAGTCATTCTGATCCACCTGAAGAGTTTAGGACATGAAAGGATGAGAAAACGTTGTGGATGTGCAGTATCTGTGGGGTAGTTTGGCAGTTGGAGATAAAAGTGGATTTGACAAATGTAGCTATTCAGCAGCAGTTGTGCATTTTTTATTTCAGGGCTTTTCTGTTTGGATATCTCCTAGTTGCTTTCGGTTAGCTTAGTTTTATCATTAGGAGGATGCCACATCATTGTATTTATGTACTGTTTTTACCTTCACTAATACAGTTTTTTTCTATCAAAGACAGTTTTATATGGTACTTCATTTATCAATGATCTGCCTTAAGGAGGGTATTCCTTTCGTTCTATTTTCTAGAGCTAAGCATGGAACATACCACTTCATCACTATGACCATTCAGGTCGTCTTGGTTTCTTTTGGAAGGGCCCAAGGTGCCATGATCTCCACTTTCAGATTCTTTATTCTTCCTTGGGTTTTCTTTATGCTTCTTCTCAGGCACCCTTTGGTTATCAGAAGTGTCCACAGTGCGATCAACACGAGTGCTTGACCTTTCCTGCCTGGATCTTCTCTCCTCATTACTAAACTGACTTCCTCGTGCATAAACATCATCACGTCCCCTATGACGTGGGAGACTTTCATCCTCCATTCGGTCCCTTCTTTTCTGGTGTTCACTGTTTCGAACTGTATCTTTAAGTTGGTACTCTTTATCAGAAACTTTATATTCATCTTTTCCCCAAGCATGGCCAGCCCATGCTTTGTCATCCACAACACGCCCACTCCTCACAGATGCTCGTCCTTCTTCTCTCTCTCGTTTTGGTAAATTTTCTTCGTTGGATTGTTTTACCCTATATAACTCCTCCCTCTCCCTCTCCCTCTGCCTCTCGCCCCTCTCTCTTTGGAGCCAGACCTCATCTTTATGCTTAACAGAGTGATAACCATCAAGATTGTCTCTAATCCTTTGCTGATCATCTCTTTCGTGCCTTCGGCGACTGGTATTTTCTCTGTGGCCATGCAGGATCTCCTCCTTCTCAGCATATTCTCTTTTCACATATTCTTCATCTTTCCTCCTTTTGCTATGGTGGTCATCTACCATTTCAAACCTACTCTTCAAATTGTCATCTCTTTCCCTGTGCCGTGAATTGCCATCTTTATCATGATGGATCCTGTAGCTGCCATTCTCTAACTGTTTCCTTGAATGAAGATATTCATCTTTGTCACTCCTCTCAGTCTCCCGAGTCTTACCCCGGTTCCTGGATCCCATTTCATCTCCACGTTCCCTCTTCCTGTCTTCAGTTTTATGTTTTCTGCTATGTGGATCTTCATCTCTTTGTTGCCAAGAGATATCTGGATTTTCACGCTCCTTTCGCTTATCATAACTCTCACGTTTCATATGCAAATGATGGGGCAAGCTAGAATCCAAGTCTCGATGAGGATAAGAGTCCTCCCTCCCTCTTATTACACCACGATTTCTTTCCATCTCTCTTCTCACATCACGATCCTTTCTTTGAAAATTCTGTTCATTTTCATCAAGGTGCTGTCTGATGCTCCCTGGGCGTGTAGAACGTCTATCTTGAACAACTTCCTCCTCGACACCATCTTGCCATTTCTGATAATCTTTGCTATTTTCACTGCTTCTTGCAGCCATTGAGTCTCCCTCATCATCAAGCTGTTGCAATGCAGGCTGTTCGATATGAGAACTTACCTTTTGTTTCCTTGTAGAATGGTGCACATTTCCATCCTTGTCATTTGTGGTTTCTTCATTCTCAGTCATTTCATCCCTTCCCAATCTAGAGCTTCCTTCAGCTTGTAAGGGCTCAGCATCATCTTTTTCCTCAGAACTTAACTCCCTTGCATCTCGAACTACGATAGGAGATGATAATCGTGGACTGAGTTTATCATCCATACTTTCAGTTGATTCTTCCTCCACATCATTAAGAAATCTCTTGTCTCGAGAGTTTTGACTAGGAGTTAAATGAGGAGAACTATCACATGATCTTCCCTGCATCCGCCTGTTAAGAAGAGGAAAGATAGAATTTTTACAGTAGTTCAGGTGTAGTTTTAACGAGTGAAGACTAAACCAACATCAAAACTAATAGAAAACTGCAACTGATGAACCTTGATCCATCAAGCATTCACTATGGCAACAGTCTATGGCCTGCTAAACACAAGATTTACAGCTGAAAATAAATTCTCTAATAAAAAAAAAAAACTATCTCATTGCAATTTATAAATGAATAGGTTAAAGATGAAAATATCCGAGGGTCCATTAAGTACTCCAAATTCAGGGGCAGACAAATGTGAGCTTTCAGATTGACAAGTAAATCACTATAAACAGTGGTATCACAAAACAGTGTAATTATGACTGAACATAGAAATGTGCATACCTCTAGTTTCTTTCCTATGAGATCATTAACTCAGTTTACAGTTATCCAAAATCAGTCTACATTTAATCTATTATTCATGATTTCCATGATCTTTTAGAATCCCCTGACCATGCTTTTGTGAAGCACATGAATGGTGGCCAAAATACACCTGCTGGCACCACTCTTGTGAAAATTGATATACACATAAGAACCTCTGGATGGGGGAGTTGTGCATCCCTACCCACTACTATGGCATCCTAAGTATATTCTCAAGAATCTCCTCCTATAAGATGCTCATCAAGATTATCATCTCTTTTAGATGCTTTCAAATGTCAAATGCCTATCACTTGTTATCGGAAATATGAAATGACTAGTAAAAAGAAAGAAAACAAAGCAGATGCTGGCATATTAGCTCTATCTAAACTGAATACATGCGGCACAGGAAGTATCAAGAGTATTTGGTTTAGTTAAAGGCATTTGTAAGAGAATTTCTCTCGTTTTGTTTTGAACACTTATTCTTCTACTCTAAATGTTGCAACTACCATAATTATTCTACAGCCCCTAATGTATCCTCCAGTAGCCACTCTATCAATCATTATGCCAGGAAAACCTTAATTTTCACTTTTTTACCCCAACTCAGTGCCCATTAAACCCACTCAAAAGAAAACCTAAATCTACAACATTTAACCAGCATACTCATTCTTCTCCTTTTTCTTTTTTATCTGTCAACATTTTGCCACCGAACTTCATTGTTGTCCAACCACTTGCAAATCCTTAAGACAGTTTATACATTAAATTTCCCAATTTAAAGACCCTAGCCCATCACAGGACAAACAAATGCATATTCCTTGAACCTGTCCTGCATTGCCATAATAGAGTAATTGACTATGGTTAGCCTTATTTCATACCTTTCCTCACGAGGGGTGTCAAAGTCCCTACCAGGGTTGGAAGGAGGGTGACCCCTAGAACCAGTCTGGCGGTATGGAGCTGGTGCTTTGGGATGGAAGGGCAAAACATCTCCCTCAGGCATGTTGTGGGAAGAATTCATGTATGGTGTTCTCCTCCCTCCCTTTTGACCATTGTAGGCCTGTGGAAAATCACCAGCATATTCATTTTCTGTCTGTTCCATGTCATCTTCAGATGCATCGCTTCCTCTAAGGTCATCTTTTTGAGGATCATTGTGTGCTCCATCCTGGACACCATCTCTTGGGGAGGAATCATCTAAAGAGTCCTGGCAGACAATCTATTCATCAAAGAAACTCAGTTAATCTACACTGCATATGCACAATGCAGATATCAATTTAAAAGAATATGGCTATATCAGTTCAATTAAAGACAGAAGTGTTTATCACCTCTATGATGGCATCAGAATCACGAACTCGAGGAGCTCGACCTTCAATGGAGGGGATGCGTTCACCATAACCAGTTTCAACTTGTATTGCTCTTCCAGTTGGCTAAAAGCAAATAAAGTAAACCATTGAGTCCTCAAAGCAACACGGAACCAATAATAAATGTATATGCCATCTTTAAAAACATTTTTATATAAAACTATGTTTTTTTGGTTCATCAGGAGGCCAATGGACCTTGGACTACAAAGTAAGAGTAGCCCTCCTTCAATCCCTAAATCCACACTCAAAGCCATCACTCCCAAGGTTTGAATCTGAGACCTAGTGAAAATCCTAAGTCTTAACAGATGGAGTGTCCAGCTAGAAACAATAAAAAATCATGTTTGATTGATTTGGACAATAAGGAAGAGCCATTCCTGGCTATGCAACAAGAACAGGTATGTTTAAGTTGCAGGCAGTAGATGAATTATATAAGAGAGCCTTCTCAAAAAGACATGGATTTTTGTCTCTGATTATGAAAATCAATGGAAAAAATTTTATGCTAAATATGTGAAAGAAGAGAATGGAAGTCAAAGCATACTATCTGTGGCCGCATACGAGCAGATCCTTTAGTTAAATCACTCTGTCCACTGTCTAACTTTCCAGCATTTGAATTGTTAGCCGTAGCATGGAAGCCTGTTGCCGCTGCTAATTCTGGTGGCAAATCAGGATCGTAGTCCTAAAGTGAATTCAATAGAAAATCACAAACTTTTCTCCGCGCCAAGTAAAAATTGAAATGTACAATTTATTTTACATGTATAAATACCCATAGACCATAGCATGCATGGTGCCTCAGCATACAATTACCTGCTCTGCCCGCCCACTTTCATAAACACGAATTTTACTTTGCATTGTAGTCTCCAGTCGATATTGTTCCTGCATTATTGAAATGATCCTCTTACATATTCATATAGCTAATAGATAATATAATTTCAAATACAATATTCACCAGTTGTTTGCAATAATCTTTCCAACTCTCCTCATTCAAACCAAAGTTGAAGTAGTCCGATATATCCACACCAGGATATTTCCATGGCTTTTCCTCAAAGCCATCAATGTCAACATCAAATATGGTCCTGAAAATAATATTGAGGATTGATAATCATTCATCAGTGAACTTAAGGAAATGGAAAATATTCTAAAATCAATCATCTAAACTACTCTTGTACAAAGGCTTTAAGAACACATACATCTAATCCAAACCCATGGTACAATCTATAGCATGAGGATGATCATGAAAATCAATGATGGTGTAACCCTAAACATTACCAGACATGGAATCATGTAAAGATGGAAGGCTTTGGTCTGTTGTTGATAAAGTTATCATTTATTACTCTTGCAACTTAAGATTTTGAGCCTCTCTAGCAAATAGTAGGCCAGCCAGAACACCCAAAAAAAAAAAACATAATAACAGACAATGAAGCAATATATCCTTCTACTATTAAGATTACAGAGAAAAGAGAATTTCTAAACACACACGCGCACACAGATGATGACAGAATTGATACCCAAAAAGATCAAGAGCAAGAAGATTTCTTGGTTCGGCACTTCTCTTTTGGCCATAGCATTGCATGTGTTATCCGTGTATGCAGGTAATAGAGAGACAATGAAGCAATATATCCTTCTACTATTAAGGTAACAGACAATGAAGCAATATATCCTTCTACTATTAAGATTACAGAGAAAAGAGAATTTCTAAACACACACGCGCACACAGATGATGACAGAATTGATACCCAAAAAGATCAAGAGCAAGAAGATTTCTTGGTTCGGCACTTCTCTTTTGGCCATAGGTCCATAGCATTGCATGTGTTATCCGTGTATGCAGGTAAGAGAGAGAGATGCAGACAGCAGAAGAAAGAAAAGCAAGAAACTCTAGGAATGTACTGCAGAGATCTTGAAAACTCAGCATGGTTTAGAAATTAAATTTCAACTTAAGAGAAAGCCAGTAAGCATCATATTCACATATATTTGATTAAGTCAAATTCAGATGCTTGGAGCCTCAAACACCCACACACATTGTGTCAACAACTTTTATAGAATGTCACATGGACCATTGACCTGTACAACTAGCAGTGACGTAGTAACAACCAAGCAAATGATGCAAATAATTTACAAACTTAAATTCAAGATAATTGATTAAAAAAAAATGTAATGAAACTCAGTGAGAGAAAAAAAAACAGTTAGGGAATTAAAGTGAAAATTACTTGTGGGAAGGAAGCGTGAATTCCAGTCCATTGCCAGAACCCCTCCCTGCACCCCAAGCAGACCCCCCAAATCCTGCATGAAAGTTCTTTTGAGGGGCACCTTTTATTCCTACTGGTCGCCAGTCACCTCTACCTCGACCAGCTATAGCACCCATGTTCATAGGAGGACGAACTTGACCTGGAGTTCCTCCGGGACCAACACTAGTGGCTGAAGGCATTGGTGCTGCACCAGGCCTTACATACTGCATTCCAACAAAAAATAAGCCATGATGTTGACAGGGAAATGAAATGAAAATAAGAGGCAAGCCCATCAAATTAAAAGGTAAAACAAAAGAAAGCTATTGGCACAAAATTAAAAACAAAAGCAAGCCAGTGGCACCAAACAATTGCAGGTGAAGAATGCTCTAAATACATAGTTAACAGGCAACAATGATTCTTATTTACACAGAAACTACAAGCTGGCATAAGTTAAGCATGGCTCATCAAAATTAAGCTTCCAATTTAGGAAACATAAACCATATCAAAATTAAGGCAACTTTTCATCATGCTAGCAACAAACAGAATTGGCCTAAAGTGAAACATGGGAAAAGGTCAACCTATTCATCTTTAGAATATATGAAGTTCAAGACCAAGTTATAATTTTCCCTGTGACACCCTTGACAAGAAAATGAAAAAAAAAATGCACAAAGAGACAGGCAAGATAGTGAAACTCAAGGTAAAGAAAGCAACTTGACAGCTGGGCATCAAGGAGGAAGTGAGCAATATGAGCAAAGACAGTAAGGATAGTTTCAAAAAGACCAGGCAAGAAACCACATTTGACCACTGGGGGGCTATTACAAGTTTTCAACCAGAAAAAAAGTTTTAAGAAGGTTCAATGGAAAGGCATCTCAAACATATGGATTCCAATTCCAAAAAGTATCATGTCAGTGGAATTAACTAGTTGTAGATTTTGAGTTGGATAATTCAATGAATGAAGAGGAATAAATACATTTAGTTCAGTATAGCTCATGCCTATATCTGAAGCAAATGATACCATGAGAAAGATAAGAATATGCATTGTAGGGTACATCAAATAATACTACTATCTCTAATATACCAGGGAAAATGTTCACTTAATTTTTTGTGAGGACTAGCAAGGCATCAATAATAGGCTATTTTTTGCAAAATTACATGCACATCTTCTTGGCCATAACAAAATGGAGCAAATTTTACTAAGTATCTCAAGCAATTATTTACCTTCTCAACTGTTCCTACCACAGCATAACCCCCTATTATGCAAATGCAATAGGTCAACCCAGATAAAGATTACAGCAACTGTGAACTTAATTGACATGTTTGAGCATGGAGAGACATGCCTAGCTATAACCACTCCCCATGCATCAACAACAAAGACATCCTGATCATCATTTTCACCCTCACAATATCCACCTATTTAAACCGATAGTTGCAAAGGCCAAAGATTGTTATTGGGTCCCAAAGGGAAAAAAATGCTGACTGCAGGGTATTCTGACATGGTGGAGCAAAAGGGCCCTTCATAATCAACGGCTAAACTTGAGTAGGAGAGTAAAATGATCATGAAATCTAAGATGAACCAATGCCAAAGTCTGTTGGCATGGCAAAAATTTCCAGAGGATGCAATCTTTGAGCTAGCATTGTTGTCCACTGCATCTGTTCCCGAGCAATAATGCCATTGCAGGAGCATCCAAGGAAGAGTAGTTAAAGTTAGAAAAGCTTGCCAGATTTTCATATTGTTTGCAAACAACTAGGAGTCTAGGAATCTACCCAAGTGGTTACTTCTTTGAAAATCCTGCGGCTGTTTCACCGAACAGAAGCATGATCAACAATTGACTAAAACGTTCTCCACAGTTATATGCTTCCCAGACACCAAAGCTCGTGCGAGAAATATCAACAATTGAGGTGAATGAATTTTTGCAAACCAATTAATTCTCGATGGCTTGCAATATTTAGGAAATTTTAAACCTTGAAACCAGATAATGTATCTAGAAGAAGCAATGCCGTGAAAAAAGCAAGCACATAAAATTCATGAGCATAATCAGGAAAATTTAAGAATTTCATTCAACCTTTTCAAGTAATCATACATTTATAAGAAAAGGAACTATAAAACCCACTCATATCACATGTACAATAGTTACAAAAGCCCTGACTTGCTTTTCTTTCTTCTTCTTTTAAAGCTCAACATAGAACATCAACAACTACAACACTGACCTTAAACTGAGAATGAAACGGATGATGATGATACACATGATTGCTATACCCAATCTTCGGCCCGACCACTGCATTTCCTTTCCCCACCGTTTCTCCTCCTTCTTTCCTCTCGCCTTCTGCCCCACCTCCTGCAGCCGCAACCCCATCCTCACCGACACCCCAATCCTGCTCCTCCATAGCTTGATTCGGTCCATCTCCGTCGCCAACAATCACAAGCGGGTCCCCATCCTCGTCATCATCGTCATCATCACCGATCTCTCTATCAATTCCCATGGTCCCAACAGGATGAATGTCATCATTCAACACTATTTGCAAATCATCCTCGCTATCACTTTCCTCCTCGCCCTCCCAGTGGCCATCACCGCCACTGATCTCAGCAGAAGCTTCCATCTTTCTTGAATCATCTTCCATCAATCCAGGAATAATCGGACCTGAATCTTCAAGAAACCCAGTATTAACCTCCTCGATATCAAAATTGACCTCTGAGTCCTCGCCAATGGAACCTTTAATCGGTGATTTTGCATCTCCCAAAACCCTAACTTGAGGAGCTGAATAGGAGGTAGTTTGAAAAGAATTTTGATTGGATGGTGCAGGAGGATTTCCGTGGAGGATCTCTTCCTCGTCGTCTTTGACAGCGTCGTTGATGTCGATCGGACGGTGCAGAAAAGAGGGTGCAGAGAGAGGTTGTGCTGGTTGTGGAGTAGAGGATGAGGATGAAGAAAATGGACGTAAGACATCAGTGTAGAGATCTCCAAATTCGTCGTCGTCTTCCATCGTAGAGAGAGAGAGTGAAAGAGAAAATGCTAACGAGAAAAAGGGTTTTGAGGTTCGGAGGACGTGTTTGTTTCGTGTTTTATTTGTGATGTGATGAGAATGGCGAGAGGTTGTTGGTTTGGGTCGCTGGGGCGTTTTGAAAGCGTTTCAACCGGAGTTTTTCAAAAGTTTTGATTTTTTTTTTAATTAATATTTTAACTAATATTAAAAATAAATTTTAAGGAATAAAAATATAATATTGTTATAAAAAGAAGAAATAATTAACATATAAAAGAATATACATCAAAATATAATAAAAAAAGATGAGAGAAATATTTTTTTATTATGAATTTTTATATTTTTCAAAAGTACTAAGAATACAAGACAAGCGGTCTATTTATAGGAGAAGAAAATGAACTCGATGAGTCATGGGAATTCAAGAGATTAAACTCAAGATTCATAGACATTCAATACATATAATTATGGATTTATAATATTTCCCCTTGAATGACCATATACTTTACAATTCAATAGAGGATTTTATATAGATACTTCAATATTCATATTTGAATACTTCTTGATTCATTAAAACAATGTCAAATTATCTTATTAAAATCTTATAAAGGAAAACTCAGTGAGAAAAAACCAAGCGAAGGAAAAAAATACAATTTGCATTGACTTTCCTTTAAAAGTACATGTCTTATGACAAATCTTTAAGATGAATCATTCCAATATTGTGGACAAGTTTCTTGAAAGTTGAGGCTCGTAAAGACTTTGTAAATAAGTTTGCTCAATTATTATTTAACTTGATTTGTTTGATATCAATTTCTCCTTTTTGTTGGAGCTCGTGAGTATAAATGAGCTTTGGTGAGATATAATTTGTTTTGTCTCCTTTAATATAGTTTCATCTGAATTAAGTGATGCATACAACATTATCTTCAAACAATATTGTGAGATCATTTTCAATGATTGACAATCCATATATTTTTTTCTTTATGTGCTGGATAATTGATCTTAGTCATATACATTTTTATCTTGCTTCATGTATCATGCTAATCTCTAAATGATTTAATGAAGTAGCCACTAATATTTGTTTTCTTGGAGATCATTTTCAATGATTGACAATCCATATTTTTTTTCTTTATGTGCTGGATAATTGATCTTAGTCATATACATTTTTATCTTGCTTCATGTATCGGGTTAATCTCTAAATGATTTAATGAAGTAGCCACTAATATTTGTTTGACAGATCTCCAAGAAATTGTAGTACCATCATTGGTAAATAGATAACTTGTTTACAGAGATAACATGTATCTGCATATTCACTCAATTGTGAATTTGATCCACAATAAAATAACCTCATTTTTGAGGTTCTGTGGAGATAGCGAAATATATGTTTGACTTCATTCTAATGTTTTTTTTTTTTTGTGGAAATGGAGCTATATCTTGCTAATAAATTTACTGCCAAAACTATATCTGGTTTTGTACATTTGCAAGATACATAAGTGCTTCAATAGTACTAAAATATAGTAGGACCAAGAATTTGTTCATCCTTTTCTGAAGGTCGAAAAAATGGTCTTTTTTTTTTCGCATCAAGTGATCGAACAACCATAAGTGTACTCATAGGAAGACCATTGTCCATATAAAAATGTTTTTAGGACTTTTTTTGTATACATCGACTGATGTATAAATATTCCATTTGAAAATTGTTCGATCTGTAAACCAAGATAAAAATTTGTCTTTTCGAGATCTCTTATCTCAAATTTATTTTTCAAATAGGTTACAGTTTTTTTGGGCTCTTCAGAAGTATTAATAATATTTAAATCATCAACATATACTGTTATGATAGCAAATCCATATATTGTTTTCTTAATAGAAATGCATAGACAAATCTCGTCATTCTTAAACTCTCTTTTTAAGAGGAAGTATGATTATATCATATACGACTAGATTGCTTCAACTCATATAAAGATTTTTGTAGTTTAAGAATAAACACTTTTGAGTTCATTATAAAGGCTTCAGACATTATAAATCCTTCGAGAATTTTTATATGGATGTTTTTCTCTAATGATCCATACAGATATGTTACAACTACATCCATAAACATATATCTAGAGTTTCTAAGACTGTTAAACCAATTAAAAATCTGAAGGTGATTGTATCCATTACTGGAGAATAAGTTTTCTCATAATCAATGTAAAGTCTCTCTGAGAAACTTGTGCAACAAGTTGTGCCTTATATCACACAATTTTATTGTTCTCATTTTGTTTTCTAACAAAAGTCAACTTATATCCAAAGGGTATAACACTTTTAGGTGTATGGACTACATGCCCAAATATTTCACTTTTTGCAAGTAAGTTTAACTCTATTTGGATTGTTTTTTTCCATATTAGCCAATCAATTCTATGTCAACAGTCTTCAACAATTTGTGGTTCAACTTCATCATCACTTCTAGTGATGCCAAAAACAACCTTAAATGCAAACACATCATTTATGATAATTTTATCTTGTTTCAAAATCTCTCCTGTGTGAAGTATGAACATAGTTTATGGAGACTTCATTGTTTCTAGGTACTTGATTCTCTCCAAGAGGTCCCTCTTCAGGGGGTCAGTATTAGAAGATAATTTGGACATAAGATTTGAAATTTGTTTTAAGGGTGAAGACTCTCTAAGAATACTATTATCTATTTATTGGAGTTTTTTTCCTACGATTTTTATCTTTAGTGCCAATAGGTCTTCCGCATAAAAGAGAGATATTAATTAAATTGTAAGTTTAAAAATTATTTAAGATTTTTTTTTCAAATATGATATAAATTAAAAAAAGAACAAAAAGAAAAATAGTTTGAATATTATGGTTTAACTTGTCAAACATATGCTTTTGAGTCATGAATTCAATTATTGTTTTTCTATTTAACCCTTAAAAGCAACCCAAAAAATACCCTAGGATTGTTATTGTTTTTAATTGTACGAAAAAGCCCAGGTTTTCGGGTGGGCCTTTAAGCCTATGTTTACATGTCTGAGCTTGGTTAAAAAAAAAAACAGAAAATAGGTCAAAGAAAAAAAACTATTTGGAAAAGCTAAACTAGTAATATGACTCTGTAAATAGTGTAAATATAACATTTTTTTTATATATATATGCACTCTAATGGAAAAAAACCATTTAGAAAAGTCAATAATATTTTAATATATAACTATTTATTAATAATAACTAATTAATACAAGTCCAATTAAAACTATTTTTTTGCATATAAATATATTGAACAAATTTTTGGCTCTTTTAATCAATATATAAGAATAACTCTTCAACTTATTAATGTTATTTTGGTTGTTCAATACAACTCTTCCTTGAAGCTATGAAAATGAAGGATAAAAAGTAAAAAAAAAAAAAATGTCTTTTCCTTTTAGCATTTCTTTTAGTTCTTCCATTGGAATTTCTCTAATGCCTGAAAACTAGGGCAACACCTTTTTTAATAATAAAAAAAAAAAACTCAATTCTCAAGCATTTCAACCCCAAAAGATCTCAACATATAACACCCACAAATCATTCCAACAACTTAATAATAAAAAAAACAGTTGGAACACCTGAAACCAATCCGGGTTAGTTATGACTTTCTCGACTTAGATGTGTTTTTTATGCAATATTGAGGTTCCTAACAACTACTATAAAAACCATCTTATATTAAAGAACCATCATACACGAATAAAACCCATTTTGGTGGTCAAAAAATGAATGAATAGTAACTTTCTTTTTCATTGCTAGAATTTGGTAAGACTTCTCTCTTCTTTTTCTAATTAGGAACCCGAAAATAAAATAAATAAACTTTTGTATTAAAAATATTTTTTTAAACTTTAAGGGACCTAAATTGTATGAATTACATTCCTTTTACAAATCAAAGATCTAAATATATTTTAAATATATTTTGCTTGGTATCTTTTACTCACCATTTATATATGATTTTATTTTCATTTCAACCCTTCCTTTTTCAAAATCACTCCAAACTAAGAATATGCAATAAGCTTTTAATTAGAATCAAATGACATTTCTAAAAACTAAAATAAATTATTATATAATGATCAGTAAATTTACAGTGTTTTGTAGTTGTGTGAAAAATGTCACAAAACAAACAAGAACCCTAGTTTTTTTTTCCCATGAAGAATGTTATAATTACAATAAATTTGATGGTGGCACATGCAACTATCTCAACAAGCCCAGACCCATAGCCCCAGGTCCGCAAGTTCACAACAACCGAACGGCAGCCACGCTGAACAGAACACAACCGATCACCACCACGACATCCCGTGATTTCTCACCTTTCAAAGTCCAAACGGACCATAGTATAGTAAACTCACTAAAAAAGAAAAGAAAATCCTGTAGAAAGAAAGAAATCGAACCCTAAGAAAACATGATCGGAGTAGGCAAGATCAAGCAATACGCTAACGTCCTCGAAAAACCTCTCAGCAAAGGCAAACAAGAGGTAACCTTTTTGCTCCAGTTTTCGATCTCTAACCCACTTTAGCCATTGATCATTGGTTTTGAGCATTCAATTGATTGTTAGGGATTTTGGTTTTTGCAGGTGAGTTTGGGTGCGTTTGCATTTTTGTTTTCGGAACTTGTTCAGTATAATCAAACACAGGTTGATAACATTGCTGAATTAGAGCGAAGGTGAACCTCTCGTTTTTTCCATATTGTCTTACTTCAATTCTATTATGCTCACAAATTGCTCGATTTTATATATTTAAGAATGTGTAATTAATTATTTTGATGAAAAAAAATCAGTTATTTTAATCTTATATTAGTATATAAATTAATAAATTTTAGTGTAATTTTTGAAGTGAAGAAAAGAAGGAATGGTTGAAACTAGTATAATTAGAAGTTTTTACTTTAGATACCTGCAAATTTGTAACTGCTGTACGTGGCCTTCTATTTATAATTTATTTTCGATATCAAGTATTCGGGTTGTTGTTGTAATAATAATCTTTGTGAGAAATGGAGCAGGCTAGAGGATGCAGGATATTCTGTGGGGGCTCGAATTCTGGAACTTCTTTGTCATAGGGACAAGGTATTCACATTGCTAAGGGTTCTCCTTGGAACTCCTGTCACAGTTAAAATTTGTTGGTCATGCCTATACTGATGCAATTTTTTAGCCACGTTCTCTGAAACAATCACAAACATGAGAAGTGGACAAGTTTGGTTAGAAACTTTTTAGTTCTTTCTCTGGCAGTAAGCAGCAGGGGGGATTATATATATTAATATCATCACCCCATCCCCAATACAGTGATTATGTTATCTGGCTGTTTTTTATTTTCTTTCAGAGGCAGCTAGAAAATAGGCATTGATATCTGTATCTCTGCTCAGAGTTTGTGGCCATGATTGTATAGCATTGGCTTTTTGAATTGGGTGTGTGCTGCATGTGATATGAATTGCAGTTGTGGGTTAGTTGTGAATAATGAATTACTTAATCAATGTTCCTGTGCTACTATTTCTGGAAGAGGAGTCACAGTCCATTCTCATTTTCAGTGCATGAAAACATGCTTAGATTGCTTAAATTAGAGTAGCTACCTGTTATTTAATCCTCTACTCCACATTTTTTGTTTTTAATGGCTCTACGTTTTTCTGACTGGATACTTTGAATCTCATGCTGTCCACAGAATTGATACCTTATTTTATGCTGAATGGATTTACTTATGAAACAACTTTTAACATGTTATAGCTAGATCATGACATCAATCCTGAAAATTGCATTGTTAGCTATCTTAACATCAACCTTTAGTTTTTGTTTATGAAATCTGTGACTTGCTAAACTTTGAGCTTATGCATACATGTTTATATTCAGTCAAATGCTATAAAGGCACTGTCCATACAGTGAGTCAATGGTGTGGTATGGTCATTCACTAGTTTATTTGCATCTCCAAGGATATCATTTTGCATTTCCCTTCAATCTCTCACCCTTGTGGCAACTAGTTTGTGATTATACACGGGGTGTGATTTAAGTTGTCTAGAACTTTGGCTATTTTGCCTTAGGAGGATTCTATTTACTAAACTTGTGTTATTTATGATTTGACAAATATGATTTTGCTTCCCTCTGGAAATAGACCAATAGGTTTGTGTCATTGAACTTTATTTTGCAATGCATTTGGTTCCTACAAGTGCTATATCAATGCTTCTTTTGATGCTACAGGGCAACAGAAGGGAAACAAGATTGTTGGGTATTTTGTCTTTTGTTCACAGCACTGTGTGGAAAGTGTTATTTGGAAAGGTAAGCGTATTTGCAGTATTTGAAAGTTCAATGACTCCTTAAATTACATTTTATGTGAAAATGGAAAGTCATACCAAGGTGTATTCTTTATTATTTTATTTCCATTTCTAATCTGCAATTCAGCATGTTTTACCCATCTTTGTCTTCTCAAAGTATTTATTTGTGTACCCTTTTCATTTCCTGTTTCTACACATATGGTTGAAATGCATGGAATAAGTAAAGGTTCATGAAAAATTCGAAGTTGGACCTTACCAGTCTCTTTCCTGCTATCATGGTAGGTAGCCGACTCCCTTGAGAAAGGCACTGAACATGAAGATGAATACATGATCAGTGAAAAGGAGCTCCTTGTCAACAGGTAGTAATTATATCCTTGCCCTTTTTTGTTCAATAATATGACAATTGTTGTCACAAGTAGCTGGATTTGAGGTGTCTTTGTGCTGTAGATTCATTTCAATTCCAAAGGACATGGGGACATTTAACTGCGGGGCATTTGTTGCTGGAATAGTAAGGGTAAGTACTAAATTTCATTCATACCAGTTAACTGACCTTTTGGTGGGCGGAATCTCTTATGAGCTTTTTTTTCCCTTTCCCTTTGTAGGGTGTGTTGGATAGTGCAGGTTTTCCAGCTGTAGTAACAGCTCATTTTGTACCTATGGAGGGCCAGCAACGACCTAGAACAACCATTTTGATAAAATTTGCTGAAGAGGTAAGGATTACATTGTTTCCTTTTGCAAATGGATCAACAAAGACTGTATTTGCTTTGAATTCTGCCTATTCTATTGCAGTTCTTGCAATGTTCTTTCTCATCCCCTGTCTTGAATCCTTGTCCTTGCAATGTTCTTGCC